>OZ020606.1:37385580-38084383 GCA_963971545.1 Philophylla caesio | reverse complement strand
TTCAAGTCAGCACCTGGATATAGATTATCAAAGCATCTAAAGACGATACTGAAGGACACCCTAGAACTTGAAAACGAACACACAATAACTAACACAACGGAACTGATAGCGAAACTGACGACCGTTAACATCACAAAGGACAGTAAACTAGTATCGTTTGACATTAAGGACTTATACCCCTCAATACCACTACCTGAGACAATAGACATGGTATACACAAAAATACTGGAGAAAACCAAAAACAAAATCAAGGCTGCACAGATCGCAAGAATTCTAAGAACCACACTACAACAAAACTATTTCAAATTTAATAACAAATCTACAGACAAACGAACGGACTCCGAATGGGGAACCCAACCTCAGCCGTACTCATGGAAGTATTCATGCAGAATTTGGAAGAAAAATACATGAAAGAACTTACAACCGAGTTGGATGTTACATTTTACGCGAGATACGTTGATGACATTATCTGCATTCTAACCAGCAACAACGAAGAACAAGTATTGGAGTATCTCAACAAACAACACGGAAACATACAGTTTACAATGGAAACAGAAAGCGAAGGAAGGATTAACTACCTAGATCTGGCAATTAGGGCAGACAAGACCACAGGAAAACTTGGCTATGAAATTTACAGAAAACCAACAGCCACAGACACGGTAATTCATAACACTTCGAACCACCCTCAGCAGCACAAAAATGCGGCGTTAAAGCCTAGTTGCTTTGACAGACTAGAACGAACACCTTTAACTCCAGAAGCACACAAGAGAGAGCTAAACATTATTTACAACATAGCGGTCAATAACGGATATAAAAAAGATCTGATAGACAAAATCAGAAGAAACAATGTGACCCCAAAAAGAAGCGATAAGGATAAAGACGGAAAGACATGGACAGTATTAACTTATACAGGAAAATCGACACATAAATTAGCAAATTTTTTCAAAAAACACAACATTCACACAGCATTTAAAACAGTAAACAACTTAGGACGAATACTACGGACAAGTACATATACAGAGGACTCACTAAACAGCCAAGGCGTATACCAACTGACCTGCGAATGCCAATACAGCTACATAGGACAAACAGGACGTAAAGTAAGAACAAGGTTCCGCGAACACATAAGGGATTACAACAAGAAGTCACGGAAACCCACCACAACACCTGAATCTAACTTTGCAAATCACATGTTCCACAGCAAATGTACACCAGCAAACATTAAGAAAACCGTAAAGGTATTGCATGTGCAGCAAAAACACCAACTCGGACGTAATATTTGAGCCATTGAAACTTGTTTACAAAAAACAAAGCACGAACTTAGGTACTACCAAAGAAACTAACGCACAGGACCAACACAAAACATCCAGCAGGACAAAAATTACTGACTTCTACCTACCCATGCATACCACAAAAAAACTTCACGCTGACAAATAAACCCTAAACTCAGGTAGCATACACCTACAAACATTTGTTGGCTGCTAGTAAACGACAGATACCGATACCTACGAAGGACAAAACACAATAAATAGGGACCGCCAGACGTAAACTAAACAGAACGAAAAATAACACTGAAGATGGCACAACGCCGAAACCGGTTTGTTTCAAAACCAAATTTGACAAGGATCGACGGAAAATCGTTCCAAAATACATCAACTTTCAACCTTGTCGGAGTAAAAAAACAACAAAAAACTGTTAATGCCAGTCAGGCTTTAAACTCAGAAACCAGCGGACTATTGACAGTATACAAACGACGCGTACTAAAAATACATACGATTAAGGCGAATATTTGGTTTAACAAACAATGTCTAACACTGAATGTTACACCAAAATTTGCACAAATCAAAATCAAGACCAACACAGAGGCAAGCCGAAAAACGATTAGAAAGGCTGAGAAGGACTTCATCAAAAATGAAGTGAGAAGCTTATACGCCAAGGAAGAACAGACAAACATAGAAATTTTAAACATCCATTTAATACTAACGGACTACATACCAACCAACACCCTAATGTACATATTCGACCGCATAAGGAATGACATCGAACACGAAATGACACTGAAATACAGAACGTTGAACAGGAAGTTAAACAAACTTGCGGGACAGCGCGAATCAACAGACCGACACCAACAACACAATTTTCATACTAGACTGACAAATTTAACGGAAGTACCACTAAACAAAGAAGAAATACAGCTATTACAAAAAGGCCTCAAACACAACATTAAGGATAATAACAGGAAGAGACGGGCGGAGCAAGCCATTATAGATGCAGAGGTCGCAATATCACTAATGCCGAGCGAAGAGCAGGAACACGCAAGACACATGTGCAGAGAAATAATAAGCAACCAAATACAAAACGACCAAGAAACAAAGAACAGCAAGGAAGAAAACGTTGCAAGGGAATTAAAACAGAAGCTCAGGAGGAACAATGTCGTAACAACCAAGGCGGATAAAGGCAATACAACAGTACTCATCGGCAAACAAGAATACATAGGCAAGACAGAAGAACTCATTGAAAAAATGGGTTTCAAGAGAGTGGGGGAGGACCCAACGGACAAGTACCAAACGCAAATAAAAAGAGCCATAAAAGATGCAACCGGCATCATAAGCTCGGGGTTTGCACACCAACTAACCCAAATGAGCCCAGCAGCCCCACCACTGATCGCATTACCGAAGATTCACAAACCGGACATTCCAATGAGGCCCATAATCAACTACAAGTCAGCACCTGGATATAGATTATCAAAGCATCTAAAGACGATACTGAAGGACACCTAGAACTTGAAAACGAACACACAATAACTAACACAACGGAACTGATAGCGAAACTGACGACCGTTAACATCACAAAGGACAGTAAACTAGTATCGTTTGACATTAAGGACTTATACCCCTCAATACCACTACCTGAGACAATAGACATGGTATACACAAAAATACTGGAGAAAACCAAAAACAAAATCAAGGCTGCACAATCGCAAGAATTCCAAGAACCACACTACAACAAAACTATTTCAAATTTAATAACAAAATCTACAGACAAACGAACGGACTCGGAATGGGGAACCCAACCTCAGCCGTACCCATGGAAGTATTCATGCAGAATTTGGAAGAAAAATACATGAAAGAACTTACAACCGAGTTGGGTGTTACATTTTACGCGAGATACGTTGATGACATTATCTGCATTCTAACCAGAAACAACGAAGAACAAGTATTGGAGTATCTCAACAAATAACACGGAAACATACAGTTTACAATGGAAATAGAAAGCGAAGGAAGGATTAACTACCTAGATCTGGCAATTAGGGCAGACAAGACCACAGGAAAACTTGGCTATGAAATTTACAGAAAACCAACAGCCACAGACACGGTAATTCATAACACTTCGAACCACCCTCAGCACAAGAATGCGGCGTTAAAGCAACTAGTTGACAGACTAGAACGAACACCTTTAACTCCAGAAGCACACAAGAGAGAGCTAAACATTATTTACAACATAGCGGTCAATAACGGATATAAAAAAGATCTGATAGACAAAATCAGAAGAAACAATGTGACCCCAAAAAGAAGCGATAAGGATAAAGACGGAAAGACATGGACAGTGTTAACTTATACAGGAAAATCGACACATAAATTAGCAAATTTTTTCAAAAAACACAACATTCACACAGCATTTAGAACAGTAAACAACTTAGGACGAATACTACGGACAAGTACAAATACAGAGGACTCACTAAACAGCCAAGGCGTATACCAACTGACCTGCGAATGCCAATACAGCTACATAGGACAAACAGGACGTAAAGTAAGAACAAGGTTCCGCGAACACATAAGGGATTACAACAAGAAGTCACGGAAACCCACCACAACACCTGAATCTAACTTTGCAAATCACATGTTCCACAGCAAATGTACACCAGCAAACATTAAGAAAACCGTAAAGGTATTGCATGTGCAGCAAAAAGGTCGGCGCCTAAACGCACTGGAAAACATGGAGATATACAAACAGAAAACATTTGACGGAAGAATAATAAACGAACAGACGAACACCAACTCGGACGTAATAGTTGAGCCATTGAAACTTGTTTACAAAAAACAAAGCACGAACTTAGGTACTACCAAAGAAACTAACGCACAGGACCAACACAAAACATCCAGCAGGACAAAAATTACCTACCCATGCATACCACAAAAAAACTTCACGCTGACAAATAAACCCTAAACTCAGGTAGCATACACCTACAAACATTTGTTGGCTGCTAGTTAACGACAGATACCGATACCTACGAAGGACAAAACACAATAAATAGGGACCGCCAGACGTAAACTAAACAGAACGAAAAATAACACTGAAGATGGCACAACACCGAAACCGGTTTGTTTCAAAACCAAATTTGACAAGGATCGACGGAAAATCGTTCCAAAATACATCAACTTTCAACCTTGTCGGAGTAAAAAACAACAAAAAACTGTTAATGCCAGTCAGGCTTTAAACTCAGAAACCAGCGGACTATTGACAGTATACAAACGACGCGTACTAAAAATACATACGATTAAGGCGAATATTTGGTTTAACAAACAATGTCTAACACTGAATGTTACACCAAAATTTGCACAAATCAAAATCAAGACCAACACAGAGGCAAGCCGAAAAACGATTAGAAAGGCTGAGAAGGACTTCATCAAAAATGAAGTGAGAAGCTTATACGCCAAGAAAGAACAGACAAACATAGAAAGTTTAAACATCAATTTAAGACTAACGGACTACATACCAACCAACACCCTAATGGACATATTCGACAGCATAAGGAATGACATCGAACACGAAATGACACTGAAATACAGAACGTTGAACAGGAAGTTAAACAAACTTGCGGGACAGCGCGAGTCAACAGACCGACACCAACAACACAATTTTCATACTAGACTGACAAATTTAACGGAAGTACCACTAAACAAAGGCCTCAAACACAACATTAAAGGTAATAACAGGAAGAGACGGGCGGAGCAAGCCATTATAGATGCAGAGGTCGCAATATCACTAATGCCGAGCGAAGAGCAGGAACACGCAAGACACATGTGCAGAGAAATAATAAGCAACCAAATACAAAACGACCAAACAAAGAACAGCAAGGAAGAAAACGTTGCAAGGGAATTAAAGCAGAAGCTCAGGAGGAACAATGTCGTAACAACCAAGGCGGATAAAGGCAATACAACAGTACTCATCGGCAAACAAGAATACATAGGCAAGACAGAAGAACTCATTGAAAAAATGGGTTGCAAGAGAGTGGGGGAGGACCCAACGGACAAGTACCAAACGCAAATAAAAAGAGCCATAAAAGATGCAACCGGCATCATAAGCTCGGGGTTTGCACACCAACTAACCCAAATGAACCCAGCAGCCCCACCACTGATCGCATTACCGAAGATTCACAAACCGGACATTCCAATGAGGCCCATAATCAACTACAAGTCAGCACCTGGATATAGATTATCAAAGCATCTAAAGACGATACTGAAGGACACCCTAGAACTTGAAAACGAACACACAATAACTAACACAACGGAACTGATAGCGAAACTGACGACCGTTAACATCACAAAGGACAGTAAACTAGTATCGTTTGACATTAAGGACTTATACCCCTCAATACCACTACCTGAGACAATAGACATGGTATACACAAAAATACTGGAGAAAACCAAAAACAAAATCAAGGCTGCACAGATCGCAAGAATTCTAAGAACCACACTACAACAAAACTTTTTCAAATTTAATAACAAAATCTACAGACAAACGAACGGACTCGGAATGGGGAACCCAACCTCAGCCGTACTCATGGAAGTATTCATGCAGAATTTGGAAGAAAAATACATGAAAGAACTTACAACCGAGTTGGGTGTTACATTTTACGCGAGATACGTTGATGACATTATCTGCATTCTAACCAGCAACAACGAAGAACAAGTATTGGAGTATCTCAACAAACAACACGGAAACATACAGTTTACAATGGAAACAGAAAGCGAAGGAAGGATTAACTACCTAGATCTGGCAATTAGGGCAGACAAGACCACAGGAAAACTTGGCTATGAAATTTACAGAAAACCAACAGCCACAGACACGGTAATTCATAACACTTCGAACCACCCTCAGCAGCACAAAAATGCGGCGTTAAAGCAACTAGTTGACAGACTAGAACGAACACCTTTAACTCCAGAAGCACACAAGAGAGAGCTAAACATTATTTACAACATAGCGGTCAATAACGGATATAAAAAAGATCTGATAGACAAAATCAGAAGAAACAATGTCACCCCAAAAAGAAGCGATAAGAATAAAGACGGAAAGACATGGACAGTATTAACTTATACAGGAAAATCGACACATAAATTAGCAAATTTTTTCAAAAAACACAACATTCACACAGCATTTAAAACAGTAAACAACTTAGGACGAATACTACGGACAAGTACAAATACAGAGGACTCACTAAAAAGCCAAGGCGTATACCAACTGACCTGCGAATACCAATACAGCTACATAGGACAAACAGGACGTAAAGTAAGAACAAGGTTCCGCGAACACATAAGGGATTACAACAAGAAGTCACGAAAACCCACCACAACACCTGAATCTAACTTTGCAAATCACATGTTCCACAGCAAATGTACACCAGCAAACATTAAGAAAACCGTAAAGGTATTGCATGTGCAGCAAAAAGGTCGGCGCCTAAACGCACTGGAAAACATGGAGATATACAAACAGAAAACATTTGACGGAAGAATAATAAACGAACAGACGAACACCAACTCGGACGTAATATTTGAGCCATTGAAATTTGTTTACAAAAAACAAAGCACGAACTTAGGTACTACCAAAGAAACTAACGCACAGGACCAACACAAAACATCCAGCAGGACAAAAATTACTGACTTCTACCTACCCATGCATACCACAAAAAAACTTCACGCTGACAAATAAACCCTAAACTCAGGTAGCATACACCTACAAACATTTGTTGGCTGTTAGTTAACGACAGATACCGATACCTACGAAGGACAAAACACAATAAATAAGGACTGCCAGACGTAAACTAAACAGAACGAAAAATAACACTGAAGATGGCACAACGCCGAAACCGGTTTGTTTCAAAACCAAATTTGACAAGGATCGACGGAAAATCGTTCCAAAATACATCAACTTTCAACCTTGTCGGAGTAAAAAAACAACAAAAAACTGTTAATGCCAGTCAGGCTTTAAACTCAGAAACCAGCGGACTATTGACAGTATACAAACGACGCGTACTAAAAATACATACGATTAAGGCGAATATTTGGTTTAACAAACAATGTCTAACACTGAATGTTACACCAAAATTTGCACAAATCAAAATCAAGACCAACACAGAGGCAAGCCGAAAAACGATTAGAAAGGCTGAGAAGGACTTCATCAAAAATGAAGTGAGAAGCTTATACGCCAAGAAAGAACAGACAAACATAGAAATTTTAAACATCCATTTAATACTAACGGACTACATACCAACCAACACCCTAATGGACATATTCGACCGCATAAGGAATGACATCGAACACGAAATGACACTGAAATACAGAACGTTGAACAGGAAGTTAAACAAACTTGCGGGACAGCGCGAATCAACAGACCGACACCAACAACACAATTTTCATACTAGACTGACAAATTTAACGGAAGTACCACTAAACAAAGAAGAAATACAGCTATTACAAAAAGGCCTCAAACACAACATTAAGGATAATAACAGGAAGAGACGGGCGGAGCAAGCCATTATAGATGCAGAGGTCGCAATATCACTAATGCCGAGCGAAGAGCAGGAACACGCAAGACACATGTGCAGAGAAATAATAAGCAACCAAATACAAATCGACCAAGAAACAAAGAACAGCAAGGAAGAAAACGTTGCAAGGGAATTAAAACAGAAGCTCAGGAGGAACAATGTCGTAACAACCAAGGCGGATAAAGGCAATACAACAGTACTCATCGGCAAACAAGAATACATAGGCAAGACAGAAGAACTCATTGAAAAAATGGGTTGCAAGAGAGTGGGGGAGGACCCAACGGACAAGTACCAAACGCAAATAAAAAGAGCCAAAAAAGATGCAACCGGCATCATAAGCTCGGGGTTTGCACACCAACTAACCCAAATGAACCCAGCAGCCCCACCACTGATCGTATTACCGAAGATTCGCAAACCGGACATTCCAATGAGGCCCATAATCAACTACAAGTCAGCACCTGGATATAGATTATCAAAGCATCTAAAGACGATACTGAAGGACACCCTAGAACTTGAAAACGAACACACAATAACTAACACAACGGAACTGATAGCGAAACTGACGACCGTTAACATCACAAAGGACAGTAAACTAGTATCGTTTGACATTAAGGACTTATACCCCTCAATACCACTACCTGAGACAATAGACATGGTATACACAAAAATACTGGAGAAAACCAAAAACAAAATCAAGGCTGCACAGATCGCAAGAATTCTAAGAACCACACTACAACAAAACTATTTCAAATTTAATAACAAAATCTACAGACAAATGAACGGACTCGGAATGGGGAACCCAACCTCAGCCGTACTCATGGAAGTATTCATGCAGGATTTGGAAGAAAAATACATGAAAGAACTTACAACCGAGTTGGGTGTTACATTTTACGCGAGATACGTTGATTACATTATCTGCATTCTAACCAGCAACAACGAAGAAAAAGTATTGGAGTATCTCAACAAACAACACGGAAACATACAGTTTACAATGGAAACAGAAAGCGAAGGAAGGATTAACTACCTAGATCTGGCAATTAGGGCAGACAAGACCACAGGAAAACTTGGCTATGAAATTTACAGAAAACCAACAGCCACAGACACGGTAATTCATAACACTTCGAACCACCCTCAGCAGCACAAAAATGCGGCGTTAAAGCAACTAGTTGACAGACTAGAACGAACACCTTTAACTCCAGAAGCACACAAGAGAGAGCTAAACATTATTTACAACATAGCGGTCAATAACGGATATAAAAAAGATCTGATAGACAAAATCAGAAGAAACAATGTGACCCCAAAAAGAAGCGATAAGGATAAAGACGGAAAGATATGGACAGTATTAACTTATACAGGAAAATCGACACATAAATTAGCAATTTTTTTCAAAAAACACAACATTCACACAGCATTTAAAACAGTAAACAACTTAGGACGAATACTACGGACAAGTACAAATACAGAGGACTCACTAAACAGCCAAGGCGTATACCAACTGACCTGCGAATGCCAATACAGCTACATAGGACAAACAGGACGTAAAGTAAGAACAAGGTTCCGCGAACACATAAGGGATTACAACAAGAAGTCACGGAAACCCACCACAACACCTGAATCTAACTTTGCAAATCACATGTTCCACAGCAAATGTACACCAGCAAACATTAAGAAAACCGTAAAGGTATTGCATGTGCAGCAAAAAGGTCGGCGCCTAAACGCACTGGAAAACATGGAGATATACAAACAGAAAACATTTGACGGAAGAATAATAAACGAACAGACGAACACCAACTCGGACGTAATATTTGAGCCATTGAAACTTGTTTACAAAAAACAAAGCACGAACTTAGGTACTACCAAAGAAACTAACGCACAGGACCAACACAAAACATCCAACAAAAATTACTGACTTTTACCTACCCATGCATACCACAAAAAAACTTCACGCTGACAAATAAACCCTAAACTCAGGTAGCATACACCTACAAACATTTGTTGGCTGCTAGTTAACGACAGATACCCATACCTACGAAGGACAAAACACAATAAATAAGGACTGCCAGACGTAAACTAAACAGAACGAAAAATAACACTGAAGATGGCACAACGCCGAAACCGGTTTGTTTCAAAACCAAATTTGACAAGGATCGACGGAAAATCGTTCCAAAATACATCAACTTTCAACCTTGTCGGAGTAAAAAAACAACAAAAAACCTAATTCAATTCATTAATGATTAGGAATGTGGCCGCTGTGGTCGGGTTGGTAGCGGTGCGTGCTATAACTTGATATGCCGGTGAGTTCGAGGTTCGAATCTCAGTCAGGACAAGCAAAATCTTTATAATAGAAAAAGTTTTTTCTAATAGCGGTCACCCCTCGGCAGGCAATGGCAAACCTCCGAGGGTATTTCTGCCATGCATGTAATAGGAAAAATACTCGACAAAAAAAGCAATAGGGTTTAAAAGTTACCGCTAATTGTTGTGGTTTGGTTGCGTGGCGAGCGTGGCGCAAACTGGAACTTCTTAGGAGGTGCTGGAAGACCAATTTGACGATTGGTCTCGTCACGACTCCCTTCTCGGTGCGGATTTCTGCCCCTCTGACTCTTTTGTCGGTGCCGTGGTGAACGTTGACGACTCCTCCTAGTCGCCATGCGTTTGGATGAAGGTTGTATTCTCGAATTCGCGGGTTCCCTCCGTTTTGGACCGACCAGAAGCCCACAGCAGTTTTTTTACGTCAGCGAACACCAGCCAACGCCTATGGAATTCCCAAACAAGTGTAAGTGTACTTTCAGCCGTAATATCTATTTTGTTGTGATATTTATATATATACACAAATTTCTTAACAAATAAATACAAAATTGACCATTCGTCCTAATACGAATACTTTCTCTTTTATTTAAAAACGGGCTGTTAACGAGACCACGGGAACTGCGACAGTTTCATCCAGACAGGTAACTAAACAGATCGCGTTATCGACAGTAGCTCGATTTTACGATCCATTAGTGCTTATAGCCCCAGTTCTTACCCGAGCAAAGATACTTATACAAAGCATGTGGAAGCAACAACTTCACTGGGACGAAAGTTTGCCACAACATTTGCACAAGAATTGGTTCGATTTCTGCGGTGAACTTGAATTAGTATCCAATTTTCATTTCCCTCGATTTGTACTAATACCAAACTCTTATTTAGAATTTCACGCGTCTTGTGATGCTAGTCTGGCATGTGTATATATTCGAGCGCAATGTAGAGTAGCGCCATTAAAGAAAAAACGTGCTTTAGTCCGCCGGCTCGTGCAGACGTGTTTTTCGATCGCGCTCTGCTTTCGTAATTTTGTTTAAGTGTTAACTTAATGAGCTGATTTCCGTTTATGTGCTTTATAACTTGAGACAGTGACTTTTTTTTATATATTATTTTTATTGCAATATATATGCCATACATATATTATACAGTGTGACACTCAAAAATACCTGGGAAGGGATGTTATTTTTCTTGTAGGTCTTATCGAGTAGAACGAGAATCCAATTTTTTTGTCGTAGCTCACCACGATATATTTTGTCTTAGCTCACCACGATTCGACACCGATAGAGAAAAAAAAGTAACAGTGACTGAGTGGGAATTGATAAAACGAGAGTTTTAATGTATTTTCGTTATGTTATCGGTAGAGCTGAAAATTTATTTAAATTTTGGCAAAATTCTATCACTTAAATGTAAAAAAAATTTAAATGAAATAATATTTATCAAATCAGTTGCAATTTAAGGCAAGTAGTACTTTGTACTCATTTAAATCTGTCAAATTATTTACCTTTTAACCATAAATGTGGATTTGATATACATACATATGTATGTATGTATATTCACAAATTTTAATACAATAATACAATGTTCTTTGTCTTACGAAACTAAATTTAATATCACACATGTTTAAAATATTTGATCAAACAAATCTAAGCCTAAAATTCATTTATGTGCAAGCAAAAACACAAACGCATATTTTTCTGCACATATGTATGTACATACAATAAATACAAACGTACATTTGTTCACGTGCCCGCAAACCACCCAATAAACCACCACCACAAATTAGAGTTGGGTGCAAATACGTTTTGTTTCGCAGTGACTGAGAAAATTAATAATATATACATAGCTGCTTAATACTTATTAAGGTGAGATATAGTGTGATACATTTTTTAAATAAATTAAAAGTGAAAATTAATTATGAATTTCTGTAACTACTTTTCATAAAGTGAAGATTTCCTGCTCCGACTGCAAATAGCAGTAAAAGGTTTGCAAACTCAGTGATGACCAACACTGTTGTTCTAATGCGACAAAATTCGACGACATATTTACATATATATAAATACATATGTGCCTATACAAATGTACACAGCGCGTATGGGGGTGATGAAGATGTGCTGAGCCATTATATTGGTAAGGTCGCTTTTGCGAAATTATTCCGAGTGAATTGATATATTTTGAGTAGTTTTTTTAGTAAAGAATGGTTCGTAATGGTTAAATATTGATATATTAAATAAGAACTTAATAAAGGAATCTCGTGTTAGGTGAGGAATGCATAGTATATGTATGTACATATTTTTAATTATTTTTCAACTACTCATTTGCCGGACTGGGCCATAAAAGGCGAACGCCCCTGTACTTGCAAAGCTGAAGACGAAAATGTTGAAATTTATAAATTTTTGCAAGATCGCGACAAATGTGCTTTGTGGCCAGATTTCAGGTTGTGCTGCAATTTATGAATGAATGACGAGTTTTACGCACGCGCAGTTTATGAATGAAATCGTTTTGGATTTATGGCGCCGGCGTAACTGTTGATATAGCAATTGTGAGGGAGTGAGGACAGAAGTGTGCACATGTCGATATGTTTCAATATGTACGTATAATTGCATGTATGCGGACGTCATTTGTCCTGGAATATGTACATTTGATATTATACATACATATGTATGTACATTAGGTAGTGGCCGCTGTGGTCGAGTTGGTAGCGGTGCGTGCTATAACTCGATATGCCTGTGAGTTCGAGGTTCGAATCTCAGTCAGGGCAAGCAAAATCTTAATCATAGAAAAAGTTTTTTCTAAAAGCGGTCACACCTCAGCAGGCAATGGCAAACCTCCCAGGGTATTTCTGCCATGAAAAAGTTTCTCATTAAATACTTCTGCCGTTCGGAGTTGGCACAAAACTGTAAGAGGGACCTTTTGTGTTATAATATAAAAACGCACACCATAAATGGTAGGAGAAGCTAGGCCAAACACTGAGCTATGTATAAAGGTAAGCGCCAAAATTATATATACATAAATGTACATTAGGGCGGGTCGACTTTTTTTCGCATGAAGCGGCTAGCAAAAACGAAAACTACAGAAAATTCTAAGAAAGTTTTGCCAAGAAACCATGGGTCTAAAATTAATTCCCAGTTCGCGCAGAGCGACTTTAGATTTTGAGGTCATACTTATTAAATTGTACTCAAAAACATATAGTTTTAAAAATAACAGCATGCCATGCAATTAATGCAATAATAGCAGGCTTTTGTAACTTATTTGTTTTTTCACGTGGCTGAGCAAAAAACAACAAAAAAAAGCGATCGTACGGTACTCTTACCACACAAGTGGTCTGCGTTGAATAAACAATAGTGTGTTCTAAATAAATTTTTTCAAGTTTTAAATAGTTTTCGATTAATAAATTATAATGGAAACGTCTGCAATGTCAGTTGATTCCACCAATTCAGAAATTGATACAATTTCAATGAACTCCGGGTCTTGTGTTCTTCCCAGTCTGAATATTGGCTTGCCAAGAGATTTAAGTGATCTAAATATACCAAGTAATCGTGAAGTGGCAAAAAAAATTTGGGAAATTTGGAATAAACTAAACTAAACATTCCGTTAATCAATGAAAAAACTGCCTCGAAAAAACTGAAAACATTGCTAAATAAATATCATAATGGAATAAAATTTAAAAGTAGACCAAGTAAGTCTTCAACGTTTCTGGAAACAATTGGACAAGTGTTTTATATTGGAAAATGTCAGTGCGCAAAAACATTGCCTTGTTGCTGTGGTTTAATACCCATTGAACTCCAAGAGTTTATGATTGATCAGCACAGTAAGAGGAAGCTAACCATTCCCGAATTGGAGGCGATTGCTGTTGACCAACAATCAACACTGGCGCCAACTAGTCTTGATCAAACTTTTTTTCCTGGCTCAACAAATATGGATGTTGAATCAGAGGTGATGTTTGCCATGCCAACTGCAAGAGAGCCAAGTTCGTCGAAAAAAAAGTAATACCAAAATGTACGATACACCTTAATTCGATATGGCGTGTGATAGGTTTGGAATCGGGAATAGGGTTGCTTCTTTTTTGGCCACATCGCTTTTCAAAGATATTAACTTTAAAGATGAAAATGGGGAACCAATAATTATGGATAAATCCAAAGTTTCACGTGAAAGAAAGAAATGTAGGGATTATCTTCGAAGAAAGCAACGCAATGACTGTGATCTGGTAGCCTTCTCCTTTGATGGCAGAAAAAACAACTCTCTGACGAGCGAAGAAGAAAATGGAAGATATCATCCGAGAATGGTAAAAGAATCACATTTAGTGGTTCTTAAAGAGCCTGAGAGCAGATTGTTGGGTTACGTAAAAGTCGATGCAGAGGACGCTAAAACAAAACAGAGGCAATTGTGCAAGTTCCTTATAGAAAAAAATATGTCCCTTGAGAGACTGATTGGAATTTGCTGTGATGGAGAAGCAACAAACACAGGTTCTGAAAATGGAACTTTAAGGAGATTCGAAGTCATGTTGAATATACCATTGCGCTGGTTTGTTTGTTTATTACACTTTAATGAACTTCCACTTCGTCACTTGTTCTCCGCATTGGAAAAGTCCACTACAAGCGGACCGCGCGCAGCTAGTGGGATAATAACAAAGCAAATCGAAACATGCGAGCAGATGGCGGTAAGCAAACAATTGTTTTAAAGAGCCTAACATGTATATTTTGATCTGAGCTAAATAAATAATATCTTTCTGTAGGCTGTACCCGACTTTGAGGCCATTTCGTTGGGAGATATGCCTCCACCCATTCATGAAAAAACGCTCTCGACTGACGTTCAGTACTTGTATCGAATGGCAAATGTAGTTTGTGATGGTTTCTGCCCCGAAAACTTAGCCAGTATGAAACCGGGACAAATTGTGCACTCTCGATGGCTAACAAAGGCAAGCAGACTCTTACGTTTATACGGGATAACTAGTTCACCATCAGCGAATTTAAAAACTTACATAATGAAAGTTTACGTACCGATGTACTTTAACATTAAGTTCTACAACTCAGTGGTATACGGCAGTTTCTTGTTTTTTAAATTTATACAGTCCACGCGGTATTTACCACCAGCGCTGCGAGAAATTGTTAACACTGTAATCCAAAATAATTCATACTTCGCTCTTCCTGAAAATATCTTACTGGCAATGCTTTATGATAAGAGAAAAGATGTTCGCGAAAGAGCCATAAAAAAGATACTACATTATCGTGATAAAGTTTGTGATCCGACTAATCTAAGGGTGGAATCCAAAAAAGACTTCAAAACCTAAAAAAACTAAAACTAGAAAAGATTCCCAGTCATCAGCAAAAAAACCAATGTCTGTAACTTGCACCACAAAAACATTTAATTTTTTGAAAACTTAATTACAATAATAAAATTTTATTTTCGATCCACCGTATTTTCCACAATTTTAGCATTTTTTTTTAAATATGGGAATATCTGTATGCTGCATACATAGAAGCACAAACTTTCGTTATAATCGAAGAAACCAAGCACAATTTTCCGGATGAAAGTATAGGTTTTTGAGTACAATTTAATAAGTATGACCTCAAAATCTAAAGTCGCTTTGTGCGAACTGGGAATTAATTTTAGACCCATGGTTTCTTGGCAAAACTATCTTAGAATTTTCTGTAGTTTTCGTTTTTGCTAGCCGCTTTGTTGGTTTTTTTCCACCCATACAAATCGACCCGTACATGTACATGTTAGCTGTTTTGTGTATAAATTAGTTATATACATAGTATATATTAAACATCTGCATGAATTAACTCATTCGTGCATGCACAACTTACTCGTTCCGGTTTTTTCGGTCGCGTGAAGCCGCTCACCATTTGAAATGGTCCGTATGAATGCAGGCGGCGAAGTTGTGCGGCAGTTGGTGGCTTTGCTATTGCCGAAGACGCAATTCGTTCGTTTCATAAGACAAGAGCGGCTTAACGTTGTATAATTCATCAAAATTAATAATAATTCACCATAATTCAAATGAACTCGAGAATGTGATATGCGAAAACGCAATATCAATTTTTTTCAGAAAGATTTTTGCTATGATATTGCTGTGGATGTACGTACATGTGCTCACATATGTATGTACATATGTTCATATGTACATACTTAAGCAAAGCATCGTACGAGTACATATGTATGTAATTCCATTTAATCATTATGAAATGAGACGTAATATATAAATTATTCATGGTTTGGTGTAAACTTTTGAAACTCGTTTTTGATAGTTTGTCGTTTAAACTAAGTTTAAACTCTGTTTGCAGTTTTTCAGTCAACCTTAAACGGGGTTAAAACTTAGTTTAAACGACCGATATGTCTGGGTTGAACTTTTGAACAAATTTAATTAAGCGCAAGGAAACTATCTTAAACTATTTTAGACGAAGTTTAAACCACCACTGAAAAACAGTTCTTAAATTATTTTTTTAAAAAAACACATTTATTTCTGGTTTTTTTTTCCAATTCACTACTTAGTAACATACATACTTATATTTTAATAACATAATATGTATGTACATACGGAGGCGGCTCAGTACTGACAATATTCTTTTGAATTAAATTAAAATTAAATTTTAATGGTGACGCACGTTTCTAATAATTTGTATTTAAAATCGAAATCCAATTGCCTTTTTATTAAACATTATATTTTTATTAACGTGGAGTTTTAAATAACTTAGACGTGGTAAGCAAACAGTTTAACCGTCACAGTAAATAATTGCCCTTTTGTCAAAAAAAAAATTAAAATCTACATCAGTTTTTAAACCTTCAAGATTTTCACTTTGTTGTTTGTTCAAAACTCAGATTTGCATGGTTTTTTTTATAAAATATACTTTATTTTTTATTACTAAATATTAATGAATATTAAATAAACAAAAGTAAATATGTCAAAAATTCTTAAAAAAACGCATTTCATGTGGAGCACTGTATAAGTAAAACACATTAAATATACACACCAAAAATCATTGCTAGTGCTGCAAATTCGTAAATTGTTCTTAACATTTTTTTTTATATACACATGCAACAAGAACTTGCTTAAATATGTACATATGTACTTTTCCAGCTACCGTTCGTTTGTTATTAAAACAAAATAAAAACAAACTAATTGTTGCCCTTATCCCTATACTGGACGGCACAGCTTATATACCACATATGTATGTACATACATACATATATATGCATATATGTATATATGTATATGTCCTTATGTACATAATACTCTCACTAGTTGAAAATATGGGCATAAACGATGGCAAAGGACAAAGTTTCAGCTTAATTTTTTTAGCTCATGTTTTATTTGTATGTAAATTGTATGTATTTATTTAAAAAATTACAATGTTATATTAACTGCGTATTTCTATTGTCAACAGCCGTTGCACGTCACATTCACTTTTTAACTATTTCGCATAATTTAATCATTCGAATTACTCACTGCACTAAAATATATATTGGTGATCTCAAAAATCATTCAACTTCCTCTGCGCACATACCACACACATTTTCTACAATGTTCATTCAAACCAAAGAACATTAATGCTGTGGAAACCGGTTTATGCAGAGGATAGAATTCATACGTAGCATCATGTTAAGCACCAAATGCTCAAATTGAGTTTGAGTCTGCAATTCATTGGCAATGATTTTAATGAGTTCGAAGCTAAAATTTGTTTGAGTGATTCATGAAGCCATTTTTTCGCATTCATGCAGACCTTTACTAACTACCTGGGAGACGTCACGACCGTGTTGCAGCTGACGCCGGCAGAGCACCAAGGTACCATCCAATCCGTACTAAGTAATATACGTAGGCTTCAAGGAAAAGCATTAAAAGCAGTAGAGACTTTAATTAACCCTATATGGGAGGACTTATTACTTAAGCTTAAAGAAGAATTCGGAGTAATACGAAGTTTTTTTTAATATAAGAAGCGACGCATTAAACGTAGAAGCAAAGAATATTGAGGAATTACATTTTAAATTAAAGAAAATTTTAAGCTCAATGAATACTAAATATAGTTTGCAACCTGATATATTATATACTCCTGTTAGCAACGAAAAATTAGTTTTTGATATTTATGTTAACCATTTACCTATAAGTATAAAAACACTTTTAATTCAATATAATATAAAATCTATAGATATTTCTTATACATTTTGTTTAGAAAATAATTTGTTAAAAGATATAAAATTAGTTAATAAAAGTAGCACGTACAGTTTTCATTGCAATAACAATCAAAGTAGAAATAATACTTTTAATTATAACATAAATAGTCAATTACTTTCAAATTCTTATTATAATAGAAATTCTGGTAGTAATAATTTTCGTAATCATAATAATAATAATAATAATCCCAACGGTTTTTTTCCCTCCATACCCGCCCGACCGACGCGAGAGGCGCATCCGTATGACGCACGGATATATAAAAAAAAAAAATTTTTTTTCATATACATATGCTGCGCCGAGTCATGAAAGGCAGAAGTTTGTTAAGTGTCGAGATCTAAAACTGTTCAGCTACAGAACAAATGCTCATCAGCTGATCGAGTAGTAATATATAAGTATGTTTGTATCAATTATTGAGAGCATTGAGTATAGTTTTCTTTATGTAAAAAAGTGAGTCTGAAATATCAAAAGAACCGGAGTGAGTGTTAAAATCCTGACACAAACTACGCAGTGGCTCATTTAACTCAAAATTACTTTTACATGGCTTCAGAAAGAGAGGCCGGAAATGTCTTGAAATTCGGGAGGGAACGTTTAGTTTTATTTCACCAAGAAGAGATGGGCTATAGATCAAGCCTGTCAGTAACTTCACTAAAAATACTACGCCTAGCATTTCTCTACGACTAGCAAGTGTAGGAAGATTAATGAGTTTTAAACGACTTATATATGGGGGCAGGTTGTACTGAGAATCCCAACGAAAATTTCTTAAAGCAAAAAGCAGAAATTGTTTTTGAATTGACTCTATTCGGTCGGAATGAACTTGATAGCGCGGGTGCCAAACAACAGATCCATATTCCAGTATTGGCCTCACTAACGTTGTGAATAGAGCCTTCGTAATGTATGGGTCATTGAATTCTTTTGACCATCGTTTTACAAATGCAAAAACACCCTTGGCTTTGTTAACTGTAACATTAATGTGAAGATTAAAATTAAGTTTCGGATCCATTGTAATTCCAAGATCAACAAAGTTAAACACTTGTTCGAGGTTATGGTTACATATGTCATAAGAAGCCGGTTGAAGTGCCCTTCGAGAAAAGCACATTACCTTACATTTTTTAAGGTTTAGCGGCATGTTATTTACTTCACACCAGTTAGTCATGCTATTTAAATCCGCCTGTAGTAAGGACCTTTCCTCAACAGAATGATACGATCTAAAAAGTTTTACATCATCAGCATACAATAAAATTTTTGAATAGTTAATTACAGAAGGTATGTCATTTATAAAAAGTAAAAACAGAATCGGACCAAGGTGACTTCCTTGCGGGACCCCTGAAGATACATGAATAATGTTTGAGGAACTATTTTTAAAAAGAACTCGTTGTGTTCTGTCCATGAGGTAAGAAGATATCCAATGAAGGAGATTAGGTTGAAAACCAAGGAGATCGAGTTTATGAATCAGTAAAGCGTGACTTACTCTGTCGAATGCTTTACTAAAATCGGTGTATATAACATCAGTGTGCATAAATTCTCTGAATCCATTTGAGACATGAGTTGTGAACTCGAGCAAGTTTGTAACGGTAGATTTACCCTTAGAGAACCCGTGTTGAGTGCTAGAAATTGTAGAGGATAATGAATGCGTTAAATGGTCAACAACGATTGCCTCAAATTGTTTAGGAATAGCAGAAATCTTAGCTATACCGCGATAATTTTCTATAGAGGACCTACTCCCGGTCTTATGAAGGGGTAAAATGAATGATTCTTTCCAAGCTGAAGGGAAAACCCCAAGCCTAAGAGAAAGATTAAATAAATTAGTTAAGGGCTCATAAATATGTTTAGCACAGTTTTTGAGGAACCACGTCGGGATCAAATCGGGGCCAGCCTTAAAAGATTCTTTTAAGTTACTCAAACAATAAAATACTTCCTCAGAAGATATTTGTGGAATAAAAGCAGAGGTTAAGGGACAAAGTTTATATGGATAAGGTTTGCTCAGAGGCAAAGTAATGGAGTAATTTGACCTGAAGAATTTGGCAAACATGTTGGAAATTGATTGGGAGTCACAAGATTATATTATAACCGCAGAAATGACAATAATAATGAAAATCCAATTTTAGCCAATAGCAATTGACAACAAAACTCTTATTATAACCCCGAAATTCATAGACAAAACCCACTAAATTCAAATAGAAATTTTAATAATAATCAAGAAATAATGGAAATCGATGCTATGAATGTAACTGAAAATTATCCTTTTCAACCTAGGAACCATCATTACTAATAATAACATTAACAATAAATAATGTGAAAACAAAATGTTTAATTGACAGTGGTGCAGCTACATCCTTCGGTGATTATAACTTTTTTTCTAAAATAGGAGTAAAAAGAAGATTAACAAAACCAATTTTATTTATTTTTCATGAGAACTTATTATCAATAATAAGTCCATTAAAGAAATAAGCGCTGGCTACTGGGGCCTTCGGCTCATGCTACTAACAGTTTGAAATATAACTTATTATTTAAATTATAAGCAACTAACTCAAATCTGGTTTTATTTATAAAGTAGATTTACGTAATTATATATCCAAGATATTACAAACTTTTAAGAATATATTGATTGCACTGATGTTATCTCTGTTCGGTGTCCTCAATAGGTTGGCCGGTTTTATGTTTCCAAATGTCTTTTATCTGTTTAGGCGTAATGCGGCAGTTTTTGGCTTTGCTATTGGCGAAGACGCAATTCGTTCGTTTCATAAATAAAACGAAGCCATGGCGCCGAACCTATGAATGCGAGCACCTTGAGATAAGAGCGGCTTAACGTTGTATAATTCATCAAAATTCATAATAATTCAGCATATGTAATTCAAATGAACTCGAAAATGTGATATGCGAAAACGCAAAATCAATTTTTTTCAGGAAGATTTTTGCGATGATATTGCTTTGGATGTATGTACGTACATATGTACATATGTGCTCACATATGCATGTACATACATATTTAAGCAAAGCACCGTACGAGTACATATGTATGTATGTAATTCCATTTAATCATTATAAAAAGAGACTTAATACATAAATTATTCAAAGTTTGGTGTAAACTTTTGAAACTCGTTTTTGATAGTTTGTCGTTTAAACTAAGTTTAAACTCTGTTTGCAGTTTTTCAGTCAACCTTAAACGGAGTTAAAACTTAGTTTAACTTGTCAGCTGATTGCTGAGTACTTTTTTTTAGTTGCAACAAATTTAATTAAGCACAAGGAAACTAACTTCAACTATTTAAGACGAAGTTTAAACCGCCACTGAAAAACAGTTCTTAAATTATTTTTTTTTTAAAAACACATTTATTTCTGGTTTTTTTTTCAAATTCACTACTTAGTAACATAAATATATTTGTATAACATAATATGTATGTACATACGGAGGCGGCTCAGTATTGACAATTTTCTTTTGAATTATGAAATTTTAATGGTGACGCACGTTTCTAATAATTTCTATTTAAAATCGAAATCCAAGTGCCTTTTTATTAAAAATTATATTTTTATTAACGTGGAGTTTAAAATAATTTAGAGGTGGTAAGCAAACAATTTAACGATCCTAGTAAACAATTGCCCTTTTGTCAAAAAAAAATTTTAAATATACATCAGTTTTTAAACTTTCAAGATTTTCACTTTGTTGTTTGTTCAAGACTCAGATTTGCATGGTTTTTTTTATAATTATTACTAAATATTAATGAATATTAAATAAACAAAAGTAAAAATGTATATAATTCTTAAAAAACGCATTTCATGTTTATTAGTAAAACACATTAAATATACCCACCAAAAATCATTGTTTGCGTGAATTTGAAAAAAGTCAGTGGACTATATTTATAAATGTGATCAATAAAAAAATAATCAAATGCTTATATAAATAAACTCATGCAATAGGACAATTAAGGGTTTTATGCATGTGTCGATTAAACAAAAGCTATCCAATACGATTGACGTAGTGGCGCTTCATATGACTAAATTCATACATACATATGTATGTACATACATACATACATGCATATGATATGTACAAGAATTGTAGAATACTCTTTTTTGCTACATCGTGATCTATGGACATTAGGGTGACAGTTAATTTCGAAAGTGATATTTTCTTTGGTCTCAGTATTTTTTTGTGTGTAGTTTTATTTTAAAAAAATTCTAGTAAAATTTCAAGGTCGTAGGAAGAGGATTAGGGGGCGCGTCGGCCCCCCAAAGTTACAAAAAATACGTTTTTTCACACAAATTCTTACTTTGACTGCTTGTAACTTTCTCTGTGTTTTTTTTTTTTTAAACATTACTGGCAAAAGGTGTTCATTAATATGTCTACAATAACATCTGTCAATAACATTTTTGTCTAATGTTAATATTTAATGAAAAAAACTTAAATATAGGAGAAAAAGTACGCCTCAATGTCGATTTATTATACTTAAATAAAATTACTTATATGATTCAAATTTTGGATTTTGTTCAGATTTATTTAATTAAAGATTCATATAGAAAATTCCTTATGATTTACGTAAGAGTAGCTTCAACAATTATATACAGTAAGACCTCGCTAGTCCGAACTTCAGACTTTTTTTGTTTACTTTTGTTTTCAAGTGTAAGAATTGTCTTTAAAAGTTTGCTTCAAATTTTTTTTGCCTGTATGCTGAAGCGATCTATAATATTGACAATTGTGACCGAGAATATTCCCGTTACAACCTCAACAATATTATTCTCAATGCTTGCGTAAGCTACCGACAAAAAATCAGCACCAATGTTTCTCGGAAAATAGATTCTTATTTTACAGTTATATGCAGCAGCCGCAAACATTTTTTAATAGCATTAAATTTGCAAAAAATCATTCGAAGTGAATATTTGAATGTGAAAAGTCGAAAATGTCTGCTAGAAATTTACGTGAACGCATATATTTAATTGGTTATTGTACCAACTCATTAACGGGAAGTAAACTACCCTCCATAATAGAAGTGTTGAAAGTTTTGTTTTTCAATTTACGTGTAGTAAAAAAAAATTTCTGGGAAAAAGCCCGCATTCCGGTCAAGGATAAACAACACTGCATTACAAATGTAGAGAAATTGTATAAAGAATGGCAAAGCTTTCGAAAAGATTCAAAGAAGACTTCTAATTTCCATAAGAGCAAAGTAAACACGTGGAAAGAAAAATTGGATATGCTTTTTGACGTGGCGCATGCAAGTGCATTAAAAATAATGTCGAATCAAGAAGATATTGATTTCTTGATAAGTCAACGAAAAACGGGGCGCCCAGGCTTTATGTATGGTATCGATTACGAAGAAGTACGCCGAGAGTGCCGACTTGAAGAACGCAACAACAATTTATTACAACAAGTGGAGCGGAATAATCGTGAAATTGCATTAATTGGTTCGTTGTATGTTATTGTTTATTTTTTATTTTCTTTAAATTAAGTCGTTTTTATTAGATGAAACTGCAGAGTTGCTGTCATCTGAATCTTCAGAGAATGATAACAGTTTTCCAGATATGGAATGTGACCCACGTTGTAGTCAACCTCCAGCCAAAAAATGTAGGGGAACAAATAAAATACTAACACCAAAACTGGCGGCCGCACTCGATGTCTGTAAAATCAGTGACAGACATGCGGTTCATCTAATAAGCGCAGTCGTTGAAGCTCTGGGTAATAATGTTGAAGATTATATTTTAAACCGAACGTCTGTACACCAGGAAAGGGAACAAATCCGTGAAGAAAGAATTTCAGCATTAAAAAATAAATTAAAATTAAATGAGCTCGACGCTATCTGCCTTCATTGGGATGGTAAACTTTTGCCGGCGCTGACGGGAAATGATAAAGTTGATAGGTTGCCTATAATAATATCGAGCGGTAAAGTTGAACAGCTTCTTGAAATACCTGCACTTGATTCCGGTACTGGAAAAGAACAGGCATCCGCTGTATGCGATGCTATTTATGAATATGGTCTGCAAAATCACATCAAAGCTTTAGTGTTTGATACAACAGCGGTCAATACTGGGCGTTTCAATGGTACCTGTACGTTAATTGAAAATAATTTACAAAGACAACTTTTATGGTTACCATGCCGTCATCATATATACGAGATTGTTTTAAGATGCGTTTTCGAAGAAAAAATAAGCTGTTATGGAAGTCCAAACGTTAAAATGTTTGAGAAATTTAAAAATGCTTGGGCTAAGATTGATGCTAAAAACTATGAGTATGGCATCAACGATCCAACTGTCAAGACGTACATACATGAAAGAGTCTGCTGTTCGCATTATCGGTGCAGTAAATAATATCTTGGAAGAAAAACAACCCAGGGAAGACTATAAAGAATTCTTGGAACTCACTTTGCTCTTCCTGGGTCAAAAACCAGAAAAGACACATCCAAACAGCCTAATGTTTCGATCGCCAGGAGCTGTTCACCATGCAAGGTGGATGGCAAAAGCGATTTACTGTCTAAAAATATTTTTATTCCGTAACGAGTTCCAGCTTTCAGCAACTGAATTAAATGGGCTTCGTCAAATTTGTGTTTTTATTGCTGAAGTTTATGTCGAAGCGTGGTTTTCTGCTCCTTTGGCCATTAAAGCGCCATATCAAGATTTTTTATTTTTACAAAAACTTGAAAACTTCAAAAAAATTGATGCTGCTATATCTTATGTTGCTCTTAAAAAGTTCAGGAACCACTTGTGGTATTTAAGCCCTGAGGCGGTTGGTCTTGCATTTTTTGACAGCAACGTATCCCTTTTTTCAAAACAAAAAATGGTGGCGGCTTTGGAAAATGATTTTGAACAAGAGCAAAACACAAAGCGAGCTACAATAAATGATAGAGAAATCGTTGAAATATTCCATGACGGAATTGAACAGTTCGTCTCTGCCGAAACAAAAGCATTATTTGAAAGATTTCAAATAAATACTGATTTTTTTAAATTAAACCCAGACAAATGGGAGCAGGACCAATCTTATTGTAAAGCGGCTGAACTGATGAAAAAATTAAATGTTCCAAATGACACTGCCGAAAGGGGGGTTAAATTGATGGAAGAGTATAATAAACTATTTACCAAAAATGAACGCCAAAAACAATTTGTTTTAAAAATTGTTAGCGATTACCGCCATCGGTTTGCGGACTGTAATAAAAAGACATTGTCTCAAGTGCTTTAAACAATATTAATAAAAAGAGAAATCATACACATAAGTAGTTTTATTTAAGTATAATAAATCGACATTGAGGCGTACTTTTTCTCCTATATTTAAGTTTTTTTCATTAAATATTAACATTAGACAAAAATGTTATTGACAGATGTTATTGTAGACATATTAATGAACATCTTTCGCCAGTAATGTTTAAAAAAAAAAAACACAGAGAAAGTTACAAGCAGTCAAAGTAAGAATTTGCGTGAAAAAACGTATTTTGTGTAACTTTGGGGGGCCGACGCGCCCCCTAATCCTCTTCCTACGACCTTGAAATTTTACTAGAATTTTTTTTAAATAAAACTACACACAAAAAAACACTGAGACCAAAACAATAAAGAAAAAAAAAATACTCCATACATTTAGTTGTCACCCTAATGGACATATATACACACATGCATACATACATACATCGCGTCATAACGGGCAACATGCTAAAAATATGTACATATCAGAGAACTGCAACGAGTGCAGAAATTGTGTGTATACTCGCGCATGTAGCCGTATTTTGCATGCTCTGTTGTTTTCGTGTACAAACCGTCGCTTGTCTGTTTGCTCATAGATCAATACGATCATGACGATGCATACATGCTCGCTACATTATCCGTCGGACAAATTTGCGTCAGCATACAAAGTTGCATGTATGTAACACACTCGCCGGCGACAAACGCTCGCGAAAATCGAGTGTTGTTTGCGAGCCACTCGGGTTACCCGTAACAATATTTTTCTTTGCAAGCAGTAGTTGATTAGCGATAAACAACTTCAAACTTGCTTTCATTGTTTGGTATTTGGCATTTTTATGACCTAAGTCTACATATTGTAAGAGAGTTTTTGAAATGTGATTTTTGTTCCTATAACTTTAATTTTCTATCTAGCAGATTAAGAACTTTGAAATTAAATTAAGTCTTATGAAATGTTTATTTTTATTTTAAATTTAACTCCTACTATATAAACATTTTTTAAATACTAACCCTACATGTTGGATCTCATGAAATGTTTTTGTTAAATAAATGTATACAATACATATTAATTAAAATTAACTATGTAAGTCGTTGCTTTTATCTGTAAATAATAGGATAAATGTTGCCTTAACATTGCCCTCTGCGCACGTACACACAAGAGCGGGGCAATGAAGTGCAACATTTTTTGTAGAAAAGAAATCGCCATTAGTAGATGCCTATAGAATATGTTTTTATTCTATTTAAAATATTTTATTTTTACAACTTTTATTTTATACATCCAGAAAATTAATTATTAAAAAATCAAATTGAAAAATATTGAAAGACAAATTTATATATGAAAATAAAAATATTAAAACAAGTTTAAATTAATAAAGTAGATACATATATTATAAACCCTACATATACTCCCCCTCCAATAAAAAAAAAAAAAAAAAAATATTAATTAATATTAAATGTAATTTTTTTGGTTTTCTTTGGAAGTGTTAGTGAACTGGAAATAGGAATTGTATGTGCAGGTTTTAATAAGTCTATGGAAATTGTTTTGATTAAGTTACCTTTTTGAATTTTGAATACTTTATTGTATTTAGAGATAACTTTAAATGGGCCTTCATAAGGTGGTTGTAGATTTGACTTATGAATAACTTTAACAAACACATATTCGCAAGTATCCAAATTTTTGGGAACAAAAAAATCTTCTTTATTATGATGTACAATTTTTGAACGAACGTGTGAAAAATGTTCTCTCAGTTTGGAAAGTGTTTCCATTGTATTATCAAATTCATTATTGTTATTATTATTTGAAACGATTAATTCTCCAGGTAATCTGAGTGTTTGTCCGTAAACTAATTCTGCAGAAGAACATTTTAAATCATCTTTAATAGATATACGAAGTCCCAATAAAATCCAAGGAAGAATTTCAGACCAGTGAATTGAATCGTTTGATGCTGTAATAGCAGTTTTTAAGGTTCTATGAAATCTTTCAATCATTCCATTTGATTGAGGATGATAAGGAGATGTATGAATTTTGTGAGATCCTAATAATTTTGTTAATTCAGTAAATAATTTTGATGTAAATTGTGATCCCTGATCTACTGTTATATTAAGTGGAACGCCGAAACGGGGAATATAATTTTGTACAAATGTTTTGGCAATTGTATTCGCTGAAATATCTTTAAGTGGATAAGCTTCCGGCCAACGTGTATGTCTGTCAATTATAGTTAAAATGTAACGATTTTCTTTTGAAACAGGTAATGGACCAACAAGATCCATATGTATGTGTTCAAATCGTCCAGATGGTATATTAATTTTTTGTACTGGTGTTTTAGTATATTTAGAAATTTTTGATTTCTGGCAGTTAATACATGCGGAAGTCCAACTATTAATTTCTTTACGCATGTTAGGCCAAAAATATTTTGATTGAATTAAACGTCTAGTAGTACGAACACTAGGATGTGATAAAGAATGGATTTTATCAAAAATTATATTCTTCATAGAATTTGGAACAAAAGGTCTAAAAGGTTGTTGAGAAATATCACACCAAATATTGAGATTAAGAACTGGAATATTAATTTCTTTTAAATTATTGTTACAATTTTTGTCAGAAATTAAGTCATGAAGAGTTTGGTCTTTTTGTTGTTCTTTATACAAAGTTTGAAAAGTGTGTCAGCAACAATGTTTTCTTTTCCAGAAATGTATTGAATATCATTTGTAAATTGTGCAATGTACTCAAGATGTCTAATTTGTCGAGGTGATCTATCTGTTTTTGAATTTAGAACATGTGTTAAAGGTTTATGATCAGTGTATATTGTGAAAATTCTACCTTCAAGAAAATGTTTAAAATGTTTAATTGAATTGTATATGGCTAAAAGTTCTCTGTCAAATGTTGAGTAATTCATTTCTGTAGAAGATAATTTTCGTGAAAAATAAGCAAGTGGTTCTAAAGTGTTGTTACTAAATTGTTGTAAAACTGCACCAATTGCTACATTTGATGCATCTACAGCAAGTGATAATTTACCATTTTTATCAAAATGAGTAAGTAAAGTTTGTTGAGCAAAGAGTTGTTTAACGTTTTCAAAAGCCGTGGTTGTCTTTTCTGTCCAAATAAGCTGTTTGAGTTTTTGTTTAGTTGCAAATGTTAACATTTCATGCAGAGGACTAAGTTCTGCTGCTAACATTTTCACATATCTATGGTAATAATTTACCATACCTAAGAACTTTTGTAATTTATTTATTGAAAGTGGTTTTTAAAAATTTGTAATGGTTTCAATACGATCGGAAGATGGTCTAATGCCTTGATTAGAAATTTCATAACTGAGAAAATCTAGTTTATTAGTTCCGAAAATGCATTTAGAAGGTTTAATATTTAAATTATATTTCTCAAGTCTTTTAAATATTAGTTTTAAATGTTCTAAATGTTGTTCTTCATTATCACTAGCAACAAGAATATCATCAATATAAACAAATACAAATTCTAAACCGGAAAATACTTCGTTAATAAAACGTTGAAATGTTTGGGCACTGTTTCGTAAACCAAAAGGCATCCGTACGAACTCAAACATTCCAAAAGGTGTGGTTATTGCTGTTTTATGAATGTCTTCTTCAGCCATTGGAATTTGGTGATATGCACGAACAAGATCAATTTTCGAAAATATTTGTTTATTATGTAAATTTATAGTTAAATCATGAATATGTGGTAATGGATAACGATCAGGTATCGTTATAAAATTGAGTCTTCTGTAATCGCCACAAGGTCTCCAATCATTTGGTTCTTTTTTTGGAACTAAATGTAAAGGAGATGCAATGTGAGAGTTTGAAGGTCTGCATATACCAGTTTTTATTAAAAATTCGAATTCAGTTTTTGCTATTTTAAATTTAATTTGATCTAGACGACGAGGTTTTGAAAAAGGTAGAACTCCTTTGGTTTCAATCCTGTGAACCGTATGGTGTTGCACTGGTTTAGTGTAATCTGGTTCACAGGTTATTAAAGGAAAATTATTTAAAAGGGTTGTAAATTTATTTTCAGAAATTGGTATTTTGAGTGAAAATATATCGCAAAATCCAGAAGATCCAGAAACTTTTAATTTTGTTGTTAAATCAGTAATTTCTTTATTTCTGATATCCACTAATATCCCGAATTTCTCTAAAAAGTTAGCACCTATAATTGGAGTTGAAATATCTGTTAAAATGAAAGGGAATTCGAAATCACGTCTAAGACCTAAATCAATTTTTAAAAGTTTGGTACCAAATGTTTTAATATAGGAATTGTTAGCTGCAGTCAAATTAAGATCGGAATTTCTTTTAAATGATTTGAATTTGGAAGAAGGAATTACAGAAACTATAGCGCCAGTATCTATTAAAAAATTTAGTTTATTTAATTTATCATAAATAAATAGGCGGCGAGATGATTTAATGTTATTTCCATTATTAGCCACCGTCATAATGGAACGTTTCAGTTTAAACAGTTTTGATTTGATTGTTTTTCATTTGTATTAAAACTACAGGGTTTAATACATTTTAAAGCATTATTTTTAAATTTTCTATGATACCAACAAATGGTTTGAATAATATTATCTTTTGATCTAGAAAATTTTCTTGAATTAGAATTACTTCTATTTCTATTTCTAGATCTTGATCTAATTTGTAATTCATTAATATCAGAAGTAATTTTGTTTAAATTTTGATAAATTGCAGTAGTTAATTCTGTTAAATTTTTAATACATTGTTCGAGGATGTTATTTTCAACACTTGCTATTGACAAAGATTTAGAAGATTGAGATTGATTTAATAAATCAAAAAGTTTATCTGCAAGAATAACATTTTCATCTTTATTTTGATTATTACTTGATGTTAAATGAATTTGTATCTGTTGTGGTAATTTTCGGATCCACAATTTGAAAAGTAATTCCTTACTGACGATAGAATCAGAACCTATTAGAGACTTCATATATCTAAAAAGTTCTGATGGAGAACGATCGCCTAGTTCTGTATTTGAAAATAACTTTTCTAATCTTTTTTCTTCGCTAAGAGAAAATCTTTCACACAACGCTTTCTTAATAGTAGCGTACTTATTCATAAAAGGAGGTGGATTGATAACATCCAAAATTTTGGAAATTGTTTCACGTTGTAAAACAATAAGTATGTTTTGAAATTTTATATTATCGTCTTGAATATTATTGATTTCAAATTGTCCTTCAACAAGAAGAAACCAAGCTTCAGGACATTCTTCCCAAAATGGAGGTAATTTAATTGATTTTGAAAAATTTGTTCTTAAGTTATTAGTGTTTTGAGTTAAATTATCATTGTGTATATTTTGTGTAGTGTTTAAGTCTGAAGTGTAAGTTGGATTGTTATTTTGGTTTTCCATTGTTGTGAAGTTGTGTGTACGTATAGGTGAACGTGATAGTGGCATATAAAAAAAAAATAATTGGAGAGAAAGTTTACAAAAGTAAATTAAATATAAGTAATAATAATAATTTAAATAATATTAATATTAAGAATTAATATTTAATATTTGTAATAATTTTATTTTAATAAAAGATTTAAGATACGAACTTGATTGCACACAAAATGTTCAGCAAAAAATGGTTGTAGTATTTGTAATTATAAAAGAGATTATAGATGATCTGGAGTGTTATTGCGTTGTTGTAGACACTGTGATGGTTGTAGCGACGTTAAATATGAATATTTGAAGTGATGTTGTGCGGATTGTTGGTGCTGAATTTGATGTTGAATGTTGAGATTGTTTATTTCGCAATGTTTTAATTCAGGAAAGTAGTCAAATTTAATATATCACAATTGTTATTATTGTTTCAATGATGGTTATTGATGAATTTTTAAAATGAGTATTTATAAATGCAGGATCGCCAATATAGAATATGTTTTTATTCTATTTAAAATATTTTATTTTTACAACTTTTATTTTATACATCCAGAAAATTAATTATTAAAAAATCAAATTGAAAAATATTGAAAGACAAATTTATATATGAAAATAAAAATATTAACACAAGTTTAAATTAATAAAGTAGATACATATATTATAAACCCTACAATGCCCGAGTGCACTGAAGTGTGTACATGCGCAAGTTTGCGCCTTCGCATGCACGGCCAATCATGTGAACTACCACACTCGAAAATGTAATGATATATCCCGCACATGTCAGCCTTATGTTTATGAGTGAGCATGAATGAGCGCACAGCAGCAGACGGCTGTGCTTGCTTGTATCAAATTTTAGGGATGATGAATATGCACACTCGAGCGCACTCAATGCCGTTCTCTGGTACATATTAATATGTAAGTGCGTACATGTACCTTATTGAATTTTCTTATCATGTGCACGCAACTGGTTTCTTCTATACACATGCATACATATGTACATACATTATGCAAACACAAGTAGTACGTAAGACCGCTTTCAACTATACCACTTCAATTCAGAAACACCACAAATTTTCCGCGTGACAATGTAGTGGTTAGTGCTGCAAATTTGTACATTGTTCTTAACATTTTTTTTACATACACATGCAACAAGATCTTGCATAAGTATGTATAATATATATAGATAATATACATTGTATATACATATGTATGTATATATGTTTTTCAGCTACCGTACGTTTGTTACTAAAACAAAATAAAAACAACAAATTGTTGCCCTTATCCCTATACTGTCAGGCATATACTACGTACATATACATACCACATACATATGTAAATTTTTTTTTTTTTTTTTTTTTTCAGGGGCGTTGTGGTAGCGCACTACCCTCAAGTGGCCCTTTGAAACCAGGATGAACCTGTTTTCGTCGAAATTCCGCTCCCCACGGGACTGCCGTCAAGCATTGCATCATGGGGGGGAAAGGCGGTTAGTCGCCGCACCTACGCTTTTGTCGGTTGAGAGTTATCAACCTCTTCATTTCTTCTGCTATTGCCTCACAAGCTTTCTTCCATTTTTCGCTACTGCTAAAGGAAGCCGTCGGAACGGACGAGGTTCCAAGCAGCAACTTCCCTGGGTAATCTGGGGGCTGTCGGAATAAACAAGATTCCGAGCAGCCTGGTAGTGAGGGATGTCGGAACGGACGGGGTTCCGAGCATCATACGCTGTTTTCTTGAGCTGTGGGAATGGACGAGATTCCGATCTTACTGGTTCGAACGCCGCTGTCTCTTCAGACCTGTTTGAAGATCCAGGGGCACCAGTTTGACGACTACTTGGGTGTAGTTTGCTGATGATAGAATTCATACGTACCATCCTGTAAGTGGGTTAGGCTCACATTTGTGCATTATGTACTTCAAACTACAGTAGAAATTCGATAATCCGACTACTCTATAATCCGGAAATCCAGTAATCCGAAGGGTTATTTTCTTGCTACTGGCTATTCTGTTATCCGAATTAATTGCAACTCTATAATCCGAATTGTATGATGTACTCTTATATTCAATGGAATGTACATAATTATTAACGGGAATTAACGCTTTTTAACAGCATAGCTTTCACAAATGAAAGAGAGAATGCATATTTTGTCACAGTGGGAACTTCAAAAGATACCTCCACGTGAAATTTTATGCAAAAAGGTCAAACAAATGTTTAAAGATAATTATGGCAGCGGAAATTACTTCCTAGTCAAACAATTCGACTAATTTTATTACAGAAACACAATAAGTGAGTGTGACGTCAAATCGAGAAAACGGGCTACTGCTGTTGTGCCTGACAAAGCTGCCCAGCAAAACAGTTTCGGAGCGCTCTTTATTCATTCTGAGCTCTAATATGAGCGTTTTTGAGTTTTTCTGCACGTGCGCATAAATACGATCGTTTTATGAGTTTTTCTGAACGTGCGCACTGTATGATCGTTTTCGGTAACGGTAAATATAAACATTTGAAATGCAAAATAAAGAAAAATAAATTAGTTTGCTTGTTATTTTAGAATGGTAAAGACGCATTTAGAAGTGAATTTGTACTGAGGTTATAAGTGATTTAATTTTATACATAAATATAATAATAACACATAAAATGAAAAGAGCAAGTTTTAGAGCTCTTAATGCGTGGTTTAAGAGCCCTTAGTGCGTGGAAAAAAAGGTCAAAAAATACTCTTTTATGCACTGGTTTTAGAGCTCTTAATGCCTAGGAAAAAAGGTCAGAAAAATACTCTTTTATGCACTGGTTTTAGAGCTGTAAATGCGTGCAGAAAATAATTCATAAAAGACCGCTTTATGCATAAAACTAAGAGCCCTTTATGGATGACCAGTTTCATAAAAAAATGCAACTCAAATACGAGCGGTTCTTCTTTGCGTTAGTCTAGTACTACTGCTGCTGCTGTTGTTGGTCGGTCGACTGCGCGTTCAGCTGTGCCAGCTATTGATCGAACTTCGTTTGTTTCTTCGGTGCCGGTGAACACTGAGTGAACAAAAGTAACAAAGTCTAAACGTCGAAATGAATTAAAAGGTCAGTTAGTCAAGACTTAACTTAACTTAAGAATTGGAGACGATTACTCAACATGTCAACTTAATTTTTGATGATTAATTTTTGTTGCATATTGTTCTTTGAATATTTCCGTTGAAACAAAGTACAAAGTAGTAAATAAAAGCACTTGTGTTATTATTTTTGAATCGCATTTTGCTTGTAAAAATGTCAAGGAAAATTAAATTGTGTCGAATGTTTTTAAGTTTAACACAAGTGTACAAAATGTGCAAGAAGCAGTCACTTGGTCAGACGAAAATAGGGTAATAGGTGGGTAATAGTGCAATTTTCATGCGTTGATACATTGGCGCAAGCGCACTGTAATGCGCTAGCGCATTGAGTTAGCTCAATTGCGCCATGATACATACTATGTATCGGGTAGACATCTGCCTGAATTAATTCATTAATTTTTTCGGTCGCATGAAGCCGCTAAACATCTGAAATGGTCCGTATGAATGCAGGCGGCGAAGTTGTGTGGCAGTTGGTTACTTTGCTATTGCCGAAGACGCAATTCGTTCGTTTCATAAGTAAAACGAAGCCATGGCGCCGAACCTATGAATGCGAGCACAATGAGACAAGAGCGGTTACATAATCCATCAAAATTCATAGTAATTCACCATAACTCCCCATAATTTAAATGAACTCGAAATGTGATAAACGGAAATGCAATAGCAATTTTTTCAGGAAGATTTTTGCGATGATATTACTATGCATGTATGTATGACAAAAGGGTTATCAAAATCGTAAACTTTGATGAATTCTAAGAAAATTTTCCCAAGAAACCATGGGTCTAAAATCAAAATCGTGCTTCCGGTTTTTAACGAGAAAATTTTGCAAAAATCAATCCAATTACACTGTCGATTGTTTGTTTGATTTGCATTTGTTTTTTTTTTTTTTAATTTTATTTGTTTGCTATGATTTTATCAACTTCTCAGAGAAAGCAACGCTAATGAATTACTAATGAAACAATTGTTTCTGAAAGCATGGTTTTGAATTATTTTGATACAATATTGCAGTTAGAAGTTTTTACTCAAGAAAGAAGCGTGTGTCTCTGATTTTCGCGATTCTAACATTTTAAAGCAAAATTTAAGCTTCTTTTAATTATGGAGTCATCTGCTATATCAATTAGTTCTCCTGCTAATGATATTACATTATCAAATCACTCGGAATCAAATTTGGTGCATATGCCAGATCCAAATTTTAGTGCTTTCGGTTTGCCAAGTGATTTACACGAACTAAATTTGCCTAGTTGCCGCGATGTTTCAAAATATTTTTTTTTTCTGAGTGATCGGTCTAAAAATGGAAATAAAATGTTTTCGAACGCATCTTTTACTCCACAAGTGGCGGATAAATTGACAATTCCAGCAGTCCTGGTGGATATGGGGCTGACTCATCATATGGACGTTGATGAAAACAAAACACCAAATGCAAAAAGGCCAATTGTTCATAAGCGCGGTCCGTATACGAAAAGGCTTGAAGACTATGCTATGATGTGCGACAGATTTGGTGGGTCAGACAGAGTTGCTGCGTGTTTGGCTACGGCACTTTTTAATGATATTCAAGGACGACAATGGGGAACTTATTATTGTGGACAAATGTAAAGTAGCGCGAGAAAAGAAAAAATTCAGGGATTCTGTGCGTTAAAAACAATGCAGGGATTCCAGCGTGTTGACATTCTCATTTGATGGCAGAAAATATGAATCATTGACAATGGAAAAGATTAATCATAAGCTTCACCCGAGCTCTTGGGTCATTTAACACTCAAAGCTGAGGACGCTGGTACAAAGCAAAAACTTAGCTCTTTTCGATCTGGTTGGTATTTGCTGCGACGGTGAAGTCACCAATACTGGCACGGAAACGGCATATTACGACGATTTGAAGTGCTGTTAGACATTGCACTGGTTTGTTTGCTTGTTACATTTTAATGAGTTACCTTTTCGCCACTTATGTATATTGCGCTTTGGAAAAATCGACTACAAGTGGATCGCGAACTGACAGTGGAGCTCTGACAAAATTAATGGAAACATGTGAACAGATTCAGGTAACAATGAATTAGTACATTAATAAAGATCTCTATTTTTGGTTCTAAATAAGTAACTTGTTCTTTTTGTAGGTTGTACCCGACTTTCAGCGTATTTCGCTGGGAATATGCCTCCTCCCTTGTCGTCAGAACAGGAAAAAACTCTTTCAACGGACGTTAAGTACTTGTATCGGACAGCCAACGCGATTCATAACGGTTCCTGTCCAGAAGATTTAGGCAACATGAAGTCTGGACCCATCGTTCATTCTCCTTGGGTAACCAAAGCTAGTAGACTTCTGCGATTGTACGTAACAATAAATTCACCATCCGAAAATTTAAGAATTTTAGCAACGTTTGTCATTAAAGTTTACGTACCTATGTACTTTAATGTTAAGTATTACAATTCGGTTATATATGGCCGTTCACTCTTATGTAAATTTATTTGTTCAACGCAATATTTACCACAAAATCTGCGCGAAATTGTAAATAATGTTGTTCAAAATAACTCATATTGAAAATGTGCTACTAAAAATGCTTTTTGATGACAGAAAGGAAGTGCGCCAGAGGGCTTTAAAAAAAATGTTGTACTATCGTGAAAAACTTTACGACCCAACAAAATTAAGAGCTTACAATAAACCCACTAAAAATTTTGAATGCACTAATTATGTTGAGATGATTAACTTAGATAACAATAGCTTTTTTTCGGAGCCGCCCTTCACTGCAAACATACCCTATGACCATTTGCTCGAATACATTGAATTTGACAATCCTTCGCTTCCGGATCCACAAATTCCTCCACATATTCAAGGACCGAGCGATTTGTGCAACTGCTGACTATCGTTTCAAGTCAAACTATTGAAAAAAATTGCGATGGTGTTATCGCTGTCACGGTTGCAAGTCGAAACGCAACATCTAGGATGGACAGCAAACAAGACCTCAAAACTAATTAAATTTGAACTTTAGAAGAATATTATTTTCTGTTTGGCCTTTAACAGTTAAGTTTTAGTTTTGTATTTAGATATAAAATTATATTGTTTGCTACAATACGATTTGGTGGAAGATGAAAGCTATTAAAGTTTTAAATCTAGAAACCAGCGCAAAATTGTTTATTTTAATTTTTATGGATGGATAGGTAACATAATTTAACATAAAAAGCATTCAAATTTTTTGGATTATAATGTTTAAACTCTTCAATGGCATTTTTTGATTATTTTTGATTATTTTGGATATATTTGCTTATTAGTTTTTCTTTTTCATCATATTTTGTTTTTAACTTTAAACCAGAGCTTTTTAAAACCCGATCTAAATACTATAACATTTTATAAACATCTAATTTATTTTTGAGGGTCACAAGGTTTTATTTCTTAAAATTACAAAAACCATGATCTTTCACATTTCTTGTGACCCATTCATTGATGATTTAATGGACAATTGCATAAAAAACTTGTTTAACATTGACCTAAACATCAAAATTAGTCCGTTATCTATACAGCTTTCGAAAGCTCATAAAATTTCCTTTCGAACAAACTCAAACATAACCACTTTTGTTAGTTTTCTTAAAAGATTCAATAACATTTTAGAATGTTTTAAATTTCTGTAGAGCACTTTCTCAAAATTGCAAGTAAATAAAGATCATTAAGATCAACTTGATATGCATCACAAAAAGAACGCTGATGAGAAGGTGTAGCCGCCTTCGAAACAGCTGTACGGTCACTGCTTTGTGTTTTCGGCTCTAGTATTTAGTTGTTACTATTTTCCTCGTTTCTCGTCAAAAACCGGAAGCTCGATTTTGATTTTAGACCCATGGTTTCTTGGGCAAATTTTCTTAAAATCCATCCTAGTTTACGACTTTGATAACCGCTTGGTGATTTTTTTTTGCTCGATACAAATTGGCCCACTCTTATGTACATACGTACTTTAGTAAAGCAGCGGGTACATACATACATATGTATGAATGTATGTAATTCCATTTAATCATTATAAAAAGAAACTTAATAAATAAATTATTCAGGGTTTGGTGTAATTGATGAAACATATTCAAAATGTGAAAGATAGCCTTATAGTTATAAAATTTTTGATTTGGTTCTTTATAGTTTGTCGTTTTAACTCTGTTTGCAGTTTTTCAGTCAACCTTAAATGGGGTTAAAACTTAGTTTAAACCACCGATATGGCTGGGTTGAACCTTGTTTTCTTATCAGCTGATTCTTTTTTTGATTGTACTTTTTTTTTAGTTCCAACAAATTTAATTAATCGCAAGGAAATTAACTTAAACTATTTCAAACTGAGTTAAAACCACCACTGAAAAACAGTTCTTAAATGATTCTTTTAAATAACAGATTTATTTATTTTATTTGTTATTGTTTGGCCATTTAACTATTTATTTTTAAATATTTTTGAGCTTTAAGGCCGATTGGTTTAATGGAAAATTATTAGGAAAAAACAACAATACTCAAAGCGGTAGAAGTTATAGTACTATTTCGGAAATCACCACATTTCCTCATCAGACTTCTTTCTTCTTGTCGAACCCGCAACAACATGCATAAAAGGAAGAGCCAGCCTTATACAAACAAATTCTAACAAAATAGAAATTGTACAAACAAGAACTACACAGTCAAGTAGAAATAGCGGTAGTACAGCCGCACTTGATTGAAGTAAGTTGTGAAGGGAAAGCAGGAAAAATAACAACAGCTCACACTGCGTAAGCTTAGCTGAATGCGTTTAGCTGCCGGCTTAAGTATTGCGCATGTTGTTGCGGGTTTGACTCCCGCAGAAGCCAAGAAGAAAGAAGTCTGATGAGGAAATGTGGTGATTTCCGAAATAAAACTATAACTTCTACCGCTTTGAGTATTGTTGTTTTTTCCTAATAATTTTCCAATAAACTCAAAAATATGTATTTATTGTTTTTTTAAATTCATTAATTAATAACATAATATGTATGTATGTATGTACATACGGAGGCGGTTCAGTATTGACAATTTTCTTTTGAATTATTAAATTTTAATGGTGACGCACGTTTCTAATAATTTGTATTTAAAATAGAAATCCTAGTGCATTTTTAAATCAACATCAGTTTTTAAACCTGTAAGATTTTCACTTTGTTGCACTTTTATAATGTTCAAATCTCAGATTTGCATGGTTTATTTTATAAAATATACTTAAATTTTTTTAATAATTTTAAAGAATATTAAATAAACAAAAGTAAAAATGTCAATAATTCTAAAAAAAATGCATGTGGAGCACTGTATTAGTAAAACAAATTAAATGTACCCACCAAAAATCCTTATTTGTCTGAATTTGAAAAAAGTCAGTTGACAAGAGTTATGAATTGTGATCAATAAAAAAATAATCAAATGCTTACTTTAATAAATTCATGCAATAGGACAATTAAGGGTTTTATGCATGTGTTGATTGAACAAAAGCTATCTAATACGATTGACGAAGTGGCACTTCATATGTATGACTAAATTCATACATTTGTACATGCATATGATATGTACAGGAATTGTAGACATACATATGTACATCGGGTCATAACGGGCTAAAAATATGTACATATTAATATCTAAGTAGGTACGTGTACACCAGTACCTAATTGCATTTTCTCATCCTATTCACGCAACTTCTATTCACGGTTTCTTCTATACACATGCATACATATGTATGTACATACTTTATGCAAACACAAGTACGTAAGACCGCTTTCAACTATACCGCTCCAATTCAGAAACACCACAAATTTTTCGCGGGCGTGACAATTTAGTGGCTAGTGCTGCAAATTTGTAAATTGTTCTTAACATTTGTTTTTTTATATACACATGCAACAAGAACTTGCTTAAGTATGTATATACTTTTCCATCTACCCTTCGTTTGTTATTAAAACAAAATAAAAACAACTAATATTTGCCCTTATCCCTTATATACCACATTTTTTTTATATTTCTTTTCAGGGGCGTTGTGGTAGCACACTACCCTCAAGTGGCCCTTTGAAACCAGGATAAACCTGTTTTCGTCGAATTCCTCTTCCCACAGGACTGCCATCAAGCATTACATCATGGGGGGAAAGGCGGTTAGTCGCCGCTGTTGTCTGGTGAGAGTTCTCAACCTCTTCATTGCTTTTGCTATTACATCACAGGTAGTTTTCCATATTTTGATTTGACTCCATAGTTGCTGCATCTATTTATCTTGCCGCAGACTTCATTAAGAGCATTTAGTATGGCAGAGTATTTATTCGCCGTTGCTTTGAATAAGTGCGACCGTCGGAACGGACGAGGTTCCGAGCAGCCTCGCTGATAGGCTTCGTCTAGGGATGAAGACCCGAAAGCACTAGTTTGTTGACTACTGCACTAGTGTCTGGACGCCAAGTCTATAAAGTTGTTGTATTTTCAATCGGACACTTATATTTTTAAAGGGCTGTCGGAAGGGACGAGGTACCGAGCAGCCTGATAGAGAGCTTCTCATTTTGGGGAATGTCGGAACGGACGGGGTTCCGAGCATCGCCATTGCTGGATTCTTTGGCTGTCGGAATGGACGAGATTCCGAGCACGTGGTTTGTGGTAGCTTAATCGTTCGCTCGCCGCTGTCTCTCCAGTCCTTTAAGTTGTTTGAAGATTGAAGCAATTACATCGCTGGTTGATGTCCATTCACTAAGACCTTTCATCATGTGACTGATGATGGCCTCCGTTGCAAGCACCCCACCAATTGTAGTCCTCAGTAAGTTCATTTGGCGACTAAAACGGGGGCACACAAAAAATACATGGTAGACATCTTCTACGTCGCCATGGCATATATCGCAGTATGGGTCGTTGTCGTGTTTGTACTTAAACAGGTATGCATTGAAACAACGGTGTCTGCTCAGGAATTGCGTTAAGGAGAAGTCAACCTCGCCATGTGTTCTGTTAACCCAAGTGGCCAGATTTGGAATCAATCGATGGGTCCAACGACCTTTAGAGGTGTTATTCCACCTGTTTTGCCACTCCATGAGGCTACTCTGCCGAGCACGATCTCGGTACTGTTGTGTAACGTAGGTTGATGCCGTAGTCAGCCTATGCGCCTCTTTTGCAGTATGTCTATAGGTGTCATACTAGCTATTACGAAAGCTGCATCATCAGATACCGTTCTAAATGCATAACAAACCCGTAGGGAGCAAAGGCGGTATGTAGAGTTGATTCCGCGGTAATATGCCGCGCACTGTGTTGCATGTGCCCAGATAGGGGCCCCATAGAGAATTTGGTTTTTAACCACACTCTCTTAAAGCAGACGTCGACGCCTCTTTGGTCCTCTTGTGTTAAGCATTATTCTCGACAGTGCCTTTACTGTTGCAGCTGCTTTTTCCCTAGCGTAGTTCAAGTGGGCTTGGAAGGTTAAGCGTTTGTCCAGTATCATAGCTACATAGGTATTTAATGGTAGGCTTAGTCGAGATAGTGTAGTCGCCAATTTTCCACTTCTTCAAGCTTATTTCGACTCGAGATGAGTATTGCTTCTGTTTTATGCGGTGCCAGGTTAAGCCCGTAACTTTCCATCCAGTCTTTAATAACTGTAACGGCAGACGAGGCTTTTTCGCAGATAGTTTCACGATGTTTCGCTTTTACGAGTACTGCGATATCGTCTGCAAAGCCAACTATAGTTGAGCCTTCGGGTAGCTCCACGTGGAGTACTCCGTCGTACATTATGTTCCATAGTAAAGGTCCAAGAACGGACCCTTGTGGAACTCCGCCTGTTATTTCTGCTCTCTCCAAACCTTCCTCGGTCTCGTACAGTAGTACACGGGAATGGCAGTAGCATCGGATAAGCCTGCGTATATAGAACGAAACTCCGATGTTCTCTAATATATCGAGTATTTTGGCCCAATTTGCACTATTAAATGCGTTTCTGATGTCCAGAGTGATGATTACACAGTATTCTTTTCCTCCCCCTAACCACCGCGTGCCACTAATAGCCTCGCTCGCAAACCTTACTGCTTCAGATATCGCATCTATTGTAGACTTCCCCTTTCTGAACCCGTACTGATTTGCTAAAATACCACCTTTCTCTTGAACTTCGAGACAAAGACGTTTAGCTATTATATGCTCTAAAATTTTCCCCGCTGAGTCTAATAGACAAATGGTTTTCCTGGTTTGGGTATCAGTACAAGCTTTTGTCTTTTCCAATCAGAGGAAAGATTCCATGCTTAAAGCAGACATGAAAAACCTCTTGAAATATCGCAGAACGTTGATTAACTGCAATTTTTAGTGCCTCGTTTGGAATGCAGTCAGGTCCAGGAGCTGTTTTTTGCTCCCAGCTTAGCTGCTGCCATTGTAACTTCTTCTTCTGTTATAGAATCAAAATCCGTTGACAAATTTTCGTCTCTGGCGGAAACCAACGGCCTCTGTGCAGGGAAAAGGGTTTCTACCACTAACTTTAAATATCCTGCACTAGTTGGCATCATATTTTTGCCTTTGTTTAATTTCTTTGTGACAATTTTATATGCTGCCCCCCACGGATTTCGTTCTGCGTCATCACAAAGTTCTAGAAAACACTTTCGCTTGTTTTCTTTAATGGCTTTTTTAAGTGCGTCCCGGGCTTTATTATAAGCTGTACGGGCTTCTGCAAAGTTTTCTAATCCCCTAGCTCTTTGTGAGTTTCGTCTACTTCTTAAGCATTCTTTCTTTAATGTTGCTATATTTTCGGTCCACCAGTAAACCTCCTGGCGATGTTTTGAACCAGATTTCCTCACCATTGATGCATCACACGCTACTTTTATGTCTGCCATTAGGTTCTTGGCTTTCGAATCTGGTGATCCTCGATAGTCCGTGGAAGGCAACATGGTAACAAAGGAATCACGATCGAAGGTACTGGTTTTCCAGCCGTTCGGTGTTTCTGAATGTATATATGCATATACGTACATATGTATTTATGTACATAATACTCTCACTAAATACACACGTTTAATTCTTATACTTATGTTATATTAACTGCGTATTTCTATTGTCAACAGCCGTTGCACGTCACATTCACTTTTTAACTATTTCGCATAATTTAATCATTCGAATGATCCACTGCACTAGAATATTTATTAGTGATCTCAAATATCATTCAACTTCCTCTGCGCACAAGTTCCATTCATACCACACACATTTTCTACAATGTTCATTGAAACCAAAGTACACGAATGCTGTGGAAACCTGTTTATGCTGAGGATAGAATTCATACGTACCATCCTGTTAAGCACCAAATGACCACATTGCGTTCGAGTCTGCAAATCATTAACAATGTTTTGAATGAGTTCGAAGCTAAAACTTGTATGAGTGATTCATGAAGCCATTTTTTCGCATTCATGCAGACCTTTAACCGTTTACCTGGCCATGTGACAGAAATGTAACAAACCCTATTTTTGACTGCAATTTAACCATTCTTATTTAATATAGTCATATTGGTTTTTGTAACACAACTGGTACAAGCTGTGAATCATTTAAAAGTAATAAGGTAGAGCGAGACATACCTATAGTAACATATTTTTGCGCAAAAAGTTTAGTGCACAAAGTTTGGTATTTCGCAACAAGTGCTGCAATTTGCTGACGAATGTGAATGTGAAAAACGTGTTTGCTTTTTTAAATACATTGGGTAAGCATGTAATTTAGTGATTTTACTAAGTGCAATTGAAAATAAATTTCATTTGCCTTTTCAATATTGTATTTATTGTTTGTTGCATATATGTCACATTGCCTTAAGCCCCAATATATTTTTAGCAGAATGTCTAATACTTTGAGCAATAATGAAATTCGACAAATTCTTGACGAAAGTAAAGATGGACTCGATTTTGATGATGATGATGTGGATGATCCTATTTATGATGAAGAGTTAGTACATGCTGATGTGGATGATTTTAATGAAGTGGTTGAGAATATATAAGAAGATATTGAAAATGAAAATATGGAATAGTGTTGAGATCCGTCGAATGATGTTCCGTCCATTTTGGCAGAGAGTGCACAAAAACAAAAAAAAACGTTACAATGACATGCTCTGGAAAAAAAGGAATTTAGTTTTGGAAGAGCACCAATTGCGTTGGACAGGCAATACATCCTTGCCCGATGATATAAAGATTTTCGACGGGCCAATTGAATATTTCTTTTATTTATTTCCAAAAGAATTGATAAAGTTTATTGCCAATGAAACAAATTTGTATGTTGTTCAAAAGGATGTTAATGATCCATTTCGCGTATCAGAAATGGATATTCAGCAATTTATTGGAGTGGTTTTATGATGTCCTTAGTACAACTTCCTAATGTACCCAGTCACTAGAGGTGGGTAACTCAGCATTGAGTTGAGTTACTGAGCTGACTTTTAGCGATGAGCAGCTCGCTCAGGCTCACTTCCCAAAAAAATTGTGACTCAGTAGCTCAGTTATAAATTTCAGCCATTTTACTGAGCGGCGAGTCGATGAGTGTGTCAGCACTGAGAATCAAAGATGAGCTGATACGAAGCTCTTTGTTTTGTGGACAGACGCTCTGTAAAAAATGGCATTTGGGAGTTATTTATTCCATTTTTGGAGATTTTGCAGTTTTTTCGCCACCTTTGATGTATGCAAACAGTATAAATGTAAACGCAATAAAAATAAGAAATAAATTTATGAAATCAACATGGCGCGTTATCACTTTTGCTGTCACTTTAATTCATTGCGTATAATAACAAGTGAGATATCTTTTCGATAAACGTCAAAATTTGGAACAGCTGAGATCACCTGTTTTTGCAAAGTAAATTCGCAACCCTGGCGTTCCCCGTATATTTTACCCGAATGCAGGGACGGATACAGGGGAGGGGTTCTGGATGTCTGGATTCTCCCCCAAAAATCGATAGTCTCAGAAAATTTCAACCGTGTTTTTAAATTCGTAGCACACACAAAAACTCACTCTAGAAAAAAAAAATAAAAATTATTACCCAGTAACTGGAATACAAAGAATGCTTTTTTGCCGAAAAAGTTTATTTTATTCTTAAAGTTTATGACCGCCTTCGTAATATGCAATTTTACAAACACATTTACCAAATTTTTCAAATCAGTGTTACGTTGCCAGTCACGGTGGCTCCGAGTGAACGGTCCTTTTCTAATTTACGGAGATTGAAGACGTATCTCGAGATATTAAAGTTACTAGTGACCTAGATATTTTGGCAAAGAAAAAGAGGAGAATCGATGAAGCACTTTTAACCCCTGACGTTTTATGATTCTACTGATTCAAATGATAGCATAGCCTATCGATGACTTTATAAAAATGCATTCAACAATTTACCTAATATTATTATATCTATGTTTATAATGGATATTAATCGAATATCTCAAAATATGTAAAATATCCTAAAAAATTGAAACCCCCCAAAATATTTTCAGATCAGCTTTTTCCAACTTCGGGCCATTCGTAATTGTCGACATATTGGCGGCCAGCTTAGGTACCCTGTCAAACGCCATCTTAGGTATACTGTCAAATCCAATTGTCAAATAAGATATTTCACTTGTTATTATACACAATGCTTTAATTATTCAACGTGCATCTCTCCACGATAACAGTGCTGCCGTAGTTGCACAGAGCGACACAATTATGAAATGACTCGTAACTCAATTGCGCTACCTCACTGAGCTCACTCACTTAATTGAGCAAGAGTCATTGAGTCAACTCGCGAAAATTAGCTGAGTTACCCACCCCTACCAGTCACTGGAGTAAAATTGGTACATCTATTACCTTGGTTATACGAAGCATTCACCGAAATCATATCGACTCAATACACTTTATTTGTTTCTGTTTATACATTCGACTTTAAAGTGTGCCCAGCGAAACCGTATTGCAAACTTATATATCAGCTGATTTGAATTCCGCATCGATAAATCTAGTCGTTTATATGCTCCTTCTAACCGAAGCGAGAAATAAAGTACCGATTTCCAAGTGAGTGTGAGTGAATTCACTGAAGCATTTCAAGGCGTATTCAAAATCAGTTTATACATGCTTTTCGAAGTGATGTGTATACGATGAAACCGTATTATGCCTCCGTATAAACGTAGTATATGATACAAGAAACGATGCCGCTTAAAAAGTTTGAAAATTTACGACGTCGCATACACTTCAACGACAACAGCAAAAATTTGCCATCGACTGATAAAAATGTTGACACAATGTACAAAATGCGTCCGATCCTGGGTGAGTTAAATAAGAATTTTGCAAAAGTGCCTCTTGCACAATATCTATGCGTAGATGAACAAATATGTTCCACAAAAGCCCGAAACATTTTGAAACGCTACCTGCCAAACAAGCCTCATAAATGGGGCTACAAAATATATGTTCTCTGCGGGTCAACCGGATTTGCTTACAAAGTTGAGCCGGAAACTGGCAAAGAAAATATCGTTGGGGATAACGAGCCGGATTTAGGAGCCTCTTCCAATGTAGTCATGAGACTGTCACGTATGATTCCACGAAACAAAAATTTCCAACTTTATTTCGACAATTATTTTACTTCAATTCCATTGCTCGTATACTTGGCAAATGAAGGTATATTCAGTGTTGAAACAATTCGTAGGAATGAATCCCCAATTGTAAGTTAACAAACGAAAAAGAAATGATAAAAAAAGATAGAGGATCTTGCATAGAGAATATGTGTCATGTAGAAGGAATCGACATTTCAACAGTTTCGTAGAGAGATAATAAGATTGTAAATCTCACATCCACTTTCGACAAAATTCAGAAGAAATACGTTGAAATTGATCGTCCATATATTGTTGGTGAATACAACGCGCACATGGGTGGTGTACATAGATCTTATTGATTCCATCATGGGAAGATATAAAATAAAACTTTGAAGTACACGATGACAAGTTCGAGTGTTTTATCATCTATTAGATTTAGTGATGGCAAACGCTTGGCTTCTTTATAAAAAAAATCGATCCAATAACACAGAAAAGTGGTTGCCTGCGGCAGAGTTTCGCCTACAGATTGGGGAAACACTTTTAAAATAAGGAACAAAAACAACGTCAAAGCCTTACATTATAGTAAAAAGATAACGTCTTAATGCAGATCTGATCATAAAAAAAATTATATGAACTCAAAATACTTCAAATATTCCAAGAAATATCACTCCCGATGTAATTATTTTGGGAACTTTTTCTGCATGTTCCTAATGGTCCCAGCGTACAAGTTGTGGTAGTTGGTAAGGGGGTTGTTAGTGCGCGCGAGTTACATATGTAAGCAATTATGCCAAAACACCTGACGGTGCAGCAGACGATATTGACAAGTTTTTAATGCAAATAAGCAAATAAGCAAAATTGAAACCTAAAACCCCTTCCGGCCTATTTATTAAATTATGTGTAAAAAGAACAAGTGAAAATCAAAAGTTAAACATATTTCCAGGAATCTTCAATTTGTTATACAAATTGCTTAGCAAACAGTTAATAATTTCCCATGCCGAAAATTAGTGAGTAAGCATTGTAATAATTGTTAACAGAATAAGTTTCGTTTTAAGTTTGATAAATTCAATAAAGCAGTCTGTTTTTACACGCCATCAGCGCCACCTCGCTGTAACTTAACTTTGTAATCTTTTTTAAAAACCCGTTCGCCGCGACTACAAATAAAACTGGCGCAGTCGGTACTCCTTACCTAGAAAGTAATAAGGTTTGGACAGTGATTCGGAAATACGGTCGTGTGACGTAACTTTCTTAATAATCGTGTATTATAATACCCTTATTTAATCCTGCGAATCTGTAGCCAGCTCAGGAGCTGACCGGACCCTCCAGGATATAACAAAATATAAAGCAAATTATATTGACTATAAAAAGCGCTTGAAGTGAAAAGCGACCTGAAAAAAAAGAGGCGCTTAATCACCAACACAAAGGGATATATACCAAAAATATAACATAAATTAAATCAACTTTAAAGTGTTTGAAGTGAAAAGCAATCTAAAAACAAAAAAGACGCTTATTCACCAAACAAGGTGCAGTGAACGGAAAAGAATAAAGAAACCAAAATTAAGAAGAGAAGACAGAAGGCGTTTGACGAAAGAAGGATGGCACAGCAGGAACAGACTCACATCCCGAACGTGGAGCTGATTGATGAGCTCAATCGGAGGGAGCAACAACTGGAGCAACTTCGGCAAGCCTACATGCAGCTTCAGCAAAGACAAACTACAAATGACAACGGATTGCAAAGGATACTGAAAAACATTCAACATTTACCCACATTCACCGGAAGAGGGGAGGTAACAATAAACTCCTTTATGAGTGGAGTAGAGTACTTACTCTCAAGCATAAAAGACGAGGAAACACGAAAAGAAGCAACGAGGGCAGTATTCTATAGAACAATACAAGGAGAGGAAAAAGACGTAATTATAAATATTCCACATCCCGACAACTGGGAAGAGATAAAAAAGGCGCTTAAACTTCGATACAAGCCTGGTGCAGAACCGCACGAATTATATAGACGAATTTGCGACATGAAGGCGAATACGGTGAGTGAGTTAGCTATAATAGCACAAAAAATTAAATATAAAGCAGATGAAGTAAAAGTGTACCACAAGGACGAGGTAGGAATTGACCTTAGTAACGTGGACAGTTTGCTAGTTAATACACTGAAAGAAATGACTCAGGGAACTTTGTTAGACAAAATATATGAAGAACAGGACTTGCATAAGATTTTAGACATTATGACAAGGAGAAGGTTCGAGGACACATGTATTAGGTCGGAATTTAAAAAGTTTAGGAAGACGGACGGATATTATAAAAATAATAGAAGTTATTATGACAATAAACAAAAGGATAAATTGCCAGACAGAGAAAATAAAGTAGGACAAAATAAACAAAATTACAATACAAATCCTGAAAAGAATTCGGGTCAATTTAAACAGAATTACAATAACAGAGGATACGGAGATAATAATTCAGGTCAAAGGAACCTAAACTATAGAGATAACTATTCAAATCAAGTGAAGAAAAGTGGTAATTCTAACCAATTTAAGCTAGATAAAGGAGAACCTATGGAGGTAGACAACGTAGAAGCAAATCAAGACAGAACTCGAGTTGCAGGACACCCTAGTAGCAGTAGCAGCCAAAATCGCTTGCAATCGCCTAGGCAAAGCAACAGGGAAGCTGATGATTGTGAAGTAAATAATGCTATTTTTTTTATAAAGAAGCCTCAGAGAGCTTACCGCGAATAACAATAACTATCGAAAATAAAAAGTACATAGCGTTAATAGATACGGGGGCAAGCATAAGTTTAATTGATTCAGAACTAAATGAATTCGAAAAAATACCCCTTGAAAATGAAATTATAATTAGCACAGTAACTAGTAAAGAAAAAATTACCCGCAAAGTGCATACAAGAGCACCAATTGAATTTAACTTACCAGATAACGCATACATAAGTTGGAGATCAACACCATTGCGAGGTAGGAAATATAATTTACAGATAAGGAATTTTTGGCAATTATAAGGAGTGTAAATTACTTCAGGCCATACTTATATGGAAGGAAATTTAAAATAGTTACAGATCATCAACCAATTAAATACTTGCATTCAAAATATAGAGGCAAAGATATGTCGCCAAGACACCAACGATGGTTATTAAAGTTAGGAGAATACCAATTTCATATTGAATACATTAAGGGAAAAGAAAACAGAGTAGCGGATTTTCTTAGCAGAATACAAAATAACGAGGACGTTATTGAAGACAAGGAGGAGGGTGAAAATACGGTCGAAAATACCGAATATGACCCAAATATTATCGATAATTTAGAGGACGATGCATCAATGCAAACGGTCCATTCAGCGGAAGAAAATTTACAGGATCACTTTTATATAAAGGAGGAAATAGTAAATAAATATAAAACACAAATTATTTTGACAAATAACAAAACAGAAGAATTAAAAAGATTACATGGAAAAATAATTATTTTCATTTCGGAATATGATTTTGATAGACTAGGTGAAATATTTAGAAATTATATAACAAAAGGAAAAGTTGGGATTTTTTCAGAGCTTTCTGAACGCCAATATAATGTAGTTCAAGAAAAACTCATAGAAATGTTTTCTAACGATAATCAATTAAAATTTATAAAGTGCACAATCAGAGCACAAGACATCGAAACTGAAGTCGAAGCAGTTAAACAAATTTCGCTATATCACGTTAGAGAAAGTATGCACTCAGGCATACAGGAAACATATAATCAACTTAGAAATAAAATTTACTATCCGAAATTAGCAGAGTTAATACAAATTGTTATTAACCAATGCGAAACATGTCAAGAGATAAAATATGATAGGAGACCAATTAAACCAAAATTTTCGCATGCGGAAACACCTACAAAAAATAATGAAATTATTCACATAGATACCTATGTTATAAAAAGATTCCATTTCTTAACAATAATAGATAAATTTTCTAAGTATGGAGTAGCATATCCTTTAAATGACAGAAATCATATTACTTTCATTGAACAATTGGAGGACTACTTTACCAAAATAGGAAAACCTAGAAAAATTATTGCAGATAATGAATTTAACGCGACAAGGATTAAGGAATTTCTAAACAATGAAAATATAGAACTTCATTTAACCAAACCCAATAGTCACACGGGTAACGCAGATATTGAAAGATTCCACAATACAATTTCAGAAAAGTTTAGAATATTATATAAATTAAACAAAGGTATATCTGTCAAGCAACTAATACAAAAAGCTATTAGAAATTATAATGAAAGGTTTCATTCAACTATAAAATTCACACCTAACGAAGTACATAATAACAAAGTAGATAAGGAAATTGTAAGAAAAAATTTGGAACAAGCAAAGGAGAAATCAATAACAAAATTTAACAAAAATAGAGAAGAATATACAGAGCAAAATCAGAAGGATTCATTAAAAATTACAAGGCGGTTAGACACAAGGAGCAACCCAAATATAGGAAACAAAAATTAGAGAAAGTTCATGTTAGAAATATTAAACGACCATTAAAATTTACAGATATGGATGCTGATAATAGCAATAACATTGACGATACCACAATGCAGGGCGACAATGACATTAACAGAACTAACTGAACAAACGGGATTTATAAGAACAATCATTCCAATATCTAATAAAGAAAAAGATGAAATAGAAGCGAAAATAGAACAAATATTCACTTATGAAAATAAAACATTAACTTTTGAAGAAAATAAATCATTGAAACAAATGAAAATTAGTAATCATTGTATTTTAAAAAGAAATTGTCATCTTACTAAAAATGGAGAACTGGAAATATTAGAAATAAATATTAAAACAATTATAGTTAAAAATGCAATAAATTTACAGCTTAATCATTCATGCTATCAAGAACAACCAATTATAAATGGTAACTATTTAATACGATTTAATAATTGTTCAATACAAATTAACGACTACTATTTTTCCAATTATATTGAAAATATAAAAGAAACTGTTGTAAGTTTAAAATATGAAGATATTCGGAATTTTACGAAAAGCATTACATTTGATGAAATAATAGAGGAACATAGATCAAATATAGAAAACATTTTTAAATTGAAAATTCATAGTAAAATATCACATATCTTCAATATTCTAAGTATGATTATAATTATAATAATTGATATGGTAATTATTACCAAACATAGAAAAATTACTATCAAATTAAATAAACGAATTCAGGAGAATTCTGGTCTAAAGGGGGGAGTAGTTACATATGTAAGCAATTATGCCAAAACACCTGACGGTGCAGCAGACGATATTGACAAGTTTTTAATGCAAATAAGCAAATAAGCAAAATTGAAACCTAAAACCCCTTCCGGCCTATCAATTAAATTATGTGTAAAAAGAAACAAGTGAAAATCAAAAGTTAAACATATTTAAAGGAATCTTCAATTTGTTATACAAATTGCTTAGCAAACAGTTAATAATTTCCCATGCCGAAAATTAGTGAGTAAGCAATAATTGTTAACAGAATAAGTTTCGTTTTAAGTTTGATATATTCCATAAAGCAGTCTGTTTTTACACGCCATCAGCGCCACCTCGCTGTAACTTAACTTTGTAATCTTTTTTAAAAACCCGTTCGCCGCGACTACAAATAAAACTCGCGCGGGGCTGTGCGGTGTACTTTGCTATGCTGAAGTGTATAACAAAACCAAAAAGTGCAGAAGTGTATATGGCGTGGGCATCGCTGGAGTAAAGAAATTGTAATACAAATCGTATTGTGGACTCATGCGTTACAAACTTATTTACTCAAATTGGCACAGTTTTAACTCTGTCCCGCGAACGTTTGTTATCTAATATATATTCGTATTCAAAGGTTATTTCACTCAATCGTCTTCAGTACTTTTTCACAGGAAACACACATTTTTAAGAAAACCTCAAAAAAAAAATGTTTTTTAATTGATGGCATTCAAAACACTCATTCATTCCGCTGTGACACTAGAATTGATTGTTAAGCTCTCAACGTATTGTCAACACAATGGGTCTCATGCATAAAAAGCGAGCATTTGCTGAAGGTTCAATTAGAGGTACCATACCATAACGCCATAACCATAATCGTAGTCATAACCATAACCATATTTAAGCAATCGATTAGTGGTGCCATAACCATAAACAGCTGATATTTGCAATAAACTGAAAGTAAATAAAAATTTAGTAAAGTATGTAAAACGCGGACGCAAAATATAAATGAAAACTCATCAAAACAAAATAAACTGCACACGAAGAACAAAAATATCACAATAAACAAGGCGAATCAGCAATCATTTGTTTATGGTTACGGCAAAAACCAAAATTCAGTTGGTCGCTATGGTTATGGTTATGGTTATGGGTATGGCGTTATGGTATGGCACCACTAATCGATTACAGTGTAACCCATAAGGTTGGTTGGATCAGCTGTTTTCTATGGTTATGGTTATGGCACCTCTAATTGAACCTTGAAGTCGAGTCTGTCGAGTTCAATCTCACATAGTGAGTACAAGCAAACAAACTCAGCTCATACTCGTAATGGTATGCATAAAAAGGAATTTGAGCAAATGCCATGAACTTGAGATAACTGAGATCATACCGATTGTTTGATTAGTAGCAAACATGAGTTCGGAAAGTGAGAGTAAAAATTTTAATGGTGATTTGAACGAATCGTTGTCGATTTTTATAGTTAATTCGGCCGAGTGTGGAAGTGGATTAAAGCCCATTTATACAAAAGAATTTGCTTAGTAACGATTCACGGCAATTTTTCTGAGTCTTTTTTTGTCTCCTCTGAGGTTCCCCAGGGGAGTACGAGTACAATAGGTCCGTTATTTTTCGTTCTGTTTATAAATGATATAAGTAGCTGCTTTAGATTTGCAAATTTTTTGCTCTATGCCGACGACTTAAAAGTTTTTTCGATTATTAAAAAACCCGATGATGCGCTGCAGCCTCAAAATGACATTGACAGCTTACATATGTGGTGTGTTAACTCTCAGCTCTCTTTAAACATGAAAAAGTGCTTTAAAGTCAGGTATGCGAAAACTCATAATACCTTGCCGACGTCTTATATGACTTCTCATTCTTTTTTGCAAAGTTTGGACGAAATTACAGATCTTGACGTAATTTTTTTTGAGTAACTTTTCTTTTAATAGGCATATTTGTCATATTATTTCGAAAGCTTACACGGTCTTTGAGTTTGTTAGGCGAAATAGTTTTCTCACCCGTATACTTTTAAGTAATTATATACTTCTTTTGTTTGTTCCAACTTGGAATATGCTACCTTTATCGGGAGGCCTAGTCAAAAAAATTATATAAATAGTCCAAATATAAAAAAGTATATATATAGGTCCAAAAGTTTTTCTTAAATATGCCGTGCGTTCATTGTGTTTTGATGAGCCAATTCCCTCTTATAAATCGGGCTTGCTTTTGATTAACCTTAAGACTTTGGAATCAAGAAGGTCGGTACTTACGTAATCTTCGTATTTCTTTGCCTTTCTATGGAGTTAAATGTTAAACAGAATATTCGCGATATGCTCCCCTTTTTCGAGCGCTAATTGAATTTAATTCACCGTCAAGTTCCATCCAACTTCACTTATCAATTCCAAAATATGTATTTTCTCATATTTTAAATTTAGCTATCTAGGTTTTTAAATCTTAATTTTTAATTACTTTGTAAATAGTCTGTAAGAAACTTTTTTCATAGACTAAAAATAAATAAATAAACTGCAGGGGAGTTAGAGATACCAAACGGTGCATAACAAAATTCGAACTGTCCACAATGAGTAACAAAAGCCGTATACTTGCGTGAGTTAGGTTCTATGGGCGCATGAAAAAACCAGTTGCTAAATCCAAAAAGGTTAACACCTTCGCACCTTGCAACTTTTCGAGTTCTTCATCAATGAGAGCCATTGGGAAATTATGTAGAACAATTTTTTCGTTTATTTTTCTGTAATCGTGGCAAAGACGTTTGGTGCCATCTTTTTTGTTAACTAAAACTACCGGTGCTGCATACTCAGACGTGTATTCCATCTTTAAGTCATAATTACACTTGTTCGTCGATAAACTTTCTGTCACTTTAAGACGTTCAACGTGGCGTTTGATAAACGGGGATATCGTCTTTGATAATAATTTTCATTTCGATTGGTGAATCAACTTCCCTAGTAAGTTTGAAACTATTGATCGATTTTTCTATGGCATTGGCTTTGAAAGTTAAGTCAAATTAACAGGAATTTTGGGAAGTTCGAAATCTACATGGGCCGAAACTCTTTGAACAAACCTCGTTTGCATTGGATTGACCCAAATTATGGCGTCACTTTATGCCTTTCATTGCCTCTATAAATCCTCTATTTTTTAACGTTACTGATGATACAAAGTTCACTACCGGTATCGACTAACGCGCTAAATGTTTTTAACCCAAATGATGTGTTAGTAAAAATCATGTTGCTTTTCGGATCTTCTTTTCCTGAAGGTGCGTTTATGTTGGAGCTGCGATAAGAGCGAAGATAGCGGTGACTAGAGCATAGTGAAAAATCTACGCTTTGATGTGGTGTTTATGTTGGAGGTGTTATAAAAGAGCTGATATCAGTGCGGTTTTAGTTTGAAGGTGAATAAAAGCAAAAAAATTTCCGATTCCGATGAAGAAATGTTGTTTTTGTCTTAAACTTCTTTATATAATTTATTTAAAAGTGCACAGGAAGCCTGCACATTTTATGCAAACCAAATTATTGAGGAATGACAGATTTTTTATAATATGTCAAGTTTTCGGAGTATATGCGAATGAATACTGAAACCTTTAATTATGTTTTATTTATAATTGAAGAAAAGTTAGAAAAAAATGGAATTGTCATTGCAGACCTATTTTGCTTGACAAGCGATTTATTATAACTTTTCACTTTCGTACAACATGCTGGAGTATTATAAAATACATGAACATTATAATTTTTTTTAACTAAATTAATATTTTCAATTGTGGTGGTTTGCATTTTTTTTGTTTCCATATAGCAGGCCTTGCTAAAATTTCAGTTATTAGCTCTTCCGTGTTCATGTTGATCAAAGCGACCAGAGCGAAGAAAATGGGAGTCGCTTTTGATCATCCAAGTAAGTCGCACGCATTAATTTACACCTATGAATTTGTCAAGTGCATTTGTTGATCTAAATTGAATTTAAAGGAATTCTTTTGAAAAGTGAAGATATAAAGTGTACATATACAAAGTTTATTATTTTTACACTGGCTATGAGTGACAGCGGGGTCGCTTATAATGCCCGTAATGGCCTCCCGTTGGAGAACGATGATTTGGAAGAAGATGTTTCTAACAACACAACTTCTAATGAAATTGACATATATTTTGAAATGCATTTCTATACAAATCGATCCAAATATACCTTTGGAGCATGTTTAGGCTCACCGCCTAAATAACCACCCTAATGTTTAACAGAACTCGGCGTTAGCTATGTTAAAATTCCCCTTTTTGTATAAACCGTTTTGTAAGCTAGCACAACTGTTTAGAGAAAACGGGTAACTTACTTGCGTTCAAGATTCAGGATCGAGAAGATTACTCCAGGCCAACCACCACGCTCCATTTTCATTTTGATTTAAACGGATTCACGTCCTAATACAAAAGGTAATCTATAAGAGAAAAACTGTATTGAAATATATTGCGTTTCCAAATACATATATGTACATACATATATTCAATCTAATCAATACTTATTGTTATTATTTCCATTTGCATAAATCCACACCGGTGCGAGCGTGAGCTATCGATTCATACAGCCCTCGCTACGGTGTCCATGGTCCTTCGAGCCGGAGGTTGGGGAGCACTGGTCTATCAAAGCCCGTATCAAATGGAGCCGTCCTCCTGACTCGATCTTGACCACCGCCGTCGGTGCCAGTGGTGTTAACCACTGTGCGGTCATCGCTGCTGCTCGGCCGTCTTGAAGGCCAGATCGGAATCGTCTTGGTAGGTGGAACGCTCGGGATTCCACTCTCCTTTCACGATTACGTTGAGGGCGGTTTTGATGGCGCTGTGGGTGACGACGTCGTTGGCTGTTCAGTTGGAAAGTAGCGATTTCCAATCCGTTCCTCTGACGCCTTTCGTGCTGCAGGGCAGGGCGACGACGTGCCGGTCTGCGCGACTCGTCTGGATGGAAAGCTTCGGTTTCCATTCCAGATGGATTCTCCAAACGGAAAGCGTTGGTTTCCGTTGACGGAATTCGATTACCTTCGGTATCCGGATGGAACGCTGTGGGTTCCGCTCCGGATTCTGATGCTTGAATGGACATAATGTCGCTGTTGTCGTCGTCAAATATCGTAGTTCGGCTGGGTCGATGACGATTGCGCAGCTTTTCGTCTTGCGACGCGATGTGGAGCAACGTATGATGCTGCTCGTTACATCGCCGGCATCTCCCCTCGTGTGTGCATTGAGCCAAACGGTGTCCATGGTCCTTCGTCGCCGAAAAATTAACTAAATTTGATTCCCGCCAGCACACAATCATAAGTCGGAGAAAATTTAAACCAGTCCAACAGCGATCATTTGCCGGAAAGTTCATACTGCTAGCACAACAGCCACACTACACATCCCCATCAAGGAAGCAGTTTTTTGTTTATTAATTGCAACATCGGCACATATAAAGGAAAAGGTACGTGGTTTAATATATCACTGCACTTTTTGTTAAAAACTATGTAAATAAATTACAAGTGAGAATGCCGCAAGTGATTTTGTGAAGTGATCAACCATAAATACAAAGAAAGTGCACATACACAGTGACTATCGTGAACATTCTGTCTGTCCGCATACAGACATAATTCGAGCGCGCAAATTTACTCGTGGTAACAATCCACAATTGAAAAAGAATAACCGCGATTTTGTTTTGGTTGCATTTGCTTTAATCCTATAAAAATTTAATACTTATTTCGATTTAAAGCAACTGGTCACTGTGCACTTCACACACGGCAGAGGCATAACCTCAAAGCACGTAATCATTGACTTTACAAGGTCACCAACGCAAATATATAACTAAAGTCACTCACTTTCATTCTTAAAAAACAGAAATAAAAAATTTTTGCGTAAAATGAATTGAAATAATTATTAAAAATAAGACTAAATAAACAAGATAAATAATTTGGGTGGCGATCAAGTGTGCTAACAACAAATATACATACATATATATATAAACATACATACATACATACATACAAACGTGCAAACGCTATTTAATAAACCAAACGCATATACGTATACACGTAAACCAAAATTTCAGAGCTTTTCTTTGTCGAATTGAGGGTTGGTTGGCTGTTTCTGTGGTATTTTCGACCAGTGTCATTCACTTTCGTGATTGTTTTCTTTGTGGTTTTTAATTCTCTTATTGAAGTAATACAATGTCGGGTTTGGAAACTTTCATTCGCTGGACAGATTCGGTCATTGAATTTGATACGGAATTCCTTAGCACACCCACAAGTGAGCACACCAAACATTCGCTGAAAATTCAGCAAACCGAACTTAAGGTGATGTGGGACAAATCCAAAGCTACCTTTGTTGAGCTAATGGCTAATGAGTCAATTAGTGCTAAGGATATAACAGCAATTCGAAAGAAAAACAAGGCAGGCTATACAGCATTTGTGAGAACTATGTCAAAAATTAATAGTTTGTCAGAGGAATTAGAAAGGTTGGAACAAAAAAATGAAGATATGTCGCTTTCGTCACACAATTTACATCTTCCACCTTGCGATACATATGTGTTTAAAGGTGACTACTTGTCATGGCCAACATTTCGTGACATGTTCACGGCCATTTATATACTTAACAAGCGGCTTACTCCGATTCAAAAGCTTTATTACTTGAATCAAAAAACCCTGGGTGAAGCAAAAGAAATTGTTAAGAAGTGTGACCTAACAAATGAAGGCTTCAACACAGCCTGGAAAAATCTTTGCGATAGATACGAGAATAAGAGGATCCTGGTTAATACACAATTGAAGATTCTCTTCAATTTGAATACCGTAGAGACTGAATGCGGAAGTTCGATTAAGAGGCTGCAGAGAGATATCAACAACTGCATATCCTCCTTAGAAAGCCATAAAATAAACATTTCTAACTGGGATCCAATTATGACGTATCTATGTTTCACCAAACTTCCAGAGGAAACACTTTCGCTTTGGGAACAATCGTTGGAAAACAAGACTGACATTTCCAAGTGGGAAGACATGGACAAGTTTCTCACAAGCAGATTCCAAACGTTAGAATCAGTTTCAGGTTTGAGAGGAATCAGAGTTTCAAAGCCACCAAGGGTTTCAAGTAGTAAGCATTCCTCCGAACCACAAAGGAAACTGGGCGCTTTTCAAACGAGTGTCGCCAAGTTCATGTGCAAAATGTGTGAGAGCAATGAGCACAGAATGCATAATTGTTTAAAATTCCAAAAATTACCGATAGCAGATAGAATATCCTTTGTCAGAAAGAATAATAGTTGTTTCAACTTTCTCTCCTTTGGACATTCGGTGTCGAAACGCACCAGTTCTTACAATTGTGCCATTTGCCATTCTCGACATCATACACTCTTGCATGTACAAACTGCTGGACCAAAGGCAACGAGTAGAGTAGATACCGGAGATCCTTCAGACAATATACCGTCTACATCAAGGCAGGCTCAGTCGCGTAATCTATCTGCAAAAAACAAAGGTAACCAAGGTAGGAGCGTGCAATCACACCACGTCATGACCAATAAAGGAATTTTACTTGGTACAGCCCAAGTCAACATTTTTTACAATGGTACAAACTTTTCTGCAAGGGCATTAATTGATTCTGGCTCTGAGTGTTCCTTCATTACGGAGAGGCTCAGATGTAGAATAAATCTGCCAACAAAAAGAATGCATGCTCAGGTTTCGGGCATTAACAATACGGTTTCGGCCCAAGTTACGGAAGCATGTTCCATTCAATTGCGGTCACTAGTTGACCCACTGATATCCATAGATACGATGGTTAGTGATGCAGAATCTCACTGGCAATTTGCCTACGTGCCATGTGGGTCCGCTAACACAACAGGCATTTCCGGACTTGGTTTTAGCTGACAAGAGGTTCTTTATCAATGAACCAGTCGATATTGTGCTTGGTGGAGATATATATCCCCAAGTTATTCTAGAGGGAATAAAAAAGAACGTGCTCAGCACTCTGCTTGCTCAGGAGACAGTATTCGGTTGGATACTAACTGGAAGTGCTAATGCAGTTAGCCCAACGAACAATCGCGTATCGTTCTTTAGTGAAGTTACTCTGGACAAGCAACTACACTCATTCTGGGAACTAGAAGACATCCCGAAGGGAAAAATCGCTACAGCTGAGGAAAACCAGTGTGAGGAGCTCTTCAAGCGAACCACAACGCGAAACGAGAATGGAAGATATATCGTAACTCTTCCGTTCAAGGACGGTTTTCCTGATAAACTCACTGTGGGACCTTCAATGAGAATCGCACTGTCTCAATTCTATAGGAATGAAACTCGCCTATCAAAAAATCCTGACCTGAAAAAAGAATACAATAGAGTGATATTAGAATATGAAACCATGGGACATATGGCAAAAGTTCATACTTTGCAGTCGGCACATGCAGTCGACAATTATTACTTACCTCACCACGCAGTTAGAAAAGAGGAAAGCACCACAACTAAGGTGAGGGTCGTCTTTAATGCCTCATGTCCCACAGCTAACGGTATCAGTCTGAACGATTTACTTCTTCCAGGACCAGTGCTTCAGTCTGACCTAACTATATTGATATTACGGTGAAGATTTTTTAGATATGTCTTCAATAGCGATATTGAGAAGATGTATAGGCAAATTTTGATAGATCCTAACCAGACAAAATATCAAAGATTAGTGTTCCGTTCATATCTTACAGACCCTGTTAGTGTTTACGAACTAAAAACGGTGACTTTCGGTGTGAATTGCGCGCCTTATCTTGCTATACGGACTTTATTACAATTAGCGAATGACTCTGAAAGCTCTTATCCCATTGCCACGAACATTTTGCGCAATTATATGTATGTCGATGATGTCCTGGCTGGCGGCCACACTATCGACAGCGCGATAAGAGCGAGGAATGAAATTTCAACAGTGTTACAGTCCGCTGGCTTTCCTCTAAGAAAATGGGCGTCCAATTCAACCAAATTACTAGAGGATATTCCGAAATCACATCTGTTGCATGAGGAATTTCTTGAATTCGAGGACAGAAGGCACTAGGCATAAGATGGAATGCGCACTCTGACCAATTCTATTTTGTAGCCAGATCTATTGAAAATCAGGAGAGTCTTACAAAAAGAGCCATCCTATCAGCCATCGCCAAACTTTTTGATCCACTAGGGTGGTTAGCACCGATAATTATTGTTGCCAAGATACTCATGCAACACATTTGGCTAGAAGGTACTGATTGGGATGAAACTGTGTCCTCAGCCACATTAGAGAGATGGAGAAATTTCAGGCAAGATTACAACGAGATTAACAAGATTCGAATACCTCGATGGGTACAATACTCGCCAGAGGTAGACGTAGAGATTCACGGATTTTGCGATGCATCAGAGAAGGCGTATGCAGCCGCTGTTTATCTACGTGTTGTGGCGAAGGGAACTACAGTTGTTAATCTGATGCTTGCGAAAACCAGAGTGGCTCCAGTGAAGACAATTTCTCTTCCTCGTTTAGTACTTTGCGGGGCGGTATTACTAGCCGAAATAATCGAAACGATCACGAGCAATGTCGACCTGGGACATGTGAAAATACGATTATGGACAGATTCAACGATTGTTCTGGCTTGGATACGAAAACCTCCATGTTCTTGGTCAACATTTGTTTCCCACCGTATTACGAAAATTATCGACAAGGTGGGAAACACGAATTGGTTTCATGTAGACTCAGGTACAAATCCAGCAGATTTAGCTAGCTGAGGTGTAACAACCCACGACCTACTCAACAACACTTTGTGGTGGCAGGGACCTTCTTGGCTTCAAGAAGATGGGAAAAAATGGCCGCCACAAACCACTGACTTTACCACAAACATCGAAGAGAAACGAGTGCACGTTCATGCAGCGACAATGGCAGCCAATGTAGATGATATTCTCGACAGATTTTCCAGCTTAGCGAGGGCTCTGAAAGTAATCTCATATATGTTGAGATTTTTTAGGAGAACTCACCCTAGAAAAAAAACCTCTCATCAGCAACGGTCCTGCTTGATTTCAACCGATGAAATCAAAGCAGCGACCACACGACTGATAAAACTGACTCAGAGGCAATATTATGGGGCTGAAATTTGTGAATTGAAGTCGGGAAGGTCTATTGATTCCAAAAGTGAAGTACTCCCTCTGAATCCATTCTTTGATGACGAGGATGTACTGAGAGCAGGTCCAAGAGTTAAAACAATGATAAGGTCTACCATACATAGCTGCAAAACTTGCACCATATATAAAAAACACTCGCAAAGTCAACTCATGGGGATCCTGCCACAGGAGCGAACAACTTTTTCGCGTGCATTTACCAACTCGGGAGTGGATTTTGCCGGACCTTTCGAGATAAAAAGCTACCGTGGGCGTGGTTGTCGGGTTTCGAAAGGCTACGTGTGTCTTTTTGTGTGTTTTACCACAAAAGCCATTCATTTGGAGGCAACAACAGATTTGACTACTCCATCCTTTCTAGCAGCACTCACGAGATTTGTGGCAAGAAGAGGATGCCCAAAAAACATTTATTCCGACAATGGAACGAATTTCGTAGGTGCTTCACGCGCACTCAAGAGTGAATTTAAGGTTTTTTTAGCTGAAGCTCGAGGCAAGGCGATTTCAAAATATGCCCATCAGGCATTGAATTAGCATTTTATACCAGCCGCAGCTCCACATATGGGTGGCCTGTGGGAAGCGGGTGTAAAAAGCTTTAAAGGTCATTTTAGGAAAATAGCATCCAACACGAAATACACCTTTGAAGAACTCAACACACTCCTATGTCGGGTTGAATCCTGCCTCAACTCACGACCCTTGAGTCCAGCTTCAAATGAGCCGTCCGACCTTGAACCTTTGACTCCAGGTCATTTCCTAATCGGCGGACATCTACTATCCCCACCTGAAATCGACGTAAATGAAACTCCTGCCTCGATAGTTAATCGCTGGCAAAAGTTAAAGGCTTTACATCAAATCTTCTGCAGAAGATGGAAAACCGAGTACCGGACGGAACTGCAAAAGCGGATAAAATGGAAACACCCTAAGTCGAACCTTAAAATTGGAGATATGGTGGTTATCAAAGAAGATAACCTGTCACCTAACGAATGGAGGTTGGGAAGGGTGGTCAACCTGCATCCTGGCTCCGACAGCCAGGTGCGTGTTGTAGATATCAGAACAGAAAAGGGCCAGGTGACAAGACCGATTGTCAAACTGGTGTTACTACCCCCCTGCGAAGAAAACTCACCTCCTACTGCATAACTATTATCTCTCACCCTACCTTTAATATACACTGGTACTACATACGTATGTAGCTATTATAACCTTATGTAAAGGTACATTCTAACATCTTTTAAATATATGTATATCCACTATTCCCATAGTAAAAAAAAATGAACATTATATGCATTATATTAGCGTTCACTTACCCATTTGCGGATATAACATAGTCCCTTCCGTTTCATTGCTGTCCTCCGACTGTGGTGGTGTCTCGTTAACAATTTCCTGTTGGGTTTTTAAGTTTTGTTTTATAATTTGTGCGCGTAATTTTTGTTCGACAACGTTTTGCAGGTATGTGAATATAGATAAACAACGGCAAAGTACGCAATTCATGAATATCAAATTACAAATTTACGTTGCATTAAGACAACAGAAAGCAACTTCTGACCAAAGACAAAATTTCCCTTTTTTATTTACGTATTTATGTACAAGCAGACTTATGTACATATGTATGTGGGTAAACTAGCAAATATTTAAAATCTTCCGAATGAATTGATGCACGTATGTATATATTTTTGGTTTCAAAATTACAATTTATTACTTATCGCCCATATTCTTGCGACTATTATAAACTCATCACGTTTATTGTGATAATTAACGCACTTAAAATTTCATTGTTAATATAATTAAACGATTTGTTACACTTTTTGAACTTTTCTACTTATTTTTTTTAATTCATATCATATATTTTCGTATGCGATGATTTGGTGATAGTCGTATTTTAAAATACAATAGCAATTATTCTACATTTCGTCAAAGTAACTGGCTACAGGATAGCGTATTACCATCGCCATTAGCGTACATAACACTTGTATGCCCATCAAGAATCGTGTAACGACCTTTTCGTGCACTGGACCAAAAAACAACCAAAACGAAATTTATTAACGATAAATTATTTATAATCATTCGACCGTCGGCTTGCTCCTGCCACGAGATAAGCTTCAATGTTTTGAGCACACGTACCATAAACAATCCCAGCGGATTTAATTCTTTCGTGGAGAACTCCGTTGTGCTCATATGAAGTAGATCGGTCTTCGGGTCGTATTTAGGTAATTCATTAATTGCGGCATCGAGTACAAGAAGTTTAGAATTAGCGGTATGTAGAGTAGCAATAGAGTTTTACCGAAATGGCCCAGAATAATGAATGGCGGAAGTCATTCAGTCAAGAAGCTGATATCGATAAATAAGAACCTTTTTCGATACCTAGCGTCCGATTATTATGCCATTACCTTAGGCTGCATGCGCACGAAGTTTGTCTCAACTGGTGTAGGCTTGCTCGAAACTTGTGTGTGTGCTCAGCCAGAATATTGGCACTGTAAATTTATCAATTCGTTACCTTTTTGCCGTTTCTACTTATTTACTGTATTTATAGGATGCGAACAAGCTAAGACACCAAGTTTCGCTGTAATTAAATTTCATAATTACTACTTTTTTAAGGTACACCAAAGTTTTTTGCAAAGATAAGTTCTTTGGGAACAGGAAACTTGTGCGTGTGTCCAACATTCAGTCAAGAAGCTGATATCGATAAATAAGAACCTTTTTCGATACCTAGCGTCCGATTATTATGCCGTTACCTTAGGCTGCATGCGCACGAAGTTTGTCTCAACTGGTGTAGGCTTGCTCGAAACTTGTGCGTGTGCTCAGCCAGAATATTGGCACTGTAAATTTATCAATTCGTTACCTTTTTGCCGTTTCTACTTATTTACTGTATTTGTAGGATGCGAACAAGCTAAGACACCAAGTTTCGGTGTAATTAAATTTCATAATTACCACTTTTTTAAGGTTCACCAAAGTTGTATGCAAATACAAGTTCTTTGGGAACAGGAAACTTGTGCGTGTGTCCAACAAGAATATTGACATCATAAGTTAGTAAATTTAATACTTGTGTCGTTTCTGAATATTTACAATGTTCGTTGGCACGGAAGCAAGCAAAAGTACAAGGTTTCGCTGTAATTAAATTTAACAATTACAATATTTTCAAACCTTAACAAAATCTCGTACATATGTGGTTTAATTATGAACATAAATTTTAATATGAGTCTTGGTATACAATTAAACCAAATTCGCATACGTCTGAAGAGGGGAAGCTTTATTTCCATTGCTGGTTCTTCCCAGCATGCGGGCTAATTTTGCTGACGAGTTATTTCCAGCGAGCTTGTTGATTCTCTTTGACGAATCATTACTAGCATGCTAAGTAATTATTGCTGGCAGCATTATAATCGAGTTAGACTCGACCAACCCTGCCGATAATCGACACTGAGTCATAAAGCAGCGATAAACAACCGCTAACCTTCGTCAAACATTAAGGGGCCTCTGAATATATTATATTACGGTGTTAATGAAAAACAAGCACGAAAACTTGCACAAAGGGTGTATTGATCGCCACCCAAATATCGTTGTCACCCAAAAGTTAATTATTCGGGGAAACAAACATTTTCAGAAATATGACACGTTACAGTATGATGCGCAAACAAGCCGAGGCCGGCCGTTATGCATTAAAATGCAGGCTGTGCGAAAAAAAACACCCGTTACGACTGTGCCCAATTTTCCGATCGAAGGCTGCAGAAGAGCGACTCCGTGAGGTACTTATCCATCAGTACTGCTCGAATTGCTTGTCAGGAGCACACCGTTTGGCTCAATGCGCACACAAGGGGAGATGCCGGCGATGTAACGAGCAGCATCATACGTTGCTCCACATCGCGTCGCAAGACGAAAAGCTGCGCTATCGTCATCGACCCAGCCGAACTACGATATTTGACGACGACAACAGCGACATCATGTCCATTCAAGCATCAGAATCCGGAGCGGAACCCACAGCGTTCCACCCGGATACCAACGCTTTCCGTTTGGAGAATCCATCTGGAATGGAAACCGAAGCTTTCCATCCAGACGAGTCGCGCAGACCGGCACGTCGTCGCCCTGCCCTGCAGCACGAAAGGCGTCAGAGGAACGGATTGGAAATCGCTACTTTCCAACCGAACAGCCAACGACGTCGTCACCCACAGCGCCATCAAAACCGCCCTCAACGTAATCGTGAAAGGAGAGTGGAATCCCGAGCGTTCCACCTACCAAGACGATTCCGATCTGGCCTTCAAGACGGCCGAGCAGCAGCGATGACCGCACAGTGGTTAACACCACTGGCACCGACGGCGGTGGTCAAGATCGAGTCAGGAGGACGGCTCCATTTGATACGGGCTTTGATAGACCAGTGCTCCCCAACCTCGATAATAGCCGATGATCTGGCAAGAGACCTGCACCTCAGCATGACGACGGTGAGAGAGCAGCGAGGCTGTTTCATCAAAATGCGGGGAAAGCACGGGCAAATGTCGACAGTGACGACACACGCGTTAATTGTCCCTAATTACCGCAGGAACTCCCCAGGCGCGAATCTCGACCCAGCAATACAGACGTCGTATGTCAATCTGCGATTGGCGGACCCTGGGTTCTATATCTCGTCGCCAATCAAATTGGTCCTAGGAGCCGATGTCTTCCCAAAGATTTACTTGGGCGCCATCACCCCAGGAATTATGGGCCCACTCCTGGCCCAAAACACCATATTTGGCTGGGTACTGTCCGGAGCCTGCTAGGCTTTACCGAAATCAATTTTAAATAAATTTTCACCTTTTCATTTATAACAATGCAAAGTAATGAATTAAAAATAACAAAGTGCAAGTGAAATTTAAACCACGTATTTTTTTATTTTTCTCTTTCTAACATCCCATAACAGGATTTAGTTTATTTACAGCTTAAAGATACACTTATATTATAATTCATAAAAAAATTAAGCATGGTGGCTGGCTTTAGTTGTTGCGTACCGCAAGGGGGCCGGCATGTTTAGGCTCACCGCCTAAATAACCACCCTAATGTTTAACAGAACTCGGCGTTAGCTATGTTAAAATTTCCCTTTTTGTATAAACCGTTTTGTAAGCTAGCACAACTGTTTAGAGAAAACGGGTAACTTACTTGCGTTCAAGATTCAGGATCGAGAAGATTACTCCAGGCCAACCACCACGCTCCATTTTCATTTTGATTTAAACGGATTCACGTCCTAATACAAAAGGTAATATATAAGAGAAAAACTGTATTGAAATATATTGCGTTTCCAAATACATATATGTACATACATATATTCAATCTAATCAATACTTATTGTTATTATTTCCATTTGCATAAATCCACACCGGTGCGAGCGTGAGCTATCGATTCATACAGCCCTCGCAATTAGTGACAAAATTGCAATCACCGCTATCCAATGAACAGAATTTATACACGCAAGCAGAACTAAATATTTTGCAAATACCAGAAGTCCCAGTTACAATAGTATGAGAAAATGCGAAGTGATTTTCACGTGGTCCACTCTGCAAAAGGTAAAAGAAGTTTGCTCTCTTGAGTGAAATTGATATTGATGAAGAGGATAGTCCAAATAAATATATGTCCAAATTTTTTAATATCACACAATTGGACAACATGAGTAAGAAAAACAACAATAATGGTATAGTACATGAGAAGAGAAATACACAACGTAATAAGCAGCCACCTATAAGAGAGCAGAGTACAAATCGCTTTTGTCCACCGATTATATAATATAATATTGATGTTAGAGAGCTAGTTTTGCAGTTTAAATTCAAGTTTCCTAATATAGATATGAAAATTGTAAATGTGTCTAAGACAAAGAGTAAGTTTTACGTAAGAGATTTCAATGCCTATACAGGTATGATGAATATGTTAAGGGAAAAGAATATTAGTTCTCATTCATTTACACCTGAACAAAATAAACAAGTTTCATTGATTCTTAGCGGTTTGCATTACCGTATTACACCTGAGGAAATCAAAGACGAGTTAGACATAATTTGCCCAAATTTAGTGGTTAACGTGCAGCCATTTTATACATCATATATGCGTAAGAATGAAATACAGTCTTCTCTTTTTCTTATAACGTTGGCTCCAGGTAAACCCATTAATGAAATTACTAAAATTAAATATATATTATATCAGACTGTTTCATGGAAAAAACCAAATAATTATACAAAAGAAGTGCAATGTAAAAGATGTCAACGTTGGGGGCATATAGCTAAAAATTGTAACCATAATTATAATTGCGTCAAATGTGATCAAAAACACAATCCTGGCCAATGTTTATTATCAAAGGATGAGGGTATTGAACCATATTGCATAAATTGTAAAAAGTGGGCACATCCTGCAAATATTCGTGGATGCGAAGTTTTTGTTGCTTATCAAGATGCCAAAAAAAATAAAAAATTAAATAGAGTTGGAAACAACAAACAAGTGAATGTGGGTTCGTTTTTAAAAAGTAACGTCCCTTTCTCTAATGTGGTTAAAAGAATAATTTTGAAAATTATGGTGCTGCTAATAAGAATACTTCATTGATAAACGACTTTTCAGCATTGGCAAAGCAATTGCTTTGTGAAGAGCCTGTTTCAGTTGAAACCAGAATTAAACACGTTATGCAGAATTTTAGGTCTCAAACGGAATGTACGGATATCATGAAACTTTTGGATAGTAATGGGGCTTAAAGATTTGAAATTTCTCATACTTAATGTTGGCACTCTTGTTGCATTAGAAAGAAGAGTTGAGTTAGAGTATATTTTGAAAGATAATAAGTATGATGTGGCTTTTTTGCAAGAAACTCACTTGCAAAGTTGTCACAAATTTAATATGAAAAACTATAACATTTATCGTAATGACAATGAGCAGGGAGTTGCAGTAGCTGTTAATAGAAATATTGTGCAATGGAGAGTTTTTATACCAACCATTAATGTACCATATGTATGTATCAGATTTTCTTTAAAGAGCAATTCTGAGGTGAGAACTTTTTTAGCATTAAGCACTTATTTTCGTTGTAATATATCTGCTGGTTCGTTTTTTTCCAATTTAAATACAATTACAGCATTTGCAACCAGTTTTTCAGGGATAGTCATTGGTGGAGACTTTAATGCAAAAAATGTTCGTTGGGGCGATGGTTGTAATAATGCAAACGGTGTGCAATTGAATAATTGGATAGAACAATCATGTTCAAATATTGTAAGACTCTGCTCGTCTGTACCTACATACCCAAATGGAAATTCATTTTTGGACCATTTTCTAGTCTCAGCTCATTTGATCAATATTTTTTCTTTAAATTTTAAAATTTCAGTTGAATTAAGCTTCTCCGATCATTATTCTCTCAATTTGGAAATTTCTTTCGTGAAGATTGATAGTATATATATTAAACAGGGTGGTAATTTTATCTCCACCAATTGGGAAGATTTTAAATCGCTTCTCTCTTTCCAATTAGATAATTTTCGACCACATATAAATAGGAATTTGACAAATGTTGAAATTGAATCATTTGCTGATTTATTTGCGAAACTGGTCAATGACTGCGCTAAAAACTGCTCATCGGAATCCAAATATAGAAGATATTCGCCTTATTTTAATATAATTTTCAAAACCCTGTTTAAAATCAAACATTATTGTATGAAGAAACTTAAAAAATTGTATCATTCGACATATAATAGGCACTCAATAGCTTATATAGAAATGTCAAAGCAGGTGTCTTTCCTCAAGAATTTGATTCAGAATTATATGCATAAAGCGGAAGCCCAAAATTTTCAAAAAGTCTTTTAAGATTTACCGCCTAATTCTCTTGCCTTTATAGTTTTTTACAAATAAAATCAGGTAATTTCTGTTCGGAAGTTATTCAAGATAATGAAATAATTTATGATGAAGAAGAGATAGCTGAATGTTTTCGGGTTCATTTTTCAAATATTTATAACGGCAATATGTGGAATGGTGAAAGTGTCGCTCGCATTGATGCTTTTTTGGAAGAAAATTTCTCTGCGTTAGATGATAACTTAAGCGTTTTCAATTCTGAAGATACTGCTTTAATCGCAACATCTTCTGATTATTTTATTGATTCTAGTTTCTTGGAATCGTTAATTAAGCTATTAAATTCAAAGAAATCTGCCGGACCAGATGGTGTGACAAATTTGGTGATTAGAAAATTGCCAGGTTGTGCAGTTAAATATCTGACAATTCTATTTAATCACTGCATAAATAATGGATTTTTTCCGAAAGTATGGAAATTGGCTAAAATTATTCCCATTAAAAAATCAAGTTCGGCGGCTTCTGTCCGCGATTATAGACCAATCTCGCTTTTGCCGAATGTGGGCAAAATATTTGAAAAAGTTATTTATTTTAAGCTGGAAAGTCTTATTAACGGTGATGTTATATCTGATTTTCAATTCGGTTTCAAAAGATCGCATTCTACCGTAGATACGCTTCTCATGTTCTCTAATGACATTATTCTGAACCTGAGAGTGAAGAAAAGCACGATTGCAATCTCTCTAGATATTGAGAAAGCGTTTGACACAGTTTTTCATAGAGGACTTTTGCTCAAGTTCTTTAAATGCAATTTACCATCTTTCTTGATAAGAGTATTGAGCAGTTTCCTGAGCGATAGATGATTCTTTGTTAAAATTGCGAGAGTAGATTCAAACATTGGTAAAATTCTAAGCGGAGTCCCTCACGGAAGCATATTGGCTCCGTTACTGTTTAATATTTTCATGTATGACTTTCCTCATGTTGCTCCGAATTCGGTTAGTTTGCTGTATGCCGATGATGTGTTGATTTACTCATCTAATATGATGTGTTGATTTACTCATCTAATAACTCGCCGGCGAGAGCTTTAGAATTGGCAAACTTTCATCATCGTAAAATTGTGGATTTTTATCAAGAATGGGGAATAAAAGTTAGTATAAATAAAACACAGCTGATTTGTATAAGGAATTCTTATTCAAATGGTAATAGGCATGCTGTGAAAGAGGATAGATCCCTTGCTCTAAATTTAAATAATAATATAGTTAAAACTAGTAATAAACTTAAATATTTGGGAATTAGTTTTGATAATTTATTCAAGTTTAATAGTCATGCAAGAGCAATTCTCGGTAAGGCGGTAGTGCGTTTTCATTTATTGTCTCCGGTTTTACATACATAGTTCTTTTCTTAGTAAAAATATAAAACTATTACTTTATAAGGTGGCTAATGATTTAAGCTGGATTTATACGAAATATATATCTCCGCTTGGCATAATTAATGAGTCTTTGATTTCTGACAGAAGTGATCAATCTTGCTTCGTATCTGATTTTGATGATAAAAAATTAGTTGGCTGCCATAGAGGATAGTCAATTATTTGTTTGTTTAGTTTTTAAGTAGATTTAGGATTTTATGTAGTTTTAAGTTAGTATCTAAGTATACATATTCTGTACTTCGTTAAAATTTTCTGCCGACGCGATGCTAATTTACCATTTTCTTTGTTATTAATGCAGCTCCTCTCCAAGCTCCTACATAAACACATATACATACGTGATGCCCAGTTACAATTTTCTCTGGTACTATCCCAGCTCTCATCGCAGCTCCAACATAAACACACATACGAGGTACCCATTTAGAATTTTCTCTTATTTTATCGCAGCTCTTATCTTCACTCTTATCGAAGCTCCATCATAAACGCACCCTAAGGGCATTGTGTACCAATAACAAGTGAGATATCTTTTCGATAAACGTCAAAATTTGGAACAGCTGCGATCACCTGTTTTTGTAAAGTTGCTTAATTAGGTAAACGCTGCTCCTTTTAGCTGAGTTGCATGAAAACAGCTTCATAAATTTAGTACTAGTTGCTGCTATTAAAGCGATAAAGAGATTATAGCCGGTTTCAGTAGCTGGTGGGGTTTCCTTTCCGTTTTAGGACCTCCACTAGCCGATTTGGCATAGAATGAACTCACTTGGATGTATACTCCATTCATTCAATATAACGGTTTTAAGCATTTCTTTGGAGCTAATGTGGTGCTGACGGATCCTACGCTCCAATAAATCCCACAAATGCTCAATGGGATTTAGGTCTGGGCATTGGGGTGGTGTACGCAACTGGTTTTTCGTATTATAGAGCAACCACAGCTTCACGTTTTGTGCTGCGTGTTTCGGATCGTTATCCTGCTGAAACCAAAAATCATCACCAAGTTCTAATCGCTGGGCGCTTTGCTTCAAATTGGTTTTTAGAATATTTAAATATCCACACTGGTTCATTATTGACTCTATAAACACGAGATTGCCTACTCCTTTTGCGGCCATGCAACCCCTGACCATGATACCACTTCCTCCATGTTTGACCGTTGGTATAAGAATATCTTTATCGAACGCAGTATCGCTCTTTTGGCTTGTTTATATACTGATTTGCAAAATCCATTCGTTTTTTCCTGATGACTTCCGATACGTATGGTTTTCGTCGAGCTTTTTCTTTAAGATTTTGCGAACAGTATCTTCATGGACCTCCTTATCAAATAAAGTTTTGATGTTTTCACTTACTTTGGATGCAGTTATCCTTGGATTCCTTTTCACAGCCTGCAAAATAGTTCTTTCTTCGCGTTCGGTCAATTCGGCCGTCCTGAGCGAGACTTAGATAAAATCAAACATTATTGTATGAAGAAACTTAAAAAATTGTATCATTCGACATATAATAGGCACTCAATAGCTTATATAGAAATGTCAAAGCAGGTGTCTTTCCTCAAGAATTTGATTCAGAATTATATGCATAAAGCGGAAGCGCAAAATTTTCAAAAATTCTTTTAAGATTTACCGCCTAATTCTCTTGCCTTTATAGTTTTTTACAAATAAAATCAGGTAATTTCTGTTCGGAAGTTATTCAAGATAATGAAATAATTTATGATGAAGAAGAGATAGCTGAATGTTTTCGGGTTCATTTTTCAAATATTTATAACGGCAATATGTTGAATGGTGAAAGTGTCGCTCGCATTGATGCTTTTTTGGAAGAAAATTTCTCTGCGTTAGATGATAACTTAAGCGTTTTCAATTCTGAAGATACTGCTTTAATCGCAACATCTTCTGAATATTTTATTGATTCTAGTTTCTTGGAATCGTTAATTAAGCTATTAAATTCAAAGAAATCTGCCGGACCAGATGGTGTGACAAATTTGGTGATTAGAAAATTGCCAGGTTGTGCAGTTAAATATCTGACAATTCTATTTAATCACTGCATAAATAATGGATTTTTTCCAAAAGTATGGAAATTGGCTAAAATTATTCCCATTGAAAAATCAAGTTCGGCGGCTTCTGTCCGCGATTATAGACCAATCTCGCTTTTGTCGAATGTGGGCAAAATATTTGAAAAAGTTATTTATTTTAAGCTGGAAAGTCTTATTAACGGTGATGTTATATCTGATTTTCAATTCGGTTTCAAAAGATCGCATTCTACCGTAGATGCGCTTCTCAAGTTCTCTAATGACATTATTCTGAACCTGAGAGTGAAGAAAAGCACGGTTGCAATCTCTCTAGATATTGAGAAAGCGTTTGACACAGTTTTTCATAGAGGACTTTTGCGCAAGTCCTTTAAATGCAATTTACCATCTTTCTTGATAAGAGTATTGAGCAGTTTCCTGAGCGATAGATGATTCTTTGTTAAAATTGCAAGAGTAGATTCAAACATTGGTAAAATTCTAAGCGGAGTCCCTCACGGAAGCATATTGGCTCCGTTACTGTTTAATATTTTCATGTATGACTTTCCTCATGTTGCTCCGAATTCGGTTAGTTTGCTGTATGCCGATGATGTGTTGATTTATTCATCTAATAACTCGCCGGCGAGAGCTTTAGAATTGGCAAACATGGGGAATAAAAGTTAATATAAATAAAACACAGCTGATTTGTATAAGGAATTCTTATTCAAATGGTAATAGGCATGCTGTGAAAGAGGCTAGATCCCTTGCTCTAAATTTAAATAATAATATAGTTAAAACTAGTAATAAACTTAAATATTTGGGAATTAGTTTTGATAATTTATTCAAGTTTAATAGTCATGCAAGAGCAATTCTCGGTAAGGCGGTAGTGCGTTTTCATTTATTGTCTCCGGTTTTACATACATAGTTCTTTTCTTAGTAAAAAATAAAACTATTACTTTATAAGGTGGCTATTAGACCAATGCTGTTATATGGCATTCCAATATGGTTCTCATTCTCTCCCACGGTAGCAAGTAAACTTGAAATATTTGAGCGTAAAGTTCTGCGATTTTGTGTTAGCAAACATTTTTCGGGTTATCATCGCAGATATTCAAATAAAGTAATTTACCATGACGCAGGGGTGTTTCCACTTAGGGTATATCTTAGCTCTTATTTATAGTTTTGCCAATAGAGCAAAAACTCATCCTAATATCTTACTAAGTGATGTGTTGCATTCGCAACATGATTTAAGCTGGATTTATACGAAATATATATCTCCGCTTGGCATAATTAATGAGTCTTTGATTTCTGACAGAAGTGATCAATCTTGCTTCGTATCTGATTTTGATGATAAAAAATTAGTTGGCTGCCATAGAGGATAGTCAATTATTTGTTTGTTTAGTTTTTAAGTAGATTTAGGATTTTATGTAGTTTTAAGTTAGTATGTAAGTATACATATTCTGTACTTCGTTAAAATTTACTGCCGGGAGGAAGTGGTTATATATATATGTATATGTATATATCAATTAAAAATTTTTTTTGAATAACTATTCCTTTTCTATTATGTTAAGATAAAAATGTTATACTCTTAAGTTTCTTCTTTTTTTAATTATAAGTATTACTTTCTGTTATATAATTTTTATAAAGTCTCAATAAACTGAACTGAACTGAACTGAGCGAAGAAAATGTGATCACCGATTACCTATGATCTTATCGTTAGTATTTGTTCTCAGCTATGCTCCAACATGAACACATATGTATACGCGATGCTAATTTACCATTTTCTTTGTTATTAATGCAGCTCCTCTCGAAGCTCCTACATAAACACATATACATACGTGATGCCCATTTACAATTTTCTCTGGTACTATCCCAGCTCTCATCGCAGCTCCAACATAAACACACATACGAGGTACCCACTTATAATTTTCTCTTATTTTATCGCAGCTCTTATCTTCACTCTTATCGAAGCTCCATCATAAACGCACCCTAAGGGCATTGTGTACCAATAACAAGTGAGATATCTTTTCGATAAACGTCAAAATTTGGAACAGCTGCGATCACCTGTTTTTGTAAAGTTGCTTAATTAGGTAAACGCTGCTCCTTTTAGCTGAGTTGCATGAAAACAGCTTCATAAATTTAGTACTAGTTGCTGCTATTAAAGCGATAAAGAGATTATAGCCGGTTTCAGTAGCTGGTGGGGTTTCCTTTCCGTTTTAGGACCTCCACTAGCCGATTTGGCATAGAATGAACTCACTTGGATGTATACTCCATTCATTCAATATAACGGTTTTAAGCATTTCTTTGGAGCTAATGTGGTGCTGACGGATCCTGCGCTCCAATAAATCCCACAAATGCTCAATGGGATTTAGGTCTGGGCATTGGGGTGGTGTACGCAACTGGTTTTTCGTATTATAGAGCAACCACAGCTTCACGTTTTGTGCTGCGTGTTTCGGATCGTTATCCTGCTGAAACCAAAAATCATCACCAAGTTCTAATCGCTGGGCGCTTTGCTTCAAATTGGTTTTTAGAATATTTAAATATCCATACTGGTTCATTATTGACTCTATAAACACGAGATTGCCTACTCCTGTTGCGGCCATGCATCCCCTGACCATGATACCACTTCCTCCATGTTTGACCGTTGGTATAAGAATATCTTTATCGAACGAAGTACCGCTCTTTTGGCTTGTTTATATACTGATTTGCAAAATCCATTCGTTTTTTCCTGTTGACTTCCGATACGTATGGTTTTCGTCGAGCTTTTTCTTTAAGATTTTGCGAACAGTATCTTCATGGACCTCCTTATCAAATAAAGTTTTGATGTTTTCACTTACTTTGGATGCAGTTATCCTTGGATTCCTTTTCACAGCCTGCAAAATAGTTCTTTCTTCGCGTTCGGTCAATTCGGCCGTCCTGAGCGAGACTTAGATAAAATCAAACATTATTGTATGAAGAAACTTAAAAAATTGTATCATTCGACATATAATAGGCACTCAATAGCTTATATAGAAATGTCAAAGCAGGTGTCTTTCCTCAAGAATTTGATTCAGAATTATATGCATAAAGCGGAAACCCAAAATTTTTAAATATCCATACTTGCCTTTATAGTTTTCTACAAATAAAATCAGGTAATTTCTGTTCGGAAGTTATTCAAGATAATGAAATAATTTATGATGAAGAAGAGATAGCTGAATGTTTTCGGGTTCATTTTTCAAATATTTATAACGGCAATATGTTGAATGGTGAAAGTGTCGCTCGCATTGATGCTTTTTTGGAAGAAAATTTCTCTGCGTTAGATGATAACTTAAGCGTTTTCAATTCTGAAGATACTTTTTTAATCGCAACATCTTCTGATTATTTTATTGATTCTAGTTTCTTGGAATCGTTAATTAAGCTATTAAATTCAAAGAAATCTGCCGGACCAGATGGTGTGACAAATTTGGTGATTAGAAAATTGCCAGGTTGTGCAGTTAAATATCTGACAATTCTATTTAATCACTGCATAAATAATGGATTTTTTCCAAAAGTATGGAAATTGGCTAAAATTATTCCCATTAAAAAATCAAGTTCGGCGGCTTCTGTCCGCGATTATAGACCAATCTCGCTTTTGTCGAATGTGGGCAAAATATTTGAAAAAGTTATTTATTTTAAGCTGGAAAGTCTTATTAACGGTGATGTTATATCTGATTTTCAATTCGGTTTCAAAAGATCGCATTCTACCGTAGATGCGCTTCTCAAGTTCTCTAATGACATTATTCTGAACCTGAGAGTGAAGAAAAGCACGGTTGCAATCTCTCTAGATATTGAAAAAGCGTTTGACACAGTTTTTCATAGAGGACTTTTGCTCAAGTCCTTTAAATGCAATTTACCATCTTTCTTGATAAGAGTATTGAGCAGTTTCCTGAGCGATAGATGATTCTTTGTTAAAATTGCAAGAGTAGATTCAAACATTGGTAAAATTCTAAGCGGAGTCCCTCACGGAAGCATATTGGCTCCGTTACTGTTTAATATTTTCATGTATGACTTTCCTCATGTTGCTCCGAATTCGGTTAGTTTGCTGTATGCCGATGATGTGTTGATTTATTCATCTAATAACTCGCCGGCGAGAGCTTTAGAATTGGCAAACATGGGGAATAAAAGTTAATATAAATAAAACACAGCTGATTTGTATAAGGAATTCTTATTCAAATGGTAATAGGCATGCTGTGAAAGAGGCTAGATCCCTTGCTCTAAATTTAAATAATAATATAGTTAAAACTAGTAATAAACTTAAATATTTGGGAATTAGTTTTGATAATTTATTCAAGTTTAATAGTCATGCAAGAGCAATTATCGGTAAGGCGGTAGTGCGTTTTCATTTATTGTCTCCGGTTTTACATACATAGTTCTTTTCTTAGTAAAAAATAAAACTATTACTTTATAAGGTGGCTATTAGACCAATGCTGTTATATGGCATTCCAATATGGTTCTCATTCTCTCCCACGGTAGCAAGTAAACTTGAAATATTTGAGCGTAAAGTTCTGCGATTTTGTGTTAGCAAACATTTTTCGGGTTATCATCGCAGATATTCAAATAAAGTAATTTACCATGACGCAGGGGTGTTTCCACTTAGGGTATATCTTAGCTATTATTTATAGTTTTGCCAATAGAGCAAAAACTCATCCTAATATCTTAGTAAGTGATGTGTTGCATTCGCAACATGATTTAAGCTGGATTTATACGAAATATATATCTCCGCTTGGCATAATTAATGAGTCTTTGATTTCTGACAGAAGTGATCAATCTTGCTTCGTATCTGATTTTGATGATAAAAAATTAGTTGGCTGCCATAGAGGATAGTCAATTATTTGTTTGTTTAGTTTTTAAGTAGATTTAGGATTTTATGTAGTTTTAAGTTAGAATGTAAGTATACATATTCTGTACTTCGTTAAAATTTACTGCCGGGAGGAAGTGGTTATATATATATGTATATGTATATATCAATTAAAAATTTTTTTTGAATAACTATTCCTTTTCTATTATGTTAAGATAAAAATGTTATACTCTTAAGTTTCTTCTTTTTTTAATTATAAGTATTACTTTCTGTTATATAATTTTTATAAAGTCCCAATAAACTGAACTGAACTGAACTGAGCGAAGAAAATGTGATCACCGATTACCTATGATCTTATCGTTAGTATTTCTTCTCAGCTATGCTCCAACATGAACACATATGTATACGCGATGCTAATTTACCATTTTCTTTGTTATTAATGCAGCTCCTCTCGAAGCTCCTACATAAACACATATACATACGTGATGCCCATTTACAATTTTCTCTGGTACTATCCCAGCTCTCATCGCAGCTCCAACATAAACACACATACGAGGTACCCACTTATAATTTTCTCTTATTTTATCGCAGCTCTTATCTTCACTCTTATCGAAGCTCCATCATAAACGCACCCTAAGGGCATTGTGTACCAATAACAAGTGAGATATCTTTTCGATAAACGTCAAAATTTGGAACAGCTGCGATCACCTGTTTTTGTAAAGTTGCTTAATTAGGTAAACGCTGCTCCTTTTAGCTGAGTTGCATGAAAACAGCTTCATAAATTTAGTACTAGTTGCTGCTATTAAAGCGATAAAGAGATTATAGCCGGTTTCAGTAGCTGGTGGGGTTTCCTTTCCGTTTTAGGACCTCCACTAGCCGATTTGGCATAGAATGAACTCACTTGGATGTATACTCCATTCATTCAATATAACGGTTTTAAGCATTTCTTTGGAGCTAATGTGGTGCTGACGGATCCTGCGCTCCAATAAATCCCACAAATGCTCAATGGGATTTAGGTCTGGGCATTGGGGTGGTGTACGCAACTGGTTTTTCGTATTATAGAGCAACCACAGCTTCACGTTTTGTGCTGCGTGTTTCGGATCGTTATCCTGCTGAAACCAAAAATCATCACCAAGTTCTAATCGCTGGGCGCTTTGCTTCAAATTGGTTTTTAGAATATTTAAATATCCATACTGGTTCATTATTGACTCTATAAACACGAGATTGCCTACTCCTGTTGCGGCCATGCATCCCCTGACCATGATACCACTTCCTCCATGTTTGACCGTTGGTATAAGAATATCTTTATCGAACGAAGTACCGCTCTTTTGGCTTGTTTATATACTGATTTGCAAAATCCATTCGTTTTTTCCTGTTGACTTCCGATACGTATGGTTTTCGTCGAGCTTTTTCTTTAAGATTTTGCGAACAGTATCTTCATGGACCTCCTTATCAAATAAAGTTTTGATGTTTTCACTTACTTTGGATGCAGTTATCCTTGGATTCCTTTTCACAGCCTGCAAAATAGTTCTTTCTTCGCGTTCGGTCAATTCGGCCGTCCTGAGCGAGACTTAGATAAAATCAAACATTATTGTATGAAGAAACTTAAAAAATTGTATCATTCGACATATAATAGGCACTCAATAGCTTATATAGAAATGTCAAAGCAGGTGTCTTTCCTCAAGAATTTGATTCAGAATTATATGCATAAAGCGGAAACCCAAAATTTTTAAATATCCATACTTGCCTTTATAGTTTTCTACAAATAAAATCAGGTAATTTCTGTTCGGAAGTTATTCAAGATAATGAAATAATTTATGATGAAGAAGAGATAGCTGAATGTTTTCGGGTTCATTTTTCAAATATTTATAACGGCAATATGTTGAATGGTGAAAGTGTCGCTCGCATTGATGCTTTTTTGGAAGAAAATTTCTCTGCGTTAGATGATAACTTAAGCGTTTTCAATTCTGAAGATACTTTTTTAATCGCAACATCTTCTGATTATTTTATTGATTCTAGTTTCTTGGAATCGTTAATTAAGCTATTAAATTCAAAGAAATCTGCCGGACCAGATGGTGTGACAAATTTGGTGATTAGAAAATTGCCAGGTTGTGCAGTTAAATATCTGACAATTCTATTTAATCACTGCATAAATAATGGATTTTTTCCAAAAGTATGGAAATTGGCTAAAATTATTCCCATTAAAAAATCAAGTTCGGCGGCTTCTGTCCGCGATTATAGACCAATCTCGCTTTTGTCGAATGTGGGCAAAATATTTGAAAAAGTTATTTATTTTAAGCTGGAAAGTCTTATTAACGGTGATGTTATATCTGATTTTCAATTCGGTTTCAAAAGATCGCATTCTACCGTAGATGCGCTTCTCAAGTTCTCTAATGACATTATTCTGAACCTGAGAGTGAAGAAAAGCACGGTTGCAATCTCTCTAGATATTGAAAAAGCGTTTGACACAGTTTTTCATAGAGGACTTTTGCTCAAGTCCTTTAAATGCAATTTACCATCTTTCTTGATAAGAGTATTGAGCAGTTTCCTGAGCGATAGATGATTCTTTGTTAAAATTGCAAGAGTAGATTCAAACATTGGTAAAATTCTAAGCGGAGTCCCTCACGGAAGCATATTGGCTCCGTTACTGTTTAATATTTTCATGTATGACTTTCCTCATGTTGCTCCGAATTCGGTTAGTTTGCTGTATGCCGATGATGTGTTGATTTATTCATCTAATAACTCGCCGGCGAGAGCTTTAGAATTGGCAAACATGGGGAATAAAAGTTAATATAAATAAAACACAGCTGATTTGTATAAGGAATTCTTATTCAAATGGTAATAGGCATGCTGTGAAAGAGGCTAGATCCCTTGCTCTAAATTTAAATAATAATATAGTTAAAACTAGTAATAAACTTAAATATTTGGGAATTAGTTTTGATAATTTATTCAAGTTTAATAGTCATGCAAGAGCAATTATCGGTAAGGCGGTAGTGCGTTTTCATTTATTGTCTCCGGTTTTACATACATAGTTCTTTTCTTAGTAAAAAATAAAACTATTACTTTATAAGGTGGCTATTAGACCAATGCTGTTATATGGCATTCCAATATGGTTCTCATTCTCTCCCACGGTAGCAAGTAAACTTGAAATATTTGAGCGTAAAGTTCTGCGATTTTGTGTTAGCAAACATTTTTCGGGTTATCATCGCAGATATTCAAATAAAGTAATTTACCATGACGCAGGGGTGTTTCCACTTAGGGTATATCTTAGCTATTATTTATAGTTTTGCCAATAGAGCAAAAACTCATCCTAATATCTTAGTAAGTGATGTGTTGCATTCGCAACATGATTTAAGCTGGATTTATACGAAATATATATCTCCGCTTGGCATAATTAATGAGTCTTTGATTTCTGACAGAAGTGATCAATCTTGCTTCGTATCTGATTTTGATGATAAAAAATTAGTTGGCTGCCATAGAGGATAGTCAATTATTTGTTTGTTTAGTTTTTAAGTAGATTTAGGATTTTATGTAGTTTTAAGTTAGTATGTAAGTATACATATTCTGTACTTCGTTAAAATTTACTGCCGGGAGGAAGTGGTTATATATATATGTATATGTATATATCAATTAAAAATTTTTTTTGAATAACTATTCCTTTTCTATTATGTTAAGATAAAAATGTTATACTCTTAAGTTTCTTCTTTTTTTAATTATAAGTATTACTTTCTGTTATATAATTTTTATAAAGTCTCAATAAACTGAACTGAACTGAACTGAGCGAAGAAAATGTGATCACCGATTACCTATGATCTTATCGTTAGTATTTGTTCTCAGCTATGCTCCAACATGAACACATATGTATACGCGATGCTAATTTACCATTTTCTTTGTTATTAATGCAGCTCCTCTCGAAGCTCCTACATAAACACATATACATACGTGATGCCCATTTACAATTTTCTCTGGTACTATCCCAGCTCTCATCGCAGCTCCAACATAAACACACATACGAGGTACCCACTTATAATTTTCTCTTATTTTATCGCAGCTCTTATCTTCACTCTTATCGAAGCTCCATCATAAACGCACCCTAAGGGCATTGTGTACCAATAACAAGTGAGATATCTTTTCGATAAACGTCAAAATTTGGAACAGCTGCGATCACCTGTTTTTGTAAAGTTGCTTAATTAGGTAAACGCTGCTCCTTTTAGCTGAGTTGCATGAAAACAGCTTCATAAATTTAGTACTAGTTGCTGCTATTAAAGCGATAAAGAGATTATAGCCGGTTTCAGTAGCTGGTGGGGTTTCCTTTCCGTTTTAGGACCTCCACTAGCCGATTTGGCATAGAATGAACTCACTTGGATGTATACTCCATTCATTCAATATAACGGTTTTAAGCATTTCTTTGGAGCTAATGTGGTGCTGACGGATCCTGCGCTCCAATAAATCCCACAAATGCTCAATGGGATTTAGGTCTGGGCATTGGGGTGGTGTACGCAACTGGTTTTTCGTATTATAGAGCAACCACAGCTTCACGTTTTGTGCTGCGTGTTTCGGATCGTTATCCTGCTGAAACCAAAAATCATCACCAAGTTCTAATCGCTGGGCGCTTTGCTTCAAATTGGTTTTTAGAATATTTAAATATCCACACTGGTTCATTATTGACTCTATAAACACGAGATTGCCTACTCCTTTTGCGGCCATGCATCCCCTGACCATGATACCACTTCCTCCATGTTTGACCGTTGGTATAAGAATATCTTTATCGAACGCAGTATCGCTCTTTTGGCTTGTTTATATACTGATTTGCAAAATCCATTCGTTTTTTCCTGTTGACTTCCGATACGTATGGTTTTCGTCGAGCTTTTTCTTTAAGATTTTGCGAACAGTATCTTCATGGACCTCCTTATCAAATAAAGTTTTGATGTTTTCACTTACTTTGGATGCAGTTATCCTTGGATTCCTTTTCACAGCCTGCAAAATAGTTCTTTCTTCGCGTTCGGTCAATTCGGCCGTCCTGAGCGAGACTTAGATAAAATCAAACATTATTGTATGAAGAAACTTAAAAAATTTTATCATTCGACATATAATAGGCACTCAATAGCTTATATAGAAATGTCAAAGCAGGTGTCTTTCCTCAAGAATTTGATTCAGAATTATATGCATAAAGCGGAAGCGCAAAATTTTCAAAAATTCTTTTAAGATTTACCGCCTAATTCTCTTCCCTTTATAGTTTTTTACAAATAAAATCAGGTAATTTCTGTTCGGAAGTTATTCAAGATAATGAAATAATTTATGATGAAGAAGAGATAGCTGAATGTTTTCGGGTTCATTTTTCAAATATTTATAACGGCAATATGTTGAATGGTGAGTGTCGCTCGCATTGATGCTTTTTTGGAAGAAAATTTCTCTGCGTTAGATGATAACTTAAGCGTTTTCAATTCTGAAGATACTTTTTTAATCGCAACATCTTCTGATTATTTTATTGATTCTAGTTTCTTGGAATCGTTAATTAAGCTATTAAATTCAAAGAAATCTGCCGGACCAGATGGTGTGACAAATTTGGTGATTAGAAAATTGCCAGGTTGTGCAGTTAAATATCTGACAATTCTATTTAATCACTGCATAAATAATGGATTTTTTCCAAAAGTATGGAAATTGGCTAAAATTATTCCCATTAAAAAATCAAGTTCGGCGGCTTCTGTCCGCGATTATAGACCAATCTCGCTTTTGTCGAATGTGGGCAAAATATTTGAAAAAGTTATTTATTTTAAGCTGGAAAGTCTTATTAACGGTGATGTTATATCTGATTTTCAATTCGGTTTCAAAAGATCGCATTCTACCGTAGATGCGCTTCTCAAGTTCTCTAATGACATTATTCTGAACCTGAGAGTGAAGAAAAGCACGGTTGCAATCTCTCTAGATATTGAGAAAGCGTTTGACACAGTTTTTCATAGAGGACTTTTGCTCAAGTTCTTTAAATGCAATTTATCATCTTTCTTGATAAGAGTGTTGAGCAGTTTCCTGAGCGATAGATGATTCTTTGTTAAAATTGCAAGAGTAGATTCAAACATTGGTAAAATTCTAAGCGGAGTCCCTCACGGAAGCATATTGGCTCCGTTACTGTTTAATATTTTCATGTATGACTTTCCTCATGTTGCTCCGAATTCGGTTAGTTTGCTGTATGCCGATGATGTGTTGATTTATTCATCTAATAACTCGCCGGCGAGAGCTTTAGAATTGGCAAACTTTCATCATCGTAAAATTGTGGACTTTTATCAAGAATGGGGAATAAAAGTTAATATAAATAAAACACAGCTGATTTGTATAAGGAATTCTTATTCAAATGGTAATAGGCATGCTGTGAAAGAGGCTAGATCCCTTGCTCTAAATTTAAATAATAATATAGTTAAAACTAGTAATAAACTTAAATATTTGGGAATTAGTTTTGATAATTTATTCAAGTTTAATAGTCATGCAAGAGCAATTCTCGGTAAGGCGGTAGTGCGTTATCAATTATTGTCTCCGGTTTTACATACATAGTTCTTTTCTTAGTAAAAAATAAAACTATTACTTTATAAGGTGGCTATTAGACCAATGCTGTTATATGGCATTCCAATATGGTTCTCATTCTCTCCCACGGTAGCAAGTAAACGTGAAATAGTTGAGTGTAAAGTTCTGCGATTTTGTGTTAGCAAACATTTTTCGGGTTATCATCGCAGATATTCAAATAAAGTAATTTACCATGACGCAGGGGTGTTTCCACTTAAAAGGTATATCTTAGCTCTTATTTATAGTTTTGCCAATAGAGCAAAAACTCATCCTAATATCTTAGTAAGTGATGTGTTGCATTCGCAACATGATTTAAGCTGGATTTATACGAAATATATATCTCCGCTTGGCATAATTAATGAGTCTTTGATTTCTGACAGAAGTGATCAATCTTGCTTCGTATCTGATTTTGATGATAAAAACTTAGTTGGCTGCCATAGAGGATAGTCAATTATTTGTTTGTTTAGTTTTTAAGTAGATTTAGGATTTTATGTAGTTTTAAGTTAGTATGTAAGTATACATATTCTGTACTTCGTTAAAATTTACTGCCGGGAGGAAGTGGTTATATATATATGTATATGTATATATCAATTAAAAATTTTTTTTTAATAACTATTCCTTTTCTATTATGTTAAGATAAAAATGTTATACTCTTAAGTTTCTTCTTTTTTTAATTTTAAGTATTACTTTCTGTTATATAATTTTTATAAAGTCTCAATAAACTGAACTGAACTGAACTGAGCGAAGAAAATGTGATCAACGATTACCTATGATCTTATCGTTAGTATTTGTTCTCAGCTATGCTCCAACATGAACACATATGTATACGCGATGCTAATTTACCATTTTCTTTGTTATTAATGCAGCTCCTCTCGAAGCTCCTACATAAACACATATACATAGTACGTGATGCCCATTTACAATTTTCTCTGGTACTATCCCAGCTCTCATCGCAGCTCCAACATAAACACACATACGAGGTACCCACTTATAATTTTCTCTTATTTTATCGCAGCTCTTATCCTCACTCTTATCGAAGCTCCATCATAAACGCACCCTAAGGGTGTGTACCAATAACAAGTGAGATATCTTTTCGATAAACGTCAAAATTTGGAACAGCTGCGATCACCTGTTTTTGTAAAGTTGCTTAATTAGGTAAACGCTGCTCCTTTTAGCTGAGTTGCATGAAAACAGCTTCATAAATTTAGTACTAGTTGCTGCTATTAAAGCGATAAAGAGATTATAGCCGGTTTCAGTAGCTGGTGGGGTTTCCTTTCCGTTTTAGGACCTCCACTAGCCGATTTGGCATAGAATGAACTCACTGTATACTCCATTCATTCAATATAACGGTTTTAAGCATTTCTTTGGAGCTAATGTGGTGCTGACGGATCCTACGCTCCAATAAATCCCACAAATGCTCAATGGGATTTAGGTCTGGGCATTGGGGTGGTGTACGCAACTGGTTTTTCGTATTATAGAGCAACCACAGCTTCACGTTTTGTGCTGCGTGTTTCGGATCGTTATCCTGCTGAAACCAAAAATCATCACCAAGTTCTAATCGCTGGGCGCTTTGCTTCAAATTGGTTTTTAGAATATTTAAATATCCACACTGGTTCATTATTGACTCTATAAACACGAGATTGCCTACTCCTTTTGCGGCCATGCATCCCCTGACCATGATACCACTTCCTCCATGTTTGACCGTTGGTATAAGAATATCTTTATCGAACGCAGTATCGCTCTTTTGGCTTGTTTATATACTGATTTGCAAAATCCATTCGTTTTTTCCTGTTGACTTCCGATACGTATGGTTTTCGTCGAGCTTTTTCTTTAAGATTTTGCGAACAGTATCTTCATGGACCTCCTTATCAAATAAAGTTTTGATGTTTTCACTTACTTTGGATGCAGTTATCCTTGGATTCCTTTTCACAGCCTGCAAAATAGTTCTTTCTTCGCGTTCGGTCAATTCGGCCGTCCTGAGCGAGACTTAGATAAAATCAAACATTATTGTATGAAGAAACTTAAAAAATTGTATCATTCGACATATAATAGGCACTCAATAGCTTATATAGAAATGTCAAAGCAGGTGTCTTTCCTCAAGAATTTGATTCAGAATTATATGCATAAAGCGGAAGCCCAAAATTTTCAAAAAGTCTTTTAAGATTTACCGCCTAATTCTCTTGCCTTTATAGTTTTTTACAAATAAAATCAGGTAATTTCTGTTCGGAAGTTATTCAAGATAATGAAATAATTTATGATGAAGAAGAGATAGCTGAATGTTTTCGGGTTCATTTTTCAAATATTTATAACGGCAATATGTTGAATGGTGAAAGTGTCGCTCGCATTGATGCTTTTTTGGAAGAAAATTTCTCTGCGTTAGATGATAACTTAAGCGTTTTCAATTCTGAAGATACTTTTTTAATCGCAACATCTTCTGATTATTTTATTGATTCTAGTTTCTTGGAATCGTTAATTAAGCTATTAAATTCAAAGAAATCTGCCGGACCAGATGGTGTGACAAATTTGGTGATTAGAAAATTGCCAGGTTGTGCAGTTAAATATCTGACAATTCTATTTAATCACTGCATAAATAATGGATTTTTTCCAAAAGTATGGAAATTGGCTAAAATTATTCCCATTAAAAAATCAAGTTCGGCGGCTTCTGTCCGCGATTATAGACCAATCTCGCTTTTGTCGAATGTGGGCAAAATATTTGAAAAAGTTATTTATTTTAAGCTGGAAAGTCTTATTAACGGTGATGTTATATCTGATTTTCAATTCGGTTTCAAAAGATCGCATTCTACCGTAGATGCGCTTCTCAAGTTCTCTAATGACATTATTCTGAACCTGAGAGTGAAGAAAAGCACGGTTGCAATCTCTCTAGATATTGAGAAAGCGTTTGACACAGTTTTGCATAGAGGACTTTTGCTCAAGTTCTTTAAATGCAATTTATCATCTTTCTTGATAAGAGTGTTGAGCAGTTTCCTGAGCGATAGATGATTCTTTGTTAAAATTGCAAGAGTAGATTCAAACATTGGTAAAATTCTAAGCGGAGTCCCTCACGGAAGCATATTGGCTCCGTTACTGTTTAATATTTTCATGTATGACTTTCATGTTGCTCCGAATTCGGTTAGTTTGCTGTATGCCGATGATGTGTTGATTTATTCATCTAATAACTCGCCGGCGAGAGCTTTAGAATTGGCAAACTTTCATCATCGTAAAATTGTGGACTTTTATCAAGAATGGGGAATAAAAGTTATTATAAATAAAACACAGCTGATTTGTATAAGGAATTCTTATTCAAATGGTAATAGGCATGCTGTGAAAGAGGCTAGATCCCTTGCTCTAAATTTAAATAATAATATAGTTAAAACTAGTAATAAACTTAAATATTTGGGAATTAGTTTTGATAATTTATTCAAGTTTAATAGTCATGCAAGAGCAATTCTCGGTAAGGCGGTAGTGCGTTATCAATTATTGTCTCCGGTTTTACATACATAGTTCTTTTCTTAGTAAAAAATAAAACTATTACTTTATAAGGTGGCTATTAGACCAATGCTGTTATATGGCATTCCAATATGGTTCTCATTCTCTCCCACGGTAGCAAGTAAACGTGAAATAGTTGAGTGTAAAGTTCTGCGATTTTGTGTTAGCAAACATTTTTCGGGTTATCATCGCAGATATTCAAATAAAGTAATTTACCATGACGCAGGGGTGTTTCCACTTAAAAGGTATATCTTAGCTCTTATTTATAGTTTTGCCAATAGAGCAAAAACTCATCCTAATATCTTAGTAAGTGATGTGTTGCATTCGCAACATGATTTAAGCTGGATTTATACGAAATATATATCTCCGCTTGGCATAATTAATGAGTCTTTGATTTCTGACAGAAGTGATCAATCTTGCTTCGTATCTGATTTTGATGATAAAAACTTAGTTGGCTGCCATAGAGGATAGTCAATTATTTGTTTGTTTAGTTTTTAAGTAGATTTAGGATTTTATGTAGTTTTAAGTTAGTATGTAAGTATACATATTCTGTACTTCGTTAAAATTTACTGCCGGGAGGAAGTGGTTATATATATATGTATATGTATATATCAATTAAAAATTTTTTTTTAATAACTATTCCTTTTCTATTATGTTAAGATAAAAATGTTATACTCTTAAGTTTCTTCTTTTTTTAATTTTAAGTATTACTTTCTGTTATATAATTTTTATAAAGTCTCAATAAACTGAACTGAGCGAAGAAAATGTGATCAACGATTACCTATGATCTTATCGTTAGTATTTGTTCTCAGCTATGCTCCAACATGAACACATATGTATACGCGATGCTAATTTACCATTTTCTTTGTTATTAATGCAGCTCCTCTCGAAGCTCCTACATAAACACATATACATAGTACGTGATGCCCATTTACAATTTTCTCTGGTACTATCCCAGCTCTCATCGCAGCTCCAACATAAACACACATACGAGGTACCCACTTATAATTTTCTCTTATTTTATCGCAGCTCTTATCCTCACTCTTATCGAAGCTCCATCATAAACGCACCCTAAGGGTGTGTACCAATAACAAGTGAGATATCTTTTCGATAAACGTCAAAATTTGGAACAGCTGCGATCACCTGTTTTTGTAAAGTTGCTTAATTAGGTAAACGCTGCTCCTTTTAGCTGAGTTGCATAAAAAAAAACAGCTTCATAAATTTAGTACTAGTTGCTGCTATTAAAGCGATAAAGAGATTATAGCCGGTTTCAGTAGCTGGTGGGGTTTCCTTTCCGTTTTAGGACCTCCACTAGCCGATTTGGCATAGAATGAACTCACTTGGATGTATACTCCATTCATTCAATATAACGGTTTTAAGCATTTCTTTGGAGCTAATGTGGTGCTGACGGATCCTACGCTCCAATAAATCCCACAAATGCTCAATGGGATTTAGGTCTGGGCATTGGGGTGGTGTACGCAACTGGTTTTTCGTATTATAGAGCAACCACAGCTTCACGTTTTGTGCTGCGTGTTTCGGATCGTTATCCTGCTGAAACCAAAAATCATCACCAAGTTCTAATCGCTGGGCGCTTTGCTTCAAATTGGTTTTTAGAATATTTAAATATCCATACTGGTTCATTATTGACTCTATAAACACGAGATTGCCTACTCCTTTTGCGGCCATGCATCCCCTGACCATGATACCACTTCCTCCATGTTTGACCGTTGGTATAAGAATATCTTTATCGAACGCAGTATCGCTCTTTTGGCTTGTTTATATACTGATTTGCAAAATCCATTCGTTTTTTCCTGTTGACTTCCGATACGTATGGTTTTCGTCGAGCTTTTTCTTTAAGATTTTGCGAACAGTATCTTCATGGACCTCCTTATCAAATAAAGTTTTGATGTTTTCACTTACTTTGGATGCAGTTATCCTTGGATTCCTTTTCACAGCCTGCAAAATAGTTCTTTCTTCGCGTTCGGTCAATTCGGCCGTCCTGAGCGAGACTTAGATAAAATCAAACATTATTGTATGAAGAAACTTAAAAAATTGTATCATTCGACATATAATAGGCACTCAATAGCTTATATAGAAATGTCAAAGCAGGTGTCTTTCCTCAAGAATTTGATTCAGAATTATATGCATAAAGCGGAAGCCCAAAATTTTCAAAAAGTCTTTTAAGATTTACCGCCTAATTCTCTTGCCTTTATAGTTTTTTACAAATAAAATCAGGTAATTTCTGTTCGGAAGTTATTCAAGATAATGAAATAATTTATGATGAAGAAGAGATAGCTGAATGTTTTCGGGTTCATTTTTCAAATATTTATAACGGCAATATGTTGAATGGTGAAAGTGTCGCTCGCATTGATGCTTTTTTGGAAGAAAATTTCTCTGCGTTAGATGATAACTTAAGCGTTTTCAATTCTGAAGATACTTTTTTAATCGCAACATCTTCTGATTATTTTATTGATTCTAGTTTCTTGGAATCGTTAATTAAGCTATTAAATTCAAAGAAATCTGCCGGACCAGATGGTGTGACAAATTTGGTGATTAGAAAATTGCCAGGTTGTGCAGTTAAATATCTGACAATTCTATTTAATCACTGCATAAATAATGGATTTTTTCCAAAAGTATGGAAATTGGCTAAAATTATTCCCATTAAAAAATCAAGTTCGGCGGCTTCTGTCCGCGATTATAGACCAATCTCGCTTTTGTCGAATGTGGGCAAAATATTTGAAAAAGTTATTTATTTTAAGCTGGAAAGTCTTATTAACGGTGATGTTGTATCTGATTTTCAATTCGGTTTCAAAAGATCGCATTCTACCGTAGATGCGCTTCTCAAGTTCTCTAATGACATTATTCTGAACCTGAGAGTGAAGAAAAGCACGGTTGCAATCTCTCTAGATATTGAGAAAGCGTTTGACACAGTTTTTCATAGAGGACTTTTGCTCAAGTTCTTTAAATGCAATTTATCATCTTTCTTGATAAGAGTGTTGAGCAGTTTCCTGAGCGATAGATGATTCTTTGTTAAAATTGCAAGAGTAGATTCAAACATTGGTAAAATTCTAAGCGGAGTCCCTCACGGAAGCATATTGGCTCCGTTACTGTTTAATATTTTCATGTATGACTTTCCTCATGTTGCTCCGAATTCGGTTAGTTTGCTGTATGCCGATGATGTGTTGATTTATTCATCTAATAACTCGCCGGCGAGAGCTTTAGAATTGGCAAACTTTCATCATCGTAAAATTGTGGACTTTTATCAAGAATGGGGAATAAAAGTTAATATAAATAAAACACAGCTGATTTGTATAAGGAATTCTTATTCAAATGGTAATAGGCATGCTGTGAAAGAGGCTAGATCCCTTGCTCTAAACTTAAATAATAATATAGTTAAAACTAGTAATAAACTTAAATATTTGGGAATTAGTTTTGATAATTTATTCAAGTTTAATAGTCATGCAAGAGCAATTCTCGGTAAGGCGGTAGTGCGTTTTCATTTATTGTCTCCGGTTTTACATACATAGTTCTTTTCTTAGTAAAAAATAAAACTATTACCTTATAAGGTGGCTATTAGACCAATGCTGTTATATGGCATTCCAATATGGTTCTCATTCTCTCCCACGGTAGCAAGTAAACGTGAAATAGTTGAGCGTAAAGTTCTGCGATTTTGTGTTAGCAAACATTTTTCGGGTTATCATCGCAGATATTCAAATAAAGTAATTTACCATGACGCAGGGGTGTTTCCACTTAAAAGGTATATCTTAGCTCTTATTTATAGTTTTGCCAATAGAGCAAAAACTCATCCTAATATCTTAGTAAGTGATGTGTTGCATTCGCAACATGATTTAAGCTGGATTTATACGAAATATATATCTCCGCTTGGCATAATTAATGAGTCTTTGATTTCTGACAGAAGTGATCAATCTTGCTTCGTATCTGATTTTGATGATAAACTTAGTTGGCTGCCATAGAGGATAGTCAATTATTTGTTTGTTTAGTTTTTAAGTAGATTTAGGATTTTATGTAGTTTTAAGTTAGTATGTAAGTATACATATTCTGTACTTCGTTAAAATTTACTGCCGGGAGGAAGGGGTTATATATATATGTATATGTATATATCAATTAAAAATTTTTTTTTAATAACTATTCCTTTTCTATTATGTTAAGATAAAAATGTTATACTCTTAAGTTTCTTCTTTTTTTAATTTTAAGTATTACTTTCTGTTATATAATTTTTATAAAGTCTCAATAAACTGAACTGAACTGAACTGAGCGAAGAAAATGTGATCAACGATTACCTATGATCTTATCGTTAGTATTTGTTCTCAGCTATGCTCCAACATGAACACATATGTATACGCGATGCTAATTTACCATTTTCTTTGTTATTAATGCAGCTCCTCTCGAAGCTCCTACATAAACACATATACATAGTACGTGATGCCCATTTACAATTTTCTCTGGTACTATCCCAGCTCTCATCGCAGCTCCAACATAAACACACATACGAGGTACCCACTTATAATTTTCTCTTATTTTATCGCAGCTCTTATCCTCACTCTTATCGAAGCTCCATCATAAACGCACCCTAAGGGTGTGTACCAATAACAAGTGAGATATCTTTTCGATAAACGTCAAAATTTGGAACAGCTGCGATCACCTGTTTTTGTAAAGTTGCTTAATTAGGTAAACGCTGCTCCTTTTAGCTGAGTTGCATGAAAACAGCTTCATAAATTTAGTACTAGTTGCTGCTATTAAAGCGATAAAGAGATTATAGCCGGTTTCAGTAGCTGGTGGGGTTTCCTTTCCGTTTTAGGACCTCCACTAGCCGATTTGGCATAGAATGAACTCACTTGGATGTATACTCCATTCATTCAATATAACGGTTTTAAGCATTTCTTTGGAGCTAATGTGGTGCTGACGGATCCTACGCTCCAATAAATCCCACAAATGCTCAATGGGATTTAGGTCTGGGCATTGGGGTGGTGTACGCAACTGGCTTTTCGTATTATAGAGCAACCACAGCTTCACGTTTTGTGCTGCGTGTTTCGGATCGTTATCCTGCTGAAACCAAAAATCATCACCAAGTTCTAATCGCTGGGCGCTTTGCTTCAAATTGGTTTTTAGAATATTTAAATATCCATACTGGTTCATTATTGACTCTATAAACACGAGATTGCCTACTCCTTTTGCGGCCATGCATCCCCTGACCATGATACCACTTCCTCCATGTTTGATCGTTGGTATAAGAATATCTTTATCGAACGCAGTATCGCTCTTTTGGCTTGTTTATATACTGATTTGCAAAATCCATTCGTTTTTTCCTGTTGACTTCCGATACGTATGGTTTTCGTCGAGCTTTTTCTTTAAGATTTTGCGAACAGTATCTTCATGGACCTCCTTATCAAATAAAGTTTTGATGTTTTCACTTACTTTGGATGCAGTTATCCTTGGATTCCTTTTCACAGCCTGCAAAATAGTTCTTTCTTCGCGTTCGGTCAATTCGGCCGTCCTGAGCGAGACTTAGATAAAATCAAACATTATTGTATGAAGAAACTTAAAAAATTGTATCATTCGACATATAATAGGCACTCAATAGCTTATATAGAAATGTCAAAGCAGGTGTCTTTCCTCAAGAATTGGATTCAGAATTATATGCATAAAGCGGAAGCGCAAAATTTTCAAAAATTCTTTTAAGATTTACCGCCTAATTCTCTTGCCTTTATAGTTTTTTACAAATAAAATCAGGTAATTTCTGTTCGGAAGTTATTCAAGATAATGAAATAATTTATGATAAAGAAGAGATAGCTGAATGTTTTCGGGTTCATTTTTCAAATATTTATAACGGCAATATGTTGAATGGTGAAAGTGTCGCTCGCATTGATGCTTTTTTGGAAGAAAATTTCTCTTCGGCGGCTTCTGTCCGCGATTATAGACCAATCTCGCTTTTGTCGAATGTGGGCAAAATATTTGAAAAAGTTATTTATTTTAAGCTGGAAAGTCTTATTAACGGTGATGTTATATCTGATTTTCAATTCGGTTTCAAAAGATCGCATTCTACCGTAGATGCGCTTCTCAAGTTCTCTAATGACATTATTCTGAACCTGAGAGTGAAGAAAAGCACGGTTGCAATCTCTCTAGATATTGAGAAAGCGTTTGACACAGTTTTTCATAGAGGACTTTTGCTCAAGTCCTTTAAATGCAATTTACCATCTTTCTTGATAAGAGTATTGAGCAGTTTCCTGAGCGATAGATGATTCTTTGTTAAAATTGCAAGAGTAGATTCAAACATTGGTAAAATTCTAAGCGGAGTCCCTCACGGAAGCATATTGGCTCCGTTACTGTTTAATATTTTCATGTATGACTTTCCTCATGTTGCTCCGAATTCGGTTAGTTTGCTGTATGCCGATGATGTGTTGATTTATTCATCTAATAACTCGCCGGCGAGAGCTTTAGAATTGGCAAACTTTCATCATCGTAAAATTGTGGACTTTTATCAAGAATGGGGAATAAAAGTTAATATAAATAAAACACAGCTGATTTGTATAAGGAATTCTTATTCAAATGGTAATAGGCATGCTGTGAAAGAGGCTAGATCCCTTGCTCTAAACTTAAATAATAATATAGTTAAAACTAGTAATAATCTTAAATATTTGGGAATTAGTTTTGATAATTTATTCAAGTTTAATAGTCATGCAAGAGCAATTCTCGGTAAGGCGGTAGTGCGTTTTCATTTATTGTCTCCGGTTTTACATACATAGTTCTTTTCTTAGTAAAAAATAAAACTATTACCTTATAAGGTGGCTATTAGACCAATGCTGTTATATGGCATTCCAATATGGTTCTCATTCTCTCCCACGGTAGCAAGTAAACGTGAAATAGTTGAGCGTAAAGTTCTGCGATTTTGTGTTAGCAAACATTTTTCGGGTTATCATCGCAGATATTCAAATAAAGTAATTTACCATGACGCAGGGGTGTTTCCACTTAAAAGGTATATCTTAGCTCTTATTTATAGTTTTGCCAATAGAGCAAAAACTCATCCTAATATCTTAGAAAGTGATGTGTTGCATTCGCAACATGATTTAAGCTGGATTTATACGAAATATATATCTCCGCTTGGCATAATTAATGAGTCTTTGATTTCTGACAGAAGTGATCAATCTTGCTTCGTATCTGATTTTGATGATAAAAACTTAGTTGGCTGCCATAGAGGATAGTCAATTATTTGTTTGTTTAGTTTTTAAGTAGATTTAGGATTTTATGTAGTTTTAAGTTAGTATGTAAGTATACATATTCTGTACTTCGTTAAAATTTACTGCCGGGAGGAAGTGGTTATATATATATGTATATGTATATATCAATTAAAAATTTTTTTTTAATAACTATTCCTTTTCTATTATGTTAAGATAAAAATGTTATACTCTTAAGTTTCTTCTTTTTTTAATTTTAAGTATTACTTTCTGTTATATAATTTTTATAAAGTCTCAATAAACTGAACTGAACTGAGCGAAGAAAATGTGATCAACTATTACCTATGATCTTATCGTTAGTATTTGTACTCAGCTATGCTCCAACATGAACACATATGTATACGCGATGCTAATTTACCATTTTCTTTGTTATTAATGCAGCTCCTCTCGAAGCTCCTACATAAACACATATACATACGTGATGCCCATTTACAATTTTCTCTGGTACTATCCCAGCTCTCATCGCAGCTCCAACATAAACACACATACGAGGTACCCACTTATAATTTTCTCTTATTTTATCGCAGCTCTTATCTTCACTCTTATCGAAGCTCAATCATAAACGCACCCTAAGGGCATTGTGTACCAATAACAAGTGAGATATCTTTTCGATAAACGTCAAAATTTGGAACAGCTGCGATCACCTGTTTTTGTAAAGTTGCTTAATTAGGTAAACGCTGCTCCTTTTAGCTGAGTTGCATGAAAACAGCTTCATAAATTTAGTACTAGTTGCTGCTATTAAAGCGATAAAGAGATTATAGCCGGTTTCAGTAGCTGGTGGGGTTTCCTTTCCGTTTTAGGACCTCCACTAGCCGATTTGGCATAGAATGAACTCACTTGGATGTATACTCCATTCATTCAATATAACGGTTTTAAGCATTTCTTTGGAGCTAATGTGGTGCTGACGGATCCTAGGCTCCAATAAATCCCACAAATGCTCAATGGGATTTAGGTCTGGGCATTGGGGTGGTGTACGCAACTGGTTTTTCGTATTATAGAGCAACCACAGCTTCACGTTTTGTGCTGCGTGTTTCGGATCGTTATCCTGCTGAAACCAAAAATCATCACCAAGTTCTAATCGCTGGGCGCTTTGCTTCAAATTGGTTTTTAGAATATTTAAATATCCATACTGGTTCGTTATTGACTCTATAAACACGAGATTGCCTACTCCTTTATGCATCCCCTGACCATGATACCACTTCCTCCATGTTTGATCGTTGGTATAAGAATATCTTTATCGAACGAAGTACCGCTCTTTTGGCTTGTTTATATACTGATTTGCAAAATCCATTCGTTTTTTCCTGTTGACTTCCGATACGTATGGTTTTCGTCGAGCTTTTTCTTTAAGATTTTGCGAACAGTATCTTCATGGACCTCCTTATCAAATAAAGTTTTGATGTTTTCACTTACTTTGGATGCAGTTATCCTTGGATTCCTTTTCACAGCCTGCAAAATAGTTCTTTCTTCGCGTTCGGTCAATTCGGCCGTCCTGAGCGAGACTTAGATAAAATCAAACATTATTGTATGAAGAAACTTAAAAAATTGTATCATTCGACATATAATAGGCACTCAATAGCTTATATAGAAATGTCAAAGCAGGTGTCTTTCCTCAAGAATTTGATTCAGAATTATATGCATAAAGCGGAAGCGCAAAATTTTCAAAAATTCTTTTAAGATTTACCGCCTAATTCTCTTGCCTTTATAGTTTTTTACAAATAAAATCAGGTAATTTCTGTTCGGAAGTTATTCAAGATAATGAAATAATTTATGATAAAGAAGAGATAGCTGAATGTTTTCGGGTTCATTTTTCAAATATTTATAACGGCAATATGTTGAATGGTGAAAGTGTCGCTCGCATTGATGCTTTTTTGGAAGAAAATTTCTCTTCGGCGGCTTCTGTCCGCGATTATAGACCAATCTCGCTTTTGTCGAATGTGGGCAAAATATTTGAAAAAGTTATTTATTTTAAGCTGGAAAGTCTTATTAACGGTGATGTTATATCTGATTTTCAATTCGGTTTCAAAAGATCGCATTCTACCGTAGATGCGCTTCTCCAGTTCTCTAATGACATTATTCTGAACCTGAGAGTGAAGAAAAGCACGGTTGCAATCTCTCTAGATATTGAGAAAGCGTTTGACACAGTTTTTCATAGAGGACTTTTGCTCAAGTCCTTTAAATGCAATTTACCATCTTTCTTGATAAGAGTATTGAGCAGTTTCCTGAGCGATAGATGATTCTTTGTTAAAATTGCAAGAGTAGATTCAAACATTGGTAAAATTCTAAGCGGAGTCCCTCACGGAAGCATATTGGCTCCGTTACTGTTTAATATTTTCATGTATGACTTTCCTCATGTTGCTCCGAATTCGGTTAGTTTGCTGTATGCCGATGATGTGTTGATTTATTCATCTAATAACTCGCCGGCGAGAGCTTTAGAATTGGCAAACTTTCATCATCGTAAAATTGTGGACTTTTATCAAGAATGGGGAATAAAAGTTAATATAAATAAAACACAGCTGATTTGTATAAGGAATTCTTATTCAAATGGTAATAGGCATGCTGTGAAAGAGGCTAGATCCCTTGCTCTAAATTTAAATAATAATATAGTTAAAACTAGTAATAAACTTAAATATTTGGGAATTAGTTTTGATAATTTATTCAAGTTTAATAGTCATGCAAGAGCAATTCTCGGTAAGGCGGTAGTGCGTTATCAATTATTGTCTCCGGTTTTACATACATAGTTCTTTTCTTAGTAAAAAATAAAACTATTACTTTATAAGGTGGCTATTAGACCAATGCTGTTATATGGCATTCCAATATGGTTCGCATTCTCTCCCACGGTAGCAAGTAAACGTGAAATAGTTGAGCGTAAAGTTCTGCGATTTTGTGTTAGCAAACATTTTTCGGGTTATCATCGCAGATATTCAAATAAAGTAATTTACCATGACGCAGGGGTGTTTCCACTTAAAAGGTATATCTTAGCTCTTATTTATAGTTTTGCCAATAGAGCAAAAACTCATCCTAATATCTTAGTAAGTGATGTGTTGCATTCGCAACATGATTTAAGCTGGATTTATACGAAATATATATCTCCGCTTGGCATAATTAATGAGTCTTTGATTTCTGACAGAAGTGATCAATCTTGCTTCGTATCTGATTTTGATGATAAAAACTTAGTTGGCTGCCATAGAGGATAGTCAATTATTTGTTTGTTTAGTTTTTAAGTAGATTTAGGATTTTATGTAGTTTTAAGTTAGTATGTAAGTATACATATTCTGTACTTCGTTAAAATTTACTGCCGGGAGGAAGTGGTTATATATATATGTATATGTATATATCAATTAAAAATTTTTTTTGAATAACTATTCCTTTTCTATTATGTTAAGATAAAAATGTTATACTCTTAAGTTTCTTCTTTTTTTAATTATAAGTATTACTTTCTGTTATATAATTTTTATAAAGTCTCAATAAACTGAACTGAACTGAACTGAGCGAAGAAAATGTGATCAACGATTACCTATGATCTTATCGTTAGTATTTGTTCTCAGCTATGCTCCAACATGAACACATATGTATACGCGATGCTAATTTACCATTTTCTTTGTTATTAATGCAGCTCCTCTCGAAGCTCCTACATAAACACATATACATAGTACGTGATGCCCATTTACAATTTTCTCTGGTACTATCCCAGCTCTCATCGCAGCTCCAACATAAACACACATACGAGGTACCCACTTATAATTTTCTCTTATTTTATCGCCGCTCTTATCCTCACTCTTATCGAAGCTCCATCATAAACGCACCCTAAGGGCATTGTGTACCAATAACAAGTGAGATATCTTTTCGATAAACGTCAAAATTTGGAACAGCTGCGATCACCTGTTTTTGTAAAGTTGCTTAATTAGGTAAACGCTGCTCCTTTTAGCTGAGTTGCATGAAAACAGCTTCATAAATTTAGTACTAGTTGCTGCTATTAAAGCGATAAAGAGATTATAGCCGGTTTCAGTAGCTGGTGGGGTTTCCTTTCCGGTTTAGGACCTCCACTAGCCGATTTGGCATAGAATGAACTCACTTGGATGTATACTCCATTCATTCAATATAACGGTTTTAAGCATTTCTTTGGAGCTAATGTGGTGCTGACGGATCCTACGCTCCAATAAATCCCACAAATGCTCAATGGGATTTAGGTCTGGGCATTGGGGTGGTGTACGCAACTGGTTTTTCGTATTATAGAGCAACCACAGCTTCACGTTTTGTGCTGCGTGTTTCGGATCGTTATCCTGCTGAAACCAAAAATCATCACCAAGTTCTAATCGCTGGGCGCTTTGCTTCAAATTGGTTTTTAGAATATTTAAATATCCATACTGGTTCATTATTGACTCTATAAACACGAGATTGCCTACTCCTTTTGCGGCCATGCATCCCCTGACCATGATACCACTTCCTCCATGTTTGACCGTTGGTATAAGAATATCTTTATCGAACGCAGTATCGCTCTTTTGGCTTGTTTATATACTGATTTGCAAAATCCATTCGTTTTTTCCTGTTGACTTCCGATACGTATGGTTTTCGTCGAGCTTTTTCTTTAAGATTTTGCGAACAGTATCTTCATGGACCTCCTTATCAAATAAAGTTTTGATGTTTTCACTTACTTTGGATGCAGTTATCCTTGGATTCCTTTTCACAGCCTGCAAAATAGTTCTTTCTTCGCGTTCGGTCAATTCGGCCGTCCTGAGCGAGACTTAGATAAAATCAAACATTATTGTATGAAGAAACTTAAAAAATTGTATCGTTCGACATATAATAGGCACTCAATAGCTTATATAGAAATGTCAAAGCAGGTGTCTTTCCTCAAGAATTTGATTCAGAATTATATGCATAAAGCGGAAGCCCAAAATTTTCAAAAAGTCTTTTAAGATTTACCGCCTAATTCTCTTGCCTTTATAGTTTTTTACAAATAAAATCAGGTAATTTCTGTTCGGAAGTTATTCAAGATAATGAAATAATTTATGATGAAGAAGAGATAGCTAAATGTTTTCGGGTTCATTTTTCAAATATTTATAACGGCAATATGTTGAATGGTGAAAGTGTCGCTCGCATTGATGCTTTTTTGGAAGAAAATTTCTCTGCGTTAGATGATAACTTAAGCGTTTTCAATTCTGAAGATACTTTTTTAATCGCAACATCTTCTGATTATTTTATTGATTCTAGTTTCTTGGAATCGTTAATTAAGCTATTAAATTCAAAGAAATCTGCCGGACCAGATGGTGTGACAAATTTGGTGATTAGAAAATTGCCAGGTTGTGCAGTTAAATATCTGACAATTCTATTTAATCACTGCATAAATAATGGATTTTTTCCAAAAGTATGGAAATTGGCTAAAATTATTCCCATTAAAAAATCAAGTTCGGCGGCTTCTGTCCGCGATTATAGACCAATCTCGCTTTTGTCGAATGTGGGCAAAATATTTGAAAAAGTTATTTATTTTAAGCTGGAAAGTCTTATTAACGGTGATGTTGTATCTGATTTTCAATTCGGTTTCAAAAGATCGCATTCTACCGTAGATGCGCTTCTCAAGTTCTCTAATGACATTATTCTGAACCTGAGAGTGAAGAAAAGCACGGTTGCAATCTCTCTAGATATTGAGAAAGCGTTTGACACAGTTTTTCATAGAGGACTTTTGCTCAAGTTCTTTAAATGCAATTTATCATCTTTCTTGATAAGAGTGTTGAGCAGTTTCCTGAGCGATAGATGATTCTTTGTTAAAATTGCAAGAGTAGATTCAAACATTGGTAAAATTCTAAGCGGAGTCCCTCACGGAAGCATATTGGCTCCGTTACTGTTTAATATTTTCATGTATGACTTTCCTCATGTTGCTCCGAATTCGGTTAGTTTGCTGTATGCCGATAATGTGTTGATTTATTCATCTAATAACTCGCCGGCGAGAGCTTTAGAATTGGCAAACTTTCATCATCGTAAAATTGTGGATTTTTATCAAGAATGGGGAATAAAAGTTAATATAAATAAAACACAGCTGATTTGTATAAGGAATTCTTATTCAAATGGTAATAGGCATGCTGTGAAAGTGGCTAGATCCCTTGCTCTAAATTTAAATAATAATATAGGTAAAACTAGTAATAAACTTAAATATTTGGGAATTAGTTTTGATAATTTATTCAAGTTTAATAGTCATGCAAGAGCAATTCTCGGTAAGGCGGTAGTGCGTTTTCATTTATTGTCTCTGGTTTTACATACATAGTTCTTTTCTTAGTAAAAAAATAAAACTATTACTTTATAAGGTGGCTATTAGGCCAATGCTGTTATATGGCATTCCAATATGGTTCTCATTCTCTCCCACGGTAGCAAGTAAACTTGAAATATTTGAGCGTAAAGTTCTGCGATTTTGTGTTAGCAAAAATTTTTCGGGTTATCATCGCAGATATTCAAATAAAGTAATTTACCATGACGCAGGGGTGTTTCCACTTAAAAGGTATATCTTAGCTCTTATTTATAGTTTTGCCAATAGAGCAAAAACTCATCCTAATATCTTAGTAAGTGATGTGTTGCATTCGCAACATGATTTAAGCTGGATTTATACGAAATATATATCTCCGCTTGGCATAATTAATGAGTCTTTGATTTCTGACAGAAGTGATCAATCTTGCTTCGTATCTGATTTTGATGATAAAAAATTAGTTGGCTGCCATAGAGAATAGTCAATTATTTGTTTGTTTAGTTTTTAAGTAGATTTAGGATTTTATGTAGTTTTAAGTTAGTATGTAAGTATACATATTCTGTACTTCGTTAAAATTTACTGCCGGGAGGAAGTGGTTATATATATATGTATATGTATATATCAATTAAAAATTTTTTTTGAATAACTATTCCTTTTCTATTATGTTAAGATAAAAATGTTATACTCTTAAGTTTCTTCTTTTTTTAATTATAAGTATTACTTTCTGTTATATAATTTTTATAAAGTCTCAATAAACTGAACTGAACTGAACTGAGCGAAGAAAATGTGATCAACGATTACCTATGATCTTATCGTTAGTATTTGTTCTCAGCTATGCTCCAACATGAACACATATGTATACGCGATGCTAATTTACCATTTTCTTTGCTATTAATGCAGCTCCTCTCGAAGCTCCTACATAAACACATATACATACGTGATGCCCATTTACAATTTTCTCTGGTACTATCCCAGCTCTCATCGCAGCTCCAACATAAACACACATACGAGGTACCCACTTATAATTTGCAGGTTGTTTCTGCTCAGCATGAGAAGACGTTGTGATCGCCGAGCTTGCAAGTAGCGAGCGGCATACCTAAACCCTTCCAGCGTGATGAAAGCGGAGTGGATGTCCCCCTTCTTGCAAGCTCATCCGCTGTTTCGTTGCTGTGCCCTGGCACACCTGCCAAGTGAAAAGCAAATTGCTCCGACATCTCGTTTAGAGATTTGCGACATGTTGCTACCGTTTTAGAATTATACTTGACCGAATCAAGTGCCTTGAGTGCTGCTTGACTGTCGAAAAATATGAAGATATCTTTGAATTCAACCTCTTCTGTTCTTAGATAGTCTACCGTCTCCTGTATAGCAGCGACCTCAGCCTGAAAGACACTGCAATGGTCAGGAAGACGGAAAGATTTTTCTAATCCTACTTGAGTCGAGAAAACACCCCTTCCCACTCTGTTCTCAAGCTTTGAGCCATCAGTGTAGAAGTGGAGTGAATTCTCCGATCCAGGGGGTCCACCGGACCACCAGTCTCGTTCAGGAATCAATATGTTGAACTTCTTTGTGAAGCTTTGAGTATGGTGTCTAAAGCTTCCGAAGGGGTTGTGCGCAGAGCGCCACCTATGCATATCAGCGCCGATCTTTGCACCCTTTGTAGTGCTGATTGTGTGGTTTTCTTATCGAGACATGGCCACCACACCAGTGCCCCATACAGCAGGATTGGTCTGACTACCGCTGTGTATATCCAGTACATAATTTTGGGAGATAAGCCCCATTTTCTTCCGACGGCTCCCTTTCAACTGTATAGGGCCACCGTTGCCTTCTTACTGCGCTCCTGTCAACCAGTAGGTTTTGTACGAGGGACACGAAATGTTGATCTACGCCCAGCTTCGCCAGAGCACTTGTGATCGCTAGAGGATCTATGTTATTGAAGGCACCCTCAATGTCTAGAAATGATATCAGGATGTACTCCTTGACCTGCACGGAGTTTCTATATACAACACAACTTGATGAAGCGCCGTTTCAGTGGACTTCCCTTTCATGTAAGCATGCTGGGAAGATATTAATTTGTGCGTTATTGAATATCTGATGTGACAATCAATTACTCTCTCTAGTACTTTCAGTTGATAGGAGCAGAGACTTATAGGCCTAAAGTCTTTGAGATTGACGTGAGATATTTTACCTGCTTTGGGGATAAAAAAACCCTTGATTCCTTACACATTTTAGGAATATAGTTGAGGTTTAACACCGCTATATACATAGCATGCAGCCAAGGTGCACTTAGCTCCAAAGATTGCTGAAGCTGCACCAGTGAGTCTTCATCTGGACCCGGCTCCTTGTAGGGTTTAAATGTCTCAATTGCCCAGGTTACTTTCTCTAATGCGAGGAAGTCAGCAGCCGCCGATTGTTCCCTCACTGCAGTCGATCTGTTCGGGAGCCCACCCGCCGCGTACGAAAAGTACGTCTCCGGGAGAAGTCTGTGACTGTCCTCTGGCGCCCCCGTCCCGTCCGACTTTAGCAAGGTTCTCGGAGCTATGCGGGGTGAGCCGGAGAGAACCCTTCTCAGCTTTCATCCCTCTGACACAGATTCCATACAGCCACAGTAGTCCCTCCAAGAAGATCTCTTAGACTGTCTTCCTGTATCTAGGCCAGTCAGCATTTTTAAGGTTTCTAATGGGTTCAGTCCTCGGCGAGACCCCCTCTAAGTAGAAGCAGATGTATTGATGGTCCGCTGTATACTGAGCGACCTTTTCCACCATCGGCGTCGGAATTGGTATATCGTGGGCCAGGTACATAGAGGTCGGCCGGATCACCTGACTCTTGACCTCTTGGCTCATGGTCGTCGTGTCCTCGTCACTAAATTGAAGAAGACCAGAAATTTTAGTTTCGAGTTAACAAGAATGCAAGCTCTAGGTCTAGTCACAGTTGCTCCGCTTACCAGTGTATACTCCGTCGTCTGGAGTCCGCAAATTATATTCCCAACAGTCCAGGCCTCTTGGATGAGGGCGATGTCTGCTGTACCCCTTTTCGCCAGCTGGAGAAGCAGTGCAGCAGACGCTGCTTTAGAAAGGTGGAGGTTGATCTGGACGACGCGCACCATCTTGGACGCATCCTCTTTCCCCCTCCACCAACGTACGGTTGGCTTCGTCGTCTTCGTCAAAGCATAAGCTCCTCCTCCGTATACTTGCGGAAGGTGAATCCAATGCCCAGCGAAGACGTCGAGGACGCATAGGCCCCGTTCCCATGACAGTCGGGTCTACGATACCGGAACGACCCGGATTTATGTCCGGCCAAGGACTGTCGCCTCAGCATAATTTGTGCTGCTACAACAACAACAGGACGCATAGGCCCCGGACAGATCATCCATCGGATCAAGCTGGCTAGGCTCTGCATCCCCTTCATCCTCGCTAATTTGGTCCACCTCTGATTCTACGCTGCGCGCTGCATTAATGTTGTTGGAGTACACCCTAACGCGAGCAGTGGCGAACCCATATTTGATAGTCCCTTCCGTCCTTTCCAGAAACGGTACGGATTCTCTGTTCAATTTCCTGCGGAGAGCGCCGTATTAAAAAAGCGGATAGTTTGCAGAATACCCTCTGGTTCAGTGCGCTTCGCCGGCAGCCATACTCTTGCCCTCGGTCTGGAGGGGACCTCCTTGAAGTCCATGGCCCGGAGCTTCGCACCCGGGTAGACCTCTAGCTAATCTGGTGCTGACGGATCGTACGCTCCAATAAATCCCACAATGGGGTTTAAGTCACGAATTAAAAAATAACCGTTACTATGAGTGTATTCATGTTCGCTTAATGCGGGGATTGCCCATTTTGCTTTGTACGGAAACTTTTTCTTGTACATAGTGCTGCCAGACAGGAGTATTTTGGATGAACATTCCGTTTTTAAGAATAAGCAAAAGGTAGGTAACAAGAAAAATACTTAGAGATTATATATTCAAAAGACGAGAATTAAAAACAATAGGGGTATTCATCTAAACGCGCAAATGCCTCGCAACCTCATAAACCTCGTAAACGTTTTTATTATTGTATGAAAAACTGGTTTATTTACGAGGTTTACGCAGTTACGAGGCATTTGCGCGTTTAGATGAATACCCTTAATGTATTGTTGCAAGTTGGCTAAAACTGCAATTTTTCCCTCTTCGTGTAAGGTTATTTTTTCTGGCAAGTGTATAACAATATATAACAAAATAATAATAATGGTGGAAAACTTGTCAGCACGTTAATTTTGCTAATTTCGTCCCGAAGTTGAAAAATATTAAAACAACATGGCGCAGTTTGGATTAATTATCAGTTGATGGAATTCTTATGTGGAAAGAAGGTGAGAAACCTTGTTTCGTTGTTTCTTTCAATAATTTTTTATTATCGCTATTTCAATTACATATTTACAACCAGCAAGAAATACTGCAATATATTCTCGAGACAGTGAACAACACAAATATGAGCGATTACACCATGGATATACGAATGCACTTCAAAAGGACTATAATTTTAAGGTGGAACATTTGGAGAGTGTTAACCAACTTGCCAACTATTTGCACAAGTCCAATGATAAGGTTTGTAATTAATAAAGTATTCAAAAATAAATTATAATTGTTTGTTTATTCCTTAGAGCTACTTCTACTATCACTATTGGAATGCTGGCCGATAAGTTCAATTAAAACTAAGCGAGGCAGAATGCTGGATTGTAAATTTAATACGTAATGCGCGTTTAAATGTAAACATCGATTTCAAAATGGGTTATGTAGTGAAGGGACCACAGTCATTGAGTCCGTATCAAAAGTAACTATAAACAAGCAAGAAATGCTAAATTCGGGCGAAACCGATTTTTATATACCATCGCGATGTATTTTTGCATGGGCGGTGCCCATAAATTCATAAAACCCCAGTTTATTTGTTTAAAATCGCTGCTAGTATTAAAATTCACCCAATTTCTTCCAATAAATACTGAAAAACGAAGTTTTTGCATTTTTTTTTTTAATTTCTGTTATATGGAAGTTGGGCGTGGTTATGGTCCGATTTCAAACATTTTTAACGATGTTAACAGCGATACCAAAGAAAATATGTCCACCAAATATTGTGACGATACCTTACACCGTTATGGAGATACAGACATTGTTTCCTAAGTGGGCGTTGCAAAGCCCATTTTTTTAAATAACATAAATACCTAATTTCTTAGTTCAAAATCGCTCCAAATACCGAATTTCACACAATTCGTTTGATAAGATACAAAAAAAAATGAAGTTTTTGCATTTTCCAAAACTTCCGTTATATGGGAGGTGGGCGTGGTTATGATCCGATTAAAAAATTTTCTACGATAATAACAGCGACATTAAGGAAAATATATCCAATATATATACCGTACACCGTTATTGACCGATCTTGACCATTTTCAATACCAACCTACCCTGTCCAATCTATGTACCAAATTTCATTGAGATATCACAATTTTTACTCAAGTTATCGTCTGCACGGACGGAAGGACGGACGGACAGACAGACATCGCTAAATCGACTTCTCTTTTCATTCTGAGCATTTTGTATATATATGTATGTCTATATCTATCTCGATTATTTTTTGCTGTTACAAGCAACCATAATGTGAACAAAGTTATAATACCCTTGTGTACAAGTACGCTCGGGTATAAATATTGATTCGTTGTCGATGCGCTCTGAACATTTAGCTGGTTTAATCGAACGTGCAAGCAAAGCGAACCAAATCAACCCAATCGGCTAGAATAAAACAACTATACAGGCTGCATGACTGAAATTTTATTTATGTGCTAAGACATACATATATGTACATAAAAGGAAACTTAAACTATTAAAAATGTAATAAAACACATTAAAATAAAAACAAAACTTTTTCTATGATTTTAGATTTTGCTTGCCCTGACTGAGATTCGAACCTCGAACTCACCGGCATATCGAGTTTTAGCATGCACCGCTACCAACTCGACCACAGCGGCCACATGTTTATTCATGTATGTATATTGAAATGCAATATATACCGAGTTCGCTTTGAAAAAAAAGTTTTGGAATATTTTTTAAAATAAAATACAATATTTGTATGTAAATCAAAACCTTCATAGTTTGCTAAAACTTATATTCTAAATTTAACTCTTAATTTAGAGATTTCAAGACACATTCTATAAAAAAATAACATTTACTCGTTTTTTTTATCCAAATAAAAATTATAGCTATTTCCACGCATTTGCCTCTGGTAGCCCACCTTTTTGCGTGCCAGCTGTTCAGTAGCCCATGATTCGGCTTTGTTGCCAGCCCAAATGTGAGATCATGGGCTCTCGCAGCAAGCAAAAGAGAGAAGTTTTATTATTATTATCTTTACTTTGGTAACTACTTCGTTCGGCTATGCGCAGAGAGCTGTGCTGTTGACTTCGTTGATACACCGATGCAAGGAGAAATGATAACTTTGATCCACACTGTTAGATATGTTTGTTTTTCAGATGCTATACATACATATAAATAAACAGAAAGCGCGAAGCCTCGCGCAACCGTTGCCAGCTAGTATGATATAAATGCAAAGCTTATTTACGATTGCTTTAAGTCAATAAGTGAATTGTTAACAATAACAAATTAGTCAGAGCTGTAGAGCTTTAAAAAATGTATTATGAAATTTGAACACCAATTATTTTTATTTTTAGTTTATAGTTATTTTTCATTTAAGAAATTCGAGAACTAAAATAATATTAATTTAAGGGCAGCACAGCAACACTTTGTCACCTAAGCGCAAACAGAACCCCGTTTTTGGGGTTGTCGAAAGCAACAATTTACCATTTTCAGCAAAAATATAAATTCACAACCCTGCTGTTCCCTGTTCGTTTTAACCGAATTAATTTATTCGGCTCAGCTTTTTCAATTTTCGGGCCATTCGTAATTGTCGACATATTTTGGGCCAGCTTAGGTACCCTGTCAACGCCAGCTTAGGTATGCTGTCAAAAGCAACTGTCAAAAAGATATCTCACTTGTTATTATACACAATGCCTAAGGGGTTTCCAATCGTTTTAACTTGTTCACTCTTCACTACCTTTTTTGACTGTATGTACATCTTTACAATCTTTTGCGAAGTGTTCCGTTTGCTTACGTTTAATAGCGGAAACAGGCCCCGTCGTTTCTGTTTGATGCGAGATACACAAAATTCAGCAAAACTTGTGCCCGTATACATACATACATATGTATTAGAGGGCTGCATGAGCACATTCATTTCTTCTGTTAGCCGGATTACACGAATGTGAATGCGATGCTCATTCAACTCAGGCACTCATGCGATCATAAATATGTGTACTTACAGAGAAAAAAGAGACCAATATGGGTACTCTCTGCTTATGATTTAAGGGATGTACAAATTTTTCTCTTCGCTACGCTCATTTATAGTCATCGATCATTCATGCATTCACGGCCTGTCCGGATTTTGCACGAATGTGGCGGACGTTGCGCAGGGAGACGCCACCAAAGGCACATACATACATATGCAAGGCGCAGCTAGCGATGGCTGTTATTATGTGTGTACGTAACAACGCTTAGCATATGCGTTTTTTTCGCTTATGCTTACTACTTTGTTATTAAAGCGGATTAGAAAATTCTTTTAACTCATGTTATTTATACAATACTATTATTATTTAAGACTTAAATAATATTGATGTGAATAAAATATTAGTGGACATTTGACTTCATTAAATAATCCTCAAAGATAATTTGAATATTTAAATATTTTCTGAGTTGTTTTTTTGATATTATTACTTTTCCACAATTCAATGTACATATGTATGTATGTAGGTATTAATTAATTATAAGGGTTTTTTTGGACTAAATTCGAAATGTCTTATGTATGAATATGTTTTATAATACCATTGAAACTATAGTGCACTTCCATTTTCAAAAATCAGAACCAGAAACTTTATAATTTTTTTTTTCAAAGGTATACAGAATATGATATAGGATCACACACAGTAAGGGAATATATGTATGCATGTATGTATGTGTTCACAAGCGCAGACGCACACTATGCATACGCACAATGCACATGTATGTACATATGTATATATGTATGTATGTGTGTACATAAATACAAAAGGGATAATCACCAAGTTGAGCAAATGGCCTGGCGCTCAGTAAGTAGGCTGCATATACATACATACATGTACATACATGCATATTTACGGATGTGAAGAAGCTACCCTGCAAAAAATGCGATTAGTCTAGGATGAGTCCGGGAATAGTCGCAAGGGAACATGCGACTAATACAACTTCTGATCTCTTTATATGGAATGAACTGTTCCCTTTTGTTCGAGCATGTCCTATGAAGAGACTAATTGACCCCTTCTATATTCGAATGGGTATAAATGAGGGCCAGTCTATTTATAAAAATAAAAATCTTTGCTTCGACTTAGAATCGAACCAGCGTCCCGAGGGTTGCTAAGCGAATGCTCTCCTTACATGCCAACGACGTGCATGAAATTTTATTGCATAAGTGAGTGCATATACCAATGCATCGTTTATCATACCCGAAAGAGATGAATACAGGACTAATCTACAATTATACCCGTTAGAGACTTGTTGCGACTAATTAATGCCCAGTTGTACCCGATAGGGACTAATCCCGGAATACTGTCTTTAGAGATTAATCGCTGAATTTTTTGCAGGGTAGCGAATATTTATAAAAGGGTTTTACTACCATACATTATACCCACATATAAATAGACATATGTACGTATATAAATACGTATGTATATATATGTATGCACCTCAGCGTCAGAAGCAGGTTACAGTTGTATGCAATACTTACAATGTTTTTTAACACAACTCCTTTCCGTTAATTCTTTTAATAATATGGTATTCTTTAACTAGAACCATATCAATTAAAGTTTCAAAACTTGTACAGAGTGCAAACATTTTCCAAATATCAAAGATTTCCATCCAAAATTTCTAACGTTTTAATGAGAAATTGAAAATTTCTAACATTTTAATGAGAGTCTTAAGAAATTCTGTATATAAAAACATTGTGAAAATTTTTTCTAAATATGTTTTCTTTCCATTTACATTTGTGCCTACATATGAACATATTTTCATACAAATGTGCATTGACTTTATTATAAGTCTATGCATTTATTTTATAGTTACTTATTAATTTCAGTAAAGTTCAATGTAGATTATGCATGGATGTATGTACGTAAATATGAAGAGACATGCAATTATTGAATTTTTTCTATTTAATTGCTTATATAATGTAGCCGCTATCATTTGCAAAAATTGGCGGCGTCATAAAATCTTTCAGTCGAATGTTGTATCATACACCCGGATGTGGTCTCATACATCCGAATGCGCATGACTAGTTGTACAACATATTTGGCTCTCTTTGTACAACGAATGCCTCTTTTTCTGAATGCGACTGAGCGCAGTATTCTCAGCTATCTGCACACTCATTCAGTCATCGCGCATGCTGTGAGCAGAATGCGTAGAATGTTGCGCTTACGTGTGAATGTGTTAAAACGGCCAATTAGTACATTCATGCAGACGTCTAATATGTATATACGTTTGCTTGCATCAACACAATGTTGCCATTCATTTGTTTGCATGCATACTTTTACACGCATCCGCTTTATCAATTACGAATAGTAATTAAAGACAAAAACGATGTCTTCAGTAAATTTTCCTTAGACCATTCACCCAACAATTAGTTCGATTAGTACAAATTTGATATTAAATATCAAAAATCAAAACAAAGTATTTAAGTTTATTTTGATTTTCTTCTGATTTTCCGACAGGGTGGAAATTTGATGTATGTATTTTGGAATGTTTTTCCGTCATCCCTTGTCAGATTTGGTTTTGTGACATACCGGTTTCGGCGTTATGCCATCTTCAGTGTCGTTTTCGAATGAATGTCAAAAACTAAGTTTGACAAGGGATGACGGAAAATCGTTCCAACATACATACATCATAATTAAGTTTAAATTCTCGCTTAAAAATAACAGTTGATCCAATCTTTTGGAAACAAATCTGTTTCGCCTCAAATTGGTAATCATACGAGCTTTGCTAAATATACGTTCCGAGGGCGCAGAAGTTGCAGGAATATTCAGATATTTGGAAGCTAATGTATATAGTTCTGGAAACGTAGAATGATGTATTTTCCAAAACTGTAATGGATCCTGCAAAAGGCATTTCAAGATATTGTTTTATTATCAAAACAGCGCTAGTTGTCGGTGTAGTAGTAGAAGCTTTGATTCTCAATTAATCTGCTTAATTCATCAGTAATCCACTGTGTAGCTTTTGCTACTGCTATTGTAGTTTCTAGAAAACCAAGTAGTATAAAAATAATTTCCAGAAGATGAAGTTTTAACTGCTTCCCGATATCTGTTGGGGCAGGGTTGGATACAGGGGAGGGGTCCTGGGTGTAAAAAAGGATTGCCTTATTTAAATTGAATTTAATTGATTTTGTTTTTGAATTCTCAGTTTATGACAATTAATTACAATATTATTTTTTTATTATATTTGATTAACTTTAATTGAGTGGTGCATATAAACGAATAAAATAAAATATAAATATCGCTATTCTAATGTCCTTAATTGGCGTCTATTATAGTCGTTATACAAAAAGTCGTCGATAAAATCCATAGAATGATATTTGATGAGCGGAGAATGTAAAGTAAGTGTAAATAGGTAAAAGGAGATTATGTTGATAAAGAGAATGTTTTTGCCTAAAAAGTGTATTTTATTTAACACATTTACCGATTTTTTCAAATCAGTGCCACGTTGCCAGTCACGGTGGCTTCGAGTGAACAGTCCTTTTCTACTTTACGGAGATTAAAGACGTATCTGCGCTGCTAAATATTCATCGAGACATTGAGGTTACTAGTGCTTTATAAAAATGCATTCAACATTTTACCCAATATTACTATATCCATGTTTATAATGGATTATAATCAAATATCTCAAAATATGTAAAATATCGCAAAAAGTTGAAAATATATGGACCCACTCCAAAAATATTTTCTAGATCCGTCCCTGGTTGTGGGGTTTTATTTTTTATTTCGATTTGAAGTCCTCGGATAAGTGGGGTAATACGCGACATATTCGAATATTAAAGTAAGTCACTGAAGACCTACATTTAGATAGCAAATTTTCTAGGCTCGAATTGTACTTAATACTATCCTGAACTGATAAATTTAACGTATGAGCTACACATGGATGATTTTTACGAAGCTGTTTTAAAACAGCCTTTTTCATATTTGCAGCATTATCGGTTACGACTGTAACGATTTTGTCAGTAATTTGCCATTTTGACATTATATCTAAAACCAATATTAATAGCTGAATGGTCAATTTTGACTTTTTCGGTTGACAAAGCTAAAAATCTAGTTTTTAAGTCGTAAATGAAATGTGCGGTCATAGTTCTATAACAGCGGTTGCTGTCTTGTTAAAGATATATACTCAGATTTGTCCAGCATGCCATGGGATCATATACTTATGCTTACACACTTTCTGATCCAACTTTGCGGAATGGAAGTTTGTGACGTGGTATATATTTTTTTGTAAAATAATTGAAACCAAGATTTGCAACCATGCTTAAAGGTTGACAGTCGACGGAAATCATACGCATAACATCTGTTTGAAATTCCAGACGATCATCATCACTGGGTCAGACGTTTTGGTTGAACCATACAATCTCATCTGTTTAATTCGTTTAGGAGCAGGGGCAATCTGTGCAGTGCTTTCTTTTCCTGAAAATCAGTAATTTGAATGTGATGCTTCCTTTTGAGGTGGCCATGCAAGTTGGTTGTATTCCCAAAATATTTGTAGCTCTTTTTGCACAATTTGCAGTTAACCGACGTTACTTTGCCACAATCCGATATTTTATTAAAAAATTACCTTACGACTGATTTTTTTTAAAACAGCGAGGCATTTTGAATTTTCGAACAATATATTTAAAAAAGTGTAGATATTATTATCAATTTCGAAAACCTATCAATACACACCTGCACAAGTCTACTAAAGCTATTGATTGAGCCAGTAGACTCGATGCAATCGAAAAACATCTCGATTGTATAGTCGGACAAGGAGTCGATTGTTGACCCAATTGTTCTTTTGCAACGATGGCGATTCTCTCGATTGTTTAAACATCTCGGAGCGTCCTAGTGATGGGCTACCTTTAAAATTGTTAATGTCCGTTGCGTTCGTTAAGATGGTTTGTTGCGCTTTCGTTAAATCAGGGATGTTGCACAGAGTTGCATTTTATCCCACATATATATGTATGTATGTGTAACATATATATAGTATTTCACAACTTATCATTCCTTGTATTGTAACAACCAATGATATTGGTTTTAGATTTTAAGTATGTAAAACATAATGATTATTGATTAAAAACTATAAGGAAGTAAAAAAAGGCTTTTTTCCTGTGAGACGATTACGTTGCCGTGTAATTGAAGCACCGGTCTTGGAGAAGAGGTGATTAATTTTGTTTTTTTTTAATGTAATTACCTGCAAAAACGTTTTGTATGGTATAGCGATGAAAGTACCCTCGATGCGCAAAAATACTGCTTTAACAATATTTTGAAATGTTTTAACCGAAACAATTGAAAACACTTCGTTAATGTGAACTTTAACGTTAATATGCATCATTGCATGAAATATTCGGCATTCAATGAATTTGTGTACTCTTTAAACCCGACATTTTCAACGATTGATAATGGTTGAAAGTCTGAAACAACATATTTTAATAGCTTTTGGCTGATGCAATCTTTTCTTGAACAATTGCGAGTCGTTGAAATTAGTTGCAGTTATATGACTGACTTTATTAACCTGTGGTATGAAATTCCCCCACAAGACTGACTTTAATACCTGCTGCCTCAGCCTGAACACTTTCTGAAAATAATTCCTAATTACAATTAAATATATATGGATTTAGAAATGAAAAATTAACTTTACGCAAAAGTTTTACAACATCCGTCGGTTTCTTGGCCTGCTATTGCCTGCCTGCGCGAGTGCAAAAATTGCACTGGGTCAATTGCTCTAAGCGCTTCTTAAGTTTCTAGTATTTCCATTATGTTTTAAACCTTTTTTGCAGATTATACAATGCGCTATGTCTTTTGATTTATTAAAAAAATTCCAAAAGTCTGATTTCATTTATTCAGGAGCAGTAACTAACTGTACAAAAACTTGAAAACAGAAAAAGCTGTTTTTTTTAAATAGGAAAAAGTGCTGCTAAATTCCAAAACGAATAAGATGAAATAAAATAGTGTTGCCAGAAGTAAAATTCCGACACATACTTAGATTAGGCACATGCATATGTATTTTAAATATTATTACACGGTAATTTTAGTAAATTTTTTTCTATTTGAGTTGTAGATGACGAGTTCGGTGAAAAAACAGTGAGCGTGTTGTTAGATGACGAAGAATCTGAGTTGGTATTCATTGATCATCCGAGCGTGGAAATGAGTGTAAGTTTAATGTAAATCATTAATTAAGACAATGATAACTGTATAAATTTCGATATTTACATATATAACTTTATGTACTCATGTGTATACTGGAAAGACGTTTAAAAATGTTCTACTATGCTGTTGTATATAACACAGCCATACAAAAAAAATGACCGGGTCTGGGAACGCGACATATGTGGTCCTATGTATTTTGACGCGCTGAATCTGAATCCGCCATCGGAATCGGTGCAACAGGTCTGCGTTCGACCCTAATTTCGAAAAGCACTCCAAAATCACCACAATGTAAGAAAATTGTCAAATGCACCCTTAGAGGCAAATTTTTATTCAAAAACTAATATTGACAGATCCTTAACCAAACAATTTACCCCACGTTACATAACCTAACTTAACCTAACCTCACAAAAAAGTTTGCTTTGCCCCGTTGGTTTTTTCGGTGGTTAAGGCTTTACCAAGTGAAGTGAACCAATAGCCAACGTTTTGTTGGGTAGGTTGCAGAATTTGCAAACGTGAATTTCTTTATTGATAAGATACTGGTTAGTCAATTTGAATGTCCAAGTCGAAGTCGTACAATTTGTATTGAGTCTTGTCTTGTTAGGTTAGTCTTATTTATGCTTTTTAAAATTTTCGGCTATGGGTGTTTTTGAATCATTCAGTTTCCTATACCAGTTATTAGTTATATATAATCGATTACTGTATTACTGGCTAATAGTTCGGCAACGAAATTTGTAGTACAGTGTGGTAAGTGTGATATTTGAATTATTTTATCTTCTTCCACGATGCTGTAACTTGATCGATAATTAGTTTAGAGCCGTCTGTGTACATATGTATATACATTTGAAATTATGCAAGTATTTTTTTATTTAAAGAAATTTTTGAATGTAAGTTTCATTTCTTGGGTTATTTTTTTATAGTGCCGTAAGGAAGTATTGACTGATCTTTCTGGAAGTAGCCAGCTGGGAGATAGGGACTTGTCTAATTTAGTATTGGTACTTTTATGTTCTGTGCTGGTTAAATCACTTTGGTTATTGTGGAAGATATTTGTTGGTGTCTTTTGGATTATAGGATTTGGGAACATAGGGTTGGAAGAGAGGAATAATCATTGATTAAAATTGACTTAGGTTATTTGGTCTCAAATAAGGGTTATTGGCTTAAATTTTGCTTCATAGTGCAGGTTCGGTACGGGGGTTGTTCTGAATGCCCCTAGTGCAATCCTTACAGCTGCGTTTATGGTAGTACTATTTAATTAATTTGTGGTTGATTTTGGGTCGTGGCCAAATAGGTACATATGTGCCATAATTAATTTTTGTTAAAAGTAATGATTTTGTTACCGAGATACATAAGTGTGTTGCAATTAAATTTATTGTTTGCAAAACATTTAATTATATTGAGGTTTTTATTTAGTGAATTTTTTCACTGATTTACATATATGTATGTACATATCCCTAGTATTTTTAACTTGTCGACATTGTTTATATTTATTTGATTGCACGTGATGCTTGAGGAGCAATTGTGTTGTCTGCAGATGTTTATTTGCATTTTTCTGAAATTTTGCTGTATATGTGGCTAAAATTATAATTATTATTTTTGATTTTGTTTAGTTTTTTTTTATTAGTAAAAAAACCAAACTTGTGGAGTAATAAGGCTTTATTAAGTTTGTTATAGACTATTAGGAATAGGATGACGGAAATGGGTGGGCCTTGAGAAATGGCATTTTGCATTATAGAAATATCAATTATACTCCAAAATTACATAAAAAAGCTTAGATTCTAATAGAATGATAATGATACCACATTTTACGTACTTAATAACAAAAAAGTAATGTTTTAAAAGTTTGTAATGCAATATTATAAAGACTTGAATCTTATACTTTTTTTGTGTAATATGAATTCGAAAATATTATTTAAAAACAAAACGAATATGTTAAACAAATGAAAATAAAAAATATTAAACATTTTATTTATGGCAAAGCAAGGGGAGGGGCAGTGTTAAATTAAACATAAATTACCGTTAATTTAACACTATTTCCTATTACAATATTTTTTTTACAACAAGGACGAAAAGTAGGACCTTTATATAAACCACATGGGAACATTTCAGTCATATCCAGAAATATTGTATTTAAAAATGATTTAAGAATTAGCCACTTAAGTAAAAAAGAAGGAGAAGTTAGTAGATCTTTCATAAAGTAACAATAAAGTATTTAAATAAAAAGGAAACGAATTTACATATTCCCATGAGTTAAAACATTATATACCAACCAAAAACCACTTTCTAATTTATTCCAGAGATTCATAAAAAGAAGTTAATATGGGTTAAGCCTACAAGATAGGATAACGCTGGAATGGCGAGTAGTTACAGAAGAAGACAAAATTCAGTACCTGTTATTGAAGGAATTGTTGATAAATATTACTAATTATTTTACGGCCCTTGACTAAATAAATAATTTTACTAAACTGAACTAAAACCATATGACAGAAAAAACAAACATTTGGTACTCTGGACGGACACTATGAGTTCACTCCTTACCTTTTGAACTTAAAAACGCACCAGTCACATTTCAAATACTATTGAATACCGTTGCACGAATTTATAAGTAAGATTTTATATGTATACGATATGATAAGTATTGAAACTGTCCTTATATAAAACTACTTAAGCATAAAAGAAAGACCTAAGGCCAAAGAAATGTAGCAGGTAAAGAAAATATAGTCACAGATGCTTCATCTACAGTAAAAAATAGTTCAGTGGAAATAAACATACATACATACATGTACGTACAAATGTATGACTGTGAGCAACGTAACAAATTTTCCAAAAATAAGCATGGTTTATTTAATTATTTGCTCAGGCGCAATTTTTAGAATGCATATATTTATCTGAATAAAAAATTGCTCAACATGAAGGGCAATGCAAACTTTGCGGAAGTACATACATATCTGTACATTTAGTAATAAAGATTATGAATGAACATACACACCCACACAAGTCTTGGAAGGCGCGAGTTACCAGAGTAATGGTACTTCAAATGGATCTAATAAATAAATCTAAATTGCAACCATAAACAAATTATAAATAATTGCAAAATATGCCCAAGGAAAATCGAAAGAAACCCAATTAAATCACATTTCGTGCATTACCCATTGACATTCGTAACCAAATAACAACAAAAATATCTGACTATTATGGATAAGTTTTCAAAGTATAATGCTATAGAACTCTTTAATGAGAACAGCGTTGTGAATTTAATCAATATAATAACTAAATTATTTTCATATAAGGAAAACTAAAATTATTTACTTTTGACAATGAAACAACCTTAAAAACATTTCCCTTCTTAGAATGTATTCAACAAAACGGCGAAACCTTCATTTTACAACTCCTCGTATGTAATACACTGAATAAACGAATAATGTGAACAATTCTGAAAACCAATAGGGTTTGCCATTGCCTGCCGAGAGGTGACCGCTATTAGAAAACACTTTTTCTATGATTTGTTACTTGTCGAAAATTTTATTTCAAAGATTGGATTTGATTGTCAAAATCACTTTTTGGTTACATATAAACAAGTTGTACATTGGTTACATGGCCGAAAAATTTTAAAGACACTAGTTTATACACAATATATATAATATAATATAATTTTGGCGCGTACACTATATAGCTCAGTGTTTGGCCGAGCTTCTCCTACCATTTGTAGTGTGCGTCTTTATATTAAACCACAAATGGAGGGACCTACAGTTTTGTGCCGACTCCGAACGGCAGATGTATTTAATGAGAAGCTTTTTCATGGCAGCAATACCCTCGGAGGTTTGCCATTGCCTGCCAAGGGGTGACCGCTATTAGAAAAAACTTTTTCTATTATTAAGATTTTGCTTGCCCTGACTGAGATTCGAACCTCGAACTCACCGGTATATCAAGTTATAGCACGCACCGCTACCAACTTGACCACAGCGGCCACATATACACAAGGGTGTATTTAATTTGTTCGCATAACGGTTGTTTATAACAGCCAAAAATAATCGAAATAGACAGACATTTATATGCCAAAATGATAGAATGAAAAGAGGAATCGATTTAGCCCTGACTATCAGTCCGTCTCTCCGTCCGTCTGTCCGTGGTCACGATAACTTGAGTAAAAATGAAATTTTTTAATGAAACTAGGTACATAGAACGCTTTTTGTCCAGGGTAGTTAGGTATTGAAAATGGTCAAGATCGGTCAATAAATGTAAAAACTTCGTTTTTTTCGTTATCCATTGAAAAAAATCAATTAAAATTTGATATTTAAAGCGATTGTAAATAAAGAAACAGGACTTTTATGAAATTTTGAAAAAGGGAAGTTACCATGCACACGTATGAGAAAACGTCTGTATCTCAATTACAGTGCTAGGTATGGTCACTAAATTTGGGAAACATATTGCCCTTGAGACCAATAGTATTATCGTAAAAAAATGTTGAGATCGGACCATATCCACGCCTACCTTCCATATAACGGAAGTTTTCGTATTTCAAAACAACTCTGAAAGGTATGTTTAGTGTGTTATTCGATCAGCTCTTTCTGTTTATCATCATTTGAGGTTTATATTTGATTGAAAAATGTTAAATAAAGCCAAATGGTAAGGTACGTATACATATTCTAAAGAAAACCGACCGCTCAAGTTTATGGTATTATAAGTTAATTTTTGCTGACTTACTACTTAAATACTAGATACAATAGTAAACGAAATAACACAGTGCGTTCACAAGCTACTCTGTTATTTCAATAGCGCACAAAAGAAATACGACCAATAACACGGTTTGTGAACTCCTTAGATATATTTTACGTAATTATACCTTTCATGGAAAATGTATATTAACTTTGGTCTGATGTATGTAAGTACCAGAACGATAAGAGTTAGACCCATCAAAAATTATACCGATATGATCATGGTGACGAGCTGAGTCGATTTAACCATGTCTGTCTGTCTGTCCGTACGTCCGGATGACTATAACGTATATAGGAGCCGATTGTTCAGATATCATATTTTGCTTCATAACTCCTTCATGTAAGCAGCCAGAAATTTTGCAAGAAGGTCCGCTATTCTAAGCTCTATAAAAGCAGTGAAAATCGTATAGATCAAAGATATATGACATATAGCTCCCATACGACTGATTGTTCAGATATTTCAGTTAGCACGAAAACACCTTTATTTAAGCAGCTAAATTTTGCACAAATAATAGCTATTATGAGAACAATTTTAGTAGTGAAAATCATTAAAATCGGATAAATAGATTGAAATTTTCCACAAATATTAATTATTATTGGGGCTATTATAGCAGTCAAAATTATTAATATCGAATTAATATTACATATGGCTCTCATACATTTCTTTCATTTATAAAAGTTATGAAGTCTTCGGCTTACTTGTATTTTAATTTTCAATTAAATAATGTCAGATATATCGAACGTTATATCCTAATCGGTTAATTAACAAAATATATATTTAAAATTTGCGTTATTAGATTTGCATATCATTTTATCATTTATAAATCAAAAAATATTAAAACCTAAGTCAGACAGGAGATAGATGAATCGGAGCTTTGTCTTACTTATTTCAGCAATTTTTTACGAAATCGTTTTTAACAAAGTTTTGATTTAAACAAAATTTCATATGTTGTAAAAGGAATATTTAGTTTTTAATTATATTTGTGCTTATTACAACTCGAAGAATGTAACAGTAATTTTTGATTTGCTATCCGTTTGTTACAACAGGTGGAAAACTCTTTGTCAACATACGAGCCGCACGGTTGTGTTGTAGTCTTCTCAGTGGTTGACAAGTCATCATTCCGAGTGGCAGAGGAAATTGTTAAGTACTTGTGGCAGGAGAGCTACATTAAGGACAAGGCTGTCATTATTGTAGGAAACAAAGCGGATCTGGCCCGTGCAAGGGTAATTACATCACAAGGTAAAATACATTGAATGATAACATTTAACATACATATTTTGCAATCGCCTAGTAAGAAATCTATAGAAAAGAGGAATAGTTGGGAATTTGTTATTTCCGAGAAGAGCCCCTAGTCTATAATTTGATATATATTATTATGAACTTATTTCGATTTTAACTCTGGGGTAATGGCCCTATAATAAGTAGTTAATATTGATTTTTTTTATACTATTATTGACTAACGTCTGCCTGAAATCTGACAGCCATCTGCCGAAGCAATCACGAAATGGATTGAAATACCGCAAAAAGAGACGACGCACTTAGCGATGGAGAACTATAGAATTTTTTTTTAAATACTACTGAGAATACATTATAGATCTATGTACATACATATAGAAGATTATTTTTTTAACCGCGGAACCAACCATCAGAATCAATATTTTAAATATTCTGATAGTATCATCATTTACACCTAACTCAAGGCTGGAGTTACATATCGCTAATAGTATTATTAGTTCGTTTCCAAAATTTGTAACTTCCCAGATATTCAGCATGCATATTAACTATAGTAGATACATTTTTTTTATTTTTTTTTTATTATAATTTTATTTACAATCTGTCGTGCGACAATAAGCAAATTTATTAACAAGTACAGAATAGCTTAACTGGACTTAACATATAACTCATCTCTGTTGAGACGAGTAAAACAAAAAGAAAAAATAAATATTATGAAATAGATAAACAAATGCTATTATATAATATTAGACATGTATCTTTTTTATATATGTAAATAGCAAAATTTTATGATCTAAATGGTAGCTCAAGTATGTGCCATTTTTTAAGTCTGTGGGTTTCATTATTCTCGTCTAAAAGAAGTATGGCTTCAACATTGTCATGGTGGTGCAAACGGTCAAGGTATCTAGCGCTGAATTTCTTGATTTCATCTATGACAAGTGGTATATTTAAGGCTTTGTGGATATTTATATTTTTCATATACCATGGAGCGTTTGCAATTTTTCTAAGGCATTTTGATTGAAATCGTTGCAGTATTTCAATATTTGAATTGCTTGTTGTTCCCCATAGCTGAATGCCATAGGTCCATATTGGTTTTAGTATTACTTTATATAATAAGATTTTACTCTCAATGCTAAGTTCCGATGATTTGCCAATCAACCAGTGCATTTTTCGGATTTTGATATTTAACTGTTTTTTTTTTGGCGGATATATGTATGCTCGCGCCAAGTCAGTCTGCGATCTAAATGTAGACCGAGATATTTCACGGACGTATATTGTGGAATTTCTTTTTGATGAATGAAGAGTTTAGGGCATTCTTGACGCCTCATGGTAAAAGTAACATGTCTAGATTTTTCTGAGTTAATTTTAATATTCCAGTTAACTAACCATTGCTCTAATTTTATAAGTTCGTTTTGAACAATTGTGGAAGCTTGTAAGGGATCATCATGTGTGGCAAGAAACGCAGTGTCATCAGCATATGTTGCAACAACTAAATTGCTGTTTGTTGGAATGTCAGCGGTATACATTGTATATACGATTGGACCTAATACGCTCCCTTGGGGAATACCTGCTTTGATTTGGCACAGCTTAGATCTCTCATCTTTAATTTTTACGTAGAAACTACGCTGTGATAAATAGCTGCGGAAAAACAAGAAATATGGAGCTGGTAAAGAAGATTTTATTTTGAAAAGTAGGCCGTCATGCCACACTCTGTCGAAAGCCTGCTGCACATCGAGGAAAACACTTGAGCAAAATTGTTTATTTTCCAGGGCATTTCTTATTGCGTTGGTGACGCGATGACATTGTTCAGGAGTTCCGTGCCCAGCTCTAAATCCGAATTGATGATCTGGCAGAATGTTTTGCCTGTTTAGAATTGGCATTAGTCTTACAAGAAATATTTTCTCAAATATTTTTGAGAATAATGAAAGGAGGCTGATAGGTCTGTAGGAAGTTATACAGTGTTCAGGTTTATTGGGTTTAGGGATCATAATGATCTCAGCGCATTTCCATTGCGTTGGAAAGTGGTTTAGACGAATTATTGCATTGTAGATTTCTGTTAAAAGAATAAGGGCTTTAGGTGGCAGCAACTTAGCAATTTTTGGGGTAATGCCATCAAAGCCAGGAGTTTTGGTATTTCTTAATCTTTTGATTTCTTCTTTTACTTCTTCGACCTTAATTAATTGGTAAGGTGAGTTTAAGAAATCACGAACTTTGTGTGTGTGCTGGCTTTGGGCCATTTGGAAAGGTTGAAATACTTCTTCAAGGTGATCTGCAAATGCATTAGCTTGAGTAATGTCAGATCGACACCAAATTCCTTGATTATTTTTGAAGAGTATGTTTCGTTTGCATGGACGCTTGAGATATTTTGTGGCTTGCCACAACCTATGATCATTAGAATTTGAGGGAGTTAGACTTTTTAAAAAGTCTTGAATTCCTTTGTTTTTTTCAATTGCTATACATTCTTTCAGTTCTTTAGTGATTTTATTTAAATTCCTCTTGTTAGTTGGGTTTCGATTATTTTTCCAAAACCTTCGAAGTCTACGTTTTTCTTTTACAAGACGACTTATTTCTAATGACGCTTTGAAACTGTTGCTATTAATTTTTATAGATACATATGTATGTCACAAATTATATCTTCCCCAGAACTTATTTTGTCGTATATGCAAACAAACATAAAGATACTAAAATTTTTTAAAGCAGAATTATGCCTTTTTATACATACATATGTACATGCAAAAAACCCTCACGCGGCCGTCCAATAATTAGTCGGGAAAACTCACTTGTCGAAATTGGCTACCTTTTCTCCGGCAAAGGAAATAAAATTTAAATTAATAAATCAACGGCGTTAATTAATTTACATACTATTGTCGTTTTTACCTTAGTATTTTAATAAGCGTATAAAGAGAAGATGTGGTTGCTGCGGTCGAGTGTGTGGCGGTGCGAGCTATAACTCGGTATACCGCTGAGTTCAGGGATCAAAGTTTTTTTCTAAAAGCGACCACCCATCGGCGAGCAATATCAAACCTCCATGCTTCTTTTAAAATACATCTGCCATTCGGAGTCGGCACGATACCCTTAATTTGCAGTATAACATAAATATGCATACCACAAATGGTAGGGAGCTCGGCCAAACACTGAGCTATATAGTGCAAGCGCCAAATTGTTATTATATTAATAACAAGTAAGAAAAGCTTCATTTGGGCGAAACCGATTTTTATATACCCTCGCGATGTAGTTTTGTATGGGCGGTGCCCATAATTTCATAAATACCCCGTTTCTTTGTTTCAAAACGCTGCTAGTATTAAACTTTACTCAATTTCTTCCAATAAATACTGACACACTAAGTTTTTTGCATCTTGCAAAATTTCTGTTATATGGAAGTTGGGTGTGGTTATGGTACGATTTCAAAAATTATTGACGGTAATGCTAATGGTATCAAGGACAATATGTTCACCAAATTTTGTGACGATACCTTACATCGTTATTGAGATACCAACAGACTTTTTTAAAAGTGGTATATAAAGTTCGATCGAACTTAGCCACTTCTTTACTTGTTATTTTTAAATTTTGTATATGCTGTTGTATTCGAGCAGGAACTATGAGTTCATATGTTTATCTCTGGAACCACCCACCCGATTTTGTTCAAATTTTGTATACGTATTACAATATGCCTATTTAAGCGATATTTATCAAAATCTTACCATAACCACGCCCACCTGTCATATAACGGTAATTTTCGAAAATACTAAAAATCGGACATTTCAATAAATGTTGAAGGGAAATATCTTGAAGATAGTATGTGGTGTTGTATTGCAGCCAGAAATCCGACTATATGAGATCATATGTATGTGTCTGAAACTACTTTATCGATTTCGTCTAAACTTGGCACACATGTTAGATTGTACCAAGTTAATTTAAAAATTTAGCTGATAGCGTGCGCCGGGTATATAAAGTTCGATCGAACATAGCCACTTCTTTACTTGTTATTTTTAAAAAGATTTCAAAGCTGCACTGCGATCAAAACAAATTGACAGTTTTATTTGTCATTAGTTTTGTTGTTGTCATTCTTCGGACTAAAAATTGGTTTTTTTGCGTTCGTTTACTTTTTCTTGTTATTCTCTTTTACTGAGCGGATTTAGCTAACGCTCTTGCAGTTAGACACTGTTCAGATTTTAGTCAGAAAAGATAAAGAACGGACTTATTATGTATGTATGTATGTCAAGACATAACATATCTACGTGTCGATTCCCAGCAAACCACATGAGCTCTGAATGAGTGCATAAAAGACTCTTTCCTCTGAGCTTTCACACTCATAATGAGTTCATAAAACAATCATAAACAGTCATAAACCGTTCGTATTTGAGTTGCATTTTTCTATGAAACTGGTCATCCATAAAAGAGCTCTCAGTTTTATGCATAAAGCGGTCTTTTATGAATGATTTTCTGCACGCATTTACAGCTCTAAAACCACTGCATAAAACAGTGTTTTTTGACCTTTTTTCCCACGCATTAAGAGCTCTAAAACCAGTGCATATAATAGTATTTTTTGATGTTGAATATTTCTAAGTATGATCCTAAAATAAAATAAAAAATTACAAATAATTCAAAATATAAATTATTATTTTATTAATTGATAATAAATATTATGACTAAAGAAAAAATAAAATTAAAGAAAAAAACAATATATGTATTTACAGAAGAAAAGCAAAAATAATTAAAAATAGTAAATTTTTTCATATTCATTGACTTAAATATTATTAATATTAAAAAAAATTTTTTTTTTAAATTATATACATTTACACAAAAAAAATTTTACAGAATATTGTTATCATTAAAGAAAACATTTTTTTCTAAATTGCGCATACATATGTATATATTTACACAAAAAAATGCACTTAAAATATTATTATCATTAAAGAAAAAAAAAATTTTGTTTAATTAGATATATGTATGTACATACATATGTATTTACACAAAAAAAAATTAAGTCTTATTCATTAACTTAGAATATTATTATTATTAATGTAATATTAAAGAAAAAATTCAATAATATTTACACAGAAACATTTAAGTTCCATATTATTTTTGAGTCTGAAACCACCTTAAACTACAGTTATTTAATATTTTTTCATCAACATTAAATTTGCGGTTAAAGGCTTCTCTAATTTTTGACGTTATAGTCATAGCCAGTATACATTTTTTAGTCGACGTTCCTTTCCACGAGTATTGCTCTGCTAACTCATTCGTGAACAATTTTTTCCAAACCCCACGAACGAACTTAGAAGGTATTGGATTATTTCTGTTTTGTCAAAGAAATTAATATAAGTAAAATAACTTGTCATTTGTGCAACTTACTAGTTGGGTGCACAAATCTGGTGATCTTTGTAATTTGTCCTCAAATTCTTTCAATTTGGATGTACTGAAAAACGGTCCTTTGGGCAGCACTGCCACCAATTTTGTCTGCTGGAGAGTTTTTCTTTGGGAAGTGACTTCCGTTAACAGCCTTTTCCTCCTCTAACACTTTCACTCGTTCTTTAAGTTCTAAAGAAATTTTATAATTCTTCAATATACACTTAAGTCTACATACACTGATTTTTTAAAAATATTTAAAAGATTTTTGAAGTTAGAACTTTTCAAAATTTTTTTTATAAAAATATAGTGCATAATACACCAAAGTTGAGCGAATCAAAGTTTCAAACTTAATACAACGTTTATAAAAAATCGACGAATTTCTAACTTTTCAATCAAAGTTTTTATAATAATTTTAAGTATACAGTTTTGTAGCCCATTTTATATTAGTATAATAATGTGCAAGTTTCAAGTGGATACAACTACCGTTGATTTTTAAGAATTTTTTTTGTGAGGGTGTTGCGTATTTTTCTCCTTACGAAAAGCAACTTGCAGAATGCATTATATGTAAGAAATCGCGGAAGAGCATCAGTAAAAAAATTCTCAAAAATCTGCGGTACTTTGTAGCCACTTGAAACTGGCACATTATTATACTAAAATTGAATGGACTACAAAACTGTATACATAAACATGTTATAAATATTGTTAAAAAATCAGTGTAAGTAGACTTTAGTCCTTCATACATTTGAGACAGACAATAATTTTTAACATTAACCTTCATTTCCTTTAATTAGCGTTTCCATCTTAGTATTTATTTGTACGATGCCCCTTAAAATGTTTTGTAGTACATCTAAAAATAAATAATATATTGAGGTAGGTATGGTGAAATTGGGTTCCTCTTCCTCCATGTCTAAAATGGCTTTTCCGCTTTGAAAAAGTTCATTAAATTGACTCATTTTGTAGAGTATGTATGAGGGGTATGAATAATATTTCACAACCGTTCTTAAAGCATGCAAGTTTTGTGTCGATTTTTAAAATATTGTGTGCTGAGGTTTCTTGTGTTATTATTAGGTTATTGTTGTATTTTATGTTAAGCAAACTAGAAAAAAAAGGCAAAGTAATTTCTTAATTGCAAGACTTCATTATTATTAACAAAAACAATATTATCTCTTAAAAAAAAAAATTAACTTTAAAAACTTTTGATTCAACTGCATAGAAATTATTGGAATCGTATGATGACAAAAATATATTTTTATAAATTATATATAGATTTTTAATGAGCTCAAGGCCGGAAAAATAAAACAATTGAATAATATGTAAATTATTTTATTTAATCGTCAATATTTCGACTTCAGTCTGAAGTCATCATCAGGACTGCAAAAAACAACAGAAAGCGTTCGCTATGCACAAACTAAAACAATAATGAACACAAACTTACACTATCGGCTGCGCCTGGTAGACTGGCATGTGATATGCAAAAACTTAATTTATAGTATACATATACTCAACAAAAATTGAAGATGAGCGAAACATAAACCGAAAATGTAAACAATAAAAGAACAGTAATTGTATACAAAAATATGTAGGAACAACAACACGTGAAAATGTAAACAAGTTAAAATACAGTAATTGTAAACAAAAAATTATTTTAGGAACAACAACACGTGAGAATGTAAATGAATACAGTACAGTAATTGTAAACAAAAATAAACAAACAACAATGCAAGGGACGGTTTTGGAATCGGAACAGCTGTTGGACTATGTCCTCATATGCGATGAATATTTGCTGTTTCTTAATATTAAGTTGCGGTAGACATGTGCACAATTGTCGGTGTCCGTTTTAAAATTCATCCTCATATTATTAGGGGTGTTCACAATGTGCAGCATTTCCAATGTGAATCTTTTGTAGTAACTTTTTTCCTCATCTAAAATAATGACGCTTTCAAAATTTGGATGATGTCCAGTATCTTTACAATGTGTTGTTAATGCTGTTTTGTTATCAGAAGAGTTGTGCTTTAATTTAATATTCGATCCTTTTCAAGGATATCTGCTCACAAGCACAAAAGCGCGTGCATCACAAATGAAAGAACGGATACTAATTTTATATATTTTTGTTTTATACACAAATCCATCAAAAAATAATCGTTTTAACTCTGAAACAAATATATTTAAGTATTCGTTAATGTCACCAGGGTTGCTATTACCAACAAAAACTCCTAAACTAAAACATCTGGAAATCCATTTACATTAATCCGAATTGGCCATGCCTGTGTTTTCGAACTTTTAAATAATGGCAACCCATCGATATTTACATTTATATTAATTTCTGTACTTTCAACTGAATTATGTTCGCAGAAGTTCCTTAATGCATCTTTAATGCCATAATCCACATATTCACCACCTTTAATGGCAATGCAATTAATTTCTCTAGGTGTTTTTTTTTTAGAGCTCTGGAATCATTTGGCAGTTCTGGTATGACACAAAGCAATACTTTTAGCAAAGCGGTAATGGCGCTATTTTTTATATTAAAACTTACAGACCACTCAGCTATTCTGTCGCGTATACAAGTGTCAGAGCTCATAACATCTTCAAAATATGTCTCATCGACTGTACTATTTAAATGTTCATTTGCAACATTTTCTAAAACAACTTCACTGTGAGAATTTTCTTCAACAACATGTGCACTATTGTTATCTTCACAATTTGTTGCTTTAATTGATTTCTTAAATTTTTTTGAAGTTGCTTAATTACTAATTTGCTTTCTTTTAAGCTTGCTCTTTTCATTTTATTTGTTATTATTATATTTATGTATAAAATTAAATCACTTATAACCTCAGCACAAATTCACTTCTAAATGCGTCTGTACCATTTTAAATGACAAGCAAACTAACTTATTTTTCTTTATTTTGCATTTCACATGTTTATATTTACCGTTACCGAAAACGATCATACAGTGCGCACGTGCAGAAAAACTCATAAAAATGCTCATATTGGAGCTCAGAATTAAGAGCGTGTCCGAAGCTAGTTGGCGGGGTTGCTCGCACTATCGTTGTAAATGTGAAACAATAGGTCTACGATTTTGCTAACACTTTATTCAGTTTTGCTTTTCTTTTTGAGATATACTACATATAACAATATATGATCACGTATATGTCTGCTCGTCTTGCTCGCTAGTATGATCGCTGTTCGCCTTGCCCCAACAAAGGTACCACTTGTCACTACTTAACTTATTTCGCTGTTTATTGATTACATTCATCTTCTTTTCGCTAGCACACTATCGCTCAACCCGAAATAGAAGTACTTCCACAATTCATTTTATGCTTCGCTCTTAAATGAATGTATATTATATTCACACGTTTATTTCATTTAGTGATATATTAAACGCGATTCACGTCCCGCTTTTGAACTGAAAGTCACAGTTTCGACTTTCATGAAATAAATATTAAACCGTCAGAATGCTCATTTAAATTATTTAGTTAAAAGTTATTATAATATAGTTTTGGCGCGTGCACTATATAGCTCAGTGTTTGGCCGAGCTTCTCCTACCAATTGTGGTGTGCGTCTTTATATTATACCACAAATGGAGGGACCTACAGTTTTGTGCCGACTCCGAACGGCAGATGTATTTAATGAGAAGCTTTTTCATGGCAGAAATACCCTCGGAGGGTTGCCATTGCCTGCCGAGGGGTGACCGCTATAAGAAAAAACTTTTTCTATTATTAAGGTTTTGCTTGCCCTGACTGAGATTCGAACCTCGAACTCACCGGCATATCAAGTTATAGCACGCACCGCTACCAACTCGACCACAGCGGCCACACAGTTAAAAGTTATTAACTCAAATATTTACAGAAATAAAAGGGTTTAGTTAAATACAAATATATTCAAGTTTTTCGTTCACTCTTCAACATCCTCTTTTCGGGGTACCGCCACGACTTCTAACCCGGATGTTGCCACATGACTACCGTCTTTATTTCTCAACCCAGCGCTGCCAGATTCGCTTACACTTGTAGCAGAATTATGAAAAGGTTAGCATTTTAACGTCAATGCGTTCCTTTTTCAAATTGAATACAAAGAAAAATATCAATGCATTAATTTAAATAACTAATGCTGAAAAAGTTCTTTTAACAAGCATTAAGCATGTTGTATTACTATTTAGTAATTTAATGAAAAAATAAAATCAATTTTTCAGAAATATTGCATTAACATTTGAATAAAAATTAATTTTTTTAAATTATGGCATTGAAACTTTTAGTTACATCAAATTTGAAAAAATATTGCACTGTATAACATTAAAATTAATTCTTTAATATGCCATTAACACTTTTTTACAATTTTGATATGTAGATATTTTTTATACATTTTTATATAAATTCTGGGTTTATTTTTATAAATAACAAAAAAAAGAGAAACGAGATTTATATACAGAATATAAGCACTGAAAATGATTCCATAAAATGTTTTGATTTAATGTGTACATTTTTGGTGATTTTTGTTGGCAACCATGGAAACACTCCCTAATAAATACATCAAAGAGAGCAGAAAGTAGTAGTGTTCTCTATGTTAGAACGCTTCTCATTGCTCTCTACCAACCAAATTCAAATGAACGTATTAGCTACGGTTATTTTCATTGCGTAGTCAAACAAATTATATAATTTTACAATGCAGAATTTAGCTCAGTGTAGTTGAAAATTCAAAATGCCGTCAGCAAATCAACAAATGACTTGCATAGTTTAACAATTGCGCACATATAAACGCCTATTAATATAACATAAAGAGGGGCTACTCCAGTCAATAATTGTTTTCTTTATTAATAATTAACCAAAAAGTATCAATGTTTTAACACGCTTTTATTAGCTTCGCCTTTATGTGTGAATTATGTAGTATATTTGTATATATGCTTGTAAACCAATCCTTTGGACTCGATTTTGACCCACTTAAAACGGGCCGATTTAATTTAAATTTGTACACTTATCATGAACCGATGATAATACAATAATTTGATAAGTTTATGTACGTTATATTGAATTTGTGAGCACAGGCAACCCTCAGTAAATTAACTCGTAATTTGTCGTGTCGGGCGTATGAGTAACCTGGTCGGATGAGAAACGATTTAAGCGCTCATTTTATTGCTTTAGTGTCCTGCATTTTTTATTGTGAGAGTTTTAAAAATTATGAAATAATACCAAGTACTAGTATTATTGTATTTCATTATGGTCCAATTCATTATATGGTAAGTTAGGAACATGAATACCCCTAATATGCTTCCGAACCGTTGTAGCGATTATATTTTTATTATATGTATCAATAGGCCCTAAGGGTACATCTAACAAATCAACAAATTTTTCATTTGTTAAATATACAATAATTGTTTTGTATAAGCCATTCATTCGATGAGAGTATCTGCCAAATGTACATATGCATATATGTACGTATGTATGTACACATAAGTATGTATGATATACGCCTCAAATTAATAGTGTTTTATGTATTTGTATGTATTTTGATCTTTATCCTAGCACAACAATTATAAGTAAATAAATCTAAGAACAAAATTAGTTTTAAATTGTAGTTAAAATTTACATAGATGAATAGAATTTTAATACAATGGAAGCATCTAAAATTTTTAAAATAGGTTACAAACAAGTTTACAAAAACTGAAACATATGAAGTAAATAATGGTTAGGTTTAAAGTAATACACTAATTTACGTTAAACGTTATTATTAGAATTGGCTAATTCATTTTTGAGGTGCAGTACATTATTTTATAGCCTTAGTCGAATGAGGAGTAAGTTCTAAAGACGAATCGAGTTTATGAAGAATTGGCGTTCAGATATGAAAAAACGATATTTAGTGTGGACTAGAATACGGACCTCAAAGAATGAAGAAATTTATAGACAACATTTTACTTTTGCTTACATTCAGAGTGTAAATCTTAATCTATACTTAATATAAGTAATCTTATATTGAAGGGAGTAAAGTACTGCGATAACCATAGTGTACGAAACATTCCATATACTTTACCAACTGTGCTTAAAATAGGTTCATACCATGTCAGCGTATTGTTGAAGAGTACGCCAAGATTTTTAGCCGCGCTTACACATTTTATAACCGAATTGTCTAACTTGATTTCATCCCGCTTACTCCTTATAAAGGACTTTCTATGAACTACGACACCATTGGATTTGGCTGGATTTAGGCATAGACCGTTAAAAAAGGCCCACTCACATACTCGAGTTAAGTCAGAATTCAAGTTTTTAATACAAGTATCAGTACGATTGGCAGGACAAAAAGATAAAATTGGACATCATTAGCATAAAAATGGAAATTACAATACTTTAGAACATTAGTTAAGTCATTTACACACAGAACAATTAACAAAGGACCAATATTAGAGACTTGTGGGACTCCTCTGACTACGGCAAGGAAATCAGACTTTCTGTCACCGATACTAACTGCCTGAGTTCTGTCGCCAAGATAGGATCTTATCAAAGCAGCAGCATGGCTTTAAAAAAATTAATAAGTTCTCTAACTTGCAGCATATAACATGTGATCTACGGAGTTGAATGCCTTGGAATGGTCAAGGAGAGTTAAGAAGGCAACATAGTTTTCATCGATGTGCGATCGAATACTTTCTGGCACGTCTAGAAAAGCCGTTGTGCAGCTTCTCTTCGGCAGTTAAGAGTCTATTATCTTGCACATGCGAAATCATTTGCTTATGTAATATGCGCTCAACAACTGTAGACAGGATAAAATAGCTATAGGTCTATACCCGTTATTCTTCTTATGACTAGGTATTACTTTTGCTTCTTTCCAGCACCACAGGTAGTCAAGATTCAGTTGACTAAATAGGTGACTTGCGGCAATATTTTGGAAAGCATTATTTTAAGAAATTTGTATTTAACTCGTGAGCATCCGTTAGAAAAGATATCCTTAATGCTACTCCAATTTTGCTTGAGTTTAACGCAGAACTAACTTTTTCTTTACAAAAAAAAAACTTTGGCCGACCTTATGGCTTTGTTGGCAGTAGTTCGAGCTGTATTAAAACTTCAAAAGGGACAATTTTCGAAAAAAACGAAAATAATAAAATCAATGGGAGTATTAAAAACAAGGTTTTTATTTACAAACTTTAAAAATATTGCGAAATATTGATGCATTTAAGAACAGCGAAAAATCGCGCGATTTTTGATTACAAATTTTCCATACATTACGAAATATGGATTTATTTGTCAAAGCGCCGCAGTCGAAAATTTGTGATAAAAATATTTTGTTACAAATTTTCTATATATTACGAAATATTGATTCATTTGTGAAAAGCGTGAAAAGTAAAATTTAACAGCAAATTTCTTAAATAGTAATATTAATAAAATTAAAGCAGTGATAAATTTAGGTAATTAGGGCCTACCCCAACATCCTTACCAAGTTTCGTTACCAAATTCCTTCTACTTTCGCTGAAATCGCGAATGGTTCCGTAAAGGAAATCTCAGCCCTTCAAAATGTTTCGGGAGTCCTGTAACTCTTCTACCGCGGGTAAGCTAGGTTACGCGTGTTGAATACTTGCATTACTACTACAAAATTATCAAAGAGCCAGTTGATATTATCCTGTAGAAACCTTGTTTGGTGATCAACGGATGTCAAATTCTGAATTAGATCGCATTATACTGCTTCTACAGCAGACGTTAGTAAATTGTTATCGATGTTTCTGAAATCACTATAAATAAAAGAGATTGGTGTTGCAGACGTTTTGAAGTCAAAAAGCAGAAAAATTAAGTCCGAAAATCTGGATGCGTGGAGTTAAATGTAGGGAAGGGAAATGCTGTAGGTCATTCACAAAAATTATATCTAATAGAGTACTGTTAGTGTGGGTAAAATGCGTTGGTAAAGACGTGTTAGTTGGGAAAAGTCCTAGAGACTTAATGGTAATTAAGGGTGTTTTTTTTAGACGTGGATTTTAAGAATTTTAATAATGCTATGGCCAAAAATTTAGCTTTATTGTAAAGATAAGGGTTTGTCATTATGTTTTAAAAATGATTTCGGGCGAGTGACCGCCGCTAGCAATTTTCGACCACTTTTTGCAGAAATTGGGGCCGTATGTCAGCAATAACGCGCCGAATATTCTCTTCCAAGGCGTCCTGAAATGGCAAACCAAACTGAGTATAAATGAAGTAACAGCTGTCAAACAGACCAACTTCGAAAAAGTATTGCCTCATGGAAAACCACACGTCTAAAAAACCACCCTTTACAATCGAGCGTTAAGAGCAATGGATATTTTCTATTAAAAGTTATTTCAATGAATAATATTACATGTATCTGCATACATATGTACATACAATACATATGTACATATGTTTGTGCCTATTAAGGGAATTTTATTTTTCTTGTGCATGGATTTTGCAAAGATTTCAAGAATGCCGTTTTTAATTTGTGCTATAATAGATAAATACATATGCACCACATAATTTAGCATTACTTACACATTGCACATATAAAACTATAAATTTTTATCTTTGAAACATTCAGAAGGAAAAGCTCTAGCTGCCTCACACGATGCAAAATTTATAGAAACATCCAGTGGCATCCAACACAATGTTGATGAACTATTGGTAGGAATTTTAAAGCAGGTGAGTCATTACATTGAATTAAATGTTATCCAAAAGGAATGCAAAAGTTTGTGTCCCTGGAAAAAATATTTAATTTCATTGAACCCTTTTTGATTAAAGTAAACAATCTAAAGTTATAACGTACTCATATACTGTACCACTCGGCAGTCGAAATTCTGCCAAATAAAGCCGTTCAATTTTGTCCATATATTTATTTTTTTAACCATTGCCTTTGAAGTTCATTTATTGGCATTACATATATTTTTATTTTTTAAAATATTGATGCATTATTACTTACAATAAAAAATTACGTGGATCCTATATTCGGTAATATATAAACCTTGATTTGCTTGGCCACGGTAGGAGGTAGTATTCCATATTTTGTCATATTTTCCGGACTTCTCATCGCATCTTGTATAAATCGATGTGTCATATTTTAAGATTGCATTATGAGTTCCAAAGACACATATACAGAAGAATATGAAAATGTGTTTTTCACTTTTATATCGATTTTTAAACAAGAAGAAGTTGAAATTTTAACTACAAATATATTTTAGTAACGCCTGTAATCACAATACTGACCATACAAAATAGAATTTTAATTTTTAAGATAGGGGACTTTTTGGAAATACCATGTGGTTGAATAAAACCACTTTTGGCGTACTAAGGTTCAGTGAGTCATTGTTGTTTTCTAAAAAGAAAGTTAAAAGTCGACTTAAATTGATATTTTTGTGATATCTTGAAACACTCAAGGACAATTTCGGCTTATTATAGTATTTTTATATTACTATTGAAGCATTAGGAGTATATCACCATTTATTTTGGTATTGATTTAAAATATAAATTTTTTGAATGCATTATATAGGGATATACAAGAAAAATTCTTTACACTTTCTCAGTAAAAAAATTGATATTTCTTTCAGATGCGTTTAAAAGAAACACGCGAGAAGAAAGCTACCTCATCGAAGCTGAAAACTTCCCGTACACACATATCCCTGCATTTGGCTAAGGAAATTTTACAAAAAATATGTCTTAGCGACATTTCCAAATCAAAAAGCTGTGAGAATTTACATGTCCTCTAAAGATCAGGAATCACCGTTGGCAATGGTGTATTCAGTATGTTTTCATAAATATTTATACATACATATGTATGTATATTAAGTAAATTACACAGTTATATGCAAATATTTTTGAAAGCATAGTAGATTGAGTATTTACGAGTACTTATAGCAAGATTGTATGTTTTAAGTAGAATGTATTGTATGTTTATAGTGTGTAAAATTAATTTTGAAAATTGATTGACTACTAAGTATTTGATTTAAAAAAATGAGTGCTGAACTGTAATGCAAATCTATTACCTGTGCTCTCGATTCTAAATTAAAATTTTAATACTATTATTTAGAACTAACTGCAAGTAACGAATGCGATGAAACGAAAGTATATCTACGAATTGTTTTAAAATATATACTTACATAGACATACACATACATTTGTATATGATTAATAGCAGCTTTCAAATATATATATATTTAGATCAACATTATACCTATAACTACAGTTGTGATACTGGTTTTACCAGTCGAAACATATATGAGCAATAAACTGATACACATAATAGCATATTGCTTAAAAAATCTAAATACACATTTACACATACATACATAAATATTTATGTATATGTACATATATTTGTTTATTTATTTATTTATACAAAATTTATTTACGTATATAATTGAATTACATAAATAAACCATAAATACATATTTGTACATTTTAGGCATGTCAATCCCGGGATCCCGGCCTTTTTCAACTCCCGAATATCCCGGAATCAGTCTATTTAAATCCCGGAATTGCAGAAAACAGTGAATTTAATAGCCATTTATTATTTAAAATTTTAAACATACCTTTAAGAGTTGTATTCAGAATAAGAAAATTTAACATAAGAAACAAAATCAACAAGTTTACAACTTTTGTATTACGATAACACAATACGACAAATAACACGGCTTGTTAACTCCCTAAAGGCTTTGTTTTGCCCTTGCCATTATAAAAGAGATGGAGAATATCCTCCTTGAGTAGGAAATGAGTCTTACTATGAAAGCGCTGTTAAGAGATCAAATAACGAGGTGCTTGAAGTGGATAAGGCAGAAAGTCTCAAAGATAATTGCATTGCAGCTCGCAATGTCCAATAATATAAAGACATACAATTTCTCAGAAGGTTTGATAAAATAAATTTTTGTAATGAGGCAATAAAGGCTATGTCCTGCAGAGAGTAATTAACTTATTGTCGACAATCCAACCAATAAGTGTGGAGGCGCAGTGCTTCTCCACTGCAGATTTCAAATGCAACCAATTTAGATCCAGGTTGAAGGACAACACACTTAAGGCTTTTATTTATTTAAAATTGCATTTTGATCAAAATAAGGAATAATTCTGCCTCCCTCAAAATGGAATGTATTTAATTTTTACTTGATGTATTTTTTTTTTACTGAACGGTAATACGTTAATATTTAATATTGGTCTCAAACAGCAATTAAAAATAATTTTACTTTATGTATGTAGGTACAATTGCTCCTGTACCAAATATTTATATTTGTACTTGAAGTATAAACTATTTTGTGTGTGTCAAATTTTACGTTAATTTATTTTTTATTCTTGAAAATACCAATAAATAAACAAATCGTTTTTTGTTCTATAAATGTTATTTTGCAAAATTCTATAATACATCGATTACGGACGTGTTACATTTTTTGACAAATTTAAATTTACGAATCAAAACTTCGTGAAATTCGGGATCCCGGGATTGTCCCGGGATTTTGTTTTAAGATCTCGAAAATCCCGGGATCAATAAAATGCCTAAAATTGACATCCCTCCCACATATAGCATATAAACGTAACTACGAACATGCTAAATAAATCGACTTGTACGTATGCCAAGAATGATTTAAGACCAAAATTAAAAGCAAATAAATAGTTCTTATTCCTTAAATGTCTTATTAACGATAAAGTATTGCAGTGAAAATTTCGTTCGCGGTTATAATTTAATATATTTCCAAAATCAATTTAATCTTATATTAATTTTTAATGCACCCACAAGTTTGAGTACGTATCGTTTTATCATTTGTAGATATGTATGTATGTATGTAGGTCAATATAGTTTCATTTCCTCTAGAAATACCACTATAATAAAAATAAATTGCAGACTCGGTTTTTTTTTGTATTCTCTAACTTATTCTGTAAATTTCAGTAGAAATGTTTAAGAATCCTGAAAAATTTATATTTTTCAATCGACAAACTATGTTTCCCTTCAGAACTTTTCACAAAACAATAACCTATTGTTTATTTAACAATTTTCAATTTCTGAAATTATACGAAAAATTCTGAGCTCTGTGAGCGAACTTTTTGGATTGGAAAATACAAAAATACAAGTTTTTTTGTGGAAATATTGTAGAATCCAAGTTGGTGAGATCATTAAAATGTTTGGACTACGCAATATGCACACATACATATGTATGGTAACAAAATTAGCACTAAAATTCAAATTTGTATTTTTTCCAATTTATGTTCATTTGTTTAATTTTAATAATTTTCAATTAAAGTATTGTTAAATCTATAACAGAAACTGCTACAACTTTCGAACAGTTTACAAAACTAAGCAAACTTCAAAATATTGTCTTCAAAATGGCAAACTTTTTATTCAGAATTTAAAACAAAATATCGTGTTTGCTGTAGCGCACTAAATATTAGTATAATAAATTTTATTTAACTGCTTCTCTCTACTAAACGCTCACGTCGTGGAATTGGAATATTCTGCCATATTTATTTTATATATTTTTTTTCTTTTCCAAAATACTCTCGACATCTGCCCAAAGATTTTCGATGGGGTTAAGATCAGGTCTTCGTGCAGGCCAGCCTTAAAAGCTTATATTTTCTGCAGAAAACCACGTTTTGGGTTTTGTGTGTTTAGGCCATTACTCTGAATAAATATGAACGAAGCTGTCATATTTTCGTCAGCAAACGGCTTCGTTGTGCTCATCAGTATATCTTTGTAAGGATTTTGCTCCATGCGCTCTGTTATGTGATGAATAGGATCCACAACAGATTACGAAACTGCAGCCCAGACCATAGAAATTCCTCCACCATGTTTTTTGGTCTTAAATATATATCCAGTTATAATAAGATTATTCACTCCAATGAGTGTTCTTTCAAAACTCCAGAAGCTTTCGGCAAGTTCCTATTCAAACTTCTGTCTGGGCTTTTTCGTGGTCTGGCCATTATTTCCTTCATTTTTTGCAAAGAAGCAAACTTAACTTGCATACAATCGATCTAAATAAATAAAATTAAAATAAACGATTATAATCGTTATCAATGGAAAAAGCTGCTGTGTTTGAGATAGCGATATTATTGTTGGAATGAATCGTTGAAACTTTTGAAATTTGTTTTAAAGAGAAAAACGAGCTTTTTCATTCAAGCCCAAGGCATATTAAAAAGTAAGATGAGAGTAAAAAAATAGTCCAGGCATGTTGTTGTTTGAATCTTCGGCAACGTTGAAAATTTTCTTGATAAAATACAAACAAGGTAAACAGAGTCTGAAACTTTGGCGCCTTTTTTAAAATTAAAAAAAAATCGAATTTTTACTCTGCTGCTGTTACTTGTTAAATGTGACAAGTTAAAGAATACGGACGACTACGTCATTTTACATAACCATAAAACTTCTTCTCGTGCTGCCGAAAACGGCTTTCAAGTCGACAAAAAGATGGTGTTTGTGTTTGTCGATTCCTTTTTCTCGGTAGGTTTACCAGGTCTTAAGCTACACTGATAAAGTCAAATCAGTTCATTGTCGGCGGGCTTTAGTAATAAGCTCAGCTGGAAACCCATCAGCTCCAGAGGCATTGTTTTTCTTTAGCTGTGCTACTGCTTTACGAATTTTCACAGTCGCCTAACGGAACATAAATACCGTCGTAATTAGTAGGGGATTCGGGTTCATCATCTTCTATAAAGTGGTCTCTGCTACAACCACTAAGTAGCGTGCAAAAGTGCTCCCTTCATAAACTTAGTACATATGTTTTGGACAAGAGCGACCTGGTCTTGTCCTTCTTATAAGAATTTGCCCCGATCTTGAAACATTCTGTTAGCCGTCGTACTTTCTGAAATAATTTTCGAGCGCTTTTCCTGTCGGTTAGCATCTCATGCTCTTTGCACTCACGCGTTTCGGCCTCTCTCTTCTTCTCAGGAAAAATACATCTCGCTTCCTTCTTCAACTCACGATATTTCTCCTGCAAGGCTCGCGTGGCGCCCGACCGACAGTGAAAACCAATTGATTGTTCGATGGCGGTAATAATAGAGCGAAAGTATAGTTGCTTTTAAATCAAATATTATAATTATCTGCAATTCAAAGTTGTGTGTACTACACAAAGCTCCTGCGAATATTCGGCGCAACATTGTGTGAGGTAACACCACGGCACATATACATACATTTATTTTAGCGAGTGGCAGCATAATAGTACTCGTAACAAGAAAACACATTATGTCACGAGAGGAGTCGTGATTTTTAATATATGCATTTATAAAGTTAAAGAAACTCGAAAGAAATTTGATTCACTAATTCATACACGTACCTATAATAGCAAATTTTGTTTACGAATTTCGGTATGCGTCGCGGCGAACGGGTTTTAAAAAAAAAAGGTACAAGGTTTATTGCAGCAAAGTAACGCTGAAGATATACCAAAACAGACTAATTTATTTTATGTTATCAACATAAAACGAAACTTATTCTATTTACAATTATTACTTATTCATTACTTTCGGCTTGTGAATTTAATAAAACTGTTTACTAATCATTTTATTTTACAATTCGATAATTCCTGGAAATTTGTTGTCTTTTTAATTTTCAATCATTATTTTTGTGTACAATTTTACAAATGGGGCGGATGGCTTGATGTTTATACTTTATGTATTTGCTTTAAAAAATCATCATAAATATATGTCAGGTATTTTTGCATAATTAACGTGAACGGATCTGAATTGTTTTCCATCTTCTTGTACGCGATAGTGAAAGCAAGTTCACGTTCGCTTCTAAACTCATACATGTACGTACCTGAATATTTATAAATTAATATTTCCGAAACCTTTTTAATATAAATTACTTTGTCCAAAAATTTGAGCTTTTAACTATTGAGTAGTTTTATCTTGACTATAGCTCAACGTTTTTGAAATTCACTTAATTTGAACTACATTAACGTTGTGTGGATACCACACAAATAAAGTGAAGCTTTTTCATCATTGCGTCCTTGAATTTTTTCGGTGCAGTTCGATATCAGCATGAAAAAGGCAAAAAAGCAAAAATAGCATATTGCGACATTTTTGTTATTTTATTTCTTTTGGTTTCTGTTTGAAAAATCGCGTAATAGCAGACCAAAATGTACAGTCGAAAGAAAATAATATTTAAACAAAGGACTTTTTAATAAAATGTTCTTTATCCACTATTAGAGATTTGTGCAAATATTTACGTATATTAATGTATCATCTGCTTTCGATTCACTAAGATAAAGGGTGTTTTTTTTACAGGTTTGTTTTTCGAATAGAGATAAAACTGGCATTTTGTGGTCAAATCTGGCAACTCTAATGTCATTTATGTTCAGTTTGGTTTGCCATTTCATCATGAACAGGTTGACAAAAGAACAACGCTTGCAAATTGTGCAAATTTATTTCGAAAATAATGGTTCAGTTCGCGAAGTTTACCGTGAGCTCCGTCCATTTTATGGTCGACATAATCGTCCATCAGAGCAATTAATTCGGTTAACCATGGATCGTTTTCGCACTACGTTTACTCTATGTGATAATACGCATCCGCAGAGACGTCGAACAGTGCGCACCGAAGAAACAATTGCCGCTGTAGAGCAAAGTGTTGAAGAGGACCCGAATGAATCGATTCGCCACCGTGCACAGCAATTGGAGCTTTGTCCATCAACTTTATGGAAGATTTTGGATGGCATGAATGTGGATGAGTTGTGGTTCCAACAAGACGGCGCTACATGCCACACAGCGCACGTCACAATCGATTTATTGAAGGAAACATTCGCTGAGCGCATAATTTCGCGGAATGGACCTGTCAATTGGCCACCAAGATCGTGTGATTTGACACCATTGGATTATTTTCTTTGGGGATATGTGAAGTCGCTCGTCTACACCAACAAACCAGAAACGTTAGGGGAATTGGAAGCCAACATTCGTGGCGTTATTGCCGACATACGGCCCCATATGCTCGAAAAAGTGGTTGAAAATTGGACCTGTAGAATTGGCTTTATTCGAGCCAGCCGCGGCGGCCACATGCCCGAAATCATATTTAAACATTAATGGCATAAAATTATCCTTCCAATAAAGCCAAATTGATGAACCTTAAAATGATTTTCTTGTGTTTTATTTCAATTCGAACTTCTATACCCCTAAAAAAAACACCCGATACCTCAATTCTCGGCCAGAAAGTGGTCTTTTAATTGTTGGCATGCACAGAACACAACAAGGAAATAGATGCTTCATAATTTCACACTGATGTACATATACACGTTTGTTTGTGATTTCGCTGCCATGTTGGTATTTTTATTCTGCTTCATACACACATTCGATACGCTTTGACGTAAAAATATTAAAATCTTCTTCAATCTTTTTCATTCTTGTGAAAATGTGATTTGTGATTCTTTTTTTGCATGGTCTACATATACATAAGCACATACATACATATACATATAACTATGCTTGCACATACGTTAACTCATCGTCAATTTTTCATGTATTTTTAAAGATCCAATCAGAAACTCTGTCAGAATTATAGTACTAAAACGAATAGTATTTAAGACTATCTTCCAATTGTAAACAAAATAGATTTCTATATACATACATATATTAAAGATTTATATACTTATACAAAAATAGCAATACCTTTACTATATTTCTATATAAGCATTTCTAAATACAAACATAATGAGGCAAAGCATTGAATAGTAATCTACATATGTAAGCTTTAATGCATACTTGTTCAGAAAAACTAATGAGGCTTTATGACTGTTAAATGTTGACTGTAATGTACAATACAAAAATTTTCATATACATATATACATACATACGTATATATGTATGTATATTTAAAAAATGTTTATGATTGTTTTAGCGAAATAAGTCTCTCTACATGCTATATCACAACTATATAGAGTCTAAAATAAACAAACATGTGAGAACCAAATTTAAGATTGCATTTTTTTTCTGCGTAACTGAATTGAATTACATATACATGAGTGCACTCCTGCACAATAAAACAGTCAAAAGAAATCGACGTAGATATAGCCATAAATATAAACCGATATTATGGAATTTAATAAAAAATTGTTAGGCTACGATTTTCAGTCGGTTCTTGAATTCGATAACTAGGGTAAAAACTAGGACCTTCGATTAATACGATTTTTGGAAAACCGGTTTTGAATTTCTGGTAAAAATGACACTTTGATTAACATCGGTTCCCAATAAAAAAATAAATAAAAATATCTAGCTAAAAATAGTAAGCGAAAATAGCACAAGCTAAATTTACATCAGAAAATTCAATTTGTGTTCCAAGTAAAAAAAAAATACTAACAGAATGATTTTCGATTTTTCTAAAGTCTGAAAAAGTAGTAGGTTTATAATCTTGACGTTTTTTATTTATGGTAAACAGTATATCCCTTTACCAACGGTTTCATGATTTTCCACGAACACTTTTGGTGGCCAATGGCTGACAAAGTTTAAAAGCAGCAACAGTTTTGCCAAACAAGTTTGCGAACACAGTACAAGTAATAATAAGCGAACATAGTATAGGTACGTATTTCCGCTTAAAACCTGGGTTGCTTTTTTCTCTTAGAAATAAAACTATTGTGTAGCTTTAAAGAAGCGAACGTATCCTAGTTCATTTATATGTATGTAAGTCAGGGAATAGTCGCAAGGGTATATGCGACTAATACAACTTCTAATCTCTTTATATGGATTGAAATGTTCCCTTTTGTTAGAGCTTGTCCTATCAAGAGACTAATTGTCTCCTTTTATACCCGAATGGGTATACATGAGGATCAGTCTCTTCATTAAAGCAAAACTAAAAATCATTGCTTCGGGTGAGATTCGAACCGACTGCTCGAGGTTTGCTAAGCGAATGCTCTGCTCACATGCCAACGAGGCTATTGAAATTTCGTTGCCTAAGTGCGTACATATATCAATGAATCGTTTATTATACCCGAAAGAGATGAATGCAGGACTAATCTACAACCCGTTTGAGACTTTTTGCGACTAATCAATGCCCAGTTTTACCCGATAGAGGCTAATCTCGAAAGGATCCTGCAAAGTATTACACACATTGAGTTTCATGCCACACTGTTGTAATTCAGCGACATGATCAACACCAGTGTTTAAAAACCTGCAATAACTTTCATATAATTTGCTTTAGCTTCAGCTTATGCTTCTGAAAAAGGCGGAGATCGCAGTCAAAGCAAAATCGCCGCCAATAATGAGAGAATACAAGATTGTGACAATAATCGTTAATCTTCTCCATTGACTTCAGTAAAAAGGAGGTGAGGCTAAACGACCTACCAGAGCTAGGCTGCCACTCATAATAGTTACGAGATTGGGAAGCAACCGATTCCCGCCCGCCTCAGGAGAACCATATTGACGTCATCTACCGCTGGAGCTTTATACTGGTGAAACGAAATCAGAGCCCAGCCAACCGATTTTCGGGCGAGAATTCCCCTGGTTACTCTCCAGTCGGCCGGAGTCGGACTGATCCCGCATCACACGACTTTCGGCGATATCAAATTGGCATCAGCGAAGTGAGCCGATAGCCGGATTTTCCCTCGCTAAGACCTGGAAGCCTGTTAAAAGCAGGAGTTGAGATAATGCTTCCAAAAACATCTGTATTTATAAGAAATTTTACAAAAATAATTTTGTTAGAAAACACTACTTTTATTTAAATATGGATCGAAAAACAGTAAATGACTTGTTTGATTTGATTTGATTTGATTTATTAAGGTTTAATGTATTAGTGCAATAAGATCTATATACATCTTTTGTAGCACAACATCAAGAAGGTAATACAATGAGACATTATAAACTATTAAAAATAATAAAAATAAAAACAAAAAAAAAATTAAATAAAATAAAATAAAAAAAAAAATTTAAATAAATTGAAATGAAAATTAAATGAACATGTACTTAAAAATAAGGAACGTTTGATAAATCTATACAATTTAAAAATATCTTATTTTATTAGATACATAGTTTCGTACTAGAGTGTTCTTAAGTATAGATATGTAGATGGGTCAACCAACTTTAGAAAAGTGGTTATATAAAGATTGTTTGTAGTTACTTTTGTTAATTTTGCTTCTAGTTGTAGAAGGAATGGAATTCCATACCCTTATGGCATTGACAAAAAACAGTCTGGTTGAGTTCTTATAATTAAAACAAGGTAAGATTAAATCATTAGACCGTTCTGACTTAGGAAAAATTAATTTTTCATATAAGTATTGCGGAGTCTTGGTGCATAACAGTCTGAAGAGAAAGACGCAATATCTAGCTTTTAAATATTCATTCAACTCGCATCCTAATAATTTAAGCCTCCAAGTTGAAATATGATCAAATTTTCGTACTCCAAAGACATAACGCGTGACATGATTGAATACGGTATCGATTTTATGAGACGACCTGGAGTCAAGCTTGCTATAAACCACCTCAGAATATGTAATAATAGGCAAAATTAATTGAAGAGCAAGTTTTTGTCGTATTGATTTAGGAGTAAATGATGCCGATTGCCTTAAACTCCTTAGTGTACCGTATATTTTGCTTGAGACAGAGTTAGTATGATCAGCGCAGCTAAGACTACTATTTAATACAAAACCTAAGTTAGTTATTTTTTCAACAAACTTTAAAGAATTGTTGTTAAGGTAAATAGAAGGAATGCTGTTAAAATTTAGCTTTTTCTTGCACACAGGCAGAACATACGATTTTTGGGGGTTAAGACTTAGACCGTTATCGGCAGCCCACCGAGAGATAGAGCATAAGTCTGTGTTCAAATTAGAGCTGACATTTGACACAGCCCTAATTGAACCAGATAAATAAATCTGAAGGTCATCAGCATATGCGTGCATGTTTACATGTCGACATATTAAAAATATATCATTTATAAATGCACTAAAAAGCAGAGGGCCTAAAATCGACCCTTGAGGAACACCACACATCACAGGCTTTGTCTGTGAGATTACCGAGCCGATCCTTACACGTTGAGTTCTACCTGTTAAGTAACTTTGCATTAATGACAGGGCATTTTTACCAAATCCAAAGTAGTAATCGAGCTTTGAACAAAGCAATGAATGATCAACTGAGTCAAATGCTTTAGAGAAGTCAAGTAAGCACAACAGGGAAATATCACCTTTGTCAAAAGGTATTCGCAAATCGTCCATAATTTTAACCATCGCTGTTGAACATCCATGTTTTGGCCTAAAACCAGATTGAAGGGGCGATAACAAATTTTTAGCGGATATGTGCAAAGATATTTGTTCAGACATTAAAGACTCTAACACTTTCGACAAAGCGGACAGGACACTAATCGGACGAAAATCAGTCCATGAGCGTGCGTTTTTGTTTTTTGCGATTGGACACACAGAGGCCACTTTCCATGATGTTGGGAAAGAAGACGTTGTAATACAATGGTTAATAATGTGAGTCAATGGGCTTAAGATGTATGGCAAAACAAGTTTTATAAATTTTATGGGCAAACCGTCTTCGCCAACTGCATTGGATTTAATTTTCATTACACATCTATACACGTCATCTTCCAATACCGTTGAGAATTCGAACGGAATGTCAGAGTACGAAGCCGAGGGAAGTGGAACGAGTTGTGGTAAGAACCCGGTTGAAGTAGAACTACGAAGGAAAACGTCGTTTAAACTATCAGCATTTAACATACATTCTGGTTTTTCTTTTGGATTAATACGAAGTTTTTAATATTACGCCACAAAGTAGCAGACGGAAGAGCTGGATCAAGCTTGGCAGCAAAGAATCGCTGTTTTTGAGCTCTAATTATTGCAGTGGCTTTGTTCCTTGCAGTACGAAAAGCATTCCACTTTTCGCTAGTTGGATTTCTTTTCCAGTTGCGATATGCTTTTATACGCAATTTTATGACCCCTTGGACTTTAGTGTTAAACCACGGGCATGAGGATACTTTCGCATAGCGTAGTGGGACGTGAACATTGAGAATGGATAGCAACGTGTTGCATAGAAAATCAAGTTTTTCATTCACGGATTCATAAAACCAACAGTCACACCAATTGATGTTGCCAAGTTCTAAAGCAAGAGCTTTCAGGTCGACTGAACCAAAGTCCCTATATGTATATATTTTGTCAATTATTTTGTTATTAAAATGAAGGTCAAGTGTACAAAAAATTAAATCATGGTCAGAGACAAAAGAGATTTGGTCAAAATTTAACACACAAGAACGATCAGAGACAAGAAAAAAGTCAAGAAGACTAGGGCTACAATTATTGCAATACCTAGTAGGCACCGAAGTGTTGACAACAGAGATACCAAGACTTGCGACGTTGTCTAAAAACGAGGTACATAATGAATCATTAGCAATAATATTTATGTTAAAATCCCCACAAATAACAATTTTTTCATAGTCAACAATCAATTTAGACAAATTTTCAAATAAAGGACTGATGCACACAGACTTATTGGGATTATACACACAAGAAACAAGTACTTTTTGTAAGCGATCAGATAATTCAACAAATAAAAACTCGATTCCTTCATTGTTTGACTCACATACAAGTTTCATATTAATATGGCTTTTGCAGTAAATGGCTACACCACCACCTTTTTTACCAATCCGATCATTTCGTATAAGCCTGTAGTTCTTTAAGTTAAAATGAGCATCTCCCAGACTGTTGGTAAACCAAGTTTCGGATACGCATATGATATCAACTGAAGATGCCTCAAAAATATGTCTAAAGGTATTCGCAAATCGTCCATAATTTTAACCATCGCTGTTGAACATCCATGTTTTGGCCTAAAACCAGATTGAAGGGGCGATAACAAATTTTTAGCGGATATGTGCAAAGATATTTGTTCAGACATTAAAGACTCTAACACTTTCGACAAAGCGGACAGGACACTAATCGGACGAAAATCAGTCCATGAGCGTGCGTTTTTGTTTTTTGCGATTGGACACACAGAGGCCACTTTCCATGATGTTGGGAAAGAAGACGTTGTAATACAATGGTTAATAATGTGAGTCAATGGGCTTAAGATGTATGGCAAAACAAGTTTTATAAATTTTATGGGCAAACCGTCTTCGCCAACTGCATTGGATTTAATTTTCATTACACATCTATACACGTCATCTTCCAATACCGTTGAGAATTCGAACGGAATGTCAGAGTACGAAGCCGAGGGAAGTGGAACGAGTTGTGGTAAGAACCCGGTTGAAGTAGAACTACGAAGGAAAACGTCGTTTAAACTATCAGCATTTAACATACATTCTGGTTTTTCTTTTGGATTAATACGAAGTTTTTAATATTACGCCACAAAGTAGCAGACGGAAGAGCTGGATCAAGCTTGGCAGCAAAGAATCGCTGTTTTTGAGCTCTAATTATTGCAGTGGCTTTGTTCCTTGCAGTACGAAAAGCATTCCACTTTTCGCTAGTTGGATTTCTTTTCCAGTTGCGATATGCTTTTATACGCAATTTTATGACCCCTTGGACTTTAGTGTTAAACCACGGGCATGAGGATACTTTCGCATAGCGTAGTGGGACGTGAACATTGAGAATGGATAGCAACGTGTTGCATAGAAAATCAAGTTTTTCATTCACGGATTCATAAAACCAACAGTCACACCAATTGATGTTGCCAAGTTCTAAAGCAAGAGCTTTCAGGTCGACTGAACCAAAGTCCCTATATGTATATATTTTGTCAATTATTTTGTTATTAAAATGAAGGTCAAGTGTACAAAAAATTAAATCATGGTCAGAGACAAAAGAGATTTGGTCAAAATTTAACACACAAGAACGATCAGAGACAAGAAAAAAGTCAAGAAGACTAGGGCTACAATTATTGCAATACCTAGTAGGCACCGAAGTGTTGACAACAGAGATACCAAGACTTGCGACGTTGTCTAAAAACGAGGTACATAATGAATCATTAGCAATAATATTTATGTTAAAATCCCCACAAATAACAATTTTTTCATAGTCAACAATCAATTTAGACAAATTTTCAAATAAAGGACTGATGCACACAGACTTATTGGGATTATACACACAAGAAACAAGTACTTTTTGTAAGCGATCAGATAATTCAACAAATAAAAACTCGATTCCTTCATTGTTTGACTCACATACAAGTTTCATATTAATATGGCTTTTGCAGTAAATGGCTACACCACCACCTTTTTTACCAATCCGATCATTTCGTATAAGCCTGTAGTTCTTTAAGTTAAAATGAGCATCTCCCAGACTGTTGGTAAACCAAGTTTCGGATACGCATATGATATCAACTGAAGATGCCTCAAAAATATGTCTAACATAATCCATTTTCAAGTTATTTAAGCTACGCGCATTAAAGTGTACAATGTTAAGCCCATTATGTTGCTTACATAGAATATTAAGCATAGAAAGGCTGTTGTCTTCAATGCCATCGAGTCTACAATCAGAGGCTACCATAAGACATGCAAACAAAAGCAACTACAAAAAGAAAACAAAAATAAATAATGAAGAGTTGACCCATCTTTACAAAAGCAATTAAAGTAATAAAATAACATATACTTAAAATAATAACACATAAATAAGGCAGTAAACAAAGAGAAAGAAAATAATCAGCAGAATCGCTGCATATCATCTTGCTTAACAATTCGTATAGCAGAAGCATCTTTGTCAACTCTGACATACACGAAACCACGCAGAGTAAATACAGAGACAAGTTTTCCTCTTCTTCTCAATTGAATAGCCTCTTGCAGTATCTTTCTTGCATCGGTAGCCAAACTCTCAAACAAAGAAAATTTCCCTTCGAGACCAGCAGCAGATAAGGAGATGGCAGATTTGGTTCGCTTTCTGTAGTCACTAAAAGCGCGGAGAGTACGGTTGCGATCGAGCGTTGTATAAAATTTAATGATGACTACACTGTTTAGATTACTCTCTTTGCGCTTGACACGGAAAATGTCTCTTATTTGCGGAACATGAAAATCAATAGACAAGCACAGAAGATTAAATATACTCTTTAGATTTCCCCTTCAGTGTGCGGTATACCAAGAGCAACCGCATCAGCATTAATTTCGGGAGCAGTTCTCTTAGTATCAACTTGTTATTGTGATAGTCAACAAAAAACTTATGGCGTTTTCTTTTCTCGAAAAAAATGTTGTTTTCTTACATTGTGACTTTAGCATGAGACTATCTGTATTCCTGAAAAATGGCTATATTAGTAGAAATTGTTCCAACTTTGATTTGCCAGAGTATAATAAAATGGGAAATGGGCACGCGATGCCTTGAAAAGACTGAGAAAAACAAATTTATTCTTCTACTTCTTTGATGGCAACCGTCTGTCATTTTAAGCCGAGACCAAAAAGCTTCGCCAGTACTCTCTCTGCTTCGCTAGGTTACGCTAATTATTCACACCAACGGAAGAAGTCCTTCTGCACTTGGTATTTCCAATGTGTTCGGGGGCGCCCTTGCCTTCGTGGCAAGGCTGATATCATTGGTGGTGTTAATGCTTGATCCGAGGTTGTTACCACAAGGTACTTTGTTTTGTCCTCGTTCACTCCAATCTGTTTTGCTTTCTTCTGTAGACTGGAAAATGCTGCACTGACGGCCCTGGTGTTAAGGCCAATGATGACAATATCATCCACATACGCCACCAGCATCGTGCTTTTGTTATATATAGTGCCACTGTGATTCCGATTGGCAGCTCTTATTACAGTTTCCAGCATCAGATTGAAGAAGTTGCACGAAAGTCAGTGCTCGGAGAGGTCCTTCCTAACTTGGATGGAGTTAAAAGATGTGCTCAACGTCCCTCTACATAGCCGTATTAGTTTAGCAGGGATTCCAAATTTAGACTTGACGTCATACAGGCAGCTTTTATTCGTGCTGTCAAAAGTGACTTTAAAATCCACAAAGAGATGGTATGTGTCGATTTGCTTATCTAGGGACTTTTCCAGGGTTTGACGTGCTGTGAATATCTTGTCAATGGTGGATTCACCACATCGCGCCGCGGCGAAGACAATCTGCCTCTCTCCGTTTCCAGAGGTATTCTCATGAAGGCTGAATTTCTTTCACAAATCAAGCTTTGGTTATTAATGGGTCGATTATCGATAGCAACCAAACTTCAGTTGCGTTGCCAGTTGCCGAAATGAAATTACAGATGACGACTGTCAACTGACAGCTGCCAACTGAAGTTGCTAGTTAGTGTTTATGCAGGCAACTACATTCTTGTGGTTGCTGTGTACTTGATTAAACCAAATATAAAGGAAACATTGAAAGAAGGGCATAATTTATTTATAATTGCAGGAGCGATCAAACACTCCATTCTATGCCTTATAACTGTATTAGTGTATACCAATATTGTATAAGGCGCAGCATGCATTTATGATAGATACAGCTTTATCGGGATTATAGTGCAAGGTTCGTTCAGCAGAAAGCATCTAAATACAGACTTCAGAACACCGTTCGTTCGCTCAATCACATTCCGGGCATTGGCATGTACTGTATTATAATTCTCTTCTGGCGATTGAGGCTCTGCAGATCGATAAGAAGTTAAAAGTTGTGGTTCCAAAGGAAATGCAGGATCACCCAAAAGCCACGTATTTTGACCGAAATCTGCAGTAACCAATTGCTTCAATGTGCTGTTTGTCCATATAAAGGTATCATGAGTAGAGCCTGGCATCAACGTACCTTATTCGCATTTGACAATCGCACACCTGTGTAAAATTATCGTTATGCCAACGAAAATTTTAAGTAATTAATAACGTACCAGCAAAACATTTAATCAAAAGTAGCCTTTCCGGGTTATATATAGGTTGCGAACATCTTCCGTCGGCCCAATGATGTGCACATGTGTTCCATCAATGCAACCGACCACACCAGGAAATTTTGTTTTTACATAATAGTAGTTTTTGTTTTTGTCTTTTTTTTCTTCCGTAAGTTTTGCAACTATCCAATATTTACATATTCTATCCTCATTTAATTGAATCACTTCTTTTAGAACTACTGACATCGTCCTAGGTTGAAGTCATTACCGTGAGATTTCTGGAAACTGCCTTCCGCAAAAAAAACGTAGAGCTGCGCATACTTTTAAGAGTGGAGGAATAGCTGTTGAGCGATGACTTAGCCTAAAATGGTCTTTCAAAGTATCCACCAAATATACCACAGCCTCTTTTGGGAGGTGGAAATAAGATTTAAACCTATTTATTATTATTATTTATACCGTTGACTTATAATTAAAATTATATGCTAACGAAAGTAGCAATAACAACGCAGGCCATCACTTATGGGGTTGGGGTTTGGCAGAAGTGACTGCGGGTTCTGGGTAAATATATTTGCACGCAAATTTTGAAATTTCATGCAATCTTTTAGGATATGGTTGACATTGATTAAGGTGCTGCGATTACAATAGGAGCAGGTTTGGGAGAGGTTTTTGTAGAGGAAGTGCTGGTGGGTTAGTTTAGTATGCCCCAGTCTGAGGTGAATGAATTTTATTAGTTCTAGTCTATGTAGGTCGTCTTTATGATTAAAAGTGAGGTAGGTTTGGATACATGGATGTTCTGCGCTTATGGTTTTGTACCATATTGATGTACCGTGCGAAAGTGATCTGTGTGTATTGGTGAAATGTGTTTTTGCAAAATTTTTAATATTGTCGTGATTGTAATTTGGGGTGACTGTTAAGGGAACGCAAGTAGCTTCTTTTGCGGCTTGGTCCGCAAATTCATTTCCAGGTATTTGTACGTGTCCAGGTATCCAAATGAGTGTAAGTTTCGGGTAGAATTCTATGAGGGTATTCCTAATGATGTTTACGTAATAATTGTTGTTAATTGTGTTGGATATGGCATCAATAGCTGAAAGGGAGTCGCTGCAAATGGCAAAGAATCCTCGTCTTGCTTTTGCTATGTTCAGGGCTTCCGCTATCGCGATTATTTCTGCTGTGAAAACTGAAGTGTATGTGGGAAGGAGGGAAGATATTAATATTGTCGTGGAGGTGGTTACGCTGAACGATATGCCGCTGTTTGTTTTTGAACCGTCGGTATACAGGAATTTGTGGCTGCGGAGTTGGTTTTTATGCACAGAAAATTGCTTCGGTATATCTCGGGAGCGGGGGTTGACTTGTTGAATCTACGGAGGTTCGTGATAATGGAGGAGGTGTGTAGGGACCAAGGAGGATATTTTCCTGTATCGATATTGATGGGTAGGTATGGGATGCCTAGGGTTTGGGCCATGTTGATAATTTTGTGCATCGCTGATGGTATATTGGGAGTTCTTTTGGCTTTATTGATGCTTTTAGTAATTGAAAAAAGGGGAGAGTTTTTGCTTTGTAAAAGGTGCTTCGTTAATTTAGTCATTGTCAGGTTTCTACGAATTTCTATTGGTTTGATATTTGCCTCGTGTAAGCGGCTGGTCACCGGAGTGGTGCGGAAAGCGCCAATAGCCGATCTTATGGCTGAATGATATATAGATTTTAATTTGTTCGTTTGGGATTTCGGGCTGTACCCGTATAAAAAGAGGCCGTAGTCTATCTTGGACATGAGTAAGGCGTTGATTGCGCTTATAAGCATTGTAGGGTTGGAGTTGAATTTGTTGCTAGCTAAACATTTTATTATATTAAGACGCTTCGAAAGCGTCGAATGTAGGTTTTCCACATGTGTTGACCAGGTATATCGATTGTTAAAGTGTATGCCTAAAATTTTGAGATTGTTGCAGGTGTTTAGGTTGATGTTGTCGGCTATGATAGTACATGTACAATTCTTCTAACGGATAAGATTGCTCCGGAGTAGTTGCACCAATTCTTAATGTCGTGGAAAATATTGTTAAAGTTAAGGGTTATGTTTTTATCTTTGCTTAGTTTTTTTTTATCTGGAAATCATCCGCGTATGCGCAAAATTCGATTTCCTTGTGAAGTGCAATAATGGTACATAGTCTATTGAAAGCAATAAGAAACAAGATTACTGATAGCGGAGACCCTTGGGGTATGCCGTTGTACAAGGGGAGACTTTTGGAATATTGGTTATTGACCCTAACCTTTATTTTCCTATTTTGCATATACATGATGGATAACGTAATTGGTGATTTTAGTGCCTGCTCTCCATTCCACTAATTGGTTTACGATGGTGTGAACACCCACATTGTCGATTGCTTTGGCGAAATCGAGCGAAAGTATCGAAATGTGGCCGTTTTTGGATAGGGTATTTGTGATTTGGTAGTCGAGGAACAGTAAAGGGTCGGTTGTGGACTTGCCTTTTTTGAATCCCATCTGTCGACTATTGAGAAGTTTGCGCGTTGTAGCAAACCACCATAGTCGATTGGACACAATTTTATCAAGTAGTTTTGAGCAGCAGATATTAAGTGATATGGGCGTCTACAACAACAACAACCACACTTAAGTGTTAACAAATGCAAAGCGAAAGAACTGTTGGAAAACAAAGCAGCTAAAAAAGTGTCGATACAGACTGGTATGGATCGCTATATTACAGTTAAACGAAAACTTAGTCCGCAAAAACCAACGGGTACTAAGCCAAAAATAACCTGCGTAAGCTCAAATCAGCAAGTCAGTACTAATAGATTTGCACTGCTAAGTGAAAATATAGAAGACGTGAGTAACCAAAATTCTGAAGGTGCTACAAAAGTCACTAATGCCAAACCTCCGCCAATATACATAAGAGAAGAGAATTCAAGCGCCCTTGTTAAAAAATTCAGTAAGCTTATCCGTAATAACAACTTTCATATTATCCCACTATCTAAGGGAAATATTCGCGAAATCAAAGTGCAAATATACTCTGAACAGAATTTTTGCACAGTGTCCAAAAACTTGAATGACACACACACAAAGTTCTATACATACCAGCTTAAAAGTGCAAAATTGTAATTAAAATTATCGAGCCAAGTGTTGAAGCTGTGGAAGTTTTACAAGCGCTTAAATAACAGGGCTTTAACCCAAAAGTTGTAGTAAATATTTTTAATAGAAACAAAATTCCGCAGCCCATATTTAAAGTTGAGCTTGAGCCTGAAAACAAACCACTGGGGAAAAACGCTGTGCATCCATCTTATAACCTTCAATACCTGTTGCATCGTAAGATAACTGTGGAACAAGAGAAATGGCCCTGTACAATGCACTAACTGCCAGGAGTATGGTCACACCAGGTCTTACTGCACTCTTCGCTCAGTGTCCGTAGCTTGTGGAGAGCTACACGACTCTGCCACCTGCACGTCAAACAAAGAAGACCCAAATGCAAAAAAGTGTGGTAACTGCGGTGGAAACCAGCAAACTATAGGGGTTGTCCAGTCTATAAAGAGTTGAAAAACCGGATCAACCAACGTGTGAGTAAAGTCAGGCCTAGTAAATCCTGCACATACAATAACTGCACATCAAGTTGCGCCACAAGAGCGGGAGCCCCAGGCCCAATACGGTAGTCAATCCAATATCGAAGCCATGATAGCATCGATGCAACAAAGCCAGATTAATTTCATTACTTACATGCAAAACACAATGCAAGATCTCATGCGAAATCAAAACACCCTGCTTAAACTGCTTGCTACTCAACAAAAAAAAATCATGACCTCAACTAAAATAGCCCTCTGGAATGCAAACGGCATTCCTCGCCACAAACTAGAGCTGTCAAAATTCCTTAACGACAAGGCCATTGACGTTATGCTCCTTGGTGAAACACACCTAACTAACAAATATAATTTCAATATTTCGGGATATACTTTTTACTGCACGAATCATCCAGATGGAAAGGCGCATGGCGGAACTGGTAGTTTAGTCCGAAATCGCATTAAACACCATCCCTCGATTGGAATTGCCAAGAATTATCTGCAAGCAACATCAATATGCCTACAAACAAAGCAAGGAGATATTACACTGTCCGCGGTTTATTGCCCCCCACGTTTTCCGATAACAGAAAAACAATTTATGGATTTCTTCAGTTTGCTGGGAGAGCGCTTCATTGCTGCAGGCGATTATAATGCGAAGCATCCTCACTGGGGCTCACGCTTGTCCAACCCTAAAGGCAAGCAATTATATTTCGCGCTTATATGTAAAAGAAACAAACTTGATTACGCTTCTCCTGGAAAGCCCACATATTGGCCTTCAGATCCGCAAAAGCTGCCAGATTTGATTGACTTCGCGGTGACAAGAAAAATTCGTCGTAGTGTTATTAGTACAGAATCAAGTGCAGACCTCTCTTCAGACCACTCACCTGTACTCTTCACTTTGTGGCACCAGCCGCACGAAAAATAGTCACTCTACATGCTCACGACATATAGAACTCCACCCAAATTTAGATACACCTGACGACATTGAAAACTCCGTAGCAACTTTTGAATCTACAATCAGAGCTGCCGCTAGCATTTCCACTCCAAAGCAAGGTTATATGGGAAACAAAAAACATTATCCGACCAATAGAAAAATTGAAATGCTGCTATTAGAAAAGCGACGCCTACGACGGATATGGCAGACTCATAGGCCACCTGCTTCTAAACAACTGCTGAAGGCGGCTACAGTACCGGTGCATTGAAAAGCTTTCTCCGACTAGAACAAAGTACCCGCTGTGGAAAGCACATAAAAACTTAAGTGGCCCAATGGAAACTGAAATGCCAGTACGGGACAAGAATGGTAATTGGGCTCGGAGTGACGCGGAAAAAGCAAACACCTTTGCTGCTCATCTACAAAATGTTTTCAGACCAAACTCAGCAACCAATGGGTTTACACTACCACCCGTACCCAAAGTGTCGGAATCTGAGCCACTGAAATTTGTACCTGAAGAAATTTCAATAGTAATTAAGGAACAATTGAAACCAAATAAGGCCCCTGGGCACGACTTGATTACTCCAAAAATGATTACTGAACTACCAAATTGTGCTGTACTTTGCATCTGTATGTTATTTAATGCAATTACTAAACATTGCTATTTCCCTCAACAATGGAAAAAGTCAACTATTGTAATGATACCAAAGCCCGGAAAAGACAAATCAACCATCCTCCTATAGACCTATCAGCCTGCTACCGTGCATATCGAAATTATTCGAAAGACTTCTTATGCTGCGCATTTACCCACATCTTCAAGCCCACAGCATAATACCACCCACCAATTTGGCTTCAGGGAGAAACATGGTACGATCGAACAAGTAAATCGCATTACATCTGAAATCCGTACATCGTTTGAAAAGAGGGAATATTGTGCTGCAATATTTCTTGACGTGGCCCAGGCATTTGATCGAGTATGGCTAGACAGTCTAATGTATAAAATACAAATGTTACTCCCTCAGAGCACCCACAGACTACTTAAGTCCTATCTGTATGATCGAAAGTTCACAGTTCGATGTAACACTGCCATCACTGAAGCTCATCTTATAGAAGCTGGAGTACCACAAGGCAGTGTTCTCGGCCCGATGCTCTACGTCTTATACACCTCGGATATTCCAACAAACGGCCGCCTGACAATTTCCACTTTCGCTCCAAGTGTCCCCTGCAAGCATCTGCGCTCTTAGGTAATCATATGGAAGCTGTGGCCAATTGGCTTGCAAACTGGCGTTTAAAAGTTAACGAACAAAAATCTAAGCAAGTTACATTTACACTAAATAAGAAAAATTGTCCGCCCTTGACTTTGAACAACGTTCAAATACCACAAAGCAATAATGTCACATACCTAGGGGTCCACCTGGATAGGCGACTTACTTGGCGCAACCACATAGAGGCTAAACGGACTCATCTTAAGTTGAAGACCAGTTCTCGACGCTGGCTTATTAACTCTCGCTCACCCCTGAGCCTGGAGTATAAAGTGACTATATACAACACGGTTCTAAAACCCATTTGGACCTATGGATGTGAGTTATGGGGCAACGCGAGCAGCAGCAACATCGAAATCCTTCATCGTGCGCAATCTAAAATCCTTCGAACAATAACCGGAGCACCGTGGTATATCCGAAACGAGAATAGCCACCACGACTTGAGAATCCCGGAAGTACGAACTGAAATAGAGCAGCGAAAGGCGAAATATGCATCGAAGCTTTTAGCGCACCCTAATCAGTTAGCAAGAAATCTATTGCATGTAAACAGGAACTCAAGATTACGTAGGAATGACTTTCCAGCCCAGTCGTAATATTTCTTAGGGCCAGTTAATAAAAATACTCATCCCGACTATGAGATGTAAATTATGTGATTAGAATAAGATTTGCAAACTTGTTGTTAGGCTCCTTAGTTGAGCAGATTCAATAAATAAAAGTAACAGTTAAAAACAAAAAAAAAACTGTGTGCGTTTTCTATTTTGCTTTTGCTTTTCGGGTCGTGCGCACATCTAGGACAATGGAAGCATGCCCTCCATCTATCACAACCAAGCCATTGTTCCTTATACGTTCGCCGTGGTCGTCATCAAAAAGCGGATCTCATCCGAGGCTTTGTGTTCCTTTTTATTGGTATTTATTTTTACGTGGCGGATTCCAATCTCTGCGCACAACCAATTCTTCGGACAATCGAAAATTATAACATTTATATTGCCTGCCGCTTGCCCGCTACTGGTATCCTTCAGACCCTGGTGAACCCTTAAGCTGAATATGTCAAAATAGCCTTCCCACTTTAGTTCACTCCCAAACGGATATTCGGGAGCTACCCTGAGGACACTTGGATGAAATCACCCGGCAGTCGTGAGCTGCTTAATCCGCACTCAAAAGAATCGCCCTGGCTACAGGATGCATATGTACAAACTCGACACACAACTTTAGCTGCTCCTTTATCGTTATTTTATAGATATTGTAGGGCACGTAAGTATGTAGGTGTTCGCGTGTCTATACGTATGTACGTAATTATCAATAATGATTATTATTTAGTAAGTAATGTAAAATGTCCAATTATGACGCAAATTCATTCAAACCGTACCAACAACGTAACAATGTTTGACAAGCGATAATTTTTTTTTGAAAAAAATACTTATTGATTACTGGAAAAGCATAAATATACAGGTCCATGGAGTTCCGTTAGCCTTTATTACCAATATTACAAGGTGAAGAAATCAGTTGGCTATTTTCGGTACTTTTTATGTTTATCTTTCTTAATACAAAATAAATAATTATAAATCTTTATTCATGAAAATCGAATATACAATATTCATGCATAATATATATAAACAAAAAAAAATAATGCTCCTCAAAAAATTCAAATTTTTTCCTTACCAATAAAAAATTTTAATAAAAACGTTAATAAATCTGTTGACCCTGTCATTCACTAAATAAAATAATAAATAGTGTTTTATTATACAAATACTTGAAAATGTAAAAAAAAAAAAGTTAATCAAATGCTCGAGTTCAGAATACCAAAACCAAAGTAAAAACAATGCAAAATGCCAAAACAATCAATAATACCTATCCAAATTCCACTAGAAAAACTAATGTTTTTGATACAATTTAAAATTTTTTTTTACAAAACTGGTAACAAAATTTGGCAAAGGAACAACACAGATTCTAAGAGCGATCAAGATGGCCGATTAAGAACGAGAAGTTGCCAACGTATAACACCTTTCATTATTGCATCATGGATTTCTTTATATGTTTTATCAATCTGACAACAAAATTTGATAACATGGGTAATCACACGGCAAGTGCAACATACACAGTATGTTCTATAAGTCCAAGCATTTTAATTTTTTTTTTTTGTAATTAATGTCATGCAATTTATTGAATTATATATAATAAATGTTAATAGTATAAGTATTAATATACATAAAAGGTTAATTTTATATATAATGAAAATATTTAATTTGATGTCAATAATGTAACATAAATAAATAAAACTAATATTCCACCCAAAAAAAATTAAAAATAAAATATATGAAAATGACAATGCTTATTTTCTTGCAAATAATTTTAACTATTTTCTCTATACAAGTATAGCTGATTGTTTGACAAAATTTTATGAATCCAAAACTTTTTACAAAATAAACAACATAACAAAGTTTTTTCGATTTTCATTAAGCCATTTAATTTAAGCCTACAGTAATGCAAGTTTTCGGTACCAACCAAATACTGTTATTTGCTTTTCGTTTTCGTTTCTTTTTCGTTTTCTCACAGTGCTTTACATTTTCTTCCTTATAATCAAAGCCGCACCCTATTTTCGTGGGTACCGAAATATGAAAATAAAAGCCGCGTGTCAATAGTTCGAGCTAGATGTAATTCAACAGTTCTTTTCAAAGGCAGTGTTCTGTACAACATATACTTCATTTTTTTAATCAACCATTTATGTATGCAAATTACCAAATTTTGTTATTCAAATCTGGAAACTTATGAAAGAACAATGCATTCACCAAAGGTTTCCTACTGGATATACTGTGATTTTCTTCAACGAGTGGGGTGAGGGAACCACGATTGACGCAATTTCTAATATCTATAACTCTTGTTGCCTCTGTGGTCGAGTGGGTAGCGGTGCGTGCTATTACTCGATATTCCGCTGGGTTCGATGTTCGAATCTTAGCCAGGGCAAGTAAAATCTAAATCATAGAAAAGTTTTTTTTCTAGTAGCGGTCACCCCTCGGCAGGTAATGGCAAACCTCCGAAGGCATTTCTGCCATGAAAAAGCTTCTTATAAAATAAATCTGCTGTTCGGAGTCGGCACAAAACTGTCTATTTGAGGTAGAATATAAAGACGCACCCTACAAATGGTAGGATAAGCCCGGCGAAACACTAAGCTATATTGTGCCAAATTGTTATTATCATTATTATAAATCTTGTAGATTTTAATTTTATACCGACCCGAACAATTTTTTTATTGGCTAGTTTAGTTTTTAAAATGTTTTTTTTGGAGATTTTGTTTATGGTGTCTTTTGACTTGGAAATTTTTATACACTGGAGTTATTCTGTTTGATGATTTTGAGCCTTTTCGACAGAAAAAAACTTAAATATATGGTAGTTAGTAAAAGGAAGTTTGGCGGAAATGTAAAATGTGCTGTATTTAATGATTCATTTTAAATTCAATAGATGTACTAACTTTGTTTCGTAGCCCAGAATAAACCATGATTAATAAACCACACTGTATTACAGTTGGAAAAGCCATAGCTAAAAACCAACCTTTATTAATATTATAAAAGAAACATCTAGCACGCACAGCACATCTTCCTTTTTCAACTCGCACAACACACACACATACCCAGATAAGATGGTACGAAATCAGGGTTGCAATCTATCCTGTTGGGTTCATTCACACTTCGTATGAACATCAGTTCATACGGAACACTGCCCCGTTGTGCTTGCTCAATTGGTCTAGCTCACTCTTGTTTATGCACCTGTGTGAACTGGTAAGACGCAGATCTTCTGCACAGGCCTGACTAGCTCACTCGTTGCAGTTCGTACTACCACATTCCGCACCAATCCATCGTTACTGGTTATAAGCTCTTCCGAGAGCCCATGCAGATGGTGGAAAGTTCTCGCTCTTAATTATGACTAGCTGTCCAATCTTTAAGCTCTCTCGCTCTCTTCACCGTTTCTTCCTCTCAAATAAAGTGGTCAGGTATTCATTTCGCCAGCGTTTCCAAATGTGGTCTAACATGCTCTGTCTCTCTTGACACAACTTCCGCCTCTGGCTCCCTGGCTGTGTAACTATTTGGAATGGAGGAGGGAGAATCAATGGCTCTCCTATAAAGAAATGCCCAGGTGTTAATGCCTGCATATCGTGAGGATCATCTGTCAAAGGATGCAGTTGGCGCGAATTCAGTATGGACTCTATTTCTGCCAGCAAGTTCGAATTTGATCATGCTCCAAACACTTCTGGCCTACTACATGGGTCAGATGGTGTTTCATAAACTTCACGGCGGCCTCGTAAATGCCACCTTGATGAGTTGCTGCTGGAGTCATAAAATGTGTTTCCCGACTTGCACGCAGTTTGCTGGCAAATCAGCCATGAATCGCTAACTTAGTCTCTTGGCGTGTCTAGCACATGTGACTCATTTATGCGTGAACCTGCGAAGCTCATTCCGCAATCACGGTATCCAAAAGCGCTGTCGGATGTACTTAATCAATACTTGAATACCTCCATGCTGGATTTAAGGATAGTTCTCTTATTAATAACTGCAGGCACTTCTGGCACCTTTACCACAAATGTGAATTCATCCCTATCAGTAATCCATTGTAGACCAAGTACGGATGCATTAGAATTCTGTTAGCAATACTGCACTTCGATCCCCTGATTGGAGAGCTCTTGCAAATGTATTACTATTCGATTTCCACTTGCACAATTTCATATCCGCACCGTGTACCACAAACTTCATCTCCTTAGCCAATTTGATGGCTTCATCTTCATTATCGTACGGCAAGTTATGCTGTCATGCCATATGTGACCACTGTTAAGCAATATTCTTTCAATCTGTCCTTTGGATTCTCGCGCCAAAATATCCGTTGCAAATTATACTGGCTCTCAACGATGCTTACTTGCCTAAACATCATCCTTAGAATATGGCCTCCTGCATGTGGTCGAGTTGCTCGTACTCACGCATGAAATCAATATATTTCCGAGCGACTTCGGGATCTCTGCCAAATCTCTTCTCCAAATAGTAAAATTGTTTCAATGCACACTCACGTGCCCTAAATTATCTCGAACATGTGTTTCCATAAATATTTTCTCTTGTGTTTCCATAAATATTTTCTCTCGTTTCTTGCTATATCGTTCGTACAGGGAAATCGGGAATGTGGTCAATTGCCCATAAACGCTACACTTGCTTTCCTAGTTCCTCCAGGCTCTCGCAGCTTATCGCAGAAGCAGCTGCACCGATTTCACATTCTTTCTGCTCAAAGTATGGGCCGAGTACTATAATACCAAGTGTGGTTGTTATCATTGTTGTATTATCTAAGATGCTAGCTACAAGCCCTATAAGGCACTTTGCGAATACTTGCACACCCAGCACCAACTGCACATTATTAGGCTCACAATAATTAGGATTCGCAAACGGCACTTCTGTTGGATTTTCCATTCTGCACAAACTTATCGAGTCAGGCGGCACAACTAGCTTTAACTGGCTCTGTCCTGGCAAAACCCAAAATTCTGCATCAATATATTGATCAGACTCATACCATGGTCTAACTCTCGCATTTATTTTTCTCTTAACTACATATGGTTGCCTATCTATACCAATCATATATCTATTCACGCTAGCTACTGATATTCGATAAGTCCTAATAATCTTAATAATATTTGGTTGTGCACCTGTATCTAGCAAAGCATAAAAAAGTCCAATATTGACCTTATCTATCTCTAACCAAACCAATGCAGTGGGTAACAGACCTACACTTTGCCTAACAATCGGTAAGGGTTTGAATGCTAGCACCTGGGTACCGACCACTTGCTCCGCTGCACAACTACAGACCTGGCGCTCACCACTCTGATAACTTAGATTCTACATCTATCTCCGTCCTGCTCCTTGTAGGTGGCTGTCAAACAGTTGTGTTGCCATCTGCACGCTTCGGTTCCTGCCTTGATGAACCACCAGACCTTTCTGGTTTAGCCTTTTCATGCAGCAAAATCAAGTGTTTGTTCACATCCCTTGTTGGGCGCAGGACACTGTTGTGCATAATATGCCCTGGACAATGACTGCATGGTCCAGAATAACAGTCTTTGACGACATATAAAAAAATAAAAATAAAAAATAAACGACCAACATTTTTAACACAAAATAATAGTTAAGATTTCATATTAATTTTTGTATTTTTATAATTTTTTTTGTATTTGCAATGCATTTCGTACATTTTTGGTTTTTTTTAACTTTCCAAATTTCAAAACTGGCTCAATCATTAAAATCGGTTCACCCTTTCTGTTTTATATAACTTTTTATAATAGTATTACATTAGAAGTGAACCTCCACGGTCCTTTGAAGCTTAAAAATTCATTTTTTCAAAATTCTGACGTGCTACAGCAAAACGCCGAGACACGTATTTCTTCATTTTAAGCCTATTTTCATATTCTGTTAACATTTCTCATTTGTACCAACCACTGTCGTACTGTGTAATATGTGTTTTAAAATATCGTAAAATAATATCTTATCTTATTAAGCTAAGTAGCCTTATTTTAAAAAAGTTTAAGTTATTATTATTATTGTTATTATTAATATTTATTAAGCAAAAATTATTAGTACAACAAGAATCTTCTTCTTTTTTAGCACAACAAAATTAGCATAACAGTTAGATACACACTCTTTGAAATAGTTTCGTTTAAAATCAGTTAAGGAAAGAAGTTAGGTTTGTTGCCCGTATAAATCATTAAAGATAAGTAAGTATCTGAAAGTTTTCGGCATATAAAAGCGCTTGGAGCGATTCAGCTTTTCTACTTTGTTTGCTGCTCGTTTAATGCAAGCTTCCCTTTTAGAATATTTCTTATTGTTTCCTCCTTTTGAAATAATTTTTTTTGCATTTTATCAATTTCCTGCAGATGGCGAGCATGTAATCCTCGCACTTGTGAGTCTTTATGTTTCACAATCGTCTCAAGTCGTTTTAAAGCGTCCCATGTACTTTGTATATTCGCTTGCCCTTCTTCCATTTTTTGTGCCCATTGCAAAGCAATTCGCAGTCGAGCCTTTAATCGGTCTCTTGAACGTTTTACTTTTTCACTAGTTCGCTGAAGAGAAGTTGTGCGAATTTGAAGCTCCTCTACTGTTAAGCGCTGATGCTCTAACTCTTTTTCCAATGTTTTAGTCTTCATTTTCAATTCAGTTATCTTGTCACTATCCTCGTCACGGCGCACTCGAAACTCTTCTATCGTATTTTCCAGCGTTTGCTTCTCGCTACGGTGCTGCTCTTTCAGCTGCTCTAAAAGAGTTTTACATTCTTGCAAAGGTTGCGGCGTACTTTCAGGGGGTTGTTGTGCGAAACTTTTTAATGTTGCTAGTTCATTCCTACAGCGGGCATAGGCTGATTGCAAATGCTCCAAGTCAAGGACCAGAGATTGCATTTTTTGTTCATAACAATGCATTACTTCTACAAGCTTTTCCTTGGCCAAGTCAGAACTTTTGGTTTGTGCATCGACTTTAGCACGACATACGTCGGCTTGGGCTTGCAATCGGGTGCGTTCTTCACGCCACGAACAAACCTCACGCCGTAGGCTTTCATTTTGCTGCAACAACCGATTATTTTCCGCTAAAGTTCGTTTAAGTTCGCCGGTGAAGTGTTCAAACTCGTGCATATATTGTTGTATTAAATCATCCTTATCACAAATCATTTCGTCATATGACTTTAACAATGGCGAAAGTGTATGAGTACGTAAACAGCCCTCCTCCCAGATTGAAATGCTATTGGCCCGCGTAGGTATGTCACCAGCTGGCCCCTTACTGGTCGTATTAATTGTATTTGTGTTGCCATCTTTAATCGTAGTACGTAAATGATCCTGGTAGCTTTCTATTTGTACATTAAGGCGATAAACTAGAGTTTGCAACATACCTACATCCGAAGCAAACTCTTGCTTTTCAGTTGAACAGTTAGCAAGTTGCTGCATCAGGTCATGACACTGGCTACAATTCGCAACTTCGTCTTGCAGTGCATCTATGCGTTCCTCCAGGGTTTGTATGTGCAATCGAAGGTCATTGTTTTGAACATCGAACTGTTCATTAAATTTATGCAATGTTGTTAGGCGTTGCAACAATGTTTCCATTTGTCTATCCTTGGATTGAATCTGGAAAGAAAATTAATGTACGAGCGTTTTTGTTAAAGGCGTGCCATTAATACAGAATAAGGAGTTATCTACCACTTCGTTGAAGTAACTATTTATACGGCCACTTTGAATTATGCCTGCATTATTCTGCTCAGAACGGTGTTCTGCAGACCGGGATCGGCGGCCAAAGTTTCCCGAAATGGTGTGGAGTTGTTTTTGTGAGTGCCGCTTTTTATGTGTTTTATATTTAAAATCCTGTGGATTATTTGCTGTCATCTGTTGCTGACTGTCAGACAAATCCAGGTCTGTAATAAGGACATGTCTTCGTCCATTCTCTTCTTGTGCAGTTGTCATTTTACCAAACAATTCCTTTTTGAAATAAAAATTTTTCAGCCAAATATAGACACTAGCTCAAACCAAAACAACCCCAATTCATGAATAACAAATAATCCAACAAATTACACATCGCCATGGTGACTGCTTAGTATGTGCCAGGTATTTGTTATGATAGCATATATGTAAAATAAATATACCAACATATTGAAAGTTCATATTGCTTAGAGTGAGAAGTTGCTTACGTGAAGAACCTTATCATACAAACATACATACATCCATGAATACATATGCATGTGTGTTCACCACCCTCTATCTGCAACTTTCATAGAAATAAGTTACTCATAGTCAAGCCTGTCCGCATCTTAACTGTCAACTCCGTTTCTATGTATTTCACACTATTTAAACCGGTATTAAAATATATTTGGAAGCGATGAACTACGAATACCTTCACATAATTGGTGGCAATTAAGCCTAAGATTTTGTAAAAGCTGAAGATAGAGTGGTTTTAAATATCACATTTTATATACATACATACATACAACACAGAAACAAGTTAAATAGCGGCAGATCAGTTGCTCTTGTTTGTAGTTGGTTTGTTTAAGGAAGATGAAATAAACACAAAAGCCAACTCGGCTAGCGTAGCACAATATGTAGCGTATTGGCTCTGCAACTCCGAGCTCCCGGATTCAAAGACTTGGAGAAGTGGTTATGAAAAATAAATTTAATTAATTTAATAAAAAGAAGTCTGATGACGAAAAAGGGTTGTTATCCGAAATCGTACTGTAATTTCTACCATTAAAAAACTGTTGTTGTTTTTTCACAAAAAAATCTTCCATAAACTGGCCTTGAGCTCAATAAAAATTTTTTAATTAACATTTACTAGGTCAACAGAAAAATAAACAAACATTTATTGTGGTAGAAAGTTAAATTTTTAACAGAAAATAGGAAATTGACATCACTTATTCGTTTTGATTGTTTGACCTTTTCTTATTCGCTAAAACTATTTTTTCCAAATACATCAATTGAGTAAGTATTTTATTAAAATTTACATAATCGTTTTACATTCAATAGGTCTCAAAGGCTGTTGCGTTCCAAGGAGTTGGTGCTATTTTATTGTACAAGTATTAAAGTAAGTTCAATCTGGCGTTTTTACAACCAAAATAATGATAAACCTGCTCTTTACAGGATTGTTTGCTGAAGTGCATTGCCTGCCATTGTTGGTGTGTTCCTCATTAAGTGCAGCACCTGTTTAAGAGTGTGTAATTGCCCGGGTGCAGAACCCAAACGCATAAAAGTGAGTCAAAACAAAAATTAAATTTGGATGTGTATATAATCAAAGAACATTTTCCCTATAGTTTTTCGATCCTTGTTGTTGCTTAACGCTTTCATATTGGCAATAAGGATAATGTTTAGAAGTTGGCGGTTTGACAGTCATTGACTTTTGAATATATATATTTTTTCGTCAAATAACATCTTACCACCCAGCCTTTGTTCACGTTTGGCAACAGGCAATAGTCACATGGGCTTAAATCTGGAGAATATGTTGTATGGAGAAGCAATTCGCAGCCCAATTCATGGATTTTTGATAATCCTTTGAAGTGGTTACACGGTCGCGCTTATGGTCGTGTGCAATCGCCACTTCTTAAACATTGAAACTTAAAAAAGTCACTGACTTATCAAACCGCCCTCGTAAATCCAAAGTCATTTAGTATGTCCATAACGGACTTAGTTCTAGGATTTAGTTTATAAGAGTTAAATTCGTTTTAACGGTACACTTAGAAAATTAAAATTGGTTTATATAATTTGTTAATAATTATTTTTTTTAATAAGCATAAAAATAATATTTTTTATTTATTTTAAAAGGATTACATTAATTAATAAATTCAGTACATGAATAATTTTAATAAATAAACAATACGAAACTAACGATTTGAATGACCTCAAGAAATTGCTACGACAACACACTGACGAAAAAATACTAATTGTATGGGGCAACTTCAACCTCATTTCGACTCGCAACAAATTTGTGTACGCTAGCAACATCTCTCGACTCCAAGCGACCATTTTTACACCCTTAAGGATTGGGCATACGGAAATAACTCATCAGCATATTCTCACCAGAGGGCCACTACCAATATGCCCCTTTTGTGGCAGCTTCACCTCTGTTGATCACATTTTCAACAAATGTGTGGCTTTGGAGGGTATTAGGAACAAACATTTCTTAACCGATCATTATCACAAATTGTTAAGGACACCTTCTTATGTTAATATATTAAAAATCTTGAATTTTCTAGTAGAATGTAACTTGCAAAATAAAATATAGTTTTTATTTCTAAGTATTGATATTCGGAGCCGATGGCCAGTGTAGCTTGTGCTCCTTTAGAAAACTAGGATTAGTATTTGTATATTTCTCCTAAGAAATATTAATAACAATAATTTTACGTAGTCATAAACCCGTCATCTACGTCGTACTTATTGTAAGTTGTATATATATTGTAAATGTTATTTAATTTATATTTTATTTTAATTATATTTGGTTTTTATTAATTATTTTTATTAAATATATACTACTCTTTTTTTTTTTTTTTGTTGGAATCAGGCACGAAACAACGCGCGCAGAAAACAGCACTCAGACTACATGCCGTCCATTGTATTGTTTTCATGTTTCTTTTAATCTGTTTTAAATCTGCAGGATTAACGCATAAATCTTAGCAGATTTTGGGGTGTCAAATGCCTCATATATAGTTCTTGCAAAGGTGGGGCAGAAGCACAGAAAGTGTTTCGCCGTCTCTTCCTCTTCATAACAGGATGGGCATATGGAGTTGTCATGTACGCCTATCATTGTCAGGTGTCTATGCCACGTGAAGTGACCGGTCAACAGTCCAACGAATTGCCTGCAATCTTGCTTGTTAAGCGAGAGCAAGTGTTTTGAGAGTCCTTCTGAGATTGAAGGTAACATGAGTTTTGCCCATCTGCAACCTCTCGACGCCTCCCAGTCATTGCTGAGCGAAGTATTAACCCAGTTTCTGATGGTGGCATCGATGGCCGAAGGTGGGAGGTCTATAGCTGGCTGCGGGCCAAGGAACACCTGATCCGAGCCAATTCTGGCCAAATGGTCAGATGTCTTATTACCAGGTACTCCCAAGTGACCAGGCACCCAGAGTAAAGCAAGTTCATTATGTTTACCAACATAGTTCAGTCGGGACTTGCATTGCCGAACTAGTTTGGAAGTAGTTAGAGGGCTGGCCAATGCCTTGAGCGCAGCTTGGCTGTCACTTCAGACACGTATACTCCTCCCCCTCCACCTATTTTCCACCACGTAGTCCATGGCCTTGAGAATTGCAAATACTTCGGTCTGGAAGACCGAGGCATGTTCTCCAAGAGAAAAGTGAAGCTTATCCTCATTTTCTTCTATAAAAACTCCAGATCCTGACCCAGAGTCGGTTTTGGAGCCATCAGTAATGATTCGACAACGTGTAAGACCGGACTCAGTGTTGGCATTAAACCAGCATTCAGCCTCAGCGAACTCAACGTTATAGAGTCTCATCAGCAAAGGAAACGGTGGCGTACTATCCTGTGGCATTGAAAAGACGCAAGTGTCTATATCTCTGCCGCCAGCAATTTCCGCCTCGCCCCACTCCGTTTTATGCCAATATCCGTTTCTTTTAAGTCTGCAGGTGGCCTTTAAGACCTCCCCAAACAAACCGAGTAAATATAGAATAAGCTTAAAAAAACTGTGCATAAACTTTGTTGTCATAGATCATATGAAGACTGTAAGGCAGCATCACTTGAAGCGGAAATCGCCCAGTTGCGTTTCTTCAATTTTTACGGAGGGCCAAATGCGGAAGCTAATTTTTACAGAAAAAAAAATACAATGGACATGGGCAGATATTTCTTCGGCTATTGCTCTTCACGCAGCTTATAACCATTTATATATGAATGGATTCCCATTGCCTTGCGAATCCACAATAAAAAAATGGTTGCAAAAGGTCAAGGTGGATGAAGGAATTTTAAATTTTTCGTTAAACATAATGCGCAACGCAAATAATGTACCTACTACGGATAAATTATGTATAATTAGCTTCGACGAAATGAAAGTCGACTCAGTTTATGAATACGATTCAATTACCGACACTGTTCGGCAGCCATGTAACTACGTCCAGTTGGTTATTGCACGTGTGCTTAAGGCTTCATGGAAGCAACCTATATTTTGTGCTGATGACTGCAAAATGACGAAGACTATTTTGGATAACTTAATATGCCAAATCCAGGCAATCAGTCGCTTTGGAAAGAGCTGAAAGTGTCTGTTGGTATGAAAACATTTTTTAATAGTTTATTATAAAGTGAAAATGAAGGAAAAATTTTTGTGTTTGCGGACATTCCGCATCTGCTAAACTTAGTCCGCAATCATTTTCTCGACACGGGGTATATTTATAAAAATAAAATTATATTGGCAAAAACGATTGCGCAGTTGCTGATCTTGACTTCGGTGTCGGACGCTTCAATTGTGTACAAGTTAACGGAAGAACACCTCACGGTTCATCATGCTGGCCGTCAGAAGGTTAAGTTGGCGGCACAATTGTTTTTGAACAGCTCCTCAAGTGCAATTCGGCAATGCTATACGCTTGGCTATGAATTGTATAATGCCATAGAAACAGCCGAATTTATATGTAAGTATTATAAACGATTGGTTCGACGTATTTAACAGCAAATTCAGTACGTTTTAGACATTGCCAACGAATAAACCTTTTGGGATGGATTTGCTCGCCCAAATGCAGTGCCTTAGAAATATGGATGTATGTATGCAATAAACAAGGGCTGTAGGGCGGCAATCGCTGTTACCATTACAAAAAGGTATTCTTATAAGCAATGACTCGCCAGAGGCTTATATGAGTACGTAAAGAGAAGTTATGACTTCAAATACATCTTGACGTATCGCTTAAATCAGGACATAATCCAGCATTTTTTTGGTGTAATGCGTGCAAGAGGTGGCATTCACGACAACCCTAGTCCCATGCAATTTAAGTATAGGCTGCGGAAATATTTGCTAGGTAATATTTATTTAAAAATACAAATGTACTCATGTCAACATTCCAGCTCGCAACGTAACCTTTGCTGCTCAAGGAAATGTAGAGTGCGACGAAACCAAGTGGCTTCGCCTTAACTACAATTCAGTGAAGAATTTGAAACATTTTCTTACTGATGATGAGGTGGTTCCAGTGAGTTCGAAATGTCCACCGAGCTAGCATTTCCAACCGAAATTCAACAGCCGGAATCGACAGTCTTCTCGAAGAGTATATAGCAGGCTTCATCATAAGGAAGCTTGGGTTAATTGAATTTATTTCTAATGAGTCTACACTCACGTGGGTGGACGAAGTGTCTAGAGGAACACTAACGAAATCAACTAGCGAGTTTTTAAATCTAATAAAAAACCTCGAGGCTGTGTTCATGAATTTTAACGGCCAAAAAGTTAATGTACGCCAGAACTATTTGGAAAAGCTTAATGCTTGTTCTAATCACGGGAGCGCCAGCGTGGGAGTTAAGAAGCTTTCTTTAAATGTAGGATGCACCAGCTTATGAAAGCCCAGAATAGAGCCAATAAAAATTAAAAAAAACATGATAGTAAAAAAAAGGAAAGCAAAAATGCTAATGTTATTGAAACGTAACCATCCAAGATTCATTTTTTATGTTTTATTTAACAAATGTAATCTTCATTTAAAAAAAAGCTTCTTGGCGTCTGGGCTGGCAGTTACTTGGCTTTGCTAAGACTTCTCTGAAAACTTCAACCATCCATGTGAAGGTAGGCTCGTTAAAAACATATTCCATCACTCCCAGCATTTTTGCAATGGCTAATTACTTGGCATGTACAATAACATTTGAAAAGCTATAAATTAATTAAATTACCTACTAAAACTAATTTAACAATGTATTTATTGAATGTATAAGCCAATTTTAAATACTTGTACTAAATAAAGTAATAATGTACTAGTAATAACAACCAAATCACTTACTGTTGTTGTTTTTATTTCGGCTAATAAAAAAAGTTAAATAAAGCTAGTAAGAAATATTGGAGAAGTTTTCAATATTACGAAAGTTCCTCGAAGTTAGACGGATTTATTCACAAGCATACGTACGTAAGTATAATTCATAACACCGTAACACCGGCTCATATTTCAGGGTGTACACTTTTTTATGATTTTGCTATCGGAAATTATGTTTAAAAAGTCAAAATTACATAAAATTTACGTTAATACGCACCACAGCTTTTACCGGGGTAAAACTTTTTGCATAAAATTATATTAGTGACAATTTCTGCAAAATATATTCCGTTACTAAATATGTAGTTTATATTCTACCACCAATGACCAAATTGGTGTATTTTTTCTACCACCTTTTCGCAAAAGGGGATACAATTTTGCCCCTTTTCTACTTTCATCGTAAATGCAACCTTTTGTAAGATAGAACCAAATTGAATCATGCTATGTCACAACAACAAACAATAATGCAGCAGCACACCATCATCAGAAAAAATATGTTAAAGAAAAACATCGTATCTCCCGAAAGGTTTGGCTCAGAGCCGCTTGCCCAAAATACCTTGGAAAGGTATTTATGTCTTTTTTTAATGAAAAAACAAACATGACATTTAGGCGGCAGTTTCATTTTCTGCATTATATACGTGTACAACTTATATCCTTTAGTATTACTCTAAATCCTACTTCTTCAACGGCGTATAGGAGCAAAAGGCGAACGGACTGGTGGAAATATAACAATGTCCTCAAAGCCTGTTTGTTTAGACATGCTTCTCACGATAGGCCAGGCCTACCGCTAAAACCTGACGAAGCGAGGCCCTCCATCACGAAACTTGTTTCTCTCGGTGATTTGGTTGTTTGGTTGGTTTAGCAAGTATGCCATTTTGATTCCACATCTCGTGCAACCTACAGCCATTTGGCGGTTTTTATGAATCGCAGTATATTATACAACGAGAGGCGGCTGCACTCTAAAAAAACTCTGCAGGAATGGTTTGCCAAGGGTCTTTAACCTTATTCTAGCAAGGGCCGCGCACTCGCACATAAAATGCTCAACCGTCTCCTTTGAGCCTGGTGTTTCACAGCTACGGCAGAACCGGTTAAAGGGTATGCCTATCCTTTCAGCATGTACTCCTACAGGCCAGTGCCCTGTTCAAACAGCTGTATGTTTGTATATGTTTTCTTTGCTCATTTCTAAAAGAGCCTTTGTTTTAAGCGGATCATAAGACACCCAAACCTGCCGGGTAATCCTGTACGATCCTGTATTACTCCACCTGTGCTTAGCTTTTCGGTGGTAGATATCGGCGATTCTGCCCTTTATTTCTGTAAGCGAGACGCCCATATTCACCGCGTTGGACCTATCCAGTGCAGAACCACACCTCGCTAGTTCATCCGCAGTTTCATCCGCATTCGCTGGAGATTGAAGCCATCTCTCTCCTACATTCATCTACGAGTTGAGAGCCGACCGAGGTAGAAGAGAGTGCTTGAATGGCAGCTTGGCTGTCTGTGAAAATGTTCACCTGCCTGTTCACCGTACCTGCTGTTGCATTCCTCTCAACATACCTAATCGCCTCCTTTATTGCAAACGTTTCAGCCTGGAACACGCTTGCATAGTCGGTAGACGGTGTGAAACCTTCAGGTTATGCTGCTCAATGAAAACCCCCGCAGCTACCCCGCACTCCATCTTTGATCCGTCCGTGTATACTACCAGACCATCCTGTAATCTGACTTTTCCGCGAGTCCAGTCTCTACGGCTAGGGAAACTAGTCTAGATTGTGCGGTTAACGTAACGCCTTAATCTTAGCTGGGATTCTACCAAGAATGGTTCTATGCTCCGTCGGCATTTCTTTTCAGAACCCCAATGCATGTAGCCTAATGGCACTGTTGATTTTGAGCAGTTGATTTTTCGATAAAAGATCTATTGGTAATAAGTCAAGTAGTACGTTCAAGACATCCGTTGGGCAAGAACTCATTGCACCCGTTACGCCAGTAGCTGTTGACCTTTGAATTCTTCCCTGTTTCTTGACGACATAATCCCTGGTGAGAGCTGGCCACCATACCAGCGCCCCGTATGAGAGTATGGGTCGGACTATTGCTGTGTACATCCAGTGCACAATCTTTGGTTTTAGTCCCCATTTATTGTCTAACATTCTTTTGTGGCGTAAAGAGCCACCACGACCACCTCTGAGGCTTTCTGAAACATACTTGGAAGTATTCCGTCCATTCACGGGGATTTAAAAGGTGAAAAGCTAAAGATAGCAAATTTTAGATTCTCCTTGTCCAGTAGCTCATCCAAGAGCTTGCTGGGGGGAGTTAGCGAAGGGTTCGGGTCCAAGACCGATTCTAATTCGCTTGCCCTGCACCCTGGAAAGATAGTACTAAGCAGAATGTCTAACGACTCTCCAGCCGTTTCTGTCCAAGACCCATCTGGTCTTTTTACATATGTTGGCTGGGAGGGTCCCTTAGCAAGAATTCTACTCAGTCTGGCAGATTCCTTGGTACCTTCAATGGATTCACAGAATTTTCTCCAGGATGCCTCCTTGGCATCTCGGATAGCTTTCTTATACTTTTTTAAAATAAGTTTGTAACGATCCCAGACTTTAGTTTTGTATCCATCATTGAAGGCCCTTCTCACTTGCTTACGGAGCTCTGTGAATTCCTCATTCTACCAAGGTGTACGAGCCTTCTTACCATATCTTAGCGGACAGGCTTCGAAAAGGCCTTTCCGAAGGCGTTTTCTAAGCTGTCCGCTCTAGCGTCTAGCTCAACCTTTGTGGAAGCATTTTCAACTGGTATTTTGTTCACCTTTTTGGTGTTGATTTTTTGCAAAAGGCCCCAGTTTGTCTTCCGAGGGTTCCTTAAGGGAGTAGGCGTTTCTGCCTCAATGTTTAACTCAAAAAGTATACGACGGTGGTCCGATAGGGTTTAATCGGAGCATACTTTCCACTTTGTGACCTTTAGGATACCCTCAGTTAGCAAAATTAAATCTAAAACCTCTTCCAAACCTATAAAAGCAGGAGTACTAGGGAAGATGAATGTGGGGGTACTACTTCTATTGCAAATTCTAAACTTAGAATTAATAATAAATTGAAATAGCGACTCTCGTCTGTCGTTAGTTTCGGAGCTGCCCCACAAGGTATGCCTTGCGTTGGCATCGCAACCGAGTAATATTGGATTGCCACCTGCCATCCTTTGTAAGACAATCACCTCCTGTGGCGGGCACGACCTGTCGTGCGCCATGTAAACCGATGATATATAGCCGCTGCTTGTGTTCTTCAACTCCAAGTTGATGACAGCCACATCCGGAGAGCTGAAATTGGAACATATAAAAGCTTTAATATGTTTTTTGACCAGTATACAAGCTCGGGGTTTACCTGACAGCCCGCTGTAGAAAAGGTTATAGTGGGCGTCCCTGAGCGCTTTAACCTCAAAGGTGGCTCAATGCATTCGTCGTTGAGCCTCAAAAGGTACGTCGAGCTCTGTGCACCCTCAAGGGGCTTTTCTGCACAAATGACTGCCCAGTCTGTCATCGGTATGGTTGGATTATGCCGCTGTAGGAGACGCATCAGATTCTCGCTCTCCATGGCCATCTTTGGCAGCCAAATGCGGGTTCTGGGTCTTCTAGGGATCTCTGCGGCCGGAATAAGCTCGGCTACGCACTTGCCGAGTAACTATCTAGAGAACTCATCCCTGCATTTGAAAATCCGGCAACCCCGGAGAGACTCACTAGAGTGGGATCCAGGAATAGGGTTGTCCGGATTCTCAAACAGGTACCCGCTCACCCGTTCAGAGAGTTTTGCTTAGATCTCGACTCACTTCTCCTGAACGGGCTTTCCGCTTCCTGTGACCTGGTCAACAAGCGCGACCTGGAGGTGATCCCTGGCCACCTCACAGTACCGCCGTTTCATTGGGGTGCACCATACCGGCAGCTGCATTTTTGGCAATCTTGTCCAAAATGTAGACAGCCCGCTTGTACTTCGCCTTGAGAGTCACCCCTGAGGACTTCGTTTTTGTTCTAACGGACTTCGGAGTGCTCTTATAAGCACTCAACGCAGCCTTTGAGGTAGTTGGCAAATCAGGATTGCAAGGCTTAGCTTTCCTGGTAGAGCCGCAGAGTATGATTCCTGACTGTAAGCCAGGAGTGCGTCCTCTTCTGCGCTTAGGAAGTCTGGCTTGACCTCCCTGTGTGTTTGTTTGTTGTTGTTATTTGTTTTGTATGTATTTTTGTCATCCAATTGAGTCCAACGAGTAAGCACGGATGTTGTAGTCCGCCCCAGCAGAGCCAGCATACCGAGGTAAGGCACTTATACAACCGACCTTGCCTGGGAATCGGAGGGGAACCGTTCGCGGCCAGCCATATTTTATTACCCGCTGGTCACTCATCCGTCGGCACCGTTTCCTTACACGCTTTGGCTTGGGTAAGAGGTGTTAGGGACTCCCCAGTCCTTACCTCGAGACGACGATCAAAGACCATTTCCCCGTTACAGAGCGATTAAGGAGCATAAGCAACCCGGCACTGATCTCTGATCTTAGCTGGACACCATCCTGACAACGCACAGGATAATCTCTGTAGTGACCATTTCCAGTCGGCACCCTCGCGGAGGGTTTAGTCAGAGGATTTTTGCGAACTCAGTGAGCTGGACTCATCGTCTAAAATTAATCTTCGGAAGGATAGCAGGAGGCTCTTCAATCAAGCCAAGAGGACAGGTCTATGACAATCGTACAAAGACACTCTTAGAACTTCCAAGAAGGCCATAAAGAAGGCACAACGAGAGTCATGAAAAAATTTCTGCAATAATATAGAATAGAACTCCGAAGCCAATAGGCTGAAAAAGGTTCTTTCGAAAAATGCGCCAAGCATGAACTCTAAACTGAAACCAAATGGGGACTGGACATCCACGTGTAGTGAAATGTTGGAGCTACTAATGTCTACACACTTTCCCGGGTGTTCTGACGAGCCTAACATCCCACATGACCACATCACTAACTCTCTCCAAATAAACTCCGCCCGGGACATAGTTAGTTCTGGTAAGGTGGAATGGGCAGTAATGTCCTTCCAACCATACAAATCTCCAAGACAAGACACAATCTTTCCCGCACGGTTACAAGCGGCCAGGGATATTTTATGTCCTCTGCTCACCCAAATCTAGACTGCTTGCCTAACATACACCCACATCCCACATGAATGGACAAAGGCAAAGGTGGTTTTTCTACCAAAAGGAGGCAGGGCCTGCCACGCGAAACCGAAAGATTTCAGGCCTATAAGCCTTAACTCATTCCTCCTCAAAACTCTTGAGAGGCTCATAGATGAATATATTCTTCCCAAACCAGCATGCATACCTCAAAGGCAAATCTGTAGAAACTGCCCTCCACGACATCGTCTCAACGATCGACAAAGGGTTGGCCATAAAGAAATACACCTTAGAGACTTTTCTCGATATAGAGCGAGCCTTAAACAATGTCTACTCCAAAGCTGTTATCAACTCCCTCCATAGGGTGGGGGTACGGCAGGGACTCATGAATTTTGTGGAGCTTCTTCTCAAAAAACGATCAATTTTCTCAACACTGGGGGACGAATCAAAATCCAATCAAGTAGCCAGAGGCACGCCCCAAGGAGGCGTTCGCACCCCCTTTTGTGGAATCTAAAAGTAAATAACTTACTATTAAATCTTAAGAGTACTGGTTGCGAAGTCGTCGCATACGCGGACGACGTAGCGATCATAGCGAAGGGTAAATATTCACAAGTTCTAATCTGCTGCAAATGCTTTTAACATTGTTACTACCTGGTCTGTGGAGTGTGGACTCAACATCAACCCTACGCAGACCGAGGTGGTGCTCTTCACGAGGAAATACAAAATTCCTTCCTTCAAACTACCAAATGTAATGATCTGCTGCAAATGTTCTTAACATTGTTACTACCTGGTATGTGGAGTGTGGACTGAACATCAACCCTACCGAGACCGAGGTGTTGTTCTTCACGAGGAAATACAAAATTCCTTCCTTCAAACTAGCAAATGTAAATGGGGTAATATTAACTCTTGCAACCGAGGTCAAATACCTAGGAATCATTCTAGACAAAAAACTTGAGTGGAAGCAAAATATTGAAGACCGCTCTAGAGAGGCCATAAATGCCTTCTATGCGTGCAAGAACGCCGTAGGGAAGAAATGGGGAATAAAGCCAAACGTATGGATATACACAGCTGTGGTAAGACCCTTTATTTTCTATGCGGTTGCCGTATGGTGACCGGTTTTAAGCAAGACTCTATTCAGAGCAAAATTAGAGCGGGTACAGAGGAAAGGCTCGATACTTATCACGGGAGCACTGCCCTCTACACCCACCAAATCTCTGGAATTAATGTTAAATCTTCCACCAGTGGACCGCTATGGGAAATTTCTGGCAAGCTGTAGTGCAGTCAAAATGCGATCCAGCCGTGAAGAGATAGAAGATCCGGACACGCAAATGTCCTAGAGACTCTGCCGGCTAACCTAAGTAAACTAGACTGCACCACCCCTCTTCTATGTTTTGGAATTAAGTTTTCCACAAGAATACCAGAAAGGAACGAATGGATAGGAGCCGTGGACCTGGACCCAGAGTCGACGGCTGTATACACAGACGGTTCGAAGCTGAACGAGCGAGTAGGAAGCGGAAATCACTCAGGTGGGTTCAATCTAAACCTCAGCCTTCGATTACCGGACCACTGTAGTGTTTTTCAGGCGGAGCTAAATGCAATAACAGAGGCAGCTCTTAGTATTATAACCCACGCTGGCGTCAGAATATACTCAGACAGCCAGGCTGATATTAAATCTTTATTTTCTTGCGGTACAACCACCAAGGTAGGCATTAAATGCAGAAGGACTCTAAACCGGCAAGCATAAATGTGCTCCGTGCATGTTGTATGGGTCCCTGGCCACAAAGACATTCCTGGCAACTGCCTTGCTGACAAGCCGGCAAGTAAAGGGACGGAATTACCCTTAATTAACTCGGCCCTAGATGTGGGCATACCTCTAACATCCTACATGCACAGGCTTAGATCTAAGCTTATGGAGAAGGTAAATTTTAGGTGGGCCTCGGACACCACCTGTCATATCACCAGAAAAATCTGGCTAGTGGTCGATATGAAGCACTCTAAAGCTCTCACTATGCTTGACCGCTCCTCTCTTAGGCTAGTGGTTAGAGCGATAACCGGACACTGCCTCATTGATACCCAGGGAAAGAGACTGGGATACCCTCAAATGATTTCTGTCGCAGTTGCCACAATGAGGAGGAGGTAGAGAGTATTGAAAACTACCTCTGCCACTGCCCAGGCCTGGCCAAGACGCGCAGCCGTTCTTTCAAAAATCATTTTGTGGACAATTTGGCCGACAATTTGGCAAGCATTCTTTATCCTACATTAAACGTACTCAATTTCTAAGGGAGGGAGTACAAATGGCTAACACCAGTGGTATCACAACGGGCAATATCAGCCTAAGTGTGCCGCCGTGCTCATTCGTGGTGGCAGCCACTCCAACCTAACCTAACCTACGTGTACAACAGATTTCTAAAAGTGTTTTATAATAAAATGATAACTTCGCCAGGTCTTCTAGTCCTGTATAACATTTTTATCGGCAATTAATGATTTTGGGGAATAACTGTATATCTTTTTCAAAAAACGCCCTTTTTATAAGTTAATCCTGCAAGTCTTCATCTCTGCCGCCTTCATCCAATACGTTTAATGAACCTTAGTATTGTCCAAGAAGTGAAACAGATTCACAACAGCTATTTTGTTTCGGTTTCAGTTTCGATCTAAAAGAAGTCTCGTTTTAGTTTCGGACTCGGTTTTAAAAAACTGAACAGATTCAAACGGTTATGATTACAATATACTTCGTTGGTAGAAACGAGGTATTTAAGGGAATAGTTGTTATGATGCCAATATATAATTCATTCTACAACAAATATCATTTGCATACACATAATTCAATTATAAAAGCTTCTGTACTTACTGACAGCTAAATTCTGACACTTATCTATATATAGTTGTATTTTGGAAGTACGCACAAAGGTAGTAGAAATTAGTGCCTTTCTACTTTCTAAATGACTTATTAAAATCCTTTTTTTCAGTAATTTATGTATTAACTAGCTTATATCCGCGGTATTTTACCCCGCTGTTTTATACAAATAGAGATTTGTCGTGTGTTGTACGTGGTTATGTTTTTTCCGAGAAATGCGGTATCAAATATCAGAGGTGGTACGCCCCCTCTTGAAGAATTCTGTAGTTTTATCCATGAACATGAAACTGATTTCTTATAGGTACATAGTAATTGGCATGTATGAGAATGCCATTCCCACGAATATATAATAAGCAATATCCAATTTTTTACTGCGAGTTATATTTTCTTCCTGCTAATTTTCATTCATTAAATATACAAGCTTTCATAGTTTTAAGATATATATATGTTTTGCAGATTTAACAGCCTGGATTTGAATTTTGACAAATTTGATGTTTAATTAACGTGTCTGCGTGCCTTTGTGGCGTTACCTTTGGCGTTAGGTAACGCTCCTCCGGCGGAGCACCAGCCAGTCCGCCATTTCACTGCACCTCTTCGTGCTGCGTTGCGCATCTTGTGCGTAGAGGGCCACTTGCGGTCAACTCCTGGTAACACACTTTCCTGCCTTGCAGGCGAATGATGGTTTATTGTTTAACCTAAATGAAACTACAAAACTATACTTTTCTAATTTTTATTTGTTAAATTTATTTAGTCGCGATACTGCGGACTGGGGCCAAAGATGATATGATACGAAACTCTTTGCTTCGTGAGAGCGGTGCCAAAATCCGCATTTTTTATAACAATTTCCTATAGTGCCCTATGTAAGAAATGTGGTTTGGGAGTATTCATTTTACTTTTTGGGGATTTTGCAGTTTCCACACAATCGTTGAAGTATGTAAATAGTATAAAATGCAAATGCTATTAAAAAGAAGAAATACACGATATCATCTTCTTTCTTACCAAAAAATCACAAAATATTGAAATCAACATGAAAACAATACCAAATCACGGAAATTCATAAACTTATGTACAATGCGCTATCCTATAGCCGAATACATGAACTCAAAACAAGATGCGTATTTTTATATAAATATTACGGCAATTTCAAATGCAATCAATGTCCAGTTCTCTTTGAAAAAATATCTTTATGATATGTTTTTTTAATAAAAAACCATATTTTCAAGTAAAGCTTAAACCTAAGTACTTTTTTTATCACTAAACTATGAAATTTATCTCTTTACTTAAAGATTTTAACACCCATTTCGTTAAATAATAACATCAATTCTATTTTTTATCCAAATAAAATTTCACTGATTTGATAGCTTTTTTCAAGCATTTGCCTCTGGTAGCGCGTCTTTTTGCGTATCAGCTGTTCGTGGTCCCCTGATTCGGTAGTGTTGCCAACTCGAACCGAGAGTTCAGGGGACCAGCTCAGAAGCAGAGAGAGAGAGTTTCGTATCATATTATCTATGCTGGGGCGTCCGTTGCTGTTGTCAAGAGAAAATCGAATCGAATGATGGATGCCTCAGGCGGCTTCTATCACCTTCGTATCGTTTTACATTTGTTCGCTTAAAGATAGCTGTGGTTATAACATTGTAGACTTATAATTGTAATAGATGAGCTAGGGTTGCAATTACGTACTGGTTAAGGGTATTCATACCCTCGCAATCGAGTGCTACAGTTCTGAGGGTCAATTCTTGTTCTGTGAAACGGTGAAATGAAAAGGGCTGATATTTTCATGTGTGTACCGATTCTATTAGGCCGATTATTTCCGGAAATTGATATTTTTCCATACAATTAATTTTGAGCGCATCTCCGCTGCGAATTAGGCATAACTGGCATTAATTCATCAATTAGCTCCAAACTTAATGCCTTAGGGAACCGATACAAATCTATAAAATGTTTGTCGGTGGTCATCTCTAAGGGATTTTAACCTTCGCGAAGTCTGCGCCTTACAGCCTAACCTAATACTCACGCACTCCCGCAATTTTCTGTCAAAAATGTCTCATGCTCATAGAACTTGTATGGGAGCAACCGAAATTGAACGGCGAGCGCCTAAAGCTAACTCAATTTCCAAATTTCATTTTGCGTGACATTTCGATTTGCCGTTTATCCCACCGTTGAGGGTGATGCGCATTGTCTTAAATATAACGAATACGGACTTTTTTGTTTGGATGAGCAAAAAAAATTATCAAAAAGCTTTGAATGAAAACATTTTGTAAATTTGTACATTGTTTGAAACATGGGATTATGATTTTTATGATTGTAATTGCTTATATAATATAAAAGAGAACACAAATCAATCGCCAAACTTGTTAATAAGTTCATGTGTTGAAGCTCTTCATATAAATTAAGATAGTATTTAATGTTTAAATAAAAAATAAAATATGTAACATAAGGTAAAGCTAATATTTAAACCAAATAAATAAATTGAACCAACGCTGAAAACTTCCACCTTGTATTGTTCTCAAACGACTTTGACAGCCATGCAACTCTGTAAAGTAAACGCACACAAATCAATTTCGGGTGGACGTGGTTAAAAATCTTGCGTGAATTTTAGGTTAGCCTGTTAGTACTCTCAAATTACTTCTGTTGCAATACATTTATTACCTTTGTTCATCTCGAGTTCCTTTCAACAAATGCAAAACTATAAATATTCCCCGACATTACTTGTTTACGGTTTACTCGTCTTTGACATTTAGCACAAAAATTTCAATAACAAAGTTGCAAAAGTTTCACGAGCTCAGTGGAAATGAAATACCTTTTTCACAGCAAGAACCAGAATCGCAAAATATGCGTTCGTGAAAAGAGGGAGTGAAAATTAGTTGTGAAAACGAAAATGAAAAGTTTTTTTTCACTTCACGTTTACACACAACAAGAATTGAGCCCCTGTTGCAGGAAAAAATACACAGTCAGTCGGCGATAGAAATATGTTTGATTATATCCCGCTGCATTGACTGGAGAAAGATATTATGCAATATGGATTTATTATTGATGTTATCAAATAAAAACAAAACTGGTATTTACTCACCAGCTTCTCGGCCGGAAAATGCCAATTTTAAAATAATATCGCACAGAAGGGATCGCTTTCTATGTTTTGTGGTTAATTTTTTTTAGATATTTCAAATGAAGAATTGTTATGTATATTATTATGAAATAATAGGCGTGTTTTATTTGACCAGCAATTTAAGTTATTAGCTTATTTTGTATGAGAGACTTAGCCAACATAATTATATTGGCTTGGGAAAAGTTATCTTGGCTTGTAAAGGCATTGCCAGTTCAATGCTTTTTTTCATTCACAATAGTTGGGTTATTGCAAAAAAAAAAAGAATAGTTGGCAATGCCGATAAACTCTTTTTTGACAGATGAATTGTAATCAAACCAAAAATACAAGCCATTGCTTATAAATGTATGTAATGGAAAATTTAATAAAAGAAGCGGTAGTTAAGGATTTTGAGTTAAAATTTAAACTTTTGTATTTTGGTTTCTTGGTAATGCGTTCACAACATTAAATAACGAAGAAGATGACGAAATTATGAATTTAAAAATTCAACTTATATTCTTTTCATTTCCGATAATTTGTTGAAATAAATTGAATTTAAACTGACTTATCTATTAGCTTGTGATGATCAATAAAACACGCCTAATATACACTTTTAGCAAAACTTACCCAAATTCACGCAATCAAAAAATCAAATGTCAATTAATGAAAAAATAATAATTTCTACAAAAGAGTCAGTGATGCCAAAGTTTACAATCTACTACTATAACAAGTGGAAACTGTAGAATGAGCAACATTGTTCATAAGTTAAGACGATTGTCATGTGGAAACGAGAGGCTGAGGGTCCTTCTTCATCGTCAAGAGCTATCAGCACTCGGGCTTCTGCCTTAAAAAACACTACTGACCAATACGAGCTATGGGTTAGTTCCCATGAAGTGGTGCCATTGCCACCTCAATCCCTCCCACCTGCTTCTATTCCTTCAAACCCTCAAATTTCTTTAGGTGGGCGTGAATCACTCACAAAGAAGATGGTTGTTGTCCCCCAGATTTTTATTACGAGATTTGCCAAAGATACTTTCTCTAATGATATAAAGTTTTATATTTTATCGAAGATTAAAACAAGTAATTTAACGATACGAAAATTTAACTTTAAGTATGAACGTAACATCTTGTCTTTCAAAATTGATGTAGATTCTGGAGATTTTGATTCTTTGCTTCAAAACTCATTCTGGCCTACTGGAGCATTTGTTCGCGAGTTTGAATATAAGCCACATAAAAAAAAAAAAAAAAAATTACTTAGCTGCAATATCTCACAGGGATACTGAGCCAAAAAACGAAATTTCTAGTTCTGCTTTAAGTATCCTGTACCAAAACGTAAGAGGTTTAAATACTAAATTGAATGACTTATATTTAAAAGGCCTTGATTGCAACTATATTACTTCACTGAAACTTGGCTTAAACCGCATATTTTCAATTCAGAGATCTTTCCTTTTCTTTCCCCTATATTGAGCCCATTTAATTTAAAGCAATACGGATAATGGTGGGTAAGGGATTAATTTACTTAGATCTTTGCTACATCCCTCCAAATTCAGACTTAACGTTATATTCGAAACATATTTTATACTTAACTCCTTAAGTGCAATGGTTACACCCCATGACTCGATGATTGTTATCGGCGACTTCAATTTACCGAGCATATCATGGAACTTAATAGACAATCATATAATTCCGATTTCATCGAAGGATATGTATAATGTGTTCTTAGAAGATATGGCTGAACTCTGCCTTAATCAAATTAAATTAATTCCAAACAAATTTGGAGCGATCTTAGATCTTGTCTATGTTGATGATATATCTAAATCATCCATAAATCGGTGTGACCCATTGGTTCTCCCTGAGGATTCTCACCACCCTACAATTGAGTTAAATAACGAAATTATAAATGATTTTGGAAATTACGACGATAAATCATGTAGCTTAAGCCCGCGTTTTAATTTCGTAAGGCCAATTTCAAGAAATTAAATCGTGAATTGTCAAATTTAGCCTGACCGGCGAATTCAAAGGACGTTGAGCTCAGTGTCCAGCATTTTAATAATACTATATAAGGCTTATTTAAAAAGTTTGTGCCTAAGGCGAAAAACAATCGCAACCTTGGTTTACAAAAGAACTTAGAAACTTAAAAAATAAAAAGTCACGATCTTTTTAATTATATAAGTTAACTGGGTTACACACTAATTATATTAAGTACTCAATTTTCCGACACAGTTACTTTGATTTGAATAAAAAATGCTACAAATCGTATTAATGCAAGATTAAAAATAATTTAATACAAAATCCTCGTTCGAGGCGCTCCAAGCGGCACTCCAAATCTGCAACTGGTCGATCAATACCATTAGTCGTCACAAATGTAGAAATTCTTGTGGCCGCTCCCTTCAGCATTGCTCGTTTAGCCTTTAATTTTTGCATTTTGATTCACCGCATACAATGCTTTGCAGAATTTAACCGAATCCGTGATGATTAATATAACTGCGTCTAATCCGGCTCGAAGGACCAAAAAATGTTATGTATGCGAATAAGCGGACTGTAAATGAATAGCCGAGGTTGCTTCTTTCGGTTATACTGAATTACTTTATTTAGGTAATTATCGGTATGCGCACTTGTAGCCTTTTTGCGAATGACTTCAAACATGAAGCAATGCGGATTTTAAATAGGCAAAAACTAAATCTTAATTTACAGTAATATGAGGTGACATTATTTAGCAACATACAAATTCTCAATTTCAAGGCCACCTGCTAATAAACTCTTCAATATGTTTGCTTGTAATATCCATAGTCTAGACATATGCATATGCACATACATAGTTACATGCATAACATCTAAATTATACGTGAATATATACATATGTACATATATGATACATAATAAATATAGTAAGTTGAGTATCGGCATCAACTTAGTAGGAAACTGCGTGGAAAGAACTGATAAAGGGTGTGACGTGTGGTTACTGAACATCCTCCCCCACGCTGGAGGACTCTCGTTCTCCTGAGTTTGGAAGCAGTGCTACTTTGATGATAGGTCGCATATACTCTCCCTTCGCTGTTTTCACCGTGACCACTCTTACTTTATTGTCGACGCTGGGATGTAGCTTAATGAGAGTGGCGAGAACCCACTGTGACTGCGGTAGGTTGGCTTCTCGTAGAATCACAATATCACCCAATTTCACATTCGGTTTATTAGTTCGCCACTTCTGCCGTTGTTGGAGACTCGTAAGGTATTCAGAGTGCCATCTCCTCCAAAACCCTTGGGCCATATGCTTTACCTTTTCCCACTGCTTCAATGGATCCGTGTTTATATTAGAATCCACCGGACCTTCCGTTCTGGCAGTGAAGGGTTGACCAATTAGGAAGTGAGCATCAATTTCGCCATCATTACTGGGGCATAAAGGCCTGGAATTTAGAAGTGCTTCAATTCTAGTTAGCAAAGTATAAAAGTGTTCGTAAGTCAAGGCAGTATGTCCAATTACGCGCTTTAAATGGGTTTTGACGGACTTAATGCCACTTTCCCATAATCCACCAAAGTGTGGCGATGACGGTGGGATGAATCGCCATGTAATACCACATTGTGCAAGAAAATCAGCTGTGCTAGTATCTTTATAGGTCCTTTCTATAATTTGTTGCATCTCATCGAGTTTGCGTTTCGCTCCAATAAAATTCGTTGCGTTATCCGACCATACTTCCAACGGTTTTCCCCGGCGTGATATGAATCGATCTAAAGCTCCAATGAATGACTCAGTAGTCAAATCTCCTGCTAACTCTATGTGAATCGCCTTTGTAGTAAAACACTTTGCTGAAAGAGCGTTGAAATCGCACTCGCTCCATAATTAGGTCACTCATCATCTGAGCCTGTGTAGTTTTCCGTAGTTTGAAACAGGTGATGCAGTTATGTACAATCCGTCGCGCCATGTTTCGCACTCCCAAAATCCAGAACTGTTGTCTAGTTAGAAATATCAATTGCGTTGTGCCGACGTTTAGATTCGCTAGGTGCATATACTTAACAATCATTTCAGTGACAATGTGTTTTGATGATAAAATTGCGGGATGTTTTACGTCAAATGAGGCTAAAGAATTTGTTATGCGGCCACCCACTCTCAAAACTCCACTTTCGTCTAGAAATGGTGCCAGGCTTGAAAGCTTACTCCTATTGGCTACAGCTTTTTTCTCCTTTAGCGCAACTATGTCAGCAAAAAACATTTCCTCTTGTATCGCACGAATTATAAAGGTTGTAGCGCCTTGAAGTTCAACTGATGACAAAAAAGGGTTGTATGCTTGTCTACGAAGTGAACCGATAAATCTTAAGCAGTAAGCTACTGCGCGAACCAAACGAGGCCACATAGATATGTGTTGCAGTAATGACCCAAGAATGACGTGGTGTTCTGTTGATATAAAGAATAGTTTAGACTTACAATGTGTTTTATGCTCACGCTCTTCCAATACATCTCGGGGAATGTCTAACAGCGGTTTAGATTGCGTCCAAAGTTCCTTGTTCTTAGAAAGCCAACCGGGCCCATTCCAGCAGACATTTAGAGATATTAGTTTCATGGGCATTATACCTCTCGAAGCATGGTCGGCTGGGTTGTCTGCAGATCGAACGTGCTTCCATTGCGATTGTGTGTAAGAAGTTAAAATTTCCGAGGTCCTATTTGCCACATATACCGGCCAACGTCTTGGTAAAGCGGACAGCCAATGTAAAACTATGGATGAGTCAGTCCACATATGGACCTTCGTGTTGTCGAATTTCAGTGCCTTTGTAATTTGATTCATCAATCGGCTCAACATCACAGCCCCACACAATTCGAGTCGTGGCACAGAAAGTGTTTTCAGTGGTGCTACCCGGCTTTTAGCAGCAACAAGATGAGTAATGACCTCGCCTTCGTACTCTGAACGGCAGTACACTGCTGCTCCGAATGCACTTACTGAGGCATCGCAGAAGCCATGGAGTTCGTTATGACCAAGCTTCAATAATGCCCTTCTTGGTATTTTTAGTGTATTTAACACAGACAGTGTGCTCCTCAGGTCTTTCCAACGAGTGGCAATGTCGGATGGAACTTCATCTGACCACTCCAGCTTTAGAAGCCATAATTCTTGAAAGAAAATTTTAATTAAAATGGTGGTTGGTGTTAAAAATCCTAAGGGGTCGAATATTCGAGCGGCTTCAGATAATATTGACTGTTTCGTTATCGTAGATGTCGTAGACGGTAACACACTAAATTCAAAAACATCATTCGCCGGGCTCCATTTTAAGCCAAGCAGCTTCAAAGATTTCGTTGATTCAAAAAACAGTGGAGACATTTCACGCATGTTTTCTGGAAGCCCTTGCAATAGTTCGACACAATTACTACTCCACTTCCGTAAATTCATGCCAGCGGTATTCAAAAGCTCAACTAACTCCCGATGTATTTTCAGCAGATCAGCAACAGTTTCTGCACCTGTCATAACATCATCCATATAAAAGTCATTTAAAATTACCTGTGACGCCAATGGATATGTTGTATTAGATGTATGAGCAAGTTCGTTTAACACTCTGACTGCCAAAAATGGCGCGCACGCTGTGCCATATGTTACGGTTAGGCTTGTCGGGCGTACTGCGCCATAAAATACGTTCATAATCTCGGTGGTAATCATGTATCCAAATCATACGATACATCTTTTCCACGTCTCCAGACATAAGGAAACGATGCTGACGAAGTCGTAGAATAATCGCAAATATTTCACGCAGTAGCGATGGTCCGCTAAGCAAGGCTTCATTCAGCGACGAAAAGTTGCCGGTATGAGCAGATCCATCAAATACTACTCGAACACGCGTTGTTGTACTATCTGCTTTAATCACCGGATGATGAGGCAAATAATAACACTCGTTCGATGATTTTGCAATTTCTGTCTTTGGAATTATTGCCATATGGTTCAGTCTAATATATTCTGCCATGAAATCTGAATATTGTGATTTTAACTCTGGATTACGCGCAAGTCTGCGTTCAGTTGAATCCAAACGCTTTAATGCCACATCAGCTGAATTACCAAAGTTTGGATGTTGAGACTTGAAAGGTAACTCAACACTAATGTGTTTGTAAAAATGAATTCTCTGCTTTTTCCTCGTCTTTTGTATACTGAATGGTACCTCGAATTTCTTCTGTTTCCCAAAATTTGGTAAGAGCTTTGTCAATGTCAAAAATGTTGAAAAAAACCCCTGCGCTCTTTTCCTTTACACGGCGAGTTAAATCTCCTCCCACAATCCAGCCCAACGTTGTTGAAAAGGCGCTCAGACCTGGATTTTTACCTTCAACCTTTTCACCTTTTAGTACATCGAAAACCTTTTCATTTCCCAGCAGGATGTCAATAGGCGACGGTACGAAAAATGTAGGATCAGCTAAGTCCAGCGACAGAAACGATGAGTATTGCTGTGTCGCTAGTTGATGTACTGGCATGGATGACGCAACTGTCGGCTTAATTAACGCATCAACATTGAATGATTCTCTGCCTAAATTAGAAGTGATGTGCAGGACACCCAACCATGAGAAATACCAGCAGCTGCATTATTCAACCCATGTATTGGCATACGTGAATGTTGACGACGCAAACCCAAACGACGCACGCAATTTTCGGAAATGATAGAATTTTCAGCTCCGCTGTCCAACAACAACGGCAGAAGTGGCGAACTAATAAACCGAATGTGAAATTGGGTGATATTGTGATTCTACGAGAAGCCAACCTACCGCAGTCACAGTGGGTTCTTGCCAAGATCATTAAGCTACATCCCAGCGTCGACAATAAAGTAAGAGTGGTCACGGTGAAAACAGCGAAGGGAGAGTATATGCGACCTATCATCAAAGTAGCACTGCTTCCAAACTCAGGAGAACGAGAGTCCTCCAGCGTGGGGGAGGATGTTCAGTAACCACACGTCACACCCTTTATCAGTTCTTTCCACACAGTTTCCTACTAAGTTAATGCCGATACTCAACTTACTATATTTATTATGTATCATATATGTACATATGTATATATTCACGTATAATTTAGATGTTATGCATGTAACTATGTATGTGCATATGCATATGTCTAGACTATGGATATTACAAGCAAACATATTGAAGAGTTTATTAGCAGGTGGCCTTGAAATTGAGAATTTGTATGTTGCTAAATAATGCCACCTCATATTACTGTAAATTAAGATTTAGTTTTTGCCTATTTAAAATCCGCATTGCTTCATGTTTGAAGTCATTCGCAAAAAGGCTACAAGTGCGCATACCGATAATTACCTAAATAAAGTAATTTAGTATAACCGAAAGAAGCAACCTCGGCTATTCATTTACAGTCCGCTTATTCGCATACATAACATTTTTTGGTCCTTCGAGCCGGATTAGACGCGGTTATATTAAGTTAATTTTATCATCACGGATTCGGTTAAATTCTGCAAAGCACTGTATGCGGTGAATCAAAATGCAAAAATTAAAGGCTAAACGAGCAATGCTGAAGGGAGCGGCCACAAGAATTTCTACATTTGTGACGACTAATGGTATTGATCGACCAGTTGCAGATTGGGAGTGCCGCTTGGAGCGCCTCGAAGAGGTTTGGAACGAGTACAAAGAAATTGTTGGTATCATGATAGAGAAGAACGACGACGATGAAGGAGTGGAGGCCGAAATCGAGGCAGATTTGGAAGAGTTCGAGGAGCGGGTGCTCGTTTTAAAGAGCGCATTACGGTTACATATTTCTGATAAAGGGTGTGACGTGTGGTTACTGAACCAATTCTCCGTGGACCACGTTCTATCGGAGGCTGAAACAATTTATGAAGCCAACAAACTTCGAGGTGAATTACAAAAGCTGTTGTTAGCAGGAGGCTTCAAATTGCGTAAATGGACCTCCAATTTTCCCGAGACACTGCATGAAATCGATCCCCGCGACCGTGAAGAGAAAGGTGCGTATGTACTTAGCGCTGAAACTGAATCTAAGGCATTGCGAATCGTTTGGGTGACACACTGCGATAGCTTCAGTTACAAAATAACGCCGAAACCTACCAGCGTAACGAAATGGCAGTTCCTCTCAGACGTATCGAAGCTATTTGATCCATTGGGTTTTTTGGCCCCTGTGCTCATCAAGGGGAAAATACTATTCCAAAAGCTCTGGACCCTTGGCATCGACTTGGACGAACAGATTCCCGCATTTGCAGATGCATCGACACAAGCATATGCCGCAGTAGTATATGCAAAGGTAATTTCGGAAATAGGCACAAAGGTTACTCTGCTTATAGCGAAAACAAAACTAGTGTAGTGTGCCCAACCACTTCAGCACATGCGCTGCATATTGCTGAGTCGGCGCGTTTGCAATGGTCATCGTGTGTGGCATAATCACAAGCAGTGATGACACATGCAAAGCACATGTGACCGCACACACGACGGTTCATCGTACGGCACCAAATGAGGTACACTCGATGCTTGCTATTAGAAACGCAAGATCAGGTTACCGAGCAGATGTGGGTCAGTGCACATGACACTTATGATATAGTAGATATAGCAAGTAAGCAATTAGATGTAAGAAATATACAAATAGGGGAAATGGATAGCAATCAATGATTTGATTGGTTGCCCATAGAAAGAAGCATTTAGATTGTAAGCATATAAAAGACGGCGTTGAGCCATAATAAAGCATTCTTATCCTAAGATTCAATACGCGAGTTTTATTGATGAGAATCATCGTGCATTTTAATGCTCGGACAAATGCGGCTGGAGAGCTAAGAGAATACTCAAACCTGCTTTAACATTGAGAGGTCCCTGCACCCACAAACCCTACATGGCGATCCTGCAAACCGAACTTAGGAACCACTGCTAGTTTAGGACGATGGTAGACGAAGAATATATTGTAAAAACTCCAATAAAAGAATATCCAGAGTATATACCAACTCCGAAGTCAGCTGGACCCAAACCAATTACTTTAGAGCAGTACCGGCAAAGGCATCAAATCCAAAGCCTGAAACTGCAAGAATTTAGACAGCCAACAATATTTAAGCCAAAAAAACGTGGTGGAAAGAAAAGACGACATCAAAAGAAGTGTGCCGATCTACAAAGAGTAATAAATATTAGCCAAGGCCAACAAAAACGAAACCTGATTAAAGAAATAGAGAAATTGCGTCAGCATGGGTGGAACTCCATCGAAAGAAGAAATAATAAACAACAACAATAACGCAGCAGCAGCAGGTGCGACAATAAAAGGCGAAAATGAGGACACAAAAAATTTATTATACATAAACTGCATAATTTTAATAATTCTATTATTAGCAAAAATTAATTCTTATTATAAGAAGTACCTAAAAAAACAAGCATATCGTAATATAAGCACAACATAAAATGAGTAAATATAAATATATATATTAAATATAAAATAAATGGAATTCAAAGTACTAGAGGAACTACTAAGTAAACTAAAAAAAAGTCCTAATAGAAGTTACACAAAAGCTTACGTAAATAATACGCAAGCATTGATAGCAAATAGCTGGAACATCATTGTGCAAACAGCACACTCCAAAGACTTGACAATTCTGAATGAAAAATTTCATGAATTAAAAACGAAAATAGAAAAGTACTTAATTGTGAAAGAAGGGTCACAAATATCCGAGGAAACAAGCTCTAAAACAATGTCAACTTTTGATTTAGTAACAGCTGCGAAGGTAATCCCAACCTTCAAAGGGGAATACAAGGAACTCAACAATTTCCTAGGGCTAGTTAAGTTCTACCATGACACTCTCACACAAGATATACAGAAGACTACACTAATCAAATTCATTTTAGCAACAAAATTGTCAGAAAACGTAAAAAATAAAATTGTAACGGAAGCTACACCGGACAGCTTTGAGACACTAGAATCAGCACTAAAATACGCATTCCGATCGAACAAAACAGCTTCGAGGGTTCATGCAGAAATTGCTAAAAGTTCGCAAGGTTTTCAATCGATCTTAACTTTTGCTTCCCGCATACAAGACCTAATAGCTTCTCTAAATGAGTTACAGAAAGCTGAAGAAGGGAACGAAAGCAGGGAAATAATTGTTAGATTGAACGACCAAATTGGTTTAACCGCATTCAAAAATGGCTTAGCTGAACCATATGAATCAATAATTACAGCTGCGAGACCAAAAAAACTGGTAGAAGCCATTCACATTGCAAGTGAAGTAACTCCGTATCAAGCAAATAGGGGTATGCGCTTCAATAACACTAGCGATAGACAGAATTTCACTAATAACAGAAATTACAGTAATTTTAACAGACAAAACAATAATAACAATAATCATAACTACGTTAGACACAGACAAAACAACCAACCAAGAACCAACAATTACAGGAACAATCAAAATAGACAATATGTTCAGGGAAACGCATACATCCCGAGCCGACAGCACTCGGGACAACAAAACTAAAGACGATAGGATTATTAGGAGAAGGTAACTCTACAAATTTCATAAAAGCAAAACAAGAAACGAAAATAGTAACTCTGCTGGTAGATTCTGGAGCCGATATCTCAATAATAAAAGAAAAAGCAGTACCAGTAAACTCAAAAAAAAAAAAACACAAATTGCAAAATAAATGGCATTGTGAATCGTACCATAACTGCATACAAATCTGTGGAAATTGACATTAATTGCCAAGACAGTAAAATAAAGAACAAATTCTATATTTTAAAACAAATAAATAACCTAGAAGCAGATGGAGTTTTAGGCAGAGACTTCCTAATAAAATATAAGTGTAAAATTGATTACGAGACGAATGTTATAACATTAGAATTAGAGGAAGGACAAATCACATTACCTATGTACATGCGCCTAGATGATTTAAAAACAACTAGAAACCAACATAAGAGAATAAATTATTACAATTATGAAGAAAATAATAATTATAACAATAATAACAAAAAATTCATGAAAGTAAAAGATGAATTAGCATTAGACAACGTGGCAAGCGATAGCAAAAATGCAATATTAGAAATCTGCAAGAAATATCAGCATATATTTCATATTGAAGAGGAAGCTTTAACCGTCAACAATTTCTATGAACAACACATTGAGCTGACGGATAGAACACCTGTATACATTAAAAACTACAGATTACCACACACACAGCTGCTGGTGATAGAAAAAGAAGTTGATAAATTACTAAAGGATGACGTCATTGAACATTCCGTCAGTCCTTATAACTCACCTCTGCTACTCGTCTCGAAGAAGGGTAATACAGGAGAAAAGAAGTGGCGATTTGTGGTAGATTTCCGAACATTGAATAAAAAAATCGTAGACGATAAATTTCCATTAACCCGCTTGGATGACATTTTGGACAAACTCAGAGGAGCGCGTTATTTCAGCACATTGGATATGACGAGTTCATTCCACCAAATCCCATTAGACAATGTCTCCAGGAAACTCACAGCATTTTCGACCAACAAGGGTCACTACCAGTTCAAAAGGTTACCATTTGGATTAAAAATCTCAACAAACAGCTTCCAAAGAATGTTATCAATTGCACTCAGTGGGCTCAGTGAATCAGCTTTTCTCTATGTAGACGACGTAATAGTATTTGGGAAGAGCTTACAAGAGCACAACCGGAACTTGGAAAAAGTTTTAGCAAGACTAAGTGTACACAATTTAAAACTAAATCCGGCAAAATGCAAATTTTTAAAAACAGAAGTCACTTACTTAGGACATTTAATCACTGACAAAGGCGTAACAACTGATCCCAGCAAACATAACGTAGTAAAAGATTATCCAAAGCCCAGTAATGCAGATGAAGTTAGAAGATTTGTAGCATTTTGTAATTACTACAGGCGATTTATAAAAAACTTTGCAGAAATAGCACAACCACTAAATCAGCTACTAAAGAAAAATCAACTATTCAACTGGAACAATGAGTGCGACAAAGCTTTTTACACATTGAAATACAAATTACTCTCACCACCAATACTTCGTTATCCAGATTTCTCGAAACGATTTATACTTACAACTGATGCTTCCAATTTTGCGCTAGGAGCGGTACTATCGCAAGGTGAAATAGGAAAAGATAAACCAATTGCATATGCAAGCAAATCCCTAAACAAATATGAATTGAATAAACCAGTAATCGAAAAAGAGTTACTAGCAATTCAATGGGGTATAAACTATTTTAGGCCTTATCTGTACGGCACAAAGTTCACCGTATACACAGATCACAGACCACTGGTAAGCTTGTTCAAACATAGTAATCCTTCATCCAAAATGACTAGAATAAGAGTCGATTTGATGGACTACGATTTTGAAATAATCTATAAGCAAGGAAAAATTAACACTAATGCTGATGCATTATCGCGAATTCAGCTTAACATAAAAAAGCTAAAAGAAATGATTCCAAAGCAAAGCGTAAACATTGTAACGAGGGCAATGATGAAAAATAATCAAAATTCAAGCAAAGGGCAAAAAGAAAAGAGGAAATCGCAAAACACGGGAACCTTAAAATCAAATATGGAGAATGATCACCTACATATTTGGGAATGTACATCTATTTCCGATATAAGGCGTGTAAAACGACTTAACTTCAAATACAAGAAGGACGAAAGTATGAAGCCCAACAATATTAAAGTCACAGTAGCAAAGAATGACCTAATTGTAGAATATAGTGATAATTCCTTATCAAAAATTGAAATGATTCTGAAGAAGCTATTGTTCGAGGCCAGCAATCTAGGCATCAAAAAGCTATCACTTGCAAAGAATAGCAAAGTCTTTGACAACATAAACATAAATGAATTTAAAATTGCATTTAATACGCTACAAAGAGATAGAAACATAAATGAATGTCTTGATATAATTTTATATGAACCTCCCAAAAGAATTGAATCACAAAAGGTAATGCAAGAATTAATAAAAGACTACCACAACTCAATTCATGGTGGCCACAGCGGCATAAGAAGAATGCTAGCAAAACTTAAGCAGAAGTAAATGAGACAAATGATAATAAAATATATTAACAACTGCAAGCAATGCGCAAAAGCGAAAGTAACTCGATATACAAAAGAGGAATACAGTATTACGGATACACCAACAACATCGTTTGATGAAATAGTGATTGACACAGTCGGACCGCTTCGACCTTCCAAAAATTTCCGCTACATGCTGACTTTGCAATGTGAGCTAACGAAATTTGTTGTCATAATACCACTTGAAACAAAAGATGCAGTAACTGTCGCAAAGGCAATCGTAGAGCAATTTATTTTGAAATATGGGTGTATGCGAAAAATAAAAACTGACAAGGGCACAGAATTTACCAATGAGCTGCTGAAAAACATATGTAAACAATTACAAATCAACAAAGTAAATTCAACTCCATATCACCATGAGACATTAGGTTCAATTGAACGCAATCATAGGGTATTAAATGAATATTTAATGACACTTAAGAATACAGATGACTGGGACGAGCTCATACCATACTACATGTACTACTACAACTCGACACCCCACACATCAACAAAGTATTCACCCTTTGAGCTCGTGTTTGGCAAGCTATGTGGCCTGCCAAATGACATAATAAGCGCTAAAGAAAAAGTACATGACATAGACAACTACATGAATGAACTGAAGATAAAACTAAAACATGCACACGACAATGCTGCTATAAACCTGAATGAAAGCAAATTAAGAGCTAGACAGAAGCAATCAAAAGTGAATAAAGCAAATTTCACAGTAAATGATTATGTTTATTTAAAAATAGGAAACAAGAAGAAGTTGGATTTACCATTTGAAGGACCATATAAAATAATTAGACAAGATGGTCTAAACAGCACCATTCTTAAAAACAAAAAAGAAATAATTGTACACAATAATAACCTAGTTAAAGATAGGAGTAACCAAATAAAACCATAATGATAGAAATAAACACTTGCAGTAAACAGTAAAAATAAATTAACTTAGAATTAAGCGTTACACAAAAATTATAAGAAATATCTATATGAAGATACAAAAACATAACACAATTCAATATAAATCAATTTACATTTTAAGAAACTACAATTAATTTATATTCCTCTTAAGGGGAAGGGTGTAGTGTGCCCAACCACTTCAGCACATGCGCTGCATATTGCTGAGTCGGCGCGTTTGCAATGGTCATCGTGTGTGGCATAATCACAAGCAGTGATGACACATGCAAAGCACATGTGACCGCACACACGACGGTTCATCGTACGGCACCAAATGAGGTACACTCGATGCTTGCTATTAGAAACGCAAGATCAGGTTACCGAGCAGATGTGGGTCAGTGCACATGACACTTATGATATAGTAGATATAGCAAGTAAGCAATTAGATGTAAGAAATATACAAATAGGGGAAATGGATAGCAATCAATGATTTGATTGGTTGCCCATAGAAAGAAGCATTTAGATTGTAAGCATATAAAAGACGGCGTTGAGCCATAATAAAGCATTCTTATCCTAAGATTCAATACGCGAGTTTTATTGATGAGAATCATCGTGCATTTTAATGCTCGGACAAATGCGGCTGGAGAGCTAAGAGAATACTCAAACCTGCTTTAACATTGAGAGGTCCCTGCACCCACAAACCCTACACTAGCACCACTGAAGAAGATAACCATACCGCGGCTTGAGCTATGCGCCGCACTTTTGGCGGCTAGACTCATCAACAAGGTTCAAGAAGTGCTTAAACTTCATTCCGCCGTCACGTATCTCTGGTCGGATTCAACCACGGCACTTGGTTGGATCAAGTCAAATCCGGGCAATCTGAAGGACTTCGTCGCCAATCGAACGACTCAAATACTTGAAACCACATCCAGCGAGCAATGGAGGTACGTGCGCACAACCGACAACCCAGCTGATTGCGCGTCGAGGAAGATCACTGGCCAAAACTAAATCCTGAGGTTCCTCACACCCTTCCTGAGATGAAGCCAATTAAGGTGTTAACTACGCAGAAGGTGGAGACTGAGGCATCAATTCTTGATAACTATTCCGATCTTAGTAAGTTACTTTGTGTCACCGCCTGGTGTGAAAGGTTCATTGACATTACACTCGGAATGCCACATGCTACGACACCTTATTGTCTTTGGACTGAATGCTATGCCGCACTTAAATCCTGGACAAAACGAGTACAACAGGAAGAATTTGTTCAGGAATTGAAACATCTTCGTGCAGGCAAGAGCGTTGAGACGAAAAGCAAGTTAAGCAACCTAGGTCCTCTGATAGACTCCGAGGGCGTATTACGTGTTGGTGGGAGACTTAACAACGCCAATTTATCCTTTTATGAGCGGCATCCTATGATTCTGCCAAAACTAAGCCACTTAACCTTTTTACTTATTAAACAGGCGCATCATCATCTGCTTCATGCTGGGACGCAAACAACGCTCAGCCACATTCGCCGACGCTTTTGGGTGATCAACGGCCGTGCTGCAGTTAAGAACATCATCAAGAAGTGTCTATCTTGTCTTCGATATACATGCCAACCAAACACGCAGCTTATGGGTCAATTACCAAGCCCTCGCTGCAACATTTCATCACCGTTTGTACACACGGGAGTCGACTACGCAGGCCCGTTTCAGGTGCGTGCCACAAAGGGTAGAGGGTATCGCGCTTACAAAGGTTACGTTGCCGTATTCATTTGCCTCGCCACAAAGGCTTGTCACCTAGAACTGGTAAGCGATATGACCACCGAAGCGTTCATCGCCGCACTGAAGCGTTTTATTGCCACTCAAGGGCTTTGCACAGATATCTACAGCGACAATGGTACCACCTTTGTGGGTGCCAGTGCACTATTAGACAGTGAACGAGAAGCCTTTCAAGCGCAACTTAAGGCAGCTGCATCGTACACGTCGCGTTGTGAGATGAACTGGCATTTCATACCGCCGGCGGCCCCTCACCATGGTGGGCTCTGGGAGGCTGCGGTCAAAAGCATGAAGGTCCATCTTAAACGCGTAATAGGACTGACTTCTCTAATTTTTGAGTAATTTTACACCGTACTAAAACAAATCGAAGCATGCCTCAATTCACGACCTTTAACCGCCGTCACTGATGACCCCACCGATCTCAAGGCGCTAACCCCCGGCCATTTTTTAGTCGGCAGGGCGCTTACGGCCAGCCCAGAGACGTATCCTCTTAACGCTAAGATGACACATCTGAATAGGTGGAAACAGCTTACGCAGATGTATCATGACTTCTGGTCAAAGTGGGCGAGCGAGTATTTACAAAGTCTTCAAGCCCGAAATAAATGGCGCTCGCAAGAAGACAACGTCAATATTGGGCAGATTGTTCTCATTCGAGACGAACGACTGCCACCAATGCAGTGGCCGCTGGGGCGGATGGCATTGTAAGAGTGGCAACAATCTTAACGAAATCCACCACGCTTAAACGGCCAATCACCAAACTGTCGGTCCTACCAATTGATAAGCCTCTCGTAGATGGTGGGCGGCCTGGTGCAACCTAATTTCGTCCAAATCTAGGACGAGGTGGGCGGAATGTTTAGTATTTTGCCTCCCTGTGGCAGCCCCACCAGTCGTTGACATTTTGACTCATACTTCGTTTTGTGCTCATACTTCGGGAGAGCGGATGGTTTTGGGTTGTTAGAGAGACGACGACTGACAGGCACGCTGAAGTGCGGTTCCACAATATTTTTGTAGTTAAGAGCAACCTTGAATTGTAACATAGAAGTTAATAAACCATTAGCAAAGAATGCAATTGTACATCAATATTAACCTTGCTTTAACAGCTTGAAAGGAATCGTTCATTATACCCCTACACAAAATTGGAAGTAGGTCTTCTATAGAAAATTATCGGGGCGTATCAAAGCTTTCTGCTATTCCAAAATTATTTGAAGCAATTGTTGTTGACCGTTTAACATATTCCATATCTTCTGCTATTTCTAGCACGCATCATGGGTTCTCTAAAGGAAAATCGACTATTACAAACTTACTTGAGTTTACTACTCATGTATCGAACGGATTTAGAGAAATTATGCATACCGATGTTATTTACACCGATTTTAGTAAAGCATTCGATAAAGTAAGTCCATCCTTACTTATCCATATACTCGATCTCCTTGGTTTTCAACCTAATCTTCTTCGTTGGATATCTTCTTATCTGCATGACAGAACACAACGAGTCCTTTTTAAAAATACTTCTTCGAGCGTTATTCATGTATCATCTGGTTCCACAAGGAAGTCACCTTGGTCCGATTCTGTTCTACTTTTTATAAACGATATTTCTTCTGTTGTGAAATATTCAAAAATTTTGTTGTATGCGGATGATGTAAAGCTTTTTAGATCATTTAACACTGTTGATGAAAGGTATTTACTTCAAGCGGACTTAAATAGCATGTCTAATTGGTGCGAAGTAAATGGTATACCACTAAATCTTAAAAAAAAATTTAAAGTAATGTGCTTTTCTCGCAGGCCACTTTAATCAGATTCTTATGACATAAGTAACTACAACCTTGAACACGATGGTCAAAAGAATTCAGTAAACCCTACATTACGAAAGCTCTTTTCACAACGTAAGTGAGGCCAATACTATCAAGTTCATTCTCAACGGATAGAGTCAATTCAAAAACAATTTCTGCTTTTTGCTTTAAGAAAGTTTCGCTGGGATTCCCAATATAACCTGCCACCCTATATTAATCGTTTAAAACTTATTAATCTTCCTACGCTTGCTAGCCGCAGAGAAATGTGCGAATTGCAACTGTAAATATATAAAACCTTCTAAAATACATTTGCTGCGTTTTAACTGCAAATTTTTTGGATTTCGATTTTGATAAGCACTTTGTAATTTCCGTTTCAAAAAAAAATATAATGGATATGAGTCGACGAGCGGCCGTATCTCTATTATTTATCAAAGGCTAGTTGTAAGGTAAAAAAAATTTAATTTGGACAAAGTTACAAAAAGAAAAGGTTAAAAAACTTTAAGAGAAAATATATTTTATAGACTTAAGTCTTAAACGAAAAAAAGTGTTGGCACTTCTCTATTCGCTTAGAGGTTTAAGTTGGTTAAATATAAAATAATCGGAATTATTTGCTGTAGTTTATAATAATAATAATTTGAAAATGATATGTTTTCCCCCTACTTAATACCACCTCTCACCCCCTGTAATTTTCGTTACACTGGCACTATACATGCGTAAATTTCTAACGGTAAGTAAAATACAAAATCGTAAAATTGCCTAATAAGCATACTTATGGATATGTCACTGTCAACTGAGCGTGTACTAGGCATGTCAATCCCGGGATACCAAATTTTTTAACTCCCGAATATCCCGGGATAAGTTTATTCAAATCCCGGAATTGCAAAAAACGGTGAATTTAATAGACATATGTGTAGGGTTTATAATATATGTATCTACTTTATTAATTTAAACTTGTTTCAATATTTTTATTTTCATATATAAATTTGTCTTTCAATATTTTTCAATTTTGATTTTTTAATAATTAATTTTCTGGATGTATAAAAGAAAAGTTGTATAAATAAATATTTTAAAATAGAATAAAAACATATTCTATATTGGCGATCCTGCATTTATAAGTACTCATTTTAAAAATGCATCAATAACCATCATTGAAACAATAATAACAATTGTGAACCCGTTCGTGTTTTCACTTTGGTCACTTACTCCCGTTTTTACATATAACGCTACAAACCGACGCACCATATCTTGCAGTAATATTTCACAAGAATTTGTAATAAAGGGAAATCATCGATTCAACGTGTTATTAATTGTTAGAAGCTGGCTTAACATTAACCCAGGACATTTTGTGCACTCACAAAGTTAGCATTTCCGAGCGTTGCAAGCAAACCAAGAGTGCGAATACTCGAATACCGAAAGCACAAACCATACTTGTGAAATAAAAACAACTACTTTCCTGAATTAAAACATTGCGAAATAAACAATCTCAACATTCAACATCAAATTCAGCACCAACAATCCGCACAACATCACTTCAAATATTCACATTTAACGTCGCTACAACCATCACAGTGTCTACAACAACGCAATAACACTCCAGATCATCTATAATCTCTTTTATAATTACAAATACTACAACCATTTTTTGCTGAACATTTTGTGTGCAATCAAGTTCGTATCTTAAATCTTTTATTAAAATAAAATTATTACAAATATTAAATATTAATTCTTAATATTAATATTATTTAAATTATTATTATTACTTATATTTAATTTACTTTTGTAAACTTTCTCTCCAATTATTTTTTTTTTATATGCCACTATCACGTTCACCTATACGTACACGCAACTTCACAACAATGGAAAACCAAAATAACAATCCAACTTACACTTCAGACTTAAACACTACACAAAATATACACAATGATAATTTAACTCAAAACACTAATAACTTAAGAACAAATTTTTCAAAATCAATTAAATTACCTCCATTTTGGGAAGAATGTCCTGAAGCTTGGTTTCTTCTTGTTGAAGGACAATTTGAAATCAATAATATTCAAGACGATAATATAAAATTTCAAAACATACTTATTGTTTTACAACGTGAAACAATTTCCAAAATTTTGGATGTTATCAATCCACCTCCTTTTATGAATAAGTACGCTACTATTAAGAAAGCGTTGTGTGAAAGATTTTCTCTTAGCGAAGAAAAAAGATTAGAAAAGTTATTTTCAAATACAGAACTAGGCGATCGTTCTCCATCAGAACTTTTTAGATATATGAAGTCTCTAATAGGTTCTGATTCTATCGTCAGTAAGGAATTACTTTTCAAATTGTGGATCCGAAAATTACCACAACAGATACAAATTCATTTAACATCAAGTAATAATCAAAATAAAGATGAAAATGTTATTCTTGCAGATAAACTTTTTGATTTATTAAATCAATCTCAATCTTCTAAATCTTTGTCAATAGCAAGTGTTGAAAATAACATCCTCGAACAATGTATTAAAAATTTAACAGAATTAACTACTGCAATTTATCAAAATTTAAACAAAATTACTTCTGATATTAATGAATTACAAATTAGATCAAGATCTAGAAATAGAAATAGAAGTAATTCTAATTCAAGAAGATTTTCTAGATCAAAAGATAATATTATTCAAACCATTTGTTGGTATCATAGAAAATTTAAAAATAATGCTTTAAAATGTATTAAACCCTGTAGTTTTAATACAAATGAAAAACAATCAAATCAAAACTGTTTAAACTGAAACGTTCCATTATGACGGTGGCTAATAATGGAAATAACATTAAATCATCACGCCGCCTATTTATTTATGATAAATTAAATAAACTAAATTTTTTAATAGATACTGGCGCTATAGTTTCTGTAATTCCTTCTTCCAAATTCAAATCATTTAAAAGAAATTCCGATCTTAATTTGACTGCAGCTAACGGTTCCTCTATTAAAACATTTGGTACCAAACTTTTAAAAATTGACTTAGGTCTTAGACGTGATTTCGAATTCCCTTTCATTTTAACAGATATTTCAACTCCAATTATAGGTGCTAACTTTTTAGAGAAATTCGGGATATTAGTGGATATCAGAAATAAAGAAATTACTGATTTAACAACAAAATTAAAAGTTTCTGGATCTTCTGGATTTTGCGATATATTTTCACTCAAACGATACCTGATCGTTATCCATTACCACATATTCATGATTTAGCTATAAATTTACATAATAAACAAATATTTTCGAAAATTGATCTTGTTCGTGCATATCACCAAATTCCAATGGCTGAAGAAGACATTCATAAAACAGCAATAACCACACCTTTTGGAATGTTTGAGTTCGTACGGATGCCTTTTGGTTTACGAAACAGTGCCCAAACATTTCAACGTTTTATTAACGAAGTATTTTCCGGTTTATAATTTGTATTTGTTTATATTGATGATATTCTTGTTGCTAGTGATAATGAAGAACAACATTTAGAACATTTAAAACTAATATTTAAAAGACTTGAGAAATATAATTTAAATATTAAACCTTCTAAATGCATTTTCGGAACTAATAAACTAGATTTTCTCAGTTATGAAATTTCTAATGAAGGCATTAGACCATCTTCCGATCGAATTGAAACCATTACAAATTTTGAAAAACCACTTTCAATAAATAAATTACAAAAGTTCTTAGGTATGGTAAATTATTACCATAGATACATATGTGAAAATGTTAGCAGCAGAACTTAGTCCTCTGCATGAAATGTTAACATTTGCAACTAAACAAAAACTCAAACAGCTTATTTGGACAGAAAAGACAACCACTGCTTTTGAAAACGTTAAACAACTCTTTGCTCAACAAACTTTACTTACTCATTTTGATAAAAATGGTAAATTATCACTTGCTGTTGATGCATCAAATGTAGCAATAGGTGCAGTTTTACAACAATTTAGTAACAACACTTTAGAACCACTTGCTTATTTTTCACGAAAATTATCTTCTACAGAAATGAATTACTCAACATTTGACAGAGAACTTTTAGCCATATACAATTCAATTAAACATTTTAAACATTTTCTTGAAGGTAGAATTTTCACAATATACACTGATCATAAACCTTTAACACATGTTCTAAATTCAAAAACAGATAGATCACCTCGACAAATTAGACATCTTGAGTACATTGCACAATTTACAAATGATATTCAATACATTTCTGGAAAAGAAAACATTGTTGCTGACACACTTTCACGTATTTCAGATATTAACACAATTTTAACTCAAGATATTAATTTTCAAACTTTGTATAAAGAACAACAAAAAGACCAAACTCTTCATGACTTAATTTCTGACAAAAATTGTAACAATAATTTAAAAGAAATTAATATTCCAGTTCTTAATCTCAATATTTGGTGTGATATTTCTCAACAACCTTTTAGACCTTTTGTTCCAAATTCTATGAAGAATATAATTTTTGATAAAATCCATTCTTTATCACATCCTAGTGTTCGTACTACTAGACGTTTAATTCAATCAAAATATTTTTGGCCTAACATGCGTAAAGAAATTAATAGTTGGACTTCCGCATGTATTAACTGCCAGAAATCAAAAATTTCTAAATATACTAAAACACCAGTACAAAAAATTAATATACCATATGGACGATTTGAACACATACATATGGATCTTGTTGGTCCATTACCTGTTTCAAAAGAAAATCGTTACATTTTAACTATAATTGACAGACATACACGTTGGCCAGAAGCTTATCCACTTAAAGATATTTCAGCGAATACAATTGCCAAAACATTTGTACAAAATTATATTCCCCGTTTCGGCGTTCCACTTAATATAACAGTAGATCAAGGATCACAATTTACATCAAAATTATTTACTGAATTAACAAAATTATTAGGATCTCACAAAATTCATACATCTCCTTATCATCCTCAATCAAATGGAATGATTGAAAGATTTCATAGAACCTTAAAAACTGCTATTACAGCATCAAACGATTCAATTCACTGGTCTGAAATTCTTCCTTGGATTTTATTGGGACTTCGTATATCTATTAAAGATGATTTAAAATGTTCTTCTGCAGAATTAGTTTACGGACAAACACTCAGATTACCTGGAGAATTAATCGTTTCAAATAATAATAACAATAATGAATTTGATAATACAATGGAAACACTTTCCAAACTGAGAGAACATTTTTCACACGTTCGTTCAAAAATTGTACATCATAATAAAGAAGATTTTTTTGTTCCCAAAAATTTGGATACTTGCGAATATGTGTTTGTTAAAGTTATTCATAGGTCAAATCTACAACCACCTTATGAAGGTCCATTTAAAGTTATCTCTAAACACAATAAAGTATTCAAAATTCAAAAAGGTAACTTAATCAAAACAATTTCCATAGACTTATTAAAACCTGCACATACAATTTCTAATTCCAGTTCACTAACACTTCCAAAGAAAACCAAAAAAATTACATTTAATATTAATTAATTTTTTTTTTTTTAATTGGAGGGGGAGTATATGTAGGGTTTATAATATATGTATCTACTTTATTAATTTAAACTTGTTTTAATATTTTTATTTTCATATATAAATTTGTCTTTCAATATTTTTCAATTTTGATTTTTTAATAATTAATTTTCTGGATGTATAAAAGAAAAGTTGTATAAATAAATATTTTAAAATAGAATAAAAACATATTCTATAATATGTATATTTATTAAATCTTGTATCATTCATCAGAATTTTCCTTTCAAGGCAAAACAAAGCCTTTAGAGAGTTCACAATAAGTGTTATTTGGCGTGTCGTCATGGAGAATATCTTCCTCGAGTAGAAAATGACCCTTACTATGAAAGCGATGTTAATAGAACTAACGACGAGGTGCTTGAAGTGGATAAGGCAGAAAGTCTCAAAAATAAATTGAATCAAGTTTTAACGAGCAGCTCCAATAATCAAAATTGGCTTGGTAAAAAAAATTGATAGTTTTTGTGATGATAAAGGCAATGTTCTACAGAGAGCATTTAACAGTGCTTCTATAATGCAGATTTTAAATGGAACAAATTTAGGTCCAGGTCGGGGATAACACACTTAAGGCTTTAATTTCTTTAATATTGCAATTTGACCAAAGTAAGGAATAATTCTGCCTCGCTCAATGTGGAAAGTGAGCGATGTATTTAATTTTTACTTGATATTTTTTTTTACTGTATAGCGGCTTCGCTGGCTAGGCCACGTCGTTCGAATGGATGAAATATCTCCATGGTGATGGCAGAGAAAAGGAAGACCTCCTCTGCGTTGAAAAGACCAAGTGGAAAAAGGTTTGGCTATACTTGGATTTCCAACTGGCGTGCTTTGTTGACCTCGGCCAAAATCGCTTAGGCGGTTGATGCGCCAATTAAATAAAAAAGTAATATATTAAGATTTAATATTGGTATCAAACAGTGATTAAAAATAATTTTACTTTATGTATGTAGGTGCATGTACTTGAAGTATAAATTATTTTGTATGTGTGTGAAATTTTAGGTTTTAGGGAAAAATACGTATGTTTGTACTTATGCCTAGAATTAAAAGAATAAATAACAAACATTAAACTTCCTCCTCAAGTAAAAGTTCACTACAAGGCCACACTGCACTATAAGATCAAATGGTAAAAACCCAACATATGAACACTTTTTCATAAATAAAATGATTGCTAAATTAAATTAAAAAGTACTTCAAACTTTACGTACATTTTACAGTCAGTCTTCCATTAATAAACAACCGAATATGTCGGACTTTTATAAAATTGTCCTACTTATAAAGGTGTTTTTTATGCCTTTTTTTAACGATAATTAAGTTTTCTGCCATATATGGACTTTTATTTGAGGAAAGAAAAATAATAGTAAAATAATAACTGTTTCGTAAACCAGAAACAATTTCTGATATAATACGACTTTTATTTCTGGTTCAAAAAATAAAAGTCATAAAATGACACATTAAGTTAAATTTAACTGTGTAGGTTAAAAAATAATTTATTCCTTTTGACTTTATGGTTAAAAGTAAGAAAATTACTATCTGCAGGTAATTTTATAAAAAAGACTCATAATAGTTACGGCCCCTGCTAAAAATGCGTTAGTTAAGCAGTAATATTTAAAAAAAACGAAAAATACTACAAAGAGTAGCAAAAAAACAATTCTGAAATTCTACAGCAGATCGCAGAGTCCTGCGGTGACGTTTCTTTTTATATCCTTCATGATCAGTTCCCTTTTTGTCAACAACCCAGACTGGACTGTTATACGTTGTTAAAAGTTGTTTGATTTCTTCGTTTACGAAATTCGCTACCCCCATTGGATACGGAAACAATTTCGAGTAGACCGGGTCTTGATCTGACGTTCGAATCGAAGCCACGATATTCGTATTATAAGGAAGTTTTTTCTTTGGGTCTGCAAATACCTCTATTTGTTTTTTCATAATTTTCATAAATTGTTCTTTTATTTCTTGAGGAATTTCTTCCTTCTCAATTTTTAATATATTAACATCTTTACATTCCACGGACAACACATTTTCTGTACCTTAATCGTGCCATATTTATTTTTTCCTAGAAAACGGTAACTTTACATTTTTCTGTTACTTTATTAAATCAGTGGATTGATTTAACTAGGAAAGGAGAAGACACCGGTCTGATGCCTATAAGCTCATCTAGTTTATTGATATAGTTTTTCGTAGTACCTGTGTCCACTAAAAGTCTGATGTGCCTCTTTGCCCTTCCAATGATTCTACTGAAAGCTGACCTTTCTCTAAAAAATTAACCTGTTCTTCTTCCTCAATTTTCTTCTTTGTCATTGACTATATGATTCACTCTTTGAAGCTTGGAACCGGTATTTCGATCCGAAAATGCAGACCTCTTAGGTTGCCTCTGCTATTGTTGTTTTACTGGGTTACTTTTAAAATTTCCTAATCTCCGAGTGGTGGAAGAATCCACGTTTTCTTAGGGGGGGATCAGCAACCCGTTCGTTATTTCTATAATAATAGTGCGGGTTCTTATTCATACCACTATTATTAAGTTTATTTTCAAAATTGTTCTTTTTTATACCACCAATATTAGATTTGTTCTCAATGTTATTTCTTTGTTTTGCATATTCTTCAGTTCTATTTGCAAATGTTGTGGCAAATATATAGCGAGCGTGGTTTGATTGCACCTGTTGGGTCACATTGTATGTGCCCTTTTATACATGCGCCCCGTAAGCCGCCGCTGAGCTGCATATAAGTTTTTACACTTTGCTATGGTCCCACAATCGCTTAAACATCATCAGCTGCTGTGATACGAATTCGGCAAGCCGCTAGTTGATCGCCCTTGAACTTGAATTTTGGAGTAATGTACATATATACGTATGTATGCACGTATGCACATATGCTTTCATACATATATTTAGCTATTATTTTTGCACATAATGCCAGTGGTATATTACTTTCGCAAACTTGTAATTTATATGTACGTAAGTATGTACGTCCATATGGAATCTAGTAACTTTGTATGTTTGTCTGCATTTCTATTTCTGGGCATACATATTGACGCATACAGCTATTAATTTTTGTGTTTACCTTCGATTATAAAATAGGCAGATTATGAAATAAAGCTGGTCAGTTTTTCTCCGACAGTTTCTGCAACAAATTTAGTTGTCGCGTTTTATTCAGCATTGCCGCCGGACAAACAAACTAGTTTGACCGTACATTTTGGCGCCCAACGTGGGGCTCGAGAAATCATTATAGTGCCTTTTTTTTGGCAATTGCTGAAAAAGGTCGAGTTATTTTCGCATTTAATTTCGCATAATCGCATATATCTGCATGTGTTGATTGCAGCGGCTTATCAAACAACCGTTCATCTTCGTTTCATTACTTCGCACATTTCGAAACCACAATTTCAACTTTATCGCATCAGCTATTGCAAACCGTTTGGTCACTATGTCGCTGGAAGACGTTAAGCAGCAGCGTTCGCTAACACGCAAGAATATGTCGCGCATTAGGACAATTGTGGACGCCAGCGCCAACCAAACTGGGAAAATACTTTCAGCTATCGAACTCAAATGCCGACTTGGGATTTTAGAATCCTATTTTAAGCAGGGCCTTGGTTATCAGACGCAAATTGAGAAACTCGATCCTGATGGCAACGGTCGCGGAGATTTAGAAGACCTTTACGTCAGCATTCGCTCATCAATCCAAACGCAGCTCGGAGATGAAGGTCACAACTCATCATTTCGTGAACCGGCAGTGCATATGCCTAACACGCATTCAAAGTTACCAGTTTTAAAGTTGCCAATATTCTGCGGAAAGTACTCTGAGTACAAGAATTTCATCTCATCATTCATGAGTCTCATCGACAAGGAAACTACCTTAACCAATATTGAGAAGTTCAATCATCTTCTGAATTGCTTGCAAGGGCAGGCTTTAGAGACAGTGAAGGCGTTCCAGGTTACCAGTGGGAACTACCCCAAGGCTCTGGAGAGGTTAAAGGCTCGCTATGACAACAGCACGATGATCTTCGTAGAAAACATCAAAACGCTATTCAAACTTCCTACGGCTGCAAGGCAGAACGCGTCGCAGTTACGCAGCTTGATCGATAATGTGTTGGCGTTGTACAGTTCTCTGTTATCGATTGGCTCGGACAAAAATATTTCGCAGATCTTACTAATCCACATTGTTATGGACAAGGTTGATAAAGAAACACAAACCAAGTGGAAAGAGTCATTGGACTTCACAACGCTGCCAACATGGGAAGAGTGTGCAAAGGTGATTGAACGACGCTGTCAGTTTTTGGAATCCGCATCTGGCCCGCTTTCATTTAATGACTCCGGCAAAACGAGCATCAAACCAGATAACAAGATCAAATCTTCACGGAAGGGTTATTCATTCTCGTGCACGAAACGGTCGTGCGTCTTATGTTATAGTTCAGAGCATTTGATTGGCAGCTGTCCACGTTTTAAGCAGATGGAGGTTTCAGATCGCTTTAAGGAGGTAAAACGATTGGGGCTGTGTCTAAACTGCTTATCACAAAAACACCAATTATCGCATTGTTCATCGGTGTACAAATGTAGGCATTGCGCACGTTCACACCATAGCCTTTTACATCGTTCTACCACTTCAAATAGTGCACAGACAGCAACGCTCTCTACATCCCTGGTCGAACAAACTACTGAACCTGTAACTACAGCAGCTGCACACACACATCACGAAAAATCGTCACAAGACCAAGTCATTCTAGCAACAGCTGTAGTGCTCATTAGAGATGCGTCTGGGTGCTACCAGTTGGGTAGAGCGCTACTCGACTCATGTTCACAGGTGAACTTTATCACCGAAGAGTTTTCCCAAAAACTGCGTCTGCCAAGAGACAGGCATCACATCGAGATACAGAGCATCGGAAATTCGGTAACCAACATAAAAGACAAAACGTCATCCACTGTCAAGTCTAGAGTGTCTGGCTATGAGATACCCTTATCGTTTCATGTGACTTCGCATATCGCTTACCAGCCAGAAGCTGAAATCGACATAACTTCTTGGAATTTGCCATCCAATATAGAGCTCGCAGATGACAACTTCTTCAAATTAACCCGTGTGGATTTGCTCATCGGTACCGGAATCTTTTTCGATATTTTATCTGTCGGTCAGATAAAGTTAGCATCGGATTTGCCAGCACTGCAAAAAACCTTATTAGGATGGATTGTGTCTGGACGGTACAAAAGACCAACAACCACTTCGCCACCGACTGTGGAAGCTTGATGACGCATCATCGGCTGATATATGGACTATTGAGCAGAAGAATTGTGCGCTGCGGTACATGCAGACCGTACATAGGAACAGCGAGGAGAGGGTTGTTGTCAAGCTGCCGTTTAAGGAGCACCATAACAGCCTGTGTCATTCACATACAACAGCGCTTCGAAGATTTCTTGCTCAAGAGCGGCGATTATCTCGTTGCCCTGATTTACAACAACAATACATCGCCTTTATGAACGAATATCGCGACTTAGGTCATATGGCATGGTTGAGAAGGTGGACCTCAATACGCCGCACTACTATATACCTCATCATTACGTCCTAAAGCCAACAAGCACCACAACGAAACTTAGAGTTGTCTTCGACGCATCATGCAAAACCACTTCACAGAAATCACTTAATGACATTTTGGCCGTCGGAGTAAGCGACAGTACTATACGGCGAAGTCTCTCTCCCATTACAAATCCGACACCAAATTTGCGCTCCTTTCCATGGCAGCTGTAGCATACGTCGCAAGGACCTACCGTTTTTCTCCCTTTCCCCCTCCATAGCATTTCTTGGATGGCGAGGATATCTACCAGCCTGGCAGAGACACCTTTAGACATTCCAGGTGCATGCCTTCAAATTATGGTCCTTAAATCGTTTGCCGTGGTCGTCATCTAAAAATGGTCTAGGCTTTGCATGGCTTTTTGTTTTACGTGGCGGGTTCCAAGCCCTGCATACAACCCATTGCTGGGGCTTAAAAATTTAAATTCGTTTATATAGCCTCCTTTTTGAACAGACGCGGCGGACTTTAGTGGACCCTTAAACCGAATATGTCCCTCTCTATTAGCCGTGACTCAAGGCTCTACACGGGTTGGTTACCGTATCTCACACATGGGTTGCTCACGTTGCCTAGGGTGCACGAACGTGGACGTAAGAGCAGGGATGGAGTACAGACGTGCAACTGTGACCGCATACCCAAAAGCACCATTGTACCCCAAAAAAAACACAAAAATAAGTTTTGACTTTTATCAACAATATACCCTTGACTTACTAGCTGCTAAAATAAGAAGATTCGCAATTTTTGACAAGTTTTCACCATTTATTTTTCCTTGATCTAATTTCTAAACTTTTGTACTGAAATTTGTTGGAGAATGACGAACAAATCCCATAAAAACTTATATCTTAAAATGTATACAAAATTTATAATAATTAAACAAAATTGTATTAAAATCGATATTTTTTAAGAGAAATTATAGAATTTTTGCAGTATACGGTACTGAAACTTTAGTATGGCAAAGTTCGGAAAACTTTAGCCACTTGAGACTTGCACTTGACCACAATTAATTTTAGTGCAATAATGTTGTACTTTTATTACTTTTGTTTGAGGATAAACTGAGTTATAATATAAATATATTTGAAATTCAATAAAAGGAAAATAAATGGTAAAAACGGTCTAGATATTGCATTATATGATTTCACCGGCACTGATCCACAAAAGGGTCAAGAATTATAGAAAATAGAGATTTTGCCAAAGAGAAGAAAAATGTCTGCGTGACGTCACACACTCATATGATGTGAAGCGAATAATAATAATTAATTTAATATAAAGATAGTTTTCAATGCTTTCAAAAACATTTTAGGTAGTACTATCGATAGTGGTATCGAATTATATTAATAAATTTGACCTTTTTTTTTAAGCATTTTATTAGTAACTGCCGTTAAACAAGAGCACGCATGTAAACACTTTATAATATCAATTATTTTGTTACTATTTGAAAGTAACATTTTAATTTATATATGTCTTTACTTTTTTCAGATTAAATTTATTTATTTTTTTCTATAAAAGTATAGCTTATCATTTAACTAAACTCGTATAAGTATATCCAAAACTTTGTTCAAAATTAAATAAAATGCAATAAAATTTAATAATAATATCCCAGTTTCGGGGGATTTCAAGTGCCAATAAAATAACGTGGATTCCGTTTTTTTTTTGCATTTTCTTTTACTTTTTGTTTGATTACAGTGTTACGCATTTTCTTTCATTAAACGAAAGTTTTCAATTTATTTTAATTGAACTTACTTCTAACGGTGCGTTTATGTTGGAGCTGCGATAAGAGCGAAGATAGCGAAGATAGCAGTGACTAGAGCATAGCGAAAAATCTACCCTTTGATGTAGTGTTTATGTTGGAGCTGCGATAAAAGAGTTGATATCAGTGCGGTTTTAGTTTGAAGGTGAATAAAAGCAAAAAAACTGTCCGATTCCGATGAAGAAAGTTTATTTAAAAGTACACAGGAAGGCCGCAAATTTTCTGCCAACCCAATTATTGAGGAATGGCAGATTTTTGACGTGTTTTATAATTTGTCAAATTTTCGGAGTATATGCGAATTAATAGTGAAGCCTTTGATTGTGTTTTATTTAAAATTGAAGAAAAGTTAGGAAAAAATGGTAAAATTGTCATAGCAGACCTATGCTGTAATCGGAATGTTCGTAGTTACGAATTCGTAGCTCCGGTACGAAAGTTCGAAATTTGGTATGCTGAAATCCGATCGTAACTATCAACCGCGTTGCCAACCAAAAACAGGAATTTCGAAGTTCGTAATTAGGCATATTGGCAGAAATATAAGTACATAAACCGATATTATTGCAAGAAAAGAATGAAGTTTAATATCAACATTTATAAGCCATTTGATAAGAAGTGTTCGTTAATTTAATCCAGAATTGCATAAATATGCTTCGAATTTATGTACATTCTTAAGAGATGATCTAAATACAAATTTCTTAAATTATGAAGTGTGTAATATTGTCGAATTCAATGCTCAGATATATTATTGTTTAATGGTTTAAAGATTTGTGACAAGTTTTCGCCTCAACAAAGAAGCATTCATACAAGAAACGTACTGCGTACAATTTGTTTGTGATCTACACAAATATATACATACACACGTAATAATTCTAGTTTTTCTTGCATAGTTTATATTACATACATATGTACATAAATACAAATGTACACATGTATACATGTACATACATACATGCATATTTGCTTATTTTTGGGTTTATAAACGTTTATTTTTCTAAAATTTATTTCGCTCCGACACCAGTGGCTGTTCGTACAAAAATTCAGCAATTGACAGCTCCGAGGGATTCTGGCATACCGATATTACGAATTGCGAAAACAGTCTACGAATTTCGAATTTACGATTACGAAAAGCGGATTTGAGCATACCAATTTTACGATTCGTAGCGTAATCGAACGTACGACGGATTCCAGCATAGGGGTGTATAACTTTTCACTCGCGTACAACATGCTGGAGTATTACAATAAAACATGAACAATATAATTTTTTTTAAATTAATAAAGCAAAAAAATATTTTTGAATTGTGGTGGTTTGCATCTTTTTTGGTTCCATATAGCAGGCCTTACAAAAATTTCACTTATTAGCTCCTCCGTGTTCATGTTGATCAAAGCGACTAGAGCGAAGAAAATGTGATCAACGATTTTCTATGCTCTTATCGTTAGTCTTTGTTCTTAGCTATGCTCCAACATGAACACATATACGCGATGCTCATTTACTATTTTCTCTGGTATTATCGCAGCTATTATCTTCGCTCTTATCGCAGCTCCAACATAAACGCAACCTTAAACGAGAATCGCGTATATGTGTTTACGTTGGAGCTGCGATAGTAGCAGAGAAAATTGTAAATGGGCATCCCGTATATGTGTTTATGTTGGAGCATAGCTGAGAACAAAGACTAACTATAAGAGCAAAGAAAATCGTTGATCACATAATAAGTCCAATTTTGGCAAGACCTGCTATATGAAACGAAAAAAAAGCAAACCACCACAACTGAAAAATATTAATTTGATGTTCATGTTCATGTTTTTTGTAATACTCCAGCATGTTATACGAGAGTGAAAAGTTATAATAAATCGCTCGTCATGCAATATAAGTACATACATAGATCAATTTTAAATGAAACATAATCACAGGTTTTAGTTTTCATTCGCATATACTCCGAAAACTTGACAAAATATAAAACTCGTCAAAAATCTGCCATTCCTCAATAATTTGGTTTGCAGAAAATTTGCGGGCTTCCTGTGCAGTTTTAAATAAACTATATACAGAAGTTGAAGACGAAAACAACATTTCCCAATCGGAAATTCTTTTTTTGCTTTTATTCACCATTAAACTAAAACCGCACTGTATCAACTCTTTTATCGCAGCTTCAACATAGACACCACATCGAAGCGTTGTTCTACGCTATGCTCTAGTCGGTGCACTTTCAGCTCTCTTCGCTTTTATCGCAGCTCCAACATAAACACCACATCAAAGCGTAGCTTTTTCGCTATGCTCTAGTCACTGCTATCTTCGCTCTTATCACAGCTCCAACATAAACGCAGCCTAAAGCACGTCCTTAGGTTTGTTCCGCAATGCATCTTCTTCTTCTTTAATGGCGCTAAATCTTTTGTCGGTTTGGGCCAGGATCAAAAAGTTTCGCCAGTTCCCTCTATCTTTTGCTAGTTTGCGCCAACTACTTATACCAAGTGTAGACAGGTCCTTCTGAATTGGTCCTTCCAATGTGTTCTTGGGCGCCCTTTCCTTCGTTGCCCACCCATGGGTGCTAATTCGAAGAATTACTACAATAAAATTAGTGGCATTGTCAGACACTATTTTTCGGCATTTACCTCGTCTGGCGATAAACCTCTTTAAAGCAGCAATGAACGCTTGAGTAGAAAGGTCAGGTACAACTTCCTTAGTTACAAAACAAATGAAGACCGCAATAGAAGTTTTAATTGGAGCACGACCTTGAATTCTCTGAGTAATAAAGACTGGACCACAGTAGCCCACTCCAGTCACTTTAAATGGATGTGTTTGTTGAACGCGATCACTAGGCAGATGACCTATTGTTTGGTGAGCAGTGATTGGATTAGTACGATAGCAGAGTATGCACCCATGAATGACGCTTCCATCCAAAATTTGTTTCTCAAAATGTTGAAGTGTTTGAGTGCCGGCATGCAGATGGTGATGATGGAAATGTCGGATCAGTATGGAGATAAAAGGATGAGATGACGGTGGTATAATTGGATGTTTACTACTAAACGGCAATAGTAATTGAGAGAGTCGTCCTCCAACTCTGAGCAAGTTGTAATGCATAAACGGAGAAAACGATAATAGCTTCGAGTTGGTTTTTTGTTGACCCTTCTGAATCGAACGAATCTCTTCTGAGAAAGCGATGTGTTGAATATGTATGCAAATTAATTCCAGTGATTATTCCAGTTCAGATGCCGATAAGGTGCTTCTGTCATTGAATGTTGGCTGCTTTCGGCACACATGAATGAATCTGTTAACATAAGGAAAAATTCGTAGCAAATTCATATAACTATAGGCATATTTGCGAGTACTAATGAAGTCTAATAGGGGTAGCAATAAGGGAAACCATATGACGCCGTTGGTTTGGCAATTCCTCAAATGTTGTGGGCACTTGTAATGGTCAGTCATCCCAAAAATGTTGAAGAAATTCTGGCCCGAACTACCATAACTTATTTTTAACAAGTTCTATGGCATAAGTTCCGCGTGACACAATGTCTGCGGGATTTTTATCTGTAGGCACATGACTCCAGGTAAAATCTTTGGTAAGCTGTTGTATTTTGGACACTCTGTTGGCCAGAAATATGTTCCACCTCTCCCGATATTCAAGCGAGTGTAATTGTGCTGTCTGACCAGCCATACACATTTTACCCTGGAACTTTAAATATAATTCTTACTGTTGACATCAGTTCTGCAGATAACAAAGCGGCACAGAGCTCAAACCAGGGAAGAGTGGCGGGTCCCAAGTTGATTTCAGCTTCCATAGTTGTTGCATGAGAATTTGGCATGTTACAATAAAGGGGCTCAGAAAACCTATTGGATCGAAAAAGCTTGACAATTTCGACAGTATTGAACGCTTTGTAGTTTAGTACAATTTTCGACCATAAATTCAAATAGAAAGCAATCGTTAGATGGAGACCATTTAAAACCTAGAGTTTTGATGAACTCAGTATCATGAAAACGAATTAATTCTTCCTTGCCTTCAGGTAAAATATATTCGAAGACTTTAGGTGCATTTGATGCAAGCTTTCGTAAGGGAAATCCCGCGCTTTTCAATAAGTTAATGTTTTGATTCTTGATTTCCATCACTTCATCTATACTGTCTGCACCACTTATCAAATTGTATACATAGAAATCACGGAGTGTTACCTCGGACCCTATTGTGTAAGTTGACGGCTCCTCAACTGCAAGCTGCTGTAGATATGTAGTCAGAGGTTGTTCTGGTGTGGATCGCCAAATAATGCGTTGCCAATGTGAGTCGCGCTCGTCGACCCAGATTTGCATGTACAATTTCGCTATATCGGCAATGATAACGTACTTATGCTTCCTGAAGCGGGTCAAAATTGTAAAAATTTGATCCTAAAGTTGAGACCCGACTCTCAGAAAATCATTGAGGCTATACCCACTTGCAGTCTTGCTAGAGGCGTCAAAAACCACTTTGAGTTTTGTTGTTGAACTGTCCAATTTGGTGACCCCATGGTGTGGTATATACATAATTAAAGCAGCGATCGCAGGTATCTTCTACGCTTAACGGAATCATGAGTATATCAATCTGTCCAGGTGAGTGGAAGGCCGGATCGGCTAAACTATCATATTCTGGGAGGAAAAGATTGGAGATATCGACACGCTGAGCAGGCTGACAATACGTAATGGACGGTATTATGACTGCGTCGATTGTAGCGTTGTAGTCATGATTTTGGGATTTAATTTTGATGCAGCCTAGGTGCTGCGCTTTGTTGCCGATTGCCCGATCCCAGAGACATCAATGTTGATGGGCTCCCGAGCAAATCGCAAAGTGCTGCTCCAATTTTTCCATGGCAAAATGCATCTGCGACCCACAGTCCCATATTGCCCGTGCTTGGATATTCACTCCGCAAGAATTAAAAATGTAGATAACAGCTGTTCCGAGAATAACACCGTTTGACGCAGTGGTATATTGCAGGGGGGCACCATTGCAAGAAACATATCGCGTTTGAAGGCATTATGATATGGAGTTGAGTTGCAAAGAGCAGACTTTGCTTGATGCGTGCCTACGACGGCCCATTTGACGTCACGTTGTTAGACTTATGTGCGGTCGTAGACTGCGTTTTTACTTTTAGTGCATTGCAAATTCTAGATTCTAAAATGCCTGCAATTTGACAGTGCCGTTCAAAAAAGTTTGTTAGGTCTTCCGATGTTGGAAGTTTCAGGCTCATTGGGGTTGTTCGTTGATCAAATGTCAGAGTGATTTCCTCTTCCCACTTTGCCTTTATCTCGAGTTTAGAGCTCACCAGATATAAAAGTATACCATCAGATATTTGTTCATTCGAAGAAAAAGATTGTAAGGCCCTACGGTTAGTATTGACTGTGTCAATGAGTGCCCGCAGGGATAAAACGGAGGACCTCATTTGCCCTTGTATTTCAAAAATATGCTGGATATGTGATTAAAATATCAGCGCAAGAGATCAAGAGACTTTATGTAATTCTCATCGGTGACTTCAAATGCTTGTATTAAATTGGCTGCTGTGTCAGCGAGGCATGAGCGCAAATAATGGCAAAGTGAGAAACATGTTGTGGAAATCCATCCAATTTCGATGGTGGCCGTTGAATCTTGTCAACTGAAGTTTTGGCAGGTACGACTCATCAAACGTGTCTCGATGAGTTAGGTTTAGCAGTTCTACCTCTGATTGTAGTTGATGAAAAGTTTCATACTGACGTTCGAAAATAGATAACTTGGCTTCTAGTTCGTGCACCGACAGACTATTAAGTTGCGGGAGTATACGGTCAAGGTTTATTCTTTGCCGCTGCACGACCTTCACTCTGTATTCATTTTGAACTTTCGAAGTTGCAGCTGCTTCGTTCGAATGCGACCAGTTTGAACGCGATGTCAGAGGAGTCCTTGCTTCATGTTGACGTGAAGTGCCTTCTCCAGATGCAGTTGTCTATCGAGGTGAACCACCATTTACGTCTTGCGAATCCATTGCTAGCAGTAGCGAAGTCACTCAATCTTAGAGCGATTGCCATGATGAAAGCAATTATCCAATTGGTAATCAACACAGGTGAAGGACCTCTTTATAGCAAATTAGCCAGAACCCAATTGGGTCGATCGATAACAAGTAAGAATAGCGAAATCCGGGCGAATCCGATTTTTATATACCCTCGCGATGTATTTTTGTATGGGCGGTGCCCATAATTTCATAAAAACCCCGTTTCTTTGTTTCAAATCGCTGCTAGTATTAAACTTTACTCAATTTCTTCCAATAAAAAGTGAAAAAACAAAGTTTTTTGCATTTTTCAAAATTTCCGGTATATGGAAGTTGGGCGTGGTTAAGGTCCGATTTCAAAAATTATTGACGGTGATTCTAGTGATATCAAGGACAATATGTTCACCAAATTTTGTGACGATACCTTACATCGTTATTGAGATACCTACAGACGTTTTTTTAAAAATGGGCGTGTTAACGCCCATTATTCAAAATTTCATAAAAATCTATATTCTTAATTAACTATCTCTCTAAATATCAAATTTTAATTAATATGTTCCAATAGGTATGGGAGGTGGGCAAGGTTATGGTCCGATTGCAAAATTGTTTAACTATAATAACAGCGATATTAAGGAAAATTTGTTCACCAAAGTTTATGACGATACCGTCCACCGTTATTGAGATACAGACATTTTTTCATAAATACCTCCAAATACCAAATTTCACTCAATTTGCTTAAATGAATACCAAAAAGACGGATTTTATGCATTTTTCTAAAACTTCCGTTATATGGGAGGGGGGCGTGGTTAGTGACCGAATCTGACCATTTTCAATACCAACCTATCCAAAGAGCAATCTATGTACCAAATTTCATTGAGATATCTCAATTTTTACTCAATTTATCGTCTGTACGAACGGACGGACGGACGGACAGACAGACATCGCTAAATTGACTTCTCTTTTCATTCTGATCATTTTAGTATATATATGTCTATATCTATCTTGATTCCGTTATGCTTGTTCAAGCAACCGTTATGCGAACAAAGTTATAATACCCTTGTATACAAGTACGCTCGGGTATAATAAATCGACTTTTCTTTTCATTCTGAGCATTTTGGTATATATATATATATCTATCTTGATTCCGTTATGTTGTTACAAGCAACCGTTATGCAAACAAAGATATAATACCCTTGTGTGCAAGTATGCATTGCTTAAATGCTACTTTACTGCACCGCTATGCTGTTCTTGTTGATAGGGGGATAACAGCAAGCATATCATGCGAAGACGATGAGGGGGGATGATATGTCAAAATATGTTCGATGCGAGAAAAATTATGTATGTTCAGAGTCCAGTTCTTAACAGTATGCTTATTGTAAATTAATATAAACTATAGTTGTTTTTTATTAACTAAGTAGTAATTTTATTTTTAATTATTTAAGTACTGTAATTGGTTTAATAACCTTAATAATAATATTTAAAAATATATATATGTAAAAATATAATATATACGTATGTATTTCTAATTTGTAAGATAAAGTATTATAATTTAATGAATTAATGCATTAAAAAGATCAAGGTTTTTTTTTCTTCTTGTTTAGGATTTTACATGACGTGTTTTAATTAAGGCTTTGTACGTATGTACAATTACAATAATCAGGGCCGGCGAAAGCCCTATGTACGGTGGGTACAATTACCCACTTAAAATTTCTGAACATGGGTAATTACCCACTCGACGAATTGAGATTATAAAGCGATAAAGATATGGCTTTCGAGATCATGAAAAGGAGTAACATAAATCCGGTCGCTCTAAAAGATGTTGTGCAATTCTTTCGCGAAAATGAATTGTATATGGGACTTGTGCCTAAGTATGTGCGCTTCGTTCGACTACTTATGACCATTCCAGGTACATCTTGCTCTAACGAGAGAAGATTTTCTGTGCTACGTGGAGTGAAATATTAATTGCGTTCAACAATGCAGCAAAAACGACTCAACCATGTGGCAATATTGCATTCGAACACTGATTCAGTCGATAAGGTAGATATATGTATGTAGATATTTTAATTAATGAATTCATTACTCGAAATTCAAAAAGGATGTCGCTGTTTGCTCTGCAGAAACTGTATGTACATAAGTTCAAAAAATAAAAAGTGTAACACTATACTATTTTTACCACACTACTATAATTTTTTTTTTGCAAATTTAATACAATATTTTTATTTATCAAATTCTTAGTTTGTTTTTATGCGCGCGACTTGTGTCCAAGGGTATAACATTGTTCACATATCGGTTACTTGTAACACCATAACGGAATCAAGATAGATATAGACATATGTATACCAATATGCTCAGAAAGAAAAGAGAAGTCGATTTAGCGATGTCTGTCTGTCCGTCCGTCCGTCCGTCCGTGCAGACGATAACTTGAGTAAAAATTGAGATATCTCAATGAAACTTGGTAGGTAGATTGTCTTTGACCCAGAGCAGGTATTGAAAATGGGCAAAATCGGACAGTAACCACGCCCACTTCCCATATAACGGCAATTGTCGAAATTATAAAATTCCTATATTTCAGCAGCTAAGGAAGCTAATATACTCAAATTTGGTATGTATTGTTGTATTCGAGCAGGAAATCCGGATGTATCAAAATTTTCTACAGGGGGCGTAGCACCGCCCACTTAAGAGTTCATATGTATACCTCAGGAACCACCCTCCCGATTTTTTTCAAATTTGGTATACGTATTACAATATGGCTATTTAAGCGATATTTCGAAAACTATCAAAATCTTACCATAACCACGCCCACCTGTCATATAACGGTAATTTTCGAAAATACTATAAATCGGACATTTCAATAAATGTTGAAGGAAAATATCTTGAGTTTAGTATGTGGTGTTGTATTGCAGCCAGAAATCCGACTATATGAGATTATATGTATACATATGTCTGGAACTACTTTATTGATTTCGTCTAAGCTTGGCACACATGTTAGATTATACCTGGTTAATTTAAAAATTTAGCTGGAAGCGTTGGCCGGGGATATAAAGTTCGATCGAACTTAGCCACTTCTTTACTTGTTGTATATATGTATATACATATATGTACATACATGAAATATTTCAGATTTTAATTTTTATTATTTCACGTCATTTTGCTTATTTAGCACTTATCTTAGTAGGGTTATAATAATATAATTAAAGTAAGAAAATATTTGTTTTTAATCTACTTTTTGAGTTATATTTTTAGGTATTGTTTTTTTCTTTATTTTTACGTTTTATCAAAAATTGTTATGTTTACACCGTCGATATTTTTTACTTTTTTTAGACCATTGTATATGATTGTATGTTTACCACGTGGTTCCTTTTGAATTAAAACCAAATCATTTACGTTAACTGATAAAGGACGCGCGGTTTGTCGTATACAGTTTTATTTCGAGTTTTATGTTTGTATTGCATAATTTTAAACGTTGTACATTGGATCAATTTTTTTTAATTCAGAAAAAATATCGTTTTTCAATTCTGTGCCTAGATCGGATTTAATCGAATTCATTCGTATGTTTACACGAAACTCTCAATGCATCGTTTTCGAGCCTCGAAAGTAAGTCATCTAGATTCGTTATTTCGTTTAGAAACTCGACATTAAGCAACTCGAGTTTTTTGTGTTTTACATATAGTACATATGTGCGCAAATTTGTAAATTTGAAATTTTGTTATTTTTGTCGTTATTTATAGTTGATTTAATACGCGGTATCTTTTTTGGAAAACTAAACGCAAATTTGTCGTAAACGTTTTGAATCATCTATGTCGCTGTTTTGTGTGTCTTTTCCGTCACATTTCTTTGTCATCGCTCTAGTTTTAACTGCAAGAACGTGTTTCATTGATTCCCTAATCTTGTCAATGGAAATGCGTGAAAGTGCGTCGGCACCAACGTTTGGTTTACCTTTAATGTACTTTATAATAAAATTATATTTGGCTAATTCGAGACGAATTCTCGCAAGTTTTGAAGATGGATCCTTCATATTAAAAAGGAAAACTAGTGGTCTGTGATCTGATTTAACAAGGAAGTTAGTTCCGTAAATGTACGGACGAAATTGTTTGATGGAAAAATAAATAGCTAATAGAGTTGGATATTATTGTTTTTTTCTGTTCGGCTTTATTGAATGCTTTAGAAGCGAAACTAATAGGCAAATCGCTACCCTGCTGTTCTTGACTAAGTATAGCGCCACATCCGGTTTTAGAAGCATCAACTGTAATAATAAATTGCTTTTGAAGTCGCTTGCTGACTTCGGCACTAACCACACGTTTCGCTGCTACGTTTGAATCGATCTGCTAAACTAAGCAAGTCTCACAATCACGCGACACAATTCGTGTTGACTAAACGTTAACTACAAAATCGTTCGAGTGTATTTAATAGTATAAAGTAACTTAACAAATCTCTTAAGAAAAGAAGAAAAATGAATGAACCACCCGATTTAAATAACATAAACAGGACAATGGACCTCTTAACATACCAAACGAATAAAAACCTACATTTAAAAAATAGCTCTAATGCACCTAAATATCTTATAATGTCAAGAATTAATAGTACAGAGAATTTGTCAAAAGTGTCCCCGTTTCTAATTAAAAAAATAATAGACTCCGTGTGCAGTGGTGAAGTTGATCTATGCAAAAAACTCCGAAACGGAAATATACTAATCAAAACCAAAACATATAACCAAGCGGTCAAATTGATAACTTTAACAGCCCTCGCTCCAACAATACAAGTTGAAATCTCAGAGCATAATACGCTTAACTACACAAAAGGTGTAATATACTCAAACGAACTGAGGGGTATACCTGAGGAAATAATCCTAAGTGAACTTAAATCGCAAAAAGTCTGCGCAGTCAGAAAAATAATGAAAAAACAAGAAAACAATTTAATCGAAACTGGCCTGACAATATTAACATTCGATATTCATAACCTACCAAGTGAAATCCTTATTGGCTATGAAAAAGTGCAAATACGACCCTTCATACCCAACCCCCTCCGCTGCATGAATTGCCTTCGCTATGGTCATTCAGCAAACATATGCAAAAGCAACAGAATATGTCCAAACTGTGCAAAAGACTTCCACATTAACCTTGAGACTAACGAAAAGTGCAACGAACCGATGACCTGTATTAGCTGCATCAATAACGACGTCGATAATAGTAACCACACTGCATTAGACAAAAGCTGTCCAATATTTTTAAAAGAAAAAGAAGTCCAAGCGATAATGACTCTCGATAAAGTAGACAGAAGGAAGGCAAACGCTGTGTACAAAGAGCGACACCCACACAGTACAACAACATACTCTTCGATCGCCAGTAAAAGTACAAAAGAAGCTAGCGCAACAACTCCACGCAGTAAAGCAACCAACTCACCAAACTCACCTCACCCATCAACAAGCTCCCGAAGAGAGCAAATCGACTACTCCGATATCTCAACTCACGACACCTCCAAAGTACTCAACTCTTCGAAACTGAATGCTATCGAGAAGAGAACGAAAATTCTACCAAAGTCAATATCCAACAGAACCAAACAACAACTAAAGAAGATGGTAAAAAACGCGAAACAAGGCGCCAAAACTCTTAGTCAAGGCACAGATAACATTGACTCTGACTCTTCAGAGTCAATGTCATTAGACCTATAAATAGATTAACAACACACATTATTTCTCTTGCCTTTACTCTTAGAAAGAAAAAAAAAAAAGCACAAACAAATCTAATCTACATATACACCAACACGTTTATATTCTTTAATTTTTTTTTTTACATACATATATACATACATACCTAGTCACGTATCTGCTTATTAATGACTCTAAAAATCCTACAGTGGAATATGAATGGTTATATTAACAACTACAATGAACTATTAACATTAATAAAACGATATGGATTAAAAATCATCTCCGTTCAAGAAACCCATCTTCGTCCTCAACCAATAAACATCCCAATCCCAAATAATTTCTCTCTCTACGCCTTCAATTCAACCGGTTCCCATGGTGGTGTGGCGCTGCTTGTACACAAATCTATACAACATACAGAAGTACAAACGAATAAGGACTTCGACAACATTACTATAGAGATACATTCAAAAATTAAATTTAACATTACCTCCGCTTATATACCTCCTTCCAAGAATTTTCAATGTCATAATCTTGAAAACGCCCTAAACCATGGAAATAGTCCCTGTCTGGTGACAGGAGATTTTAATTCCTGGCACAAGGATTGGGGTTCAAGTAGAAACAACCGTAAGGGTGTGCTTTTAGCAAACTTTATAAACCAATCAAACTATGTACTACTAAATGATAAATCGCCGACCCACTTTTCAACACATAGCACCCTCACCCACATAGACCTTTCTTTTTGCTCACCCGAGCTCTCTACTCATACAGAATGGAAGGCACAAGACGACCTAAACGGTAGTGACCACTTCCCAATTATTATTACACTATTTCGGGATACACTAACTACAAAAACACGCCCCAAAAGAAATTTTCGAACAGACCTTGCGGACTGGCTACTCTACAACAAAAAATGCGTTCAACTTGAAGCTACTCGTCCAGTTAGACTAAACGTAAATGTGGAAACAGCCAACTTGAGAAAAATTATACTCCAAGCAGCAAACGAATCCATCCCTCAACCACCAATGCCCAAAAAAAAACACTCGGTCCCATGGTGGAATAGCATCCTAGAGGAATTAAAAAAAGACAAAAATAGACTATTCTACATCTTCAAAAGAAACATGACTCAAGAAAACTTAGTAGGCTACAAAAAGGTAAACGCGGCTCTAAAACAAGAGATTAAAAAAGCAAAAGCCCTATCAATTAAAAATCTCACAACCGAGATAAGCCCGAATACTCCAACAGCAAAAATATGGGCAAACATACGTCGATTTTGTGGGTATAAGCTGTCTCATGGAATCCATTGTCTGCAATCGAGTAGAAACCTATCTCAAGAGTTAACACAAGGCAAAGATATCGCCAATGAATTCGCAAACCATTGGAGTGAGCTAGCGGCAGACCAAAAATTTCCTCAAAACTTCCAAGAAAAAAAAAATAGAGTATTACAAGGCATACCAAGTTATATTACCTCACAGCAAGCACTAAAATTAGAACAAGATATTAACCTCCTAGAATTTGAAGCAGCATTAAATAAATTAAAAGGTAAAACCCCAGGCACCGACAGAATTTCTTACCCGATGATTCGCAACGCCTCTTACACAATTAAAAATCGCATAGTGAACCTCTATAACTCCATTTTAATAAATAATATACCTCAAACATTCAAATACAGTATAATCTTTCCAATCCCAAAGCCTAAATCTGATAAAACGAAACCCGATTCCTACAGACCGATTTCCCTCAACTTATGTATGGCCAAGATACTAGACAAAATAGTTGCAAATCGGCTTTGGTGGTTTGTAACAAACAACAAACTGCTAGATAGCCGACAGATTGGCTTTAAGAGAGGAAAATCGACAGCTGACAGTCTACTTCTGATAGACTATCTAGCTGCAAACAGCCTCTCATTCAAAAATCATCTAACAATAATATCTTTAGATTTCGAAAAGGCTTACGAAAAAATCGGTCTGCACACAATAGTCGACCAGCTTATAGCATGGAAAGTAGGTCCCAAAATAGTAAGATACATAATCAATTTTATGACAAGCCGAAAAATTATAGTCCGCGTGAACAACCACTACTCCGACGCAATGCCAGTAGAAAACGGAATCCCTCAAGGATCTCCGTTATCGGTCGTCTTATTTATAATAGCATATAACAAACTTTGTTCCACTCTAGCTTTACACAAAGAAATAGAGTTCTGTTCATATGCAGACGATTTTAACATTATTGTTAAATCAAAAAAGGAAAGAAACCCAACAATCAACTTGAATAGCGTTTTTGAAGACATCCAGGTTTGGTGTAACTACTCAGGAGCTATTTTGTCATCAACGAAGAGCAAGTCCATCCACATCTGTCGTAAACATAACTGCGAATCTACAATCATGTCAAACAATATAGAGTTATCAACCTGCGAAGAGATCAAAATACTAGGCATAATAATAAACAGAAGATACAGGTGGAACTCTCACATAGAGTATCTGTGCTCGTCTTTAGTTACGCAACTGAACGTTATAAAATGCCTTGCTTCCCCAAAATTTAATTGCGACACGCAATCTCTTATATCAGTAGTGAGAACGTTATTATTAACTAAAATAAATTATGGACTGTTTTTATTTGGACAAGCACCCAAATCCCAACTGAATAAAATCAAAACCATTCTCAACTCTGCCGTCAGAGCCGCGTTAGGTGCCCTGCGATCCACCCCAATAAAAAATATGATGTTCGAAGCAAACATTATATCAATTGAAAACCAAAGAGACCTTACCATATCAAAACTTTACGATAGAATAGTCACCAGTCACGACAACCCTCTTTACATATATGTTAACAACTACATAAAAAGAAAAACTCCTTTTAAAGTACAACCAGCCTTAGGTAACATAATCATACAATGTTCCAAATTACATCTTCCATCAAAAACAGCGAAACAAACAGTATGCAAATATCCCCCTTGGGCCTTAAACCAAAACTCTATCATTACCTCTTTGCGAGCCTTCGCCAAGGATAAAACTAGTCCAATACAATACCAAGTAGCCTTCGAAGAAATAGAAAAAAAACACTATAATTTTAACATAATTTACACCGATGGGTCTGTTAGCAACGGGAACGCAACGTACAGCATCATACAAAATGATAAAGTTGTTAAAATCTCAAACCTTCCCCACTATAGCAGTATTTTCTCGGCAGAAATGATTGCCCTACACGAAGCCATTAACTGGGCGAAAAACAAAAAACAATATTTTCTTATCTGCTCAGATTCACTATCCGCCCTTGACGCCATCTCAAACATCAACAACCAAGATTTCTATACTACAGAGATAAGAAATGCACTTATAGCAAATCACCCTAAGCTTAAATTGTGCTGGGTACCAGGCCACGTTAATATACCTGGAAATGAATTTGCGGACCGTGCCGCCAAACAAGCACTCCAAATGCCAATCTACAGCACGCACAACCATAATTTGTCAGATATTAAAAAATACACCAACCAACACTTTTCGAAGATAACGCTTACAGAATGGAACGATACTAACCACTGGTATCGACAAACAAACCATAAAAAAACGCAAATCAAAGACTATCTACTACCGGACACTGACAAAATCTCCCGACTCGACACAATAAAACTTTTGAGACTGCGACTAGGGCACACCAAAATTTCCCATGGACACCACATGAACAACTCCAACCCCGTAACTTGCAACTGTGACTCCGAGACAAATATCACCATACCCCACTTAATGCAACACTGCCCTATTTATTCTACACACAGAAACCAAATCTTTGGGGAATTAGATCCCCTCTCAATCATCTCCTCTCCCTCTAAAGAAAATACGCTCCTAATAATGAAGTTCCTTAAAACCACCAATCTCTACCATCGTATTTAAAACTAGGTACGTACATATGTACATATACATAAGAAAAAAAGGAATACGAAACACACACAAATACCTTATTATAATAAAGTGTAAATACATATACACACATACACAACACATACATACATACATGTATCTAACTAACCCCGCACAAAATTAAGCTTAAGGCCTAGTCGCTATAGCTTCAACTCAATTAGCTTATAAGATTACCTATTTAAGCTAATTTGTTATAAATAAATAAATAAATAAATAAATTGCTTGGAAAAATCTGGATATTGTAGCAATTTAGGTGACATTAACTCTGATTTTAGAGATTCAAAAGCTTTCTCACACTCAGTATCCCTAATAAATTCCACTTTTTTTCTATTTAAACGCAAAGTTAGGTATAAAGCTTCTATAGTAATTTGCAAATACAACGAAGCGTCGTACTGCGTCTTTGTTAGTCGGTTTTGTATACTTTTAAATTGAGTTAATTATGGATTGATCTAGCAACAAACCTTTTGCGGAACATTTATGTCTAAAAAATTCAAGTTCTAGCCTTCGAAAATTGCACTTATTCGGATTAAGTTTTAGGTTAAATGATCTACATGTTTCGAAAATTCTTTAAAGATTTTTAATGTGACATGCTTCACTACAGCCTACGACGATGATTCGTCGACGTACAAAAATGCTACATAAGCCGGAATACCTCAAAAAGCGATTGTCATCATTCGCAAAAACGAATTCGGTACTACATTCAAACCAAAAGGAAAAACCTTCTATCTAAATCCTCCTTGCTCGGTGCTAAAGGAAGTTATATCGGGTGCATCTATGTACATACATATATGCAAGGGAATTTGGTGAAATCCAGAAAAAAGGTCTAGTGTCGAAAAGTACATTGCTCGACCAAGGTTATCTAAAATGTCATCAACACGTGCCAAAGAAAACTTGTCGTCAATTAGTTTTCTATTGTCTATCGTCGTCTTTTTAAAGGAATACTCATGATAATTAGAAAGTTTATCGTTCCGAATGTTAAAGGTCTTTACGTACATTGCCTCATCTGTGGTGTTTATAATTTTGATGATTGGGTTACTAGAATTAACTATGCACCCTGTAAACACATCGATATGTATTTCTTGTGAGTCCACGTTGACTAAGTCAAAAAGTCGAAATACTTCGCATCTGGGCGGTATAACACAGTTATCGCTTTCTGTCACGGAAAGAATCGGAATCGCGACTTTTTCGTTGCCTACCCAGAGGGAAATGCAATTGTTTGCATAGCTAATAACACACTTGTTTAATTTTTAAAAGACTTTACCCACTATACCATCAGATGGAATGTTAAAATCTTCATTCACCACATTTAAAAAAAAATTTAAAAATTTGAAATGCTGTGATTTTTGCTAAAGTAGAAACGGTATGAGTTGTTACACCAGTAATGCGGATAACATCGTTTGTATTGATTGAAAAATTCTTGTTTAAACTTGAAATTTGGATTCAAGAAATGTCGGCTTGCGTATCGACTAAAACCGTACATAATTTGTTAGATCCGGTAAGTTTTAATTGAATAAAGTCAGAGTAATTTAAGTTAAGAGAGTAAATGCCTTTTGTTGTAGAAAAATCGATTATTTTTGCTATTGAAACTACTATTGTTGCTGCCACTTTGGTAATGGTTCCCATTAGCGGGTCAAAAACTGTAATTGCCATAGCTGGTAAAATTATAGTTTGCGAAAGGTCTATTATTCCTGTAACAGTTAAAACTGTGAGCTGGGTTGTAAGTATTATGTCCCCGAAATACCACGCGGATTTCTGTAAGTGTTGTTGCTACGTGTACGAAAAGCTAAAACCTGTCGCTCTTTTATCTCGTTGGTTAGCTCGATTATTAGTTTCGCTACTAAGTCTTTGGAATCGGAAAAATTTGTTGAAGCAAGTATAAACTTGACTTAGTCTGATTTGGTATTTAATCGACAAACGTTAACAGTTTGCTCAACAGCCATTTGTTAACTTATTCCCTCAATAATTAATTATAACTCTGCGCTGTTCACTGCACTTATTTGCTGGAATCACTCACCACTTTTTACACCACTTTTTATTTACAATAAAAGAAAATTAAAATTTAGGTTCAATTTACAAGCTTTATTAAGTTAAAGGTTTGATTGCTGGGGTAAACGTCCGTCCGCTTAGATGATCGCAAAAATGTGTCGTGTCATATGTTTACATGTATATTTGTGTGTGTGTGTTTGGTATAATTTGTGTGTTTTAAAATGTATGTGTACTAAATTATTTTTGCGTCGGCGAGCAACCGCGTTGCCAAGCTGCTCATTTAGCCATCCCGGCCCCCCTAGGCGAAGTTTCAGGCTAGTAAGCGTTGCAGCTGTTGGAGCGTCGCTACGTCGCTACTGAGCCCGGTTGGGCGATGATTGTGATGCCTGGTGGCGCGAACGCTATTTATTGGTTGGCGCCTGTTGCGGTGGTGGTGCGCGATTGGTTGCCGTCGGTGTTGTGAAGTGGTACGTCGTTGCGGTCCTTGCCGCACGTTGTAGCGCGGGGTCGTGCGCTCTGGTGCCACACATTGTTGTTGTTGTTGCGGTGCCACACGTCGACTGGTGCGGTGTAGCAGCGTGTCGTGCGGCCTGTAACACAAACGGCACGTCACCTCGGAGGTGCACGCTCTGGTGGCATGCGACCGCGCCAAGCAGTTCAGGCAGAAGCCGTGCGCTTGTGCTATTTGCTGTCGCTGCGATGGCTGCATGCCCTTAAAGATCGCGCACAGGCGTAACGGATGAGGGCGGCGGCAGAGAGGACATCGAACGCTGGACGGTCTCACTGTTGTTCTTGCTGCTACGGCGGGTGCTGCAGCCACTGCGGCTACAGCCGTGGAGGCGTCGCGTCGAGGTGCAGCGGTTGGAGTGAGGGCGGTCCGGGGTGCTGCGGTAGGCAGTCCGCTGCTGTGGGCGGTGCGTGCCGGAGTTGCAGCATTGCGTGGCACAGTGATTGCCGAACGAATCGCTGCGGTGGGGGCAACCACTTGCATTTCAGTGTCCATGTTACTCTATGGGAGAAGAGAGAACGTTAGTGCTAAAAATCACATACAATTTTTTAAAGCGGATATGAGAGTGCGCAGTTTGTGGTTTCCTTCTGGCCCACTCGTTTAATCGTTATGCTGTTGTTTTAGCGGTTTAATGCGGTGAATTATCGGAATGTGCGGTTTCGATGTTATTAGCGTTAGGGAGCAAACAGAGTTTAACGAGCGGTCGAGTAAGCTTGCCGTTTTGGGTACGTAGGTCAACTACTCTAATATGACCGTCAGAGCCGAGATAAACCTGTTCTATGCGACCGAGTCGCCATTCGGTAGGAGGGAGGCATTCGTCGTGAATAAGGACGCATTCTCCAATTTTTGGGGCTTCTTGAGCATTTTTCTATCGATATCTTTTAAGGAGGTCTTTAAGATATTCGTCCTTCTATCGACGAATTCACGATGGAGAATTTTAATTCGTTCCCATCTATTTATTAGTGAAAGCGACTGCGTTTCTGGCTCGGGGATGGCCAGAAGTGGCGCGCCTCTGAGAAAATGCCCAGGAGTGAGGGCTGTAAAATCGGAGGGATCTTGCGAGAGTGTGGAGAGGGGCCGTGAGTTTAGAACGGCTTTGATTCGAGCTAATAATGTTGTAAATTCCTCGAACGTGAATTTATGATTGCCAGCAATTTTCTTGAAATGAGTTTTAAAACTCTTAACGGCGGATTCCCATAACCCGCCCATATGTGGTGCGCTTGGGGGGATATATTGCCAATCAATGCCTTGGGGTGCATATTTTTCAATGATTTCAGGCGAGACTTCCTTTATGAATTGAACAAATTGTTTTTCGGCTGCTCTTTGAGCTCCTACAAAGGTTCTACCATTGTCGCTCATAATTTTGGAAGGAAATCCGCGCCGTCCGACAAAGCGTGCAAATGCCGCTAGAAAGGCCGCAGTCGTCAGATCGGAACACAACTCAAGGTGAATCGCCTTTGTCGTAAAGCATACAAAGACGGCCACATAACCCTTCGTAAAGGTGGAGGACCTTAACATAGAGGCTTTTATCTGGAAAGGCCCCGCAAACTCAACACCTGTATTTGTAAAGGGTAGAGTGAAATTACAGCGTTCGGGTGGTAGCGCTGCCATGATCTGCGTGCGCATTTTCTGCTTATGGAGAGTGCAGACCTTACACATGAAAACACATTTCTTTATTTGTGGCTTGAGTCTTGGGATGTAAAACTCTTGTCGGACCATTTGTTGCATGAGTCGATGTTCGGCATGAAGCATTAATATGTGCAAAAAATTCAAGTATATTGTGCAGAAAGGGGATTTTTCAGGTATAATTATGGGCTGCCTTTCATTGTAGCTCAAACTGGAGTTTGCTAGCCGCCCATTGGCACGAAGTAATCCCTTCGAGTCTAAAAATGGGTTGAGTACTAAGAGTGGACTCTTTTTATCCATTGGTTTTGATTCTCTTAGCATCAATATTTCACGCCTGTAATAACGCGTTTGAGTGGAAGCAATGAAGGAGACCTTTGCATGTTGTAGGTCTTGATGCGTTAGTGCAATACTTGCAGAGTTAGACGTTCCTTTTATTTTGTTCTTCAGGCGGTTTATGAACTGAAACATATAGGCTATTACTCTGAGGGCTCGGGGGAATGATGAAAATCGTTCTAGGATGTCATCATCTTTCAATATTGTATGAAAGCTTTCAATTCTCTGACTTTCTGGAGGTATTATAAAGCGTCCGGGGGATTTTGGCCAAAATTCGGGGGAGTCTGAAAGCCAGCTGGGGCCATTCCACCAGAGTGTGGTGGAGGCTAGGTGCAGGGGTTTGCATCCTCTGGTGCCAAGATCAGCTGGGTTATCGCCACTGGCTACATGTCGCCAAGTAGCTGGCCCCACCAGATCAAGTATTTGGGCTGTACGGTTGGAAACGTATGTTTTCCATGTATGGGGTGGTTTTTCTAACCAGGCTAAGACGATTTCGGAGGCAGACCATAGATATAATTTTCGATCGCTCAATCTTAAATTGGTATGCACAGTAGCGACTAATTTTACTAGGAGGAGCGCTCCGCACACTTCGAGACGTGGTAAACTTATGGTTTTAAGGGGGGCGACTTTGCCTTTGGCGACTAATAAGTGAGTTGTTGCTTTGCCATTATGTTGAGTGCGCACATATAAGGCTGCACAGTACGCCTTTTCTGAAGCGTTGCAAAAGCCGTGGAGTTCGACTTCGTTTTCAGGGAAATAGTTTACCCATCGCAGAATTTGTATCTCCGAAATTGTGTGCAGATTATTTGCAAATTGGGACCATTTTACCAAGCGGAGTGGTTTAACTTGTTCGTCCCAAACTGTTCCGTCTAGCCATAATTCTTGTATCAGGATTTTGGCTTGTATCATAATTGGCGCAAGCCATCCTGCGGGGTCGAAAAGTTTTGCAACCGACGATAGGATTTGTCTCTTAGTTTTAGCAGATATTGCAGATATTGACTCAAGAGTATATGAGAATTGATCCGATATCGCGTTCCACTGAATTCCCAATGTTTTTGTGGTACTTTCCTTTTCGAATTTTAAGAAATTTGTGTCTAGCAAATTTTCTTTATGATATTTTTTAATATTTCGGGGTTGTTGGCCGTAATCTTTTTTAAGGGGAACCCTGCTGAGTGAAGGGCTTGGATCACTTTAGAAAGTGATTCGCAAGCTAATTGTATACTGTGGCTTCCTGATAATATGTCATCTACATATGTTTGGGGTTTTAACACTGGGGTTGCTAAGGGTAGCTTTGACTCTATATCTTTTGCCAATTCATGAAGTGTTCGAATAGCTAGAAACGGGGCACAATTAACTCCAAAGGTGACCGTTTTCAATTTGTAGTCACGAATTGGACTCTCGGTTGAATTGCGGAAAACGATGCGTTGCAAGTCTTGGTCGTCTTTATGCACAAGGATTTGCCTGTACATTTTCTCGACGTCTCCATTAAATACATATTTAAACAAACGCCATTTAAGTATTAGGAGCATCAAGTCGAGTTGCAGGGTGGGTCCTGTATAAAGGATATCATTCAGCGAGTTGCCTGAGCTTGAGCATCTCGATGCATTAAATACCACTCTAACTTTGGTTGTAAGTTTTTCTGGCTTTATAACTGCGTGGTGGGGGAGGTAAAAGGATGAGTATTTACCATTTTCAACTTTTTCATAGGAATCTACTTTTTCCATATGATTTAATTGTAGATATTCCTCAAGAACATTGTCGTATGAGGTTTTTAGCTCGCCTTTTTTAAGTAGGTTTCTTTCCATACTTAAAAATTGCTGGAGTGCTGAGATTCGGGAAAGACCTAAGGCAAGCGTATTGGGGAATTGGGGTTTTAGTGGTAGTCGAACGACGTACCGACCATTATCAGATCTCGTAGTTGTGGCTTTATAGAAGTCTTCACAATACTTATCTTCTGGTGTGGTCATAGAAATGGGGGGGAGTTCTTCTAACTCTAAAAATTTTCTCAAATGCGAATTTAGATTTTCGTTTGAGACCTCTTCCACTTGTGTGGTGAAAGTGGAGATTCTTTCTGTGATTTTGCCACTTAAAATCCATCCGAAGATGGTGTTTTGAGCTAATAAGGTGTTGGTAATTTTCTCAACACCTTCTAGTAATATTTGGGGGATTAGGTCGCTGCCTAATAAAATATCGATTTGCGCGGGGGTGTGACAATTTTGGTTTGCCAAAGTTTGCTATTTATGTGATAGCTTGGCAGCATATATGTGAGTTGCGGCAGAACTATAGCTTGAGCTTGTATTTTTTTGTCCGCTTTGGGGGAAATTAGGGTAATGGAGCAGGTTTTACTTGAGTTTTGGACTACTCTTCCGCCCATTCCCGAAATTTCAAAATTGGCTTGTTTAATTGGCAGTTTCAATCTGTTTTGGGCCTTAGATGAAATAAACGATCGTTTGGATCCTTGATCTATTAAGGCCCTTAGCTTAAATATTTCTCCCCTATGTTCGAGGGAGATTACGGCAGTGGGTAGTAATATTTTGCTTGCATTCTCAGAATGAAGCGTTTGTATTCTAGCTGCATTTGAGCAGCATGGTTCCTCGTGAGAATTTACGGGATTTTGGATTTCGGGGTTTTCGGGTCTTGTTGTGGCAAGAAGACCCGTGGTTCTCTTTATATTTGTACTATCGCTCTGGGGGATGCTGTTAAAGTGAAGCATAGAGTGTGAGAATGTGATAAGCAATTAGTACAAGCCTGTTGGATTTGGCAAAGTTATTTCTTTCATGTGTTGAAAGTTTCTTAAACCTCTCGCAAGATTTTAATTTGTGAGCTCCTTTGCACAGTTCGCATGACAAATGGTTGTGTTGTTCGGAAACGAAAGATTGAGTTTTATTGAAATTCCTGTTATGAAAACTATTGTTACTGGCTTGGGGTTTAGGGAAGCTTCTATTGAAGTCTTGTTGTACATATTTTGGCTTAGATACCTTTTTATCTACCCTCTCTGCGATTTCGAATTGGGTAGTGAGGAAGTCTTTCATTTGTTGCCACGTTGGGCATCTTTTTCGGGATGAGAGCGATTGCTTCCTATAGGAGTAACGATTTTTCTGGTAAAGTGGCAGCGCATATAGTTACCAGAATGGGGTCCCAGCTATCAGTGGGAATGTTTTGTGTCGAGAGAACTGACAAACAATTTGTTACAGTGGATTGTAATTTTAAAAATTCGTCAGCTGTTTCTTTTTGTATTTTTGGCAAGTTCATAAGAATCGTTACTTGGTTGTCAACCTATACTCGTTCATTTTCATACCGAGATTTTAATGCTTCCCAAGCCAGATTGAAATTGTCATCATTGAGGGCGAACTGTTTTACTATAGCGCCTGCTTGACCTTTCGTTTTATATCTGAGGTGATACAGTTTTTGCGCTTGAGATAATTTTGGATGGTTTATGTACACGGCTGTAAACATGTCCCGGAAGGACGGCCATTGTTCATAACCTCCATGAAATACTTCTGTATCACACGCTGGCACTTTGAGGTATATGCCTGAATTTTCTTCTCGTATTAGGGTTGGGGGCAGCTCTACTCGCGGGGGTGGAGTAGGTGCAATAGGCTTTAGTAACTTTAATTGATCGGAGATCATAGCCTTTGTTTCTTCATATTGGTCTAAGCAGTTTTCATATTTTGCATAAGTCGAAGATTTAAAATTTTCTGGCATATCTGAATCATCTGTTTCAATAATTGCGTCATATGCAGACTGGAGTCGTGTCCAAAAGTTGTCAAGACTTTTTTTTTGTCGGTAGTTCTAAAAACTGAGGCGTTTTTGTTTATTTTAGCGGGGATTTATCAAGTGGCATTAAGCAGCAAAATTAAAATACAAATTATTAATTTTTGGTATAGCTGATTTTTTGTTTTTTGTATACCAAAGTATTTGAGGTGATTTAGTACCGCCGCGCTTTATGCATATTTTTTAACCGCTTTGTATATATTTATGTATGTATAGATATGTATATAGTTGGAAACCGCTTTGATTTTATTTCTAATAGTTGTGTTAATATACTACTTTTCTTCGTTGCTTTTATTTTTCTCGTAACTATAGTTTCTATTAGTTTTATTTTTTTATATCAAATAATTTTAAGTTTTATCACTTTTTATTTTTCCGCAATTTGTAAATTTTAATTTTATATATGTATATACGTGTATGTGGAGGAGGGTATAGCTAATTACGAATAAGTAATTTCAATATATATGTACGTGCGTATAATTGTATATGCTTATATGTTAGCGCTAACGAAGGAAGCGAGAATGCAGTAATGCAGAAAACTTGCTAGCAAGGAGTATACACGTATGTATGTATGTTTGTTTGCTTGTTAGTGCAGTTGGGGCCAAAGTACTTATTCGCTTAGGTAGTTTAGCAGTGAGTTTGTGGATGACCGTAGTTAATATACGTATGTTTGTTTGTGGGGCTATTGTAAGCAATTGAATTTATCTAGTTCTTCGCGAGCTATGATGGGGGGGTAAGGAATTTTAGTATGCAATTATTCAATGCTTATATCTCTTACTGTGTATATTTATATGTATGTTATATGCTAGTGGGTGCAAACAACGGGAGCAATAATGCTAATAAGCTTTAGTATTGTGTTTTTCTTTTTGGTCTGAGTATATTTTTATTTAAGTTTTTAATATTTGATGTTTGGGTGTATGTATAATAATATATGTAGATATGTTTTATGTTGGGCGCACAGAAGATTGAGATACTTTGTGGTAAATGACTAAGCGTTTTTAATTTACTTTTATTTTAGATTGTTTGCCTCTTAATTTTTGTAAGTTACTAATATTATGCTTTGTGCTTATTTGTATATGCAATCCTGCTTATGTTTGTTATACTAACAGAAGGGGTATTGCAGAAATATTTTGGAAGTTTTTACTTGAAAATGTATGTGTGGTGGGGCGGGGGGAGTTTCTTGATTCTGTGTGTAATACACGAATTAAGTATAAGCACAAAAGCGGGGTTAATATTATTTTTTATTAGTTATATGAAGCTTTAGTTTTTTAAGCAAACTGTATTTTAGTTGGGGCATAAACATTTTAAATTTTTGTATATTAAGACATGTGGGGTTTAAGGGGGTTAGTGGACTGTATTATTTTTGCACTTGGCAACTTATAGCTGGAGACTAGCTAACGCCTTATCGGGGTAAATTTTCGAAATTTACAAATAGTTCGCTTATAAATTTTTAGTAATTATATATGTAAAGTGGATAGATACAACGCACTTTGGAAGCTTCAAGGGGTTTTTTGGGGGGTGGGTTTTGTTGGCGTTTTGCCTGTGTTCGTATGGGTAAGTTCGCTTAGTTGACTTCTTTTCCTCTTCCCTCGTTGTTTGTCCTTTTCCTTTCTTTCCTGCGCTCCGGGTATTATGTCTGCTTATCACTTAGTTTATTTTTTGTGTTTATTTTTTCGCGCCCGAATTTTATTTTATGTGTTGTTTTTACAGATGCATGTGTATATAAGTTTTTGTATGTATATTTTTTCGCGCCCGTTTACGTGTTTTTGTATTTAGTTGAATGTTGTTTTTGTTTTGTTTTTTCGCTCCCGAACCAGATTTATGCTGAATGTTGTTTTTGTTTTGTCTACTTAGATTTATTTATTTTTTTTTCACTGTTTGCATTGGCTTATACAAATTTCGCCTTTTTTTTTTAAATATTATTTTTTAAGGTGCTTTTCTTTTTGGCGCAGAAGGACCATTTATAACTCTGCGCTGTTCACTGCACTTATTTGCTGGAACCACTCACCACTTTTTACACCACTTTTTATTTACAATAAAAGAAAATTAAAATTTAGGTTCAATTTACAAGCTTTATTAAGTTAAAGGTTTGATTGCTGGGGGAAACGTCCGTCCGCTTAGATGATCGCAAAAATGTGTCGTGTCATATGTTTACATGTATATTTGTGTGTGTGTGTTTGGTATAATTTGTGTGTTTTGAAATGTATGTGTACTAAATTATTTTTGCGTCGGCGAGAAACCGCGTTGCCAAGCTGCTCATTTAGCCAGTTGTAGAAAAATCGATTATTTTTGCTATTGAAACTACTATTGTTGCTGCCACTTTGGTAATGGTTCCCATTAGCGGGTTGAAAACTTTAATTGCCATAGCTGGTAAAATTATAGTTTGCGAAAGGTCTATTATTCCTGTAACAGTTAAAACTGTGAGCTGGGTTGTAAGTATTATGTCCCCGAAATACCACGCGGATTTCTGTAAGTGTTGTTGCTACGTGTACGAAAAGCTAAAACCTGTCGCTCTTTTATCTCGTTGGTTAGCTCGATTATTAGTTTCGCTACTAAGTCTTTGGAATCGGAAAAATTTGTTGAAGCAAGTATAAACTTGACTTAGTCTGATTTGGTATTTAATCGACAAACGTTAACAGTTTGCTCAACAGCCATTTGTTAACTTATTCCCTCAATAATTAAAGAGCGCTCTAGAGAGTCGGACAGTTCTTCAACGCGTTTAGCAAAATCGGTATAATTATTGTTGTTGACATGTGATGCCGCTATTTTCCATGCTACAACTTTGGAATTATCAGGTTTTATTCTGCTACGTAGAGCAATTTTAATGTCATTAACAGATAGTAATTGCGTAAGTAATGCTTCGCGAGTTTTTCCTTCTAATTTGGATTTTAAAAATGCTATCAATGTACTGGCTAGGTTTTCTTTTGCTAGGTCTTCTATTAGATTTATTTTGTCAAGAAAGAATCGAGCGATAACGGATTTGCCGTGTAATTTTCCTTGATAATTGAAGCACATAGGCTTATAAACGACTTCTATTGTTCCTACCATTGGACAAATGATCAAGCCACCCTTACGTGATCTATTACCGAGATAATCAAGAAGCTCGCAAAGAACCATGAAAAACTATATAACTAACACGACAGAGTTGTGCGAATGGGCGGTAGGCTTTTATAAGAAAATATCTTTTGTCTATAGTAAGTACTGTTGACAAAGACGGTATTTCTACATTGACTTTATCGATAATCTGGCGACGTCATCTCAATACGCTTAGCCAATACCAATTGTGCGTCGACGACGACAACCGTAATAGGAGCAAATTTGGATTGTTTTGGCAATTTACATTGTTTTTATTTATTTGTTGACAACTAGTTTTATGAATGCGATAATTTAAAAAAGTTTTTGTGAAAACTTTAAAGTTTTTGTATAATAAAACATGGTTCATTATATTATTGATTGAAATATACCTCTGGGGTTTTCTTCGGAAGCAAAAATTTCATTGCCATTTTCAATACAATACATTATTGGCAAAAAAAAACCTTCGTTTTTAAAAGAGCATTATTTTACTTTTGTAACTTTTTATAAATATATGTGTACGATCGGTTGACAAGTCGACACGGACAGGACGTAACTACTTATTACCGCACACGTAAAAACTACTTACGAGCCTACAATCTAAAATTTCAACACTGTAATAAAAGGGAAATAACCGATTGACAGACTGGAAGGGAATATTATGAGGGAACAGAGAAGTGAAGCTAAGAAAAGGGTACAAATAGAAAAGGACTGACAGAAAAATGAAGTAGAAAAGTAGTAGCGGAGGCAGTAGTGCGCGGTGTGACAGATTTATTTCCTTTTAAACAAAACGTTTTTATAATAATTAAACTCAATTTCAAATATAATTTTTGTAATCTAAACTAAGATTTTCGTATAATAAAATGTAAAGTAAAAAACGCAAATAAAGCTGTGTAGAATGTACAGCGACTATTATTTCCTACATATGTATGTACATACATACATACTTTTACGTTATGGAGAAGCTGATTTTTTCACCTTGTAATATTCTAATAAAGGCTAACGGAACTATTTATGCATTTCCAGTGATCAATTAGTATTTTTTTTTACAAAAAACCGACTTCAGTGTTTATGTGCTCATAAGAATTGACGATAACCGTTAGTATCTTCTTGTACCAATGATTGGTACAAAACCAAATTGGTGTGGGAAAACCCGTGAGGTTCTAGATGTCATATTTGGACATTTTACATTACCTACCGAAGAATAATCATTATCGACGAGATTTGTTTCTTTTAACCAAAATGTCGTCCTGTGCGCCCGTTCACCAGCAATTTAAATACGAAATATAATTATTTTTGTCCGTTTTCCTATAAAATTCATTCGTTGTGGTTCAATAATACGTAAATATCTTCACTGATTTGTACTTCTTCCCGTTTCTCTAAAACGTCCTAAATACAAGAAGAACGACTAACTGGACCAGGGGGTCAATTCTTGTTCTGTGAAACGGTGAAATGAAAAGGGTTTTCACAACACTTCCGATTCGCGTTCGGTGATAAATTGAAAAGAAACGTCAAACTGTTTTCATATGAAAAAAAATGTGGAACGAAACGAAACTTTTCACGTTTTCACATCACTGTCGATTCGGGTTTTGTGAAAAACTGAAAACAACTGTCAAAATCTTTTCATATGATAAAAAAGTATACACACAAATTTTATTCGTGAAAACACCGTTTAAGATTATATATCTTGATGTATTTTGGAACGATTTTCCATCATCCCTTATTAAGTTTGGTTTGGAAATAAACCGATGGAAAAATCTTTCCAAAATACATCATATTCCAACCAAATACATAACTTAATAAATTTATTTGCAAAACTAACATGTGATATAATACTGCCCCTTTACAGGTAGCTTTATAATTTGGAAATAATACCTTATATATACTTGTGATAAATTAATAAAATACTTGACATGAGATATAAAAATAAGTATATTATTTTAAAGATAAAAGCAGATATTTTTATTATGCTGTAAAAGAGGGCCCTTACCTTTGACACACAGCGAAACCGGCTTTTTAATAAGCTAATACATCTTTCTACAAGAGCTCGGGTTGATTTATGAGCTATGTTTTAACGCTCTTCGGCTGTAGAGCATGATGCACTAATTGGAGTCATGAGCCAAGGCTATTAAAATATTTTTTAGTTTTTATTAGCATTTCTTTACTTAACAATAACAAAGATATGTATGTACCTCTGGGGATAGCCGCTGTCGCCTAAAAGACAAAAATCGCGTTCACCGGCATTGTAAAGGTCTTCTGCAATTACTCTGGAAGCTGAGGAGCGACGCCATACATAAGTCATGAGCAGTACCTTCAATCTGACTATTCGCAGATAATATGATGTAATCCGCATCACATATGATCATAACATTCTTCGAGTGGCCCCCCTTTCCGGCAAAAGTAAACGTGCTCAATTTCTCTTTTAGCGGCCGATATTTTGATGTGTCCACCGATTAGGCCGATTATTCCAGGAAATTGATATTTTACCATAAAATTAATTTTGAAATGAAACACCTTTTTCACAGCAAGAACCAGAATCGCACAATATGCGTTTGTGAAAAGAGGGAGTGAAAACTTGTTGTGAAAACGAAAATGAAATTACTTCACGTTTACACAGAAAGAGAATTGACCCCCAGCACTCTTACATAGGCATTTAGATATTAAGATCGTCGTAGAGAAAATAAAAGAAATATTAGTGAAAAAAACGTCGAATCGACTTTGCTATTTGATTTTGCATGAGATTATGTAAATTGTTCATATTATTAGCCGGAAGCTATTGTAAAAAATATTAAGATGTAAATATATAATTTGCATTAAAACTTATACTGCATTTCGTAATTATTGTCTTGCAGCTACATAGAATAATGATTGTTTGTAGTTAAGAAATATATTTTTTCGCCACTTTCTGATAAAATTTAACTCTGCCGAAATACTAAATTTCCTTAAAATATCAAAACTATTGCACTCTATTTAACTCATCAAAAAAAAAAATAAAAAAATATTTTTTAATCTACAGACTATGTAGTATATTTAGAATATAAACTCATTTAATACTGTAAATTTTAGCTGTGAGGCCTTGGTTGCCGCTGCTTCAAAATAGTTAGACTTAAGTTTTACACTTAAGCCAAATAACTTGTAAATAATAATAATAATAAATAATAATTAACTTTTGAAAAAATTTTATAAATATCACAAAATATATTACACTAGTTTACAAATTTGAACTATGGTGAATGTACCTCATTAAAAAAGTAATTTCTAGGCTAATTTGGGGTCGCCGAATACGAAAATGGCACTCATTTATTTTTCTTAAGAAGCGTTTGCGAATTTTTGGCAAAAATCATGTTTTTAAGGAATTTTTTTGCATATTGTCAAAATTAACAAGACAAATTGATTTTACTAACCCTTAACATATATTAGTTTAAAGGTAATGGCTTCCTCTTTACAACGGTGTATCATTTGTGCCCAACCGATCTTAACCATATTCTATACCAACATACCCTGGCCAAAGAGCAATCTATGTACCAAGTTTCATTAAGATATCTCAATTTTTACTCAAGTTATTGTAACCACGGACAGACAGACGAACGGACAACCGGATGGACATTCAGTCAGGGTTAAATCGAATCTTTTCTTTATTCTGATCATATACATATATGTATGTCAATGTCTATCTCGATGAGTTTTTGATGTCACAAACAACCGTTAAGTTATTAAACGCTTGTGTACAAGTACGCTCGGGTATAAAAAAGCAAAAAAACGTGATAAATGAAAATTGTCTGCAATCACTTGACACGTCATTATTTGCACAGTTTGCGCCCGATTTGAGCAAATGTATGCTTTATATTTTCCTTATAAAAGTCTCTTTGATTAGTGGGTGTAAAAGTTTATGAATAAAATTGTTTAAAGCTAGAAAAAACATAATGAAATTGAAGAATTTTAAAAAAAAGCTTGAACATTGAACTTTTTTTAGGATATTAACGCTTGTTACACAAAGAATACCAATTTAATGGGCACATATGATATATCGTTGTAAAGAGAGTCATTACCTTTAAATTAATATATGTTAAAGATAAGTGAAATCAATCTGTCTAGTTAATTTTGACAAAATGCAAAAAAAATGCCGTTTCTTAAGAAAAATAAATGAGTGCCATTTTCGGATTCAGCGACCCCAAATTAGCTTAGAAATTACTCTTTTACCGAGGTACATTTTTCTTGTAAACTAGTGTTATCTGTCAATATTTCAGGAATAAGTAAGACTCATTTTTCGATGCTTGGAGATAGAGAAATGAACCTCACCCTATGTCAACCTAAGGTCCCTTTCTTTGCGAAGCGTCACATATAAATATTTACACAAGAAAAGATTAATCTGGCAGAAGCCAAGAAGAAAGAAGTCTAATGAGGAAGTGTGGTGATTTCCGAAATAGTACTATAACTTCTACCGCTTTGAGTATTGTTGTTTTTTCCTAATAATTTTCCAATAAACCAATCGGCCTTAAAGCTCAAAAATATTTAAAATAAACATCATTTTGACCTAACGGACCGATATGGGTATTTCTTTATGTTCATAAGTATATCTTTACATACTTTATTTTAAATCACCCCGCTTTTGTAAAATAATTCAATTTTTTTATTTTTATTTCAAACTAACTTAAATTACACATTTATTAAAATATTATGTTCTCATTGGTATGAAATTTGATTTTAAAATTTCATCCATCTCACTTTTAATTTTAAGATTTTTACCTTATAATGTACATTCAAAGGTTAAGCAAATACTAACTCATTAAATAATAACCCCTATTCCGGTTGTCTTTAAGTAGGCCGTATTTTCAAAAAGTTTCCTTTTTAAAGATATTTATTTAAGATATCGACTGTTATACTACGTTATTTAAAATATAATGATATTACAGTGATAACAGATTGATATATTTAAACAAATTAACAGCCCGAATAGGGCTTGTCACTTATATGCATATGCTTGTATGTAAGGTTTGTAAAGGGTGTTTTTTTAGACGTGTGGTTTTCAATGACGCAATATTTTTTTCGGAGTTGGTCTTTTTGACAGCTGTTACTTGATTTATACTCGGTTTGATTTGCCATTTCATAATGAACAGACTCACTCCGAAACAACGTTTGGAAACGTTCGGTAAATGGGCTCAAAACGAGATGGCGACCGATCCCGATTTTCACAAGAAAATTTGGTTCAGCGATGAAGTTACCTTTGGTTGAATGGGTACGTTAATAAACAAAAGTTTCAATTTTGGAGTAATGATAATCTACAAGCCATTGTTGAAACACCGTTACATCCTCAAAAAGTCACTGTTTGGTGTACTCTATGGGCAGAGGGAATTGCTCCATATATCTTCAAAAATGAAGCCGGCCATAATGTTACAGTCAATGGGGAACGCTATAGAGCCATTATTAATGACTTTTTCGTGCCTGAATTGGAGGATGTTGATGTGGATGACCCGTTGTTGCAACAAAACAGCGCTACAAGCCATACAGCCAACGAAACAATCAATTTATTGAAGGAAACTTTTGGTGAGCGCATTATATCGCTTCGTGGAAATGTGGCGTGGCCTTCAAGATCGTGCGATTTAAAACCACTGGACTATATTTTGTGGGGTTATGTGAAGTCGCTTGTCTACGCAGATAAGCCCGAGACGATTGACGCCTTGGAAGAGAATATTCGGGGCGTTATTGCTGTAATACGGCCGCAAAAAGTGGTCGAAAATTGGGTCTTTTGGCTGGAATTTATTTGAGCCAGACGCGGCGGTAACTTGCCCGAAATCATTTTTAAAACATAATGGCAAACCCTTATCTTTATAATAAATCTAAATTTTTGGCTATAACATTAAATTATATGCGTTTTATTTCTTCTTTAAAACCACATGTATAAGAAAACACCCTTTATAGAGTCAGGTAGCTTAGCCGTCCAAAACGTACAAGACTCTGTGATAGTATTAGGTGTCGAATACCTTCTACCTATGCTTGATTCGTCCAATAAGACAGACAGAGCTTTACCCCAACTTTTGTGGAAGTTTCTTCCCTAGAGGAGCCCCTTCAACCCTATTCGTCTTTAGGTCACACTCTTAAAAAAACTTGGGGCAATAGTCGTCAATTACAAACAGATAAATATCTTACAGATTGGACTCCTAGAAAGAGAAAGTACCGAAAAGAATTAGATAGAAAAAGTAAAGAGCTGGTACAGTTACACAAAAAGGTGACAATTTTAGAAAAGAAGAGGTGGATTTTAGAGGCTTACACAGATTTCACTGTGAATAGGAGGGACAGTCAAGTCGAAGAGCTATTTGGCAAACTCCCTACACATTTAGCAATATGTGTGAGGAGTTGCCTTAAAAATTCACGCCGCATTCCAAAGCGGTATAGATTTGATAAAAGTTGAAAGCATTAGCTCTTGCAGTGAAATTTCTGTCACCTATTGCTTTTAGATACCTAAAGCCCCTTTTCAACTGGCCTTCCAGAAAAACTCTCGAGCAATTTGTTTAAGGTAGGCCACGTAACCCTGGCTGCAACTCCACCAGCATTAGCTCTGGAGCTAAGAAGCCGTGGTTTCACAAACGAGCAAAAGTTTGTTCCAATCTGTGGTGATGAAATGTTTTTGAAAGTCCATATCGAATACGAGAGGGATTGAATTATAGGATTGGAGAATTATGGGGACGAAAATCGCACCTCCAGAGTTGATTCAAGTATCTTCACACTTCTCGTCCAAGGCATTGGTTGGGAGTCTTGGACGCACACCTTAGCGTATTTTTTTGTGGAAAAAGTTTCCAAAGGAAATGTATTGGAAAAATGCATATTCGAAGCCATCGGTCAGCTCTCGAGTATTGGACTTCACCTCTGCCAAATAGGAACCGATCAAAGGTCGGATTTTTTTTAGTTTTTCAAAAATTGTAGGAGTTTCTAGGGAAAGACCCTTCTTTGAGCTTAATGGTGAGGAAATCTTCTTTGATTCCCCGCATCTTCGCAAAACACTCGATGGATATTGTACATCTTTATGAACAGAGGTCTCAGTATTACATTTCATGAACATGTATGTAAGTTTAATTATAGACTCAAAAACTTTGATAAATAGATTGTGCATTTAGCATTCCAGGTGTTTAGTAATTCTGTTTGCAAGTGCAATGTTTGTTATCTACAGCTCCAGGCTTTTGAAAAGTTCAAGATATCCATATTTTTTAATACTGCTGAGTTTTATTTGATAAATTATTCAAGATTTTTAATAATATGTATATACATATTTTGGGGAAGTACGCAATTTCAAGCAACCGTTTCAACCTGCTGTGGGTCAACTTAAATTTTGCCAGGACAAAATTTAAAACTTTTTCGGTCACATTCGTAGAAGGGGTTCATTTGATGTGAGAATAACGCCCCAGCGGTTCTCATACCTCTTTAGACAATCCTGGGGTATAGGGTATATCAGATGCGTTGACAAAGGAAACTACGAACTATTGCCAGAAGATAAGTGGGAATCATTCTCCAATAGACCACTTGTTTCAGCTTGTGACGACGCTTTAGTTATAGATACTTCCTGGCAAATATTTCAAAGCCTGCCTAGACCGGGTTCAAGCTCATTCCAAGACGTCCAAATCGATATTTCAGTTGTTATTGATGAAAGTAGTTTCCTTCATCGAAGCAATTTTGTGTATTTCTGCGGCTATTTGTATTTTTAATATTTGAATCATCATAATTGCTTAAAGCCATTAAAAAGGTTTGAAGATGGTATCACTGAAAAATATTTCTTCTTCACATTGGAGAAGCAATTTAGTAATAATCATTTAGTAAGTCCTACCACTGAATTTGTGGAATATATGTACATATGTATGTCCCAAAATCGAAAACATTTATACAGAAAATTTAAATTCAGTTTGTCATAGGTTTTCTCAAATTTTATTTGAGAAAATGGTAGACATAGAGCCCAGTGATTGATATAGTTGGAATAAGATTTAACATTTTCATTTTGTTTGATAAATATACTATGACAAAAAAATAAGTTATAAGCAATCGAATATAGAAGAATATCACATGCCGCTTAAGAAGGCCACTAAAATGCCGCTGAGTGAAAAGTTCCCGAATCGCGCTTCGAATATAACAAGAAAATTTGTAATTTTTTTATCGAAAATTTTCATTTCATTTGCTTTTTCCAATATTGTATTTAAATTTTTGTTTATCAATAACATTAAAATTGTATAATGTTTGTCTGATTGACAGATAATATCTGTGAGAATAATAAAATCAATCATATGTATGTTCATCAAAGTTCTGAATACTCAAAATTACTCGAAATTTGTTGCAACTAACTGATTATTACTAGTTATACAAGTTGAGCATTTAGTGGGACAAGTATATCAATTACTGGCACAAAACATTGTAGCACTTTATCATTCAAGAAATATGAATAATGTTATTAAGACACTTTTGTTCCCATAAGAAAAAACTGCAGGTGAAAATAATGATATTTAGGTATAATAAACAAGTTTTTATTCCCAATTTTGTCTTAGCTGATCAATCACTGGGGCATTTACCTTTTTTTGTTGCGAAAATTGCAACCCCGATGTTCTAAAATATATTTCCATAAGAATCAGAACTTTATTTTTAGTTAACAGTTTCAATAAGAAGGCGAACCAACCAAATTTCAAAAATACCAAGTTCATAAATATGTGTAACACACCAATAAAGTTCGCCTTTAGTCTGGGTGTCAATCTGCATAATCCGAGTCCATCCATTACGATTTTGGTGTTTTGAAACAAGTGAAAACGGAAATTAGCAGCTTTACATTTTTATTTGAGTTGCACTTATCTCTCCCTACTACAGCCCAAGTCATATTTTTTTTTCTTATTAAGATTTAAAATTAATGACATTTGCTTAATTCCTTGTTCTGTTTGCGGGCCCAATTTCTCCACAACGTGTTTTGGCTTTTTTTTAATTAGGCTAGCTCGCCTGGCACTGTGGGTTTTTCTTATTACTTTATAATTATGTTGTAAATATTATATAAAAATTTGTTTGTATTATATGTATATGTTAATGTTTTTGTCTTGTAGTTATCTGAATTATTAACGTGCAATCTTTTATTAATTTGGAAGGAGTGTGTTTTGTTTTTCTTTGTAAGTAGTTTTCATTACTAATCCAATTTTACTTTTTATTACATTATTTGTATTTTATTTTATATGGGTTATAATACTCCTCTTGGGGAACCGAACTCCCAAAAAAAATCGGTAACGCGCCTATATTGCAACCTCAGTGGTGGTGCGGAAAAGCAATACAAAAAAGCCATTTCAATTTGTTTTTATTTTAGTATTTTTTATTACAATTTTAATTATGTAAGTATATGCATGTGTGAAGGCTAAACGATGTACCAATATGACACTGATTTACAACTAAATATACATACATATGTATATGTATTTATATTTTGTTAATGTACGTATTTTCTTTATCAAAAAATATATATTACAAGCTCAGATAATTTTTAAGTAAGATTGTTAAAAGATATGGTTATTCATTCGTAAGTTACATAATGTGAAATTGTAAAATAAATATTCAAACTGACTTAAAATAACTACTTCTAATTTATACAGGGAGTTACGAAATAGCTATCACGCAATTCGAATAGCTACGACGTAAATTCGAAATTCGTAGAGTGGCATTCACTGAACCCACTCGAAACATCAATTCGTAGATTTTCTTGCCATTTTTCTACGACGTGTGTTTGCATCGGGGAGAAATAAAAATTAGTAAAAAAAAGAAAAAAATTCAGAAAGCTTTAATATGTAAGTCCATTGTTAATTCAATAATAAATAAAGGCATGTCGAGCTGGAAGAAAGTAATTAATTTCTACATTTGTTATTAGTTCGTACAGCATATTTTTTGTTCATGTGTGGTGAGATTGGAAGTCATACATAAAGAGAAAACTATCCGAAAAAAAGAGAGAGCAGGCAGCAACAAGCGTAGAACGAAATAGACAGCATAATTTCAATGACTTGGAAGAGCAAGTAATAAAGTTGACAGTTAGAGACCAGCACGCACGGCATTAAAGGGACGGTAAGTGTAGGACTACATTCTGCAGGCGAAGTAGAAAGATGTGAAGCCGATCCCGACGTTTCCATGTTGTCGGAGAACTGCAATCCTTGCCTCCCGAGACGTGCTCCATATGTTCAGAAGCGAGCCGACTCAAGTTCTGCAGAACTTTTAAAAGAACAGCTGGAGCTTCAAAAGGATTCCATCAAAAGAGTCTGGAACACTTTGCCCACCAGAATGCGAAACTAGACGTCCTCGCTTCGAATATGCAGCGCTTGTGCTCCGCAATGGAACGAATGCGCGATGTGAAAGCAGCTGAGTTGGAAGCGAAACGCAGGTACCACAGACACATACAGAACTTGAATGTGGCTAAAAATAATATTCAACAACAATAAAAAAGTTTGTTTAAAAACAATGAATTTAGGTGTTAAAATTTATTTTTATTACTTACCATCCATGGTTTGTATAATTGAGAACAATATTTACATTAGCGATCTACATACATACATATAGCCTGTCTCATGCTTGAAGCTGCATGATAAAGGTTCAATAATTTCGCTGATGAAAGTTTTATTATTATTATTATTATTTATTAGAGTAATATGAAATATTAAACTAACTTAAGTAAAATACACACTAGCTACCAGGGCCTACGGTGCGATTAAATGTTTACAATTTTTTTTTCTTTTTTATATACGAATGCTGTTCTTATATTCCGAAATTTAACATATTGATATTGTAATATATTTTTATTTGGTTAGAATTGGTTTAAATTTTTCTGCTCAGATTAATATCGTTGATATATTTTATTACTTTTATAACGTTTCCGATGTTAATTTCATTTAGTAGAGTTGACGGTACAGTGGTACCAAAATTCTTTGCTCGAAGCGCCGATAGGTTTGGGCAATAGTCGAGGATGTGTTGGACAGTTAGGCGGTTTGGACAATGCGGGCATACAGGTGGAGTCTCACATTGAAGAATGTGGCTATGCGTGATCACTGTGTGGCCGAGCCTCAGTCGAGTGAAATAGGTAATTTCTTTCCTTGACAAATCCGCTGGGTAAAGCGCTTTAGTACATTCACGATTAATGGTGGAGTAAAGATGCTGATAATGGGACCAGTCTGAAATTTGTTTGTTACGGAGGTGTCTATTTATCATCTTCTGTAAATCCTTGCTCGGCGATGCATTAAAAGTTAGACATGGTGATGAGACTGCGTTTTTGGCCGCTTCGTCGGCAAACTCGTTGCCTGGGATGCCCTTATGCCCAGGAACCCAAAAGATTTGGAGTTTCTTTTTGTATTTTATAAGTCTGTCCCTAATTCGGTTTATAATAGAGTTATCGTGGTAAATATTTTTAATTGCTGAGACTACAGACATACTATCTGTGCAAATAACGAAGTGCCCTTTGTTTTTAGTTGCAAATTCTGCGGCTTGTAGTACCGCGACTGCTTCTGCTGTATAAATAGAACAGTGCAATGGGAGCCAACCGGCTGTTATGAGTGTTCCATTTTGGTGCACTACACCGAACGTTGTACTGTGGTCAGTTTCTGATCCATCTGTAAATATGGGGATCCAGTTGATCATCTGCCTACTGTTAAAGTGCTCAATGAATAGTTGTTTAAAGCATTCGTTACTGGTGTGTGCTTTAGGGTAGGTGTGTAAAAGCTCGGATACAGAAGATTGTGGTAGCGACCAAGGCGCTTGCTTACAAATTTGATTGCCCATTGGGGGTATTTGAATCTCTAGTTCTTTGCAATAGGATATGCAGCGACGAATAGTAGATTTGGTGGAGTAGATACGTTTGTGGGATGCAGCGAGACGGAATATGTTAAATAGCGTTTTATTTGTGGTATTAATAAACTTTGGGATCAGTCTCCACGTAGTGAGGTCGCGCCTTTCAACAATGGAGGGGAGACCTGCTTCTGCTAACATACATTTAACTGGTGAAGTGGGGAAAGCGTTCAGACTACGTCGAACCGCTGTATGGTATGGCGCTTGCAAAAGTTTTATATGTGTGTTAGCGCACCACCCGTAAATAGGGAGTCCATAATCTATTTTTGATAGCATTATTGATCTTGTTATATTAATTAAAGTGTTAGTATGTACACAAAGGTTTTTTGATGATAAGTATTTAATAATATTAAGCCTGGTAGCTAGATTTTTTCTTAACTGCTGACAGTGCTCTTTGAAAGAATATTTAGAATCAAATACAATGCCTAATATTTTTAAGTTTTTTACATTTTGAATGTTAGTGAGCTCAACATTGATATCAATTGGGGGGCAGCTTTGTTTTCGACAGATGTGCAAAATTTTGCACTTTTCATAAGCAAGGGTGGCTCCAGATCTTAATCCCCATTGTTTGAGTTCGAGTAGTAGCTTTAAAAACGTATTTTTAGTGCTTGGTAAGTCCTTATTTTTTGTATAAAAAAAAGCGTCGTCTGCATAAATATTTAAATTGATATTTTTGTAGTTTAGTGTTATTCTATTTATTTGCTCAAAGGCTATCATAAATAGGACAACCGATAAAGGGGAGCCTTGGGGTATGCCGTTATTGAGTGGAAAAGGTTTTGAAAGCTGTCCGTTGATATTAACTTGGAATGCCCGTCCAGTCATAAACGATTTTATGACTTGAAATATCTTTTTCCCAATTTTCCACGCTTTGAGTTGATTTAAAATGACATGAATGCCAATGCGATCATACGCTTTTTCGAAGTCAGTGGCTAACACTGTAATGTGATTTTTGGTTGAGAGCGCATCGGCGATAAAGTGTTGTAGGTGAAGGAGTGCGTCGATGGTTCCATGTTTCTTTTTAAATGCTGACTGGTTGTGACTTATTAAATTATTTTTCAAGAAAAACCACATTAGCCTTTTCGTGAGCATTTTTTCAAATATTTTGCTGAGACAGGGGGTTAGTGAGCTTGGGCGATACCCACTTGTACTGTCTTGGGGTTTATTTGGCTTAGGGATTGGTAGTATGGTGGCCGATAGCCACGTGTGAGGATAAAGCCCCCCGTTGAGGATGTTGTTGTACAATGACAGAAGGATACGTTTAGCCGGAAGTGGTAGATTGCGGAGCATAGCGTAGGTTATACGGTCTTTTCCTGGAGATTTCCCTTTAGCGTGTTGCAGAGCGACATCTAATTCTATTTGGGAGAATTCTGTTTCTAGGTAGAGAGCATCTTTTGTGACTGTGCTGGGGTTGTATACTTCGGCCAGGATTGTCTGCTTTAACGTATTATATTCTTCGGAAAAGTTAGTGTCTTGAGCGTAATTACACCAGGTAGAAGCAAAGGCATTTGCAATTTCGGTGGAGGAAGTAAGAAAGGCGTTATTATGACGTATCGCAATAATGGGAGCTCTTGGAATACCAGTGAGCGTCTTGATTCTTGCCCAGATCTTTTGTGGCGAGGAGTTTGGATTGATAGTTTCGGTGAATTCAGATATAGATTTCCGTTTTGCTTCTTTGACGCGTTTTTTGAACTGGGCGTTTGCCTTTTTGTAAGCGATAAGGTTGACAATGTTACAAGAGTTTTTATAAACCTGCCAAAGTTTTTGTTTATTTGTACGTAATAGACTAAGCTCGTTATTTCACCATGGTGAGCGTGATTTATGCCCCTTTGGGTTGCTTTGAGGAATCGTTTTGTTGGCTGCTGTTCTAATTATCTTGGTGATTGTGGCTGCTTCTTGGTGAATGTTTACAGGGTGCCACTCTTGTATCGCCTCTAGACAGTGTGTCTGGAATTGATCCCATTTTGCAAAGTCTGTCAAGAATTTTGGAGATCTCTTCGGGTTCTGTACGTTCAAATTATTTTGTAACTCTGTCAGAATTGGGTAATGGTCGCTTCCATAAAGGAAGTTAAGGATTTTCCACGAACATTTAGGACTTAGTTGAGGTGAAGCCATAGTGATATCGACATGGGTGAACGTTCTGTGTGTAGAAAAGTGCGTGGCTGACCCGTTGTTTAGCACAATCAGATTCTCCGCGAATATAACATTTTCTAGTTGTGTACCTCTAGCATTGGTAGTGGCTGAACCCCACAGGGGACTCCACGCATTGAAATCACCTAGTAGTGATGGAGGAGGTCTCTTATGTCTTTGTCGGAAAATGTTTTACTTGGTGGGATGTATGCATTTATTATTGAGAAGGGTGTAAGGAGATGCAGTTCTATGGCTATTGATAGGATATTTGTATGTATAGCTATACGTTTGTGCGGAATATTCCGTTTTATTAGTATTGCGACCCCCTGCTTCGCATATCTGTTGTTACTGTCATTATAGAAGTAACCAATATACGTCTTGGGGATTATAGTGTTAGTTACTTGAAAAGGAATGTGGGTCTCTTGAAGGCAAATTATATGGGGGTTAAGATCTTTTATCAATTGCTCTAACTCATTGTAATTGTTCCCATATCCTTTCAAATTCCACTGTATGATTTTTAATGACATTTCAATTGTAAATAAAATATCAAAAATAAATTTAAACACTTGATTCTAATATAATATAACTTATAAAATAAATGATAATTGGGATGTCTAAAGCATGTTTAAGTTTAAGTTGTTTACTTGGCACTGTTGTTTTTGTTGATAGGTGAACGTCTCAGTACGCTGGGACTCCCTTTGCTTATTGCTCTATTCATGGTATTTGTTGTAGACGTAGACGTGTCGGTATCCATGTGGTGATCTGCTTCTTTTTCAGTTTCTGTTTTTGACGTTTTCTCGCTACCGTAGTTGTTGTGTTGATTTAATGTAACAATAGTATGATCTTTTGTTGAATTAGTTGTTGTTGTCAGATTAGTTTTTTTTGTTGGCTGAGCGTTGAGTTCTGTTAAAAATTTTTGTATACTGTCTTTGCTAGTAGTTGCTTTGACGGTTTCTTGCGTAATATTAGGAGCTTCTGAAGTAGAGTTGTTGGAATCAGGCGGATTATGTGTGTTTACTTGTGCTGTAGAATTGTCTTCTGTTTTTGTTGTTTGGGCGAATGAAATGGAATTTGTGACTGCGATTGGATTTTGTATTTTGTGTAATTTTAACGCTTCGCGCATAGAACATTTCTTCTCAGTTTTTATTTTAAGAATAGCTCTGGCCTGTTGATATTTGGGGCATGTGTTGGCTGAGGCTGCGTGTTCTCCAAAACAATTTGCACATGATGTTCTGATGCAGTTTTCTGGTTGGTGGGGAGGTAGGTTGCAAGAGACGCAGGCGGGTGCGTTTTTGCACATTTTCATTGTATGCCCAAGCTTCTGACACGATTTGCATCGCATCGGGTTTGGGAAATGTGGCCGCACAGTGCATATTTCCCAGGCTATGTCAATTTTTTCCGGTAAGAAATAGGTGTCGAATGATAGTAGTACTGCTCCGGTTGGCTTGACGACTCCTTCAGTTATGCGCGTGAATTTGTGGACGGCAGTGACGTTGTATTGCTTGAGTTCTTCAATAATCTCATCTTCTGGAACTTGATTTAAGAATGGCGCGTATACTGTCCCTTTAACACAATTTAAATTATGGTGGAGTTCACATGAAACTTGACAAAGGCCCGGTAGAGAATGGGTGTTAATAAACTTTTTTGCTATTTCTTTATTTTTCACCAGCAGCAATAAGCCTCCATCACGTAGAGGAGTAATTTTGTTTATTTCTATGCTTATAGCCAGAAGTGATTTGTGCACCGCAAAAATGGAGTAGCTACTTAGTGGTTTATTTTCGTCTTTAGATTTTATCACAAGAAATTTGGGGCTATCTTTTTTTGTTACGGGCAATTCTGGGAATTCTTCAATACCGTTTGCTGGTTTTTTTCTTTTTGCACGAGGGCTCGGTGACAATAGTGCAAATCTATTGTCCCCGAGATATTGGGGCCCGGGGGCCATCTCACATCAAAAGTTTAGTCAAGCACGTGTGTTTACAAAGCACTAGATGTATATAAGTAGAGAAAAAAAAAAACAAATATACTATGCACTGGTGCGCGACGCGTGAGAAAAGAGAATTGATGGTAGAGAAAAAAAGAAAACTTATGGACTGTTTAACAAGCGTGACCGATCGCGTTGACTGCTAGTCGGTGACTGCTGATGAAAGTTAATTCCAAGACTTCTGAAACATCATCTACCACACGATAATGAAGACAAACATTGTGCAAAGCTGCAGCAACATTGACAATTTGACATGCCTTCAATGGCTCATAATATACATAGTTCACGAGCCCCTAGAAGCCAGCTACCCACCGTTGGTGAACGAAAAGGTGTCATGATCCAAGGTTCCAATGTGTATCCAGCGTCTGTGCAATAAATAAAATATAAATATTAAAAAAAAAGACTCAAACCGTGAAAACATACCTAAAAGCCAAGTGTTTCCTGCACCTTCTAGGTACTTTCTTTCAAAAAACGAGCTCGCATTGCTAACATTCCATATGTGGGTTGTTGCCAGGGTACTGCGCGTTAATGGAGCGGATTCGCATTTTATTGTCGCATATCTGCAAGCAACTGAATTAGAAATATGTAGTAGGTAGGTATACCTTGTTCGTAAGACTTTCAATCATTGCATTGATGCTGTAGTAGCCTTTCCGGTTGTAGTAAAGGAATTTATCTTTAGTTGGAGAAATTATTTTTATGTGCGTCCCATCCATACGTAAAATGATGCCAAGAAAACTGTGTTTTTGATAAAATAGTCTCTTGGCTTGCTGTTTTTCACCGCCACTCATGTCGAGATTGACCCACTGGAGACACAGCCGTGTTTCTAGCAACGATAATACGGCTTTTAAGACGCTGCAAAATGTTGATTGGGCCATTGGAACATCAAAGTCTTTTCCCACTCCATCCTGATATCCTCCCTCGGCAAGAAACCGTAAAAAAGGCTGAGTATGTACCATATAGTGGGCTGCACAAGCACTATAAAGGCTTCAATACAAAACATCGCACTCATTTCAAATACTGTCGTTAACTTTCATTGGCTTTGCAAAACAGAGCATCGATCATGAAAGCATTTTATATGTAAAGAACAACAAAATTAAAATACAGCAAAAACAAACCGAGGTAAGTGAAAACCCAAGTAAATACGAACGGAAGTAAATCAAAATCGAAGCAGTGCTACGCTGTACTCCACCGAACAATGTAGGAACATGTATGAACAATATTCTTCCTAAAATAATGACTTGTGGAGTAATTTTTCATGGAATATTTGAATTATTTTAAGTTCATATAATTGTTTTATGTTCAGATCTGGGTTGGGCATTTTTGCACTACCACTGTCTATTTAGTGGTAGTTTAATGGATTGACAGATAGAAAGTAACTGCATTTATATTTATATTTGTATTTATTTAAGATATTCGGATGTATAAGTAAGACTCTAGGTCTTTTAGTGTACCTCTGCAGGATGGCAGTAACAAAATTATAAAACTTAATTCTAGAACAGCGCAATATTAGCTTAAAACTAATTGTCAAACCACTTAAGACGCAAATATTAATATATATACTTATAATTAAATTTAAGACAAGAAGACTAGTATGAAGAATAGTTGAGAACGTGAAGATGAACACGAAAACGATAAAGAAGAAAGATATCAAGTAAAGAAAACATTCAAATCGCAATCATATTTAATTTAACTGTGGATCAACTTTCTATAGTTACCCCTTTTTAAAGCAGCCTTGACTAATTCTGGAACGGAATTCCAGAGCCTCACAGCATTGATGAAAAACAGCCTTGATGAGGACAAGTATTTAGGCTTATTAGACATTGATGCCTACTAGATCTTGCAAATTTTAACTTCTCATAAAGATATTTAGGAGTTTTAGATTCAATGAGATTAAATATGAAAATACAATTTCTTGCCGCAAGATAATCAAAAATGCTTTTATTTTTTTAAGGCCAAATACGTAACATGTAACGTTGTTAAATAGTAGATCTATTTTTTGAGACGAAACAGAATCAAGTTTGCTGTATACAAGCTCGGAGTACGTTATGTGGGGGACAATAAGTTGAACAGCTAACTTCCTCCTTGTCTCTAAAGGTGTAAATGAAGCTGACAATCTTAATCTACGCAAAACAGCATATACATTGCCAACAATTTTATTTATGTGGTCAGAACAACTCAACATAGAGTTCACAGCAAAACCTAAATTTCTTATCTTGTCAGTAAACTTTAAGTCACTATCACCAATTGACAGTTTTGGAATATCGTCCACATATACAACACCGTTACTTATGGGCAACACATATGACTTGGATACATTTAGGCAAAGACAGTTATTTTAAAACATAAATCTTCAACAAGACCAACACGACTTGACAAATACAATTGAATGTCGTCAGCATAGGCGTGAACATTGACATGCTGACACACAGAAAACACATCATTGACAAATAGACTAAACAAAATGGGACCAAGAACAGATCATTGTGGCACCCCCGAGGCAACAATACAAGACTTAGAGGAGCCATTTAGGCATGTCACTTTCTGAGATCTTCCTCCAAGGTAGCTGGTCATGAGCTTCACACAGTTATCCGAAAACCCAAAAAAAATTTCTAGTTTTTTGCAAAGAAGTTCATGATTTACTGAGTCAAATGCCTTTGAAAAATCTAGAAGACAAAGAAGAGTTAGATTGTCGTTGTCAAACTGTATCCTAATGTCATCAATAATTTTTAACATAGCTGTAGAGCAGCTGTGTTTTGGCCTACACCCTGACTGCAAAGGGGATAGTAGATTGTTTTGTTTAACAAAATATGAAATTTGTGTTGCCATCAGAGACTCACACACTTTGGAGAAGGCCGGAAGGATGCTTATCGGTCTATAATCACTGGGACTGGTGGCAATGTTATTTTTGGCAACTGGTATAATGACAGCATTTTTCCACTCTGTTGGAAAATATGCAGTTGTGAAACAGTGATTAATGATGTGTGTAAGAGTACTCAAAATAAATGGAAGCACAAGTTTTACAAACCTCAAGGAAATTCCATCTTCACCAATAGCATTGGACCTAATAGTCATAACAGACTTTAGAACTTCAGTCTCAGTTACTCCATAAAATTGGAATTTTTCTTTTGAAACGAAATGGTAAACAAATTTCATAGTTAGAGGGCTACTAGTGCTCTTACTGGCGCTAGTAAGATAATCATTAAGGTCGCTATGGTTAATTTTACACTCTGTCTTTAGTTTTCCATGTACATTAAGATTTTTCAAGTTGCGCCATAGTATTTTTGATGGAAGTGACGGGACTAATTTTGAATTACAGTACAATCGCTTCGCATGCTTTATAGTGGCAGTAACATTATTTCGGGCCATCTTGTACTGTGTCCAATCGTTGTCAGCACTAGTCCTTTTCCATTTTGGATATATAGTTTATAGCGAGTTTTTATAGCGGATCTGATTTTGTTATTATACCAAGGGCAAGAGCTTTTGATGGCCCGAAAAGTACGTAGATGGACATGATCATTAAACAATTTTGTCAAGTTTTTGTTTAGGAAGTCCACTTTCGCATCTACTTACTTACTTACTTACTTAATTGGCACATTAACCGCCTAAGCGATTTTGGCCGAGGTCAACAAAGCACGCCAGCTGTCCCTATCTCGTGCTAACTGGCGCCAATTGGAAGTCCCAAGTATAGCCAAGTCTTTTTCCACTTGGTCTTTCCAACGCAGAGGAGGTCTTCCTTTTCCTCTGCTACCACCCGCGGGTACCGCGTCAAAAACCTTCAGGGCTGGAGCTATTTCATCCATTCGAACGACGTGACCTAGCCAGCGGAGCCGCTGATTCTTAATCCGCTGCACTATATCTACGTCATTGTACAGCTCGTACAGCTCGTCGTTCCATCGAACGCGGTATTCGCCGTCGCAAAGACGCAAAGGTCCATAAATCTTTCGAAGAATCTTTCTCTCGAACACTCCAAGAGCCCTCTCATCTGATGTTGTCATCGTCCATGCTTCTGCGCCATACAATAGGACGGGCATGATGAGAGACTTATAGAGTATGGTTTTTTTCCGTCGAGAGAGGACTTTACTATGCAATTGCCTACTCAGTCCGAAGTAGCACTTGTTGGCAAGAGAGATTCTCCGTTGGATTTCAAGGCTGACGCTGTTATTGGTGTTAATGCTGGTTCCTAAGTAAACGAAGTTCTCAACTTTTTCAAAGTTATAACTGCCAACAGTGATTTGTGATCCCAGTCGTGAATGTGCCGAATGTCTATTTGATGACAGGAGATACTTCGTCTTGTCCTCGTTCACCTCCAGACCCATTCGCTTCGCTTCTCTATCCAGTTTGGAGAAGGCAGAACTAACTGCGCGGTTGTTAAGGCCGATGATGTCAATGTCATTGGCGTACGCCAGCAGTTGCACACTCTTATAAAAGATGGTACCTGACCGATTTAGTTCTGCTGCTCGAATTATTTTCTCCAGCAATAGGGTAAAGAAATCGCACGACAGAGAGTCACCTTGTCTGAAACCTCGTTTGGTATCAAACGGCTCGGAGAGGTCCTTCCCAATCCTGACGGAGCTGGTGCTGTTGCTCAACGTCATTTTACATAGCCGTATAAGTTTTGCGGGGATACCAAATTCATACATTGCGGCATAAAGGCAACTTCTTTTCGTGATGTCGAAGGCGGCTTTGAAGTCGACAAAAAGATGGTGTGTGTCGCATCTACAGTCTTAATAAACCAGCAGTCATCCCAATTAACATTTGACAGACAAGCATACAGATCATCAATGTTTACAGACTTTAAATCACGATACATAAAAGTAACACTAATAGCTGGACAATTAAATGCCACATCTACTGTTCAAAACACAAGGTCATGGTCTGATATAAAAGAAAGTTGGTCAAATTTAAGAATATGGTCGGGGCTTGAAGTAATAACGAGGTCTAAGAGACTAGGGCATGAATTGGTCGCATATATTGTAGGTACGATTTTGTTAACTATAGTAAGGCCTGCATTAAACACATGGTCAAATAATTTGTTAGTATATGAGTCATTCAATAAAAGGTTAACATTAAAATCACCACATATAACATAACACTCATAATCAATCAAAAACATAGATAACTCAACAAAAAACGAGTCTAGCATGCAACATCTATGAGGATTGTAAACACAGGACACTAGTATTTTAGTTACATGGTCTGAAACTTCCGCAATAATAAATTCCGTCTCAGAGTTATTAGATACGGCTAATAGTCCAATCTTCAGGGCAGACCTGCAATAAATTGCCACACCTCCCCCTTTTTTGGTAACTCTGTCGTGACGTATCATATTGAAGCCTGGGATTCCATAATAATAATCAGAAATATTAGGGTTAAACCATGTTTCTGAGACACAGATGACATCAATACTCGTTTCTACAAAAGTCTCCCTAACATAGTCCAATTTATCACTATTAAGACTTCGCGCATTAAAGTGAACAACATTAAGTCCATTGGGTTGTTGGCATAGAATATTTATCAAGGTCTTGTGGCTTTCACCAATGCTGAACGCAGATGTCCTATTGGGATTTAAGTCCAAAACTATGAACTGATAAAGGGGCAAGTAAAATTTGTAAGGCAAAAAATAAACAAAAATGACTGCAAATTAAAAAAGTGAGAGTGAATAGAAAAAACACGAATCAAATAGCATAAGACATATAAACAGAGAAGCTAGAAAGCAATGAAAAGAGAAAAATAACATGAAAGAAGAAGACCAAGCCATACTACTAGCTTAGTTTCTAAGTTTGTATAAATTAAACCTAGCATACAGCATAGTATAAAAATATCCATATCAAGATAAATTGTAATTTTTTATTTTTTGGTGAATTGATTTCGCCTCTAGAGTTAACGAGTTGCGACTCTTCACCTGGTTTCAGCCGCACAAAAATTTTCCCACGGACGGAAAATGCTGACACCAAAATCTTCTTTCGTCTGAGTTCTGATGCATACGTCATAACTTCACGCTGGGTTGGTGGCATACTCTCATGCAAGTAAATTGAGCCGTAACCGGGCAACTCAATATCAGAGAGCGCCAACGATCTCTTCTTTGCCTTGCAAAAGAAAGCGATGGATTTTAAGAGCTGATTACGATCATTTGCAGAGAACAGCTTAACAACAATTGGACAAACACTCTTATCTTTTTGCCCATTGCCTTTGGCACTTCGCAGCCGAAAAACATCACGCAAAGGTGGTGGTTTGTGCTCAGCTGCACTGCAGACCTTACCAAAGATTTCGGATAAACACTCACCAGACTGCGCTGCTTTCAAGAGCACTAAGCTGAGCTTTGGTGGTAATCAGTTCGCTGCGAAGAGAGAGAACATCAGCACACGCATTCTCCACCGCAGTTACTCTCTTCTCAATTCCTGCTGTGGAGAGTTTCAGGCTTGCTGTTTCAGCAGCCAGCTCACCAATTTTTTGCATCACTCTCTCCTCCGATTTTCTCATTACTGCAGTTAACTGCTCTATTATAGAGTCTCTCTGCTGCTCAAGTTTCCTCTCCATCCTATCAAATACAGTTGATGCTGCGGTGAGGGGAGTATGTGGAGGGGATGCAGGTTTTCGCGCTGGATTTTTCTGCGTTGATGACATTTTGGTTTCTTTTGCTTGGAGCAGTGTTGAATTGGGTCAGGTGAAACAGTGTGCAGGAAACAGCAAAACAAACAGTTTACATCGCTCGCGAACACAGCTAAGTTGGCTTTTTTTAGGTAAATTTCGAAGTTTTTTACGAGGAAAAATACAAATACTTAAGAGCACCACGAAAACACGTCCTACTCGAATGACAACATGTTCAGCATTATGTTAAAAGAAAAATCCATTACCAGTAAACATTTGGTGATATTGAAAAACAAAAACACTATCACTAAATGTTTAGTGACAGTGAAATTGAAATTGCATTATCACTAAACATTTACTGATAGTGGAAAAAAAATTTCACTATCACTAAACTTTTAGTGTTAGTTAAAAAAATTGCACTATCACTAAACTTTTAGTGAAAAATGATCTTTAACTACATAAATACATGTGAATTTATAGTTTATGTCCCATATTAGTCAACTAATTTGTTGAAAATTGCTTTTTGGTGTATAGGCGCTGTAATTAAACGATGCTGTTGGGTCACTGATTGCCCACCTCAGCATTTATCGATAATAAGTTTATTATTCATTTGTCTCCTATTTACTAATTGTATGCTTCAAATATTCAAGGTCAAGTATCTAAAGTCATTCACCCCAATGCAGTTATTATTTGTATTAACATTTTTTACCTGCATTTTCTATGTACACTAGCGAGCAAAAATGGTTGAATGTTTGTTTTTTAAGATATTAGCAATGTTTTTTTCATAACAAATTTTTTTCAATAGGTTTTTATAAAAATATAGTACATTTTTAAAACATTTCATATAAATTAAAGTTTTAAACATTATAAAAAAATTTATGACCGAACAAATTCGAGTATAATAAAATATACATTTAAAGTGACTTAAACTTATCGTTAACTTTTAAAAGTTTTGGAGTTATTTTTTTTAATAACGCAAAAAAGGCACGAATAACCTTGCTTATATCTCAAAAGGAGACTTTCATGGTGGAAGTATAGCAACTGAAGTAATTCTGTACTTGAATGGCGATGTTAGGAGCATTTTTAATAAGATAACAATAAAATATGAGTTTTTACGATATATGTACATATACATATATATCATAATTCAATTGGCTTTTATTTTAAAATATATTGATGTACAAACCTTGGTAAAATAGCTTCCCTTCTTACCTCTGGTGGGGGATAGTGAAGCTAATCAAAAACAAGACTTGTACGTGTGAGATTTGTATTGAATCTGAGTAATTTTTTTAACATTTCTTCCTTATATACTAACTTCTTAACCTATATATGTAATATTATTTGATTACATGAATATATGCGAATGTATATGTAAGTACACTCATATGATATCAGAGACCAATGTATTTTACGTGCACTACAACTTATGTGTCTGAATATGTTTACATTTGGTTATATTGCGCATCTTCATAAGATATAAAAAACTAACGCATTAATCTGTTATGATTATTTAAGTTCAATGTTTACGTATGTGCATCTAATGCACATGCTAACAGCGTAACCTAATATTCACGCACTCCGGCAATTTTCTGTCAAAAATGTCTCATGCTCATACAACTTGTATGGGAGCAACCCAAATTGAACGGCGTGCGCCAAAAGCTAACTCAGTTTCCAGTTTTTATTTTGCGTGACATTTTGATTTGACGTTTATCCCACCGTTGAGGGTGATGCGCATTGTCTTAAATATAACGAATACGGACTTTTTTTTTGGATGAGCAAAAAATTATCAAAAAGCTTTGAATGAAAACTTTTTATACATTTGTACATTGTTTGGAACTTTGGATTATGATTTTTATGATTATTATTGCTTATATAATATAAAAGAGGAAACAAATCAATTGCCAAACATGGTTATAAGTTCCTGTGTTGAAGCTCTTCATATAAATTAAGATAATATTTAATGTTTAAATAAAAATTAATACGTAACATAAGGTAAAGCAAATCTTTAAACTAAATAAATAAATTGAACCAGCGCTGAAAACTTCCACCTTGTATTGTTCTCAAACGAGTTTGACAGCCATGCAACTCTGTAAAGTAAACGCATTCAAATCGATTTTGGATGGACGTGGTTAAAAATCTTGCGTGCTTGCGTCCAAAAACGCAATCCGTATATATTCGGTTAGCCTGTAAGGATATAGATAATCGGCTTGCTACTTGTGGGCATTGGCATATTTTGTATTTATAGCATATTCTTATGTTTGCTCATGCACTGTTATGTATGAGTGTTTAGATAAGCAACGATTTTCACATATTCATAAGCAACTCGATCGCAGTAAAACTACATCTGCGCTTATCATGATACTTGACATTTAGTGGACTGTATATTTATACCCGCGCACTTGTGTACAAGGGTATCATAACTTTGTTCACATAACGGTTGCTTGTAACAGCATAACGAAATCAAGATAGATATAGACATATACATATATACTAAAATGCTCAGAATGAAAAGAGCAGACGATAAATTGAGTAAAAATTGAGATATCTCAATGCAACTTGGTAGGTAGATTGTCTTTGACCCAGAGCAGGTTGGTATTGAAAATGGGTAACATCGGACAGTAACCACGCCCGCTTCCCATATAACGGCAATTGTCGAAAATGCAAAAATTGCTATATTTCAGTAGCTATTAAAGCTAGTTTTCTCAAATTTTGTGTATGCTGTTGTATTCGAGCAGGATATCCGACTGAATAAAAAATTTTTACAGGGGGCTTGGACCACCCACTTAAGAGTTTATATGTATATCTCTGGAACCACCCACCCGATTTTGTTCAAATTTGGTATACGTATTACACTATGCCTATTTAAGCGATATTTATCAAAATCATACCATAACCACGCCCACCTGTCATATAACGGTAATTTTCGAAAACACTTAAAAATCGGATATTTCAATAAATGTTGTACATAGTCTTACCCTTACTCCTCGAGAAACAGTGTTATATTATTAAAAAATGTTAATTATCACTAAAGGTTTTCACTATCACTGAATATTTAGTGATAATGCATTTTTTATTTCACTATCACTAAATGCTTAGTGATAATAATTTTTTTTATTTATCCATATAAACTCTGTTCCCTTACCTCTGCTATTATTCCGCAGATATCTTCCGAGGAAGTATTTTATTATTTGAGTTAATTAAATAAATCATTTAAGGCTGGCCCCGATTCGATCCCGACGTGTTTCCTCATAAACTGTGCTAAACATATTTATGAGCCCTTAACTAATTTATTTAATCTTTCTCTTAAGCTTGGGATTTTCCTTTCAGCTTGGAAAGAATCATTTATTATACCCCTTTATAAGACCGGGAGTAGGTCTTCTATAGAAAATTATCGCGGTATAGATAAGCTTTCTGCTTTTATTCGAAGCTATTGTTGTTGATCATTTAAGTATTCCATATCCTCCACAATTTCTAGCAAACAACACGGGTTCTCTAAGGGTAAATCCACCGTTACAAACTTGCTTGAGTTCACAACTCATGTTTCAAATGGATTCAGAGAAATTATGCACACTGATGTAATATACACTGACTTTAGTAAAGCATTCGACAGAGTAAGTCACTCTTTACTGATCCATAAACTCGATCTCCTTGGTTTTCAACCTAATCTCCTTCGTTGGATATCTTTTTACCTCATTGACAGAACACAACGAGTTCTTTTTAAAAATAGTTCCTCAAACATTATTTATGTTTCTTCAGGGGTCCCACAAGGAAGTCACCTTGGTCCGATTCGGTTTTTACTTTTTATAAATAACTTACCTTCTGTAATAAATTATTCAAAAATTTTATTGTATGCTGATGTTGTAAAGCTTTTTAGACCATATCATTCTGTTGAGAGAAAGATCCTTACTACAAGCTAATTTAAATAGCATGTCTAACTGGTGTGAAGTAAAAAACATGCCACTAACCTTAAAAACGAAAGAGTAGGCAGCCGGATTTACTCTGGTGAACTCGATCTAAACCTCAGTCTTCGTTTACCGGACCACTGTAGTGTTTTCCAGGCCGAACTAAATGCAATAATGGAAGCAGCTCGTGGCCTTACAACGTGCACCTCCTTAGAACGAGGCATTACCATTTATTCTGACAGCCAGGCTGCTATCAAATCTCTGAATTCCTACGGTACAACCTCCAAGTTAACCTTTGAATGCAGAGCAGCTCTAAACCAGCTGGCGGATATTTGCTCCGTACATGTTGTTTGGGTCCCTGGCCATAAGGACATCCCTGGCAATTGCCTGGCTGATAAACTAGCAAGGAAAGGGACGGAACTAACTGTGATAAACTCTGCTCAAGAGGCGGGTTTACCATTAGCATCCTATAAACACAGATTAAGATCTGAGCTTATGGGTAAGGTAAATTTAAGGTGGGCATCGGAGCCCACCTGCCACATTACAAGACAAATCTGGCCAGAAGCCGATGCTTAGCCGCTCCTCTCTCAGATTAGTAGTTGAGGTGATAACCGGGCACTGTCTCATGGGCACGCATGGGGAAAGGCTAGGTTACCCAGCAAATTATTTTTGCCACAGTTGCCGAAACGAGGAGGAGGTGGAGAGTATTGAGCTCTATCTCTGCCACTGCCCTGGCTTGGCCAAGACGCGCAGAAAAGTTTTTAATGGCTACTTTTTGGACTGTTTAGCTGACTTGAACTCGGCAAATATTTCCAACTTTCTACTCTACATCAAACGCACTGGATGGTTCAATTTTTGAAAGAAGGGAGGGAGGGAATGCATGGCTTATGCCAGTGGTACCACAATGGGCTTCTCACAGCCTAAGTGTGCCACCGTGCTCCGGTGCGGTGGCAGCCACCCTAACCTAACCTAACCTTAAAAAATGTAAAGAAATGTGCTTTTCTCGCAGAGCAGTTCAACCAGCTTCTTATGACATATGTAACCATAACCTCGAACAATTGTTAAACTTTGTTGGTCTTGGAATTACAATGGACCCGAAATTTAATATTAATCTTCACAAAAATGTTACAGTTAACAAAGCCAAAGGTGTTTTTCAATTTGTAAAACGGTGATCAAAAGAATTCAAGGACCATAACATGACGAAGGCTCTGTTCACAACGTTAGTGAGGCCTATACAGGAATATGGATCTGTTGTTTGGAACCCGCGCTATCAAGTTCATTCCGACCGAATAGAGTCAATTCAAAAACAATTTCTGGTTTTTGCTTTAAGAAATTTTCGTTGGGGTTCTCAGTACAACCTGCCGCCATATAAACATAAGTCGTTTAAAACTCATTAATCTTCCTACACTTGCCATTCGCAGAGAAATGCTAGGCATTGTATTTTTGGTCAAGTTACTGACAGACTTGATATCTAGCTCATCTTTTCTTGGTTAAATAAAACTAAACGTTCCCTCCAGAATTTCAAGACATTTCCGGCCTCTCTTTCTGAAGCCATGTAAAAGTAATTTTGAGTTAAATGAGCCACTCCTTAGTTTGTGTCAGGATTGTAACACTCACTCCGGTTCTTTTGACATTTCAGACTCACTTTTTTACATAAAGAAAACTATACTCAATCCTTTCAATAATTAATACATACATACATATACATATATTACTATTCGATCAGCTGATGAGCATTTGTTCTGTAGCTGAACAGTTTTAGATCTCGACACTTAACAAACCTCTGCCTTTCATGACTCGGCGCAACATATATGAAAAAAAAACAAAATATTTTTTCTTTTTATATATCCGTGCGTCATGCGGATGCGCCCCAGGCGTTGGTCGGGCGGGTATGGAGGGATAAAACCTTTGGGATGATTATTATTATTATTATTATTATTATTATTATTATTATTATTATTATTATTATTATTATTATTATTATTATTATAAGGCTCCCTAGAAATGGGATGTTTCGTCATATATTTTGTGCATAATTATTTGAATCAGAATTATCACAAACATATGTACATACATACATATATTGCGTTAGGACTTGTGAAAGCAGATATCTGTCTCTCTTTCCTGTTTCTCTAAAAACAATACTTTCTCTTAACTGTCAAAGCCATCCCCTTCTATCCTAAAGGGCCGTACACATACAACTTTCCTCGCTTTACTTGACTATTCGAACCTTAACAACAAAGCATGAGGTGTAGAAGGTTTGCTACATAGAACGCTTTGAAAGTTTCAGCGATAATTGTTTGTTTTGAATTGCGATATGTGCTTAATCCGAGAATTTTGTTTAATAAAAGAATAAGGAATGTGTTTTACAGCTACTTACATATGTATGTTTGAAATTCGCGAGTGTATTAAACTTTACTAAGACTGAGAAGTAACAAGTTCTTGCTTCTTCAGTGATAGTTAAAAAACGAATTGAACCATCACTGAAGATTTAGTGATAGTGAAAAAAAAATTAAGAATCACTAAATATTTAGTGACAGTGAAACAAATATATTTTTCACTAAATATTAAGTGACAGTGAAAAAAAATTATTATCACTAAACATTTAGTGATGGTGAAATAAAAAATGCATTATCACTAAATATTCAGTGATAGTGAAAACCTTTAGTGATAATGCATTTTTTATTTCACTATCACTAAGATATAGTGTCAAGGTTTCCTGACAGTTGGAAAGTCGCTAATATAATTCCTGTTGCCAAAGTAATGCCACTCAACCTTGTGACTTTCGACCAATAAGTAATTTGCCATCATTGTCGAAGGTTTTCGAAAGATTGATATTGAATCAAATGATGGGGTACCTTTCGGAAAATGGTCTCATCTCCGAGCATCAATCCGGTTATCGTCGGGGGCATAGTTGCTCAACTGCTGTGCTTAAAGTGATGGAGGATATACGGCCATTCTTTGATAAGGGGGACCTGACAATTCTAACACTATTGGACTTCTCCAATGCATTTGATACTGTTTGTCATAAGATTCTTTGCCAAAAACTTGTTTCGTACTTCGGATTCAGCCATGATGCAGTTAGCTTAATAACGAGTTACCTTACAAATAGACAACAAAGGGTAGTATCAAAGAGTAGCAGCTCAGCCTTAATGCCAATTAAAGCAGGCGTACCCCAAGGTTCTATTCTGGGTCCCGTTTTATTTCTTTTGTATATTAATGACATTGGAAAGTGCTGTAGAAATGTGTCTATTCACTTATACGCTGATGATGCACAGATATACCTCTCTGCACCTCTAGGCCTTACGGAGGACTTAGTTTTTAGAATAAATGAAGACCTAGAATATATTTATATGTGGTCAGAACTTAATAGGCTGAATCTCAACACAGCCAAAACACAAGCAATAGTCCTATCTAATCGCTCGAGTAGCATGGATGATGTTTCCCCGATAATACTTAAAGGAACTGAAATTAAGTACGAGAAAGTTGTTACAATCCTTGGATTCAAGATCAACACAACTCTATCATGTGTCGACCATGTAAATGCGTCAATCAGCAAGTCGTATTATGTACTCAGACATCTTTGGAAGACAGCAGCCTATATACTTTCGGACATAAAACTTAAGCTTGTCAAAACGCTATTGGTGCCTATAATATCTTACCAAGAGTGTGTATTTGGTTGCCTGGACAAGGCCTCCATGAAAAAGCTACTAATTAATAATGCTGCTAGATATATATATATATGAAACGAAAATTTGACCACATTTCTGAGTTATCTATACAAATCCTTGGCTGTAGCTTATCTGCATTTTTTGACCGTCGCTTATTGTTATTTATACACAAGATAATCTACACACGTTGTCCGAGTTATCTCTTCTTTAAATTAACCTTTGCGCAGTCAACTCGTACATGCAACCTTATAGTCCCACAATATAGGTATTCAGGTACCTCCAGAATGTTTTTCGTTAGAGCTGTTCTGTTATGGAACTCTTTACCCAATAAATTAAAACTGGAATCAAATCTAAGGCAGTTCAAATTGGCAATTTATTCTATATTCTTACTCTAAGTCTTAATATTTCTATATATTTTTTTTTTTAATCGCTTTTCTTCCTTTCAAATTTCTGCTACCTTATGTACATTACATTAAGTCCTATGTTGTTAAAAATAAATAGTTTTAAAGTATTCACTTTTATACTTAAGTAATTTTTACACGTTAAAAGACTATGTCTTACTTGTGTCTAAATAATAAATAAAAATAAATAAATTAATAATTTAGTGATAAAAGTTTTGGAGATTTAGTGATAAAAGTTTTGGAGATTTATCTGTGCGCATTTAAAGCTAAGTACAATATATGTTGAGCATTTTTTGCATTGATTTTATACACTTTAATTTAGTTTTCAATTGCCGAGTCATTAGTTGATTTGCATTGTTATTGTTTCTTATTTACATTGTTTTTGCTTCTTTTTTCGCTTTAAACTTTGTGTATTTGTTAAAGTTTGCGCGCATTTTCTTTTCTCTTTTTGATTGTCATTCTTTAAACAGCTGTTTGCGTCTAGTTTTTTAGGTGTCTATTACTGTGCATCTAAAACTGTTCGTTGCATAAATAGCTCTCAAACGTTAAATAATTATAAAACTTGCCCTACCTTGCAAACTGCTTTCTTCTTTGATTTATTAATACAATTTTAGTTTTTACTCATATTGAATTTTACTGTTTCAATTATGTCTTGCATTTTTGACAACTGCAAAAATAAAAGCGATAATGAGCAACGCTCTGTTGCATGCTGGTTGTGCGATGGCATTGCTCATATAAAATGTGCCGGATTGACTGGTAGAGTCCTAGACTTAGTAAATGAAGGAAGAGGTATTCGTTGGATACATATGTATCAATTGATGAGAGCAATGAGTATAGTTTTCTTTATGTAAAAAAGTGAGTCTGAAATATCAAAAGAACCGGAGTGAGTGTTACAATCCTGACACAAGCTACGGAGTGGCTCATTTAACTCAAAATTACTTTTACATGGCTTCAGAAAGAGAGGCCGGAAATGTCTTGAAATTCTGGAGGGAACGTTTAGTTTTATTTAACCAAGAAGAGATGAGCTAGATATCAAGTCTGTCAGTAACTTGACCAAAAATACAATGCCTAGCATTTCTCTGCGACTGGCAAGTGTAGGAAGATTAATGAGTTTTAAACGACTATGTTTATATGGCGGCAGGTTGTACTGAGAACCCCAACGAAAATTTCTTAAAGCAAAAACCAGAAATTGTTTTTGAATTGACTCTATTCGGTCGGAATGAACTTGATAGCGCGGGTTCCAAACAACAGATCCATATTCCTGTATAGGCCTCACTAACGTTGTAAACAGAGCCTTCGTGATGTTAGGGTCATTGAATTCTTTTGATCACCGTTTTACAAATTGAAAAACACCTTTGGCTTTGTTAACTGTAACATTTTTGTGAAGATTAATATTAAATTTCGGGTCCATTGTAATTCCAAGATCAACAAAGTTTAACAATTGTTCGAGGTTATGGTTAGATATGTCATAAGAAGCTGGTTGAACTTCCCTGAGAGAAAAGCACATTACTTTAATTTTTTTAAGGTTTTGTGGCATGTTATTTACTTCACACCAGTTAGCCCTTGGGAAAAAAGGAGTAGATTTCTGGAAAGAAATTGACCCCAAAAAATATTATTTGGCAAGGAACGAAATGCTGAAATTGTATTCAATGTTTGGAACAACATACTCATGCGAAGTGGCATTTTCCTCTTTGAAACTAATTCAGAATAAGTATAGGAATACATTGTCGGATCGCCATATATCAGATTTGATATGTATAAAACAATATAATTATGAAATTGATTTAAATAAGATTTTTGAAATAAATAATTAAATAAAACAAAATTATTATTCATTTTTTTTTTTGAGCTCAAGTCTGCTCAGTGTATTTCGCTGCCGTTGTCTCTGCTTCACTAATACTACCATATATATCACACCATCTCGTTGAGCACCACTGATATACATCATACATCTATTTACAATCCTATACATATGCACATACATACAATTCAAAAATGTACATAATAATAATATATGTATGTATGTATGTACGTACATACATATGTCATCATTTGCACATGCGCATCTAACTCATTCATTCTCATAAATTGGCTTCATTCATAATTTGTGCGCACCTTGCACACTTGCCCCGCTACGCGCATGTGCCGTCCACAAACCATTCTTGTTCGCGACGATGACAAAAATTATAAAATCTTCAATTTGACCATCCGCTGATGTCGAAATGAAAATTGGCAACAAAGTGCTTAAACCTCTTTCCCTTCGCACAATTGCATTGTCCACACAAAAATTATGAAGTCTGAAATTCTCTTCGCTAGTTGAAGATCGACAACAAAGCTCATAAACCCCTTTCCCTTGAAGTTGTCTTGTCCATCGCCGCAAGCAAAAAGTAAATTTGCGCGAGTTGAACAAAAGTGCGCAGTTCGAGTCAAGCAAATAGTTTCACTTGCGCTTCTACCGCCCTTGCTCCATCATCATTCTTTTTCTTATTTTGCATAATGACAAAAATTTAAAAAGACAAATATAAATCAACCACCAAATTTGCAAATTCGGTGGCTGCTGGCGTCGAACTCGTGCCAAAACAAAAAAGTTCGATTATTGCTTCAACTCTATTCATCACACCACAGAGCTTCTTACTGTCGTTTGATCTTAATTGCGGTTTTAAGCAGTTTGCTGAGAAAATTTGGATTTTGCCAATTCGTATACAGTATTTCTTGTTTAATTGCGTTCAACACTTCTTCGCATCAATTTTATTCCTGATGAGAGTTTATTTTTAATTAATAGTTCAATTTGCATTGTTATTAAGTCCGCCCTTTATGTAATTGGCGATTAGCAGCAGAGGGTTATATTTTTATACCAAAGTATAAATTTTTAAGTAAATTTCTTCGATTATGAGTGCGGGCAAATATATTTTTATGACGCTTGTAAGAGGGAAATACTATAAACACAGATATGTATGGCAGAGAACAAAGTACATACATACATAAATATTATTTTTTGCGGAGACAAAAGCGAGAAATCAATTAAAATATGAAATTAAAATGTTATTTAAAAATTTTAAAATGTTGAACTTAAATACTGTCTCAAAAACTTCAGTAATTTATTTGAAAATAAATAAAAGGGCATTCTATGGAAACTTTTCGCGAATTTGCATTTTGACAAACCGAATACAAATTCTCACAAAATAATTTCAAATTTTCGGGATACAAGTGTGAGGAACAGTAATTTTACATTAAATTATTACATAATTCATATTTAAAAGTAAAATAGGGAACGGAGCATAAACACAAATTTACGAATTTGCATTGTGACTAACCCAATACAAATCAAATTAATTCAATCTCTTAGTAATTTTTTTTCAATACCTTAAAAGTACCAAGGAGTAATGAACCTCACTCTTAAAAATCTATATAAAATAATATCAATTGCCTTTAATAAGAAATTGTCAATATTTATTTATAACACGCATGCGTAATGCCGTCGGCAAAACCACAAATTTTTGTAAACATATTTGTGCAACACATGTAAATTTGAGCAGAAAAATGCCAGTTTACAGTAATTTAACGAAATTATTCTGCTAAGTCTCTGTACAATAACATTCTGGATTCCCTAGCGCGCGCGTTTCAGAAATTTATTTTTATCGTATACGAAATGCACCTTCTCATTATTAAACGTTCTCTGGTGATAATGCATTTTTTATTTCACCATCACTAAATGTTTAGTGATAATAATTTTTTTTCACTGTCACTTAATATTTAGTGAAAAATACATTTTTTTCACTGTCACTAAATATTTAGTGATTGTTAATTTTTTTTTTCACTATCACTTAATCTTCAGTGATGGTTCAATTCGTTTTTTAGCTATCACTGAAGAAGCAAGAACTTGTTACTTCTCAGTCTTAGTAAAGTTTAATACACTCGCGAATTTCAAACATACATAAGTAGCTGTAAAACACATTCCTTATTCTTTTATTAAACAAAATTCTCGGATTAAGCACATATCGCAATTCAAAACAAACAATTATCGCTGAAACTTTCAAAGCGTTCTATGTAGCAAACCTTCTACACCTCATGCTTTGTTGTTAAGGTTCGAATAGTCAAGTAAAGCGAGGAAAGTTGTATGTGTACGGCCCTTTAGGATAGAAGGGGATGGCTTTGACAGTTAAGAGAAAGTATTGTTTTTAGAGAAACAGGAAAGAGAGACAGATATCTGCTTTCACAAGTCCTAACGCAATATATGTATGTATGTACATATGTTTGTGATAATTCTGATTCAAATAATTATGCACAAAATATATGACGAAACATCCCATTTCTAGGGAGCCTTATAATAATAATAATAATAATAATAATCATCCCAACGGTTTTATCCCTCCATACCCGCCCGACCAACGCCAGGGGCGCATCCGCATGACGCACGGATATATAAAAAGAAAAACAATTTTGTTTTTTTTCATATATGTTGCGCCGAGTCATGAAAGGCAGAGGTTTGTTAAGTGTCGAGATCTAAAACTGTTCAGCTACAGAACAAATGCTCATCAGCTGATCGAATAGTAATATATGTATATGTATGTATGTATTAATTATTGAAAGGATTGAGTATAGTTTTCTTTATGTAAAAAAGTGAGTCTGAAATGTCAAAAGAACCGGAGTGAGTGTTAAAATCCTGACACAAACTACGGAGTGGCTCATTTAACTCAAAATTACTTTTACATGGCTTCAGAAAGAGAGGCCGGAAATGTCTTGAAATTCTGGAGGGAACGTTTAGTTTTATTTAACCAAGAAGAGATGAGCTAGATATCAAGTCTGTCAGTAACTTGACCAAAAATACAATGCCTAGCATTTCTCTGCGACTGGCAAGTGTAGGAAGATTAATGAGTTTTAAACGACTATGTTTATATGGCGGCAGGTTGTACTGAGAACCCCAACGAAAATTTCTTAAAGCAAAAACCAGAAATTGTTTTTGAATTGACTCTATTCGGTCGGAATGAACTTGATAGCGCGGGTTCCAAACAACAGATCCATATTCCTGTATAGGCCTCACTAACGTTGTGAACACAGCCTTGTTAGGGTCATTGAATTCTTTTGATCACCGTTTTACAAATTGAAAAACACCTTTGGCTTTGTTAACTGTAACATTTTTGTGAAGATTAATATTAAATTTCGGGTCCATTGTAATTCCAAGATCAACAAAGTTTAACAATTGTTCGAGGTTATGGTTACATATGTCATAAGAAGCTGGTTGAACTGTTCTGCGGGAAAAGCACATTACTTTACATTTTTTTAGGTTAGTGGCATGTTATTTACTTCACACCAGTTAGACATGCTATTTAAATTAGCTTGTAGTAAGGATCTTTCCTCAACAGAATGATACGGTCTAAAAAGTTTTACAACATCAATAAAATGTTTGAATAATTTATTACAGAAGGTAAGATATTTATAAAAGTAAAAACAGAATCGGACCAAGGTGACTTCCTTGTGGGACCCCTGAAGAAACATAAATAATGTTTGAGGAACTATTTTTAAAAAGAACTCGTTGTGTTCTGTCAATGAGGTAAGAAGATATCCAACGAAGGATATTATGTTGAAAACCAAGGAGATCGAGTTTATGGATTAGTAAAGAGTGACTTACTCTGTCGGATGCTTTACTAAAATCAGTGTATATAACATCAGCGTGCATAAATTCTCTGAATCCATTTGAAACATGAGTTGTGAACTCAAGCAAGTTTGTAACGGTAGATTTACCCTTAGAGAACCCGTGTTGTTTGCTAGAAATTGTAGAGGATATGGAATACTTAAATGATCAACAACAATAGCTTCGAATAATAGCAGAAAGCTTATCTATACCGCGATAATTTTCTATAGAAGACCTACTCCCGGTCTAATAAAGGGGTATAATGAATGATTCTTTCCAAGCTGAAGGGAAAATCAAATCAAAGATTAAATAAATTAGTTAAGGGCTCATAAATATGTTTAGCACAGTTTATGAGGAAACACGTCGGAATCGAATCGGGGCCAGCCTTAAATGATTCTTTTAATTAACTCAAATAATAAAATACTTCCTCGGAAGATATCTGCGGAATAATAGCAGAGGTGAGGGAACAGAGTTTATATGGATAAGGTTTGCTCAGAGGCGAGTTAATGGAGTAATTTGACCTGAAGAATTGGGCACACATGTTGGAAATTGGTTGGGAGTCACAAGACACGGTATTTTGATATTTCATAGCAGACGGAAAACTAGTCACTCTGCGCCTAGAGTGAACGAAGTCATAAAATGATTCAGGGGTTTTCATTAAATTCCTTTTAACTTTGCACTAATAAGATCTGTAGCATTTTTTATTTAATTCAAAATAAGTTTGTCGGATAACTGAGTATTTAATACAGTTAGTGTGCAAACCAGTTTATTGTACAATTTAAATGATCGCGACTTTTAATTTTTAAAAATTTTTTAGTTCTTTAGTAAATCAAGGTTGTGATTGCACCTTTGGAACGCAAACCCGTTTTGGTACAAACTTTTGAAATAAGCTAAATATAGTGTTATTAAAATGCTGGACGCAATGTTCAACATCATCTTTATACGTCGGCCATGATAATTTTAATTATTCTCGATTTAATTTCTTGAAATTGGCATTCGCGAAAATAAAACGAGCGTTTGAGCTACTTGATTTATCAACATTATTTCCAAAATCACCAATAACTTCGTAATTTACCTCAATCGCAGGGTGATAAGAGTCCTCTGGAATAACCAAGGGTTCGCACCTCTTCATAGATGACTTAGATACGTCATCAACAAAAACAGAATCCCGAATGGTGCCAAAATTGTTTGGAGTTAAATTTATCTGATTTAGATAGAGCTCAGCCATATCTTTTTAGAACACAGTGTATCTATACCTTGATGATATTGGAACGATAAAGTCGTCTGTAAGAGTCCATGATATGAATATGTTGAGAATATACCGATAAGTCAGAGTTAGGAGGGATGTAGCAAGCAGCTAAGTAAAAGAAACCATTTCCTACCATAACTCGTATTGCTTTAATCTTGATTTATATGCAAAGCTTCAACACAGGAACTTATTAACAATTGATTTATTTCCTATTTTATATTATAGAAGCAATAATAATCATAAAAATCATAATTCCAAGTTTCAAACAATGTACAAATTTACAAAAAGTTTTTATTCAAAGCTTTTTGATACTTTTTTTGTTAATCCAAACAAAAAAATTACTATTCGTTATATTGAAGACAATGCGCATCACACTCAGCGGTGAAATAAACGTCAAATCGAATTGTCACGCAAAATAAAAATTGAAAGTAGAGTTAGCTTTTGTTACAAGTTACAAGTTGTATGAGCATGATAAACTTTTGACAGAAAATTGGCGGAGTGCGTTTATATAAGATTAGGCTGTTAGCCATACCCGAAGCCGCTTCGTGTACGTGAAGCGTTTGATTTTTCGACTTGCTTCATACGAAATGCTTTTGTTTTCGTAGCAAAGCTGCACTGGAATTTACTTGTTGAAAGTATTGTACAGCAGACGTTTTACGGAGCCCTCTAGTAGGTTCATACTATGTATGCATGTAGAATGTTCTTATATTGTCGACCAAAAAAAAAGGAAGTAGATGTTCGAGGGTCAATCACTGCTGCAATACTGTAAATAAAATAAATAATGTAATAAACTTTCTAACCCGCTTTCAGTAGGTAGCTGCAGTAGAAATATTAAAAAAAGAAGGAGGCTGTGTCAGAGACACGGCCATTAAGTTTAACGTAGAATACGCCATCCGATAAGACAGAAAACATATGTATAATGATAATTTATAATGATAAATAATACAAGCAAATGAATTTCTTTATTTGATAGTTACTTTTGATGATATACATAAGCTTATGATAGGAAAATAGGATAAAAATGTTTTTAAATTATCAATTAAATTTCTCGCAAAAACGAAGTCAATGGTAGTTATCAATAGTAAAGATAAATGATAAATAACAGACCCAAATCTATTTGATTATTTGAAAGTTACTTTTGAGAATATAGGCTTATGATAGGAAAAATAGGATAAATATGTTTTTAAATCATAATCATGTTGGATTAGTAAATGTGACTCGCGAAGAAATTGAAAACCCTACGTTCTTCACTGAGTGTGCCGAAAAAAACTTTGCATTCCTGAAATCTCTTCCCAATTCTATGGCATATTGGCAAATGAAACGGAATGATCTCAGTAATGAAGCGTGATTTATATTTTTTAATATACTAAACGTCAACTTTCAGCTGTTGTCAAACAGCATCAATCACCATTGTTATTTTGCAGTAGTTGGCAGCGCTTTCTCTGCCTTTACTCTACTTAAATTTTCCCGCCTAAAATTATGCAATAAAATGAACGTCTATTCACGTTACAAACTACACTCTCAACCAAACACCACACACATATTTGTTTGGATGTGTTTATAAAATTTTCATTTGAGAAATTAAAATATTAGGAAGATATCAACCAATATGAAATGTATGTCAAACGAAAGCTAACATCTTCATTTGACTACAAAAAAATTTTTAAAAAAATTTATCTCGCCGTTTCCTTATAATATATATATAATATATAAGATTACAACAATAACAATCTGACATGGGTGCCCATACCGTAAGATAAGACGTATTCTACGCCAAAAAAAACCTTTTGAGCTCTGTGCATTTTGTTTTTGCTATAAAACTAAAGTTTCAAAAATATTTTATCAACTACCTTGAATTGTACTGAAAACATTCTTATAATGGTAATTTGCATCTTATAAGACGATCTTTAGAAAATAACAGTCTAAAGCAGATGTAGCGAAATTAATATATGTAAGAACTTTCCTAAAATGTAAGACACAAAAATGCACAGCGTATTGCACGAGTATGTAGAGGATCTATTAACACACGCCCGCTCCAGGTTATCAATGAAGTATGGCTGGTTTCATTATGTTCGGCAATAAATGTGGAACCTAAATTGCAATAAACGTTTTTAATTAAATTTAATTTAATGTGTAAGCCTTCCTAGCAAAAGGTGCGTTCCATGTGAGTTGATTTCCATGTGAGGCGATTCCGTCATGTCCACAATTTACACTTTGATCGAGGCTGCAGAAACATTTTATTAGTTTCTTTTTTGTTCATATGTATGTTTGTATATAAAGTTGTACATAAGTATGTATGTATGTATGTATGTACATACCACTTTATACCACTTCAACTAACAATTGAAAACTGTTTACCCTTAACAAAGTTCCACAAGAAATCTAAGCTTTCCGCGTAATTCTTCCGCGATACAATATAATTACTGATAATTATTTCTAAATACACTTAGAGAGTTCATAAGTGTTATTGGTCGTATTTCTTTAGAGCGCTATTGAAATAACAGAGGAGCTAGTGAACGCACTATTATATCTGGTATTCAAGCAATAACTCAAAAAAATCACTTAAAATAAACTTGAGCGGTCGGTTTCTTTAAAATATGCATACGTACATACTTCATCACTTAACAGTTTTCAATCAAAAATAAACCTCAACTGTTAATAAACAGAAAGAACCGATCGAATAACACACACAAATAACATACTAAACATTACTTTCAGAGTTGTATTGAAATACGAAAACTTAGCATGTGAAACAATAACAACAAGTTTACAACTTTTGTATTACAATACACGGTAAGACGAAATACGACCAATAACACGGCTTGTAAACTCCCTAACTATTTTGTAAACATTATGTTCGTTTTCATTCAACTTTAACTGCTTTAACGAATATGGTAACTGTTTCATTTTGTGGTGCTTTCCGGAATTTAAAGAAATATTCAAAACTAAATTTTAAATCTTGATATGAAGATAATAGATGGTATTTGTATTACAAAAAAGTGGAAGATGTTGTATAAATCGTAAAATATTTTAAATTTTGGACACTTTTGTCGCTTTAATAGCAGCAATTAGTACTAAATTAAAAAAGTTTTTTTCATGCAACTTGGCTTAAAGGAGCAGCTTTTTGACTAAAATAAGCAACTTTAAAAATCAGGCGATCTCAGCTGTGCCAGATTTTGACGTGTTTCGAAATGATATCTCACTTGTTATTGGTATATAATGCCCAACAACATGGGCAGGACAAGGTCTTAAAGAAGTGCCGGACCTTGACTGGAACTGGACTCGGTGGATAGATCCGTTGGAAGAAATCCACGCACCCACTCAGAACTCCCAACGGTGGAACCAAGTAGCTGACCAATGCAAAAGAGAAGTGAAAAGTCAAATAAAGAATAAAATTTTTTAAAGTTTTAATTTAATTTAATTTTTGTAAGAAAAGAAAATATAATAATAATAGTTTTGGCGCGTACACTATATAGCTCAGTGTTTGGCCGAGCTTCTCCTACCATTTGTGGTGTGCGTCTTTATATTCTACCACAATTTTAATTTAATTTTAAGAGTGAATACAAGTATATTAAAATATCTTCATTTATTTAATAAACAAACGTTCAATTTGTTTTAGTTGCTAAATACAGGTAAGTATAACAAAAAGGCTTGTATATCCTTAAATTTATAACAATTCATATCTCTGGGATTCGCTCCAAATGGTGGACCCTTCAGATTATATTAAATTAAATTAAATTAATAACATAAAAACATTGCCGAGCGAAAATGACACAAGATTATAAGACCTTCCCTGCTAGCAAGCGGTGGTGCACCTATACAAGGTGCTCCTCCGCAACTACCTAACGGCAAATGCCACTCCAGAATTTAGAAGCATAATAGGGGACCTTATGTCGGAAATACTAAGTGCCGACGAAAGTAACTGGCTCAGAGGCGTCCTTCAGCCAACACAGCAAGTAATGTTAGACAAAATGATTGATGATCGCTTTAGGATATGGACAAAATTGAGCACCGGAAACTTTGCGAGAATAAAAAATACAACTTTTGAATTCTCCAGATTCAACTTCTTAAGACACTGTTTTGATTGCTGATGAAGATGCATGTCGTCACATTATGTTAAAATAACTCTGTGCGTTGTCACTTGTACATTTATGCAAAGTTGAAGAAAACGTATTTGATTCAATATTTAAAAATGATAAAATAAAAATGTAAAGGTTGAATTAACATTATCCAATGACAACCTAACATTTCAATAGTTGATCTAACTAGAATTAATTTCAAATCAACATTTTTTCAATATTTCGCAAAATAACTAAAAATCATTTTTATTTCAACGTTAATATTGTTGATTTGAAATTGTAGCATTGTTGAATCAAAGTTGTTTTGTAGTAGATCTTACTCTCTTGAATTGTATCTAGCAACAAAATACGCACATGAATAACGGTTCATAACATACTCGTTCATGTTATTGCACGACAACAAGCTTCATTTGCGAAAACAATTTTGCGTGTGAAGTTTAATCTTAAAAGAAAATATTTAAAAAAGTGATATTAAATAGAACGTTATAGAAATGCAAAGTGAGGAGGTTTTTGAAAATGTTTTCTACGCCATAGGTGGTGAAGTGATTATTATTACTCCAGTTTTTGGCGAAGTAATTAATGAAACTCCAAAATCATTTTTGATCGAGGACGAAAACGACGACCAAAAATTAAAAACGCTTTTAGATGGTTTTGGTTTGGAAAATGTGTTTCAATACTTAAAATGTGAGTGTAAAAGAATAAAATAAATGCGGTATAAAAATTGTGTACGCTTAAATAATTGAAACCATATAAATATAACTTTCCTGAGGGGTTTTATAAAAAATCTATGTGCGATAAAAATCTAAAACCGATTTTGAATAACTTTTTTTCATATAAAAATTGCAATTCTTTCACAAGATGGCAAAAAGCGGTCAATTAAAGATAAAAATATGCTGTACAAAGGCGATCTTTTTGTTAGTTAAAACTAAAGCTTGTTCCACTAAATTTTCTTTTATGTTACTGCATTCCAAAAACTTTTCTAAAAATTAAAGTCTAACCTTTCGACTTTTAGATTTTTTTTAAATTTTGAATACATTTTTACATATTGGCTTATGTGCAAATAAGTTATGTTCCCCAGTGTACACAATAAATTATCTGCGTACAAGTAATATTTGATTGTTTTCCCGTTAACTTAATTCTTTCCTCTATTTACTTAAATAGCTGCTCAAGTAACATATAGGAGTTTAAAATATTTAAGAAAAGAAGATCTAAAAGAAGCTATTCCACCTTTAGGACTTCGAGTAGAGTTTAGAGAAGAGCTTATTGGATGGAAAAAGCAAGAGGTATAATATTCGTGTATCATATACATACATAACCGTTCTAACTTTATTTTTCTTTTAATAGTTTGGCATAGACGACGACACAATTACCGCAGATTCCAATGTTATAAATTGGCTTAATCGGCCAAAAACTTTAAATACTTCAAGTAGCGAATCTTCCATTTGCCGGACATATTTAAACAAGGTAAAAATTTGAAGTGTAATTGTAGGCGTTTTTTAAAGCTCAGAAAACCACAACAGTAGTTTTTCGCCGAAGTAATTTCTGAATTTATACACAGCATTTGATTTTCAACAGGATTTACTTGCTCTGTTATCAAATACCGCGCGTGGAACAAAAATTTTGAACGTTTACAAAGCGAAGAACAAACTTGACAACTCAAACAGGGATGAAATAATAGCTATTCTAATCGAAGAAATATGCTACGGAAGTATTTCTCTTAAACTATATTGATTCGTCACTTTAAATTTGACCATTTGCTAACAACGAAGTTTCTTAAGGTAAAATGTATTCAACATAATTGTGGTCAAACATTTACAAATTTTCAAAGACATTTAAACAAACAACACAATGGTTCTAATATTGGCATTAGTAATAGCACAACCTTAAATTATAACTCATCAAATTATACCAATTCAATCAACAAAATAACTGATAATGCCATGATTATTAACACTTGCATTCCCGCAACTAAAAATCATGAAGCAGCACATTACACAATTTCAAATAATGTAAGATAAAATGTATTAGAAAAAAAGAATATATTAAATTTAGTTAATAATTTAAAGAAAAAATCGCTACATTTATGTTTAAGTTTACATCAAAATAATTGTATGGCAAGAAAAAATGTGCTGCAGGTGCAAAAAATGGTGACAGGTTTATTTAAATGTATATTAGAAGCAATTGAGCATGTAGTTAATATTTACATAATTAACGAAATCCAAGACGATTTGCAATGCATACTAAATTTTTGTAACGACCCCTTTCGGGACATAAAATCTGAATACAAATTGTTTAAAGTATTAAAAAGTTTAGGCCTTTACGCCGAACCAAAACAAATTACACTAAACCAAACTATTTCAAAAGTGACTGAACAGGGTAATCCTACTTTGGGTCCCAAAATCTCAGATATTCATATTCTCCCGTTAATATTCAGGTTCAAAAAGATATTCGAGATTCCGGAACTTTTGCAATTGACAATTGAAAATACCAAAAATAGTATGAGAGGGACGGTTATTAAAAATTTTGCAAGTGGAGATATTTACAAAATAAAGAGTCAAATGTATAAAGATGACATGTGATACATCTGAATACATTGATTTTTTAAGAACTAAAGAAAACTATGCCAAAGACGTATTATAACATAACTTTCAATTGACAGGAATTAAAGAAGAATGTATGTTCACCAGACTAAACAGTTACCATGTTACACAAAACTTTTGCTTTGATATAATGCATGATTTGTATGAGGGTGTATGTACTTATGATGTGTGCAATGGGACTAATCGAAGGAGGAGTTGTTACTTTGAACGTCATAAATAATAGAAAACTATACTTTCAGTTTGCGGAAAACGAGTTTGGAAATGATTCTCCCGCTTTGGACTATGCAAGGCTAAAAAATTTTAACTTAAAAATGACGGCAAGTGAGGCCAAATGATTTACCCACTTTTTGCCTTTAATGATCGGCGATATCGTTCCAGATGAGAACAAGCATTGGAAGTTACTTATCCTTTTATCGCAAATTATAGATTTTTTATGTAAATCTTCATATTTGCCACATGAGCTCACTAAATTACAACATATTGTAGAACAACACCATTTGCTATACATTACATTGTATGTGGCGCTAAAGCCCAAACACCATTTTCTCACTCACTATTCGACAGCTATTCAAAAATGTGGCCCTCTTAAATACTTGTGGGGAATGCGATTTGAGGCAAAACACAAAGAAGCCAAGGCATATTTAGGTAATATCACATCCAGATTGAATTCTCCCTATTCATTAACAGTTAAATCTGGATTACACTTTGCAAGTTTTCTGCTAGACCATGAGAGCGGTGTGGAAAATGAAATCGAATATGATTCCTTTAAAACTATAAATTTAACAAAAACAGACTACTTTTCTAAAATTGTTTATAATGAAAGTATTGATTATAATAATTGTCTGATATTAGAGGAAGTAGTTTATAAAAATACAAAATATAAAACCAACTTTTATTTAGCTTTACAAAGCGATGTATTTAAACTTTATAAAATACATAACTTTTTATATCAAAACGAAAATGTATACGTATTAAGTTACCCAATTCATATAAAAAAATTCTGCCCCCATTTTCAATCATACGAAGTGGGCAGCAAAAGTGATGAAATTCATATTATCGACATATCCACATTTGTAACTAAGCCATTGCACCTGTATTCAATATATAATGGCAAAACTTGCTGTAGAGTTAAATACGTTTGATTTTATAATTTTGACACCGTAACTCGATTGTCTATACAGTGATTATTTTTTTTTATTCGCAATGCTTTTCATAATAAGTTTATTTGATTTAAGTGACTTTTGTATGAACCATATTTTTTACGTACATGTAACTCTTACATCAGATGTTTTTTGAATTGAAATAAAGAAAATTAAAACAAAATACAAAATACAAAATAAACTAGCTTTTTTACTGGCAGATATTTTAAGTTTAGGACTTTAAAATGTTAAGTTAAAAGTCCTACATACTTAAACCAACATTGAAGGCGTGTTTGAAGTAACCTTAAAAAAAGTTAAACCAACTACTTTTCATTGTCAAATTAACCACTCTATATTTTTAGATCAACAATGGGAATATTTAAATTGACAGTTATCATTGTTAAATCAAAGGTGTTGTCGGGTTAAAATCAATTCATTTACGACGTTAAATGAATTATGTGCACTTTTAAATCAACATAAATGAATTTTGAATTGAAAAGGAACAATGTCAAAATAACATTACTATTTTTCAACGTAAGAATTACATTTCCATAGTTAATTTGACATCTTTCGGTGTTGACTGACTATCATAGCTGTTTATTGTAGAATCAACTTCGTTATTGTAAGATTTACCTTTGTTTTTTCCCTCAGTGTACTCAGGGAAAAACGGAAATGTTAAAATAACTCTGTGCGTTGTCACTTGTACATTTATGCAAAGTTGAAGAAAACGTATTTGATTCAATATTTAAAAATGATAAAATAAAAATGTAAAGGTTGAATTAACATTATCCAATGACAACCTAACATTTCAATAGTTGATCTAACTAGAATTAATTTCAAATCAACATTTTTTCAATATTTCGCAAAATAACTAAAAATCATTTTTATTTCAACGTTAATATTGTTGATTTGAAATTGTAGCATTGTTGAATCAAAGTTGTTTTGTAGTAGATCTTACTCTCTTGAATTGTATCTAGCAACAAAATACGCACATGAATAACGGTTCATAACATACTCGTTCATGTTATTGCACGACAACAAGCTTCATTTGCGAAAACAATTTTGCGTGTGAAGTTTAATCTTAAAAGTAAATATTTAAAAAAGTGATATTAAATAGAACGTTATAGAAATGCAAAGTGAGGAGGTTTTTGAAAATGTTTTCTACGCCATAGGTGGTGAAGTGATTAATATTACTCCAGTTTTTGGCGAAGTAATTAATGCAACTCCAAATTCATTTTTGATCGAGGACGAAAACGACGACCAAAAATTAAAGACGCTTTTAGATGGTTTTGGTTTGGAAAATGTGTTTCAATACTTAAAATGTGAGTGTAAAAGAATAAAACAAATGCGGTATAAAAATTGTGTACGCTTAAATAATTGAAACCATATAAATATAACTTTCCTGAGGGGTTTTATAAAAAATCTATGTGCGATAAAAATCTAAAACCGATTTTGAATAACTTTTTTTATATAAAAATTGCAATTCTTTCACAAGATGGCAAAAAGCGGTCAATTAAAGATAAAAATATGCTGTACAAAGGCGATCTTTTTGTTAGTTAAAACTAAAGCTTGTTCCACTAAATTTTCTTTTATGTTACTGCATTCCAAAAACTTTTCTAAAAATTAAAGTCTAACCTTTCGACTTTTAGATTTTTCTTAAATTTTGAATACATTTTTACATATTGGCTTATGTGCAAATAAGTTATGTTCCCCAGTGTACACAATAAATTATCTGCGTACAAGTAATATTTGATTGTTTTCCCGTTAACTTAATTCTTTCCTCTATTTACTTAAATAGCTGCTCAAGTAACATATAGGAGTTTAAAATATTTAAGAAAAGAAGATCTAAAAGAAGCTATTCCACCTTTAGGACTTCGAGTAGAGTTTAGAGAAAAGCTTATTGGATGGAAAAAGCAAGAGGTATAATATGCGTGTATCATATACATACATAACCGTTCTAACTTTATTTTTCTTTTAATAGTTTGGCATAGACGACGACACAATTACCGCAGATTCCAATGTTATAAATTGGCTTAATCGGCCAAAAACTTTAAATACTTCAAGTAGCGAATCTTCCATTTGCCGGACATATTTAAACAAGGTAAAAATTTGAAGTGTAATTGTAGGCGTTTTTTAAAGCTCAGAAAACCACAACAGTAGTTTTTCGCCGAAGTAATTTCTGAATTTATACACAGCATTTGATTTTCAACAAGTAAATCCTCTGTTATCAAATACCGCGCGTGAAACAAAAATTTTGAACGTTTACAAAGCGAACAACAAACTTGACAACTTCAACAGGGATGAAATAATAGCTATTCTAATCGAAGAAATATGCTACGGAAGTATTTCTCTTAAACTATATTGATTCGTCACTTTAAATTTGACCATTTGCTAACAACGAAGTTTCTTAAGGTAAAATGTATTCAACATAATTGTGGTCAAACATTTACAAATTTTCTAAATTTTCAAAGACATTTAAACAAACAACACAATGGTTCTAATATTGGCATTAGTAATAGCACAACCTTAAATTATAACTCATCAAATTATACCAATTCAATCAACAAAATAACTGATAATGCCATGATTATTAACACTTGCATTCCCGCAACTAAAAATCATGAAGCAGCACATTACACAATTTCAAATAATGTAAGTTAAAATGTATTAGAAGAAAACAATATATTAAATTTAGTTAATAATTTAAAGAAAAAATCGCTACATTTATGTTTAAGTTTACATCAAATATTGTATGGCAAGAAAAAATGTGCTGCAGGTGCAAAAAATGGTGACAGGTTTATTTAAATGTATATTAGAAGCAATTGAGCATGTAGTTAATATTTACATAATTAACGAAATCCAAGACGATTTGCAATGCATACTAAATTTTTGTAACGACCCCTTTCGGGACATAAAATCTGAATACAAATTGTTTAAAGTATTAAAAAGTTTAGGCCTTTACGCCGAACCAAAACAAATTACACTAAACCAAACTATTTCAAAAGTGACTGAACAGGGTAATCCTACTTTGGGTCCCAAAATCTCAAATATTCGTATTCTCCCGTTAATATTCAGGTTCAAAAAGATATTCGAGATTCCGGAACTTTTGCAATTGACAATTGAAAATACCAAAAATAGTATGAGAGGGACGGTTATTAAAAATTTTGCAAGTGGAGATATTTACAAAATAAAGAGTCAAATGTATAAAGATGACATGTGATACATCTGAATACATTGATTTTTTAAGAACTAAAGAAAACTATGCCAAAGACGTATTATAACATAACTTTCAATTGACAGGAATTAAAGAAGAATGTATGTTCACCAGACTAAACAGTTACCATGTTACACAAAACTTTTGCTTTGATATAATGCATGATTTGTATGAGGGTGTATGTACTTATGATGTGTGCAATGGGACTAATCGAAGGAGGAGTTGTTACTTTGAACGTCATAAATAATAGAAAACTATACTTTCAGTTTGCGGAAAACGAGTTTGGAAATGATTCTCCCGCTTTGGACTATGCAAGGCTAAAAAATTTTAACTTAAAAATGACGGCAAGTGAGGCCAAATGATTTACCCACTTTTTGCCTTTAATGATCGGCGATATCGTTCCAGATGAGAACAAGCATTGGAAGTTACTTATCCTTTTATCGCAAATTATAGATTTTTTATGTAAATCTTCATATTTGCCACATGAGCTCACTAAATTACAACATATTGTAGAACAACACCATTTGCTATACATTACATTGTATGTGGCGCTAAAGCCCAAACACCATTTTCTCACTCACTATTCGACAGCTATTCAAAAATGTGGCCCTCTTAAATACTTGTGGGGAATGCGATTTGAGGCAAAACACAAAGAAGCCAAGGCATATTTAGGTAATATCACATCCAGATTGAATTCTCCCTATTCATTAACAGTTAAATCTGGATTACACTTTGCAAGTTTTCTGCTAGACCATGAGAGCGGTGTGGAAAATGAAATCGAATATGATTCCTTTAAAACTATAAATTTAACAAAAACAGACTACTTTTCTAAAATTGTTTATAATGAAAGTATTGATTATAATAATTGTCTGATATTAGAGGAAGTAGTTTATAAAAATACAAAATATAAAACCAACTTTTATTTAGCTTTACAAAGCGATGTATTTAAACTATATAAAATACATAACTTTTTATATCAAAACGAAAATGTATACATATTAAGTTACCCAATTCATATAAAAAAATTCTGCCCTCATTTTCAATCATACGAAGTGGGCAGCAAAAGTGATGAAATTCATATTATCGACATATCCACATTTGTAACTAAGCCATTGCACCTGTATTCAATAAATAATGGCAAAACTTACTGTAGAGTTAAATACGTTTGATTTTATAATTTTGACACCGTAACTCAATTGTCTATACAGTGATTATTTTTTTTTATTCGCAATGCTTTTCATAATAAGTTTATTTGATTTAAGTGACTTTTGTATGAACCATATTTTTTACGTACATGTAACTCTTACATCAGATGTTTTTTGAATTGAAATAAAGAAAATTAAAACAAAATACAAAATACAAAATAAACTAGCCTTTTTACTTGCAGATATTTTAAGTTTAGGACTTTAAAATGTTAAGTTAAAAGTCCTACATACTTAAACCAACATTGAAGGCGTGTTTGAAGTAACCTTAAAAAAAAGTTAAACCAACTACTTTTCATTGTCAAATTAACCACTCTATATTTTTAGATCAACAATGGGAATATTTAAATTGACAGTTATCATTGTTAAATCAAAGGTGTTGTCGGGTTAAAATCAATTCATTTACGACGTTAAATGAATTATGTGCACTTTTAAATCAACATAAATGAATTTTGAATTGAAAAGGAACAATGTCAAAATAACATTACTATTTTTCAACGTAAGAATTACATTTCCATAGTTAATTTGACATCTTTCGGTGTTGACTAACTATCATAGCTGTTTATTGTAAAATCAACTTCGTTATTGTAAGATTTACCTTTGTTTTTTCCCTCAGTGTACTCAGGGAAAAACGGAAATGTTAAAATAACTCTGTGCGTTGTCACTTGTACATTTATGCAAAGTTGAAGAAAACGTATTTGATTCAATATTTAAAAATGATAAAATAAAAATGTAAAGGTTGAATTAACATTATCCAATGACAACCTAACATTTCAATAGTTGATCTAACTAGAATTAATTTCAAATCAACATTTTTTCAATATTTCGCAAAATAACTAAAAATCATTTTTATTTCAACGTTAATATTGTTGATTTGAAATTGTAGCATTGTTGAATCAAAGTTGTTTTGTAGTAGATCTTACTCTCTTGAATTGTATCTAGCAACAAAATACGCACATGAATAACGGTTCATAACATACTCGTTCATGTTATTGCACGACAACAAGCTTCATTTGCGAAAACAATTTTGCGTGTGAAGTTTAATCTTAAAAGTAAATATTTAAAAAAGTGATATTAAATAGAACGTTATAGAAATGCAAAGTGAGGAGGTTTTTGAAAATGTTTTCTACGCCATAGGTGGTGAAGTGATTAATATTACTCCAGTTTTTGGCGAAGTAATTAATGCAACTCCAAATTCATTTTTGATCGAGGACGAAAACGACGACCAAAAATTAAAGACGCTTTTAGATGGTTTTGGTTTGGAAAATGTGTTTCAATACTTAAAATGTGAGTGTAAAAGAATAAAATAAATGCGGTATAAAAATTGTGTACGCTTAAATAATTGAAACCATATAAATATAACTTTCCTGAGGGGTTTTATAAAAAATCTATATGCGATAAAAATCTAAAACCGATTTTGAATAACTTTTTTTCATATAAAAATTGCAATTCTTTCACAAGATGGCAAAAAGCGGTCAATTAAAGATAAAAATATGCTGTACAAAGGCGATCTTTTTGTTAGTTAAAACTAAAGCTTGTTCCACTAAATTTTCTTTTATGTTACTGCATTCCAAAAACTTTTCTAAAAATTAAAGTCTAAGCTTTCGACTTTTAGATTTTTCTTAAATTTTGAATACATTTTTACATATTGGCTTATGTGCAAATAAGTTATGTTCCCCAGTGTACACAATAAATTATCTGCGTACAAGTAATATTTGATTGTTTTCCCGTTAACTTAATTCTTTCCTCTATTTACTTAAATAGCTGCTCAAGTAACATATAGGAGTTTAAAATATTTAAGAAAAGAAGATCTAAAAGAAGCTATTCCACCTTTAGGACTTCGAGTAGAGTTTAGAGAAAAGCTTATTGGATGGAAAAAGCAAGAGGTATAATATTCGTGTATCATATACATACATAACCGTTCTAACTTTATTTTTCTTTTAATAGTTTGGCATAGACGACGACACAATTACCGCAGATTCCAATGTTATAAATTGGCTTAATCGGCCAAAAACTTTAAATACTTCAAGTAGCGAATCTTCCATTTGCCGGACATATTTAAACAAGGTAAAAATTTGAAGTGTAATTGTAGGCGTTTTTTAAAGCTCAGAAAACCACAACAGTAGTTTTTCGCCGAAGTAATTTCTGAATTTATACACAGCATTTGATTTTCAACAAGTAAATCCTCTGTTATCAAATACCGCGCGTGAAACAAAAATTTTGAACGTTTACAAAGCGAACAACAAACTTGACAACTTCAACAGGGATGAAATAATAGCTATTCTAATCGAAGAAATATGCTACGGAAGTATTTCTCTTAAACTACATATATTGATTCGTCACTTTAAATTTGACCATTTGCTAACAACGAAGTTTCTTAAGGTAAAATGTATTCAACATAATTGTGGTCAAACATTTACAAATTTTCAAAGACATTTAAACAAACAACACAATGGTTCTAATATTGGCATTAGTAATAGCACAACCTTAAATTATAACTCATCAAATTATACCAATTCAATCAACAAAATAACTGATAATGCCATGATTATTAACACTTGCATTCCCGCAACTAAAAATCATGAAGCAGCACATTACACAATTTCAAATAATGTAAGTTAAAATGTATTAGAAGAAAACAATATATTAAATTTAGTTAATAATTTAAAGAAAAAATCGCTACATTTATGTTTAAGTTTACATCAAATATTGTATGGCAAGAAAAAATGTGCTGCAGGTGCAAAAAATGGTGACAGGTTTATTTAAATGTATATTAGAAGCAATTGAGCATGTAGTTAATATTTACATAATTAACGAAATCCAAGACGATTTGCAATGCATACTAAATTTTTGTAACGACCCCTTTCGGGACATAAAATCTGAATACAAATTGTTTAAAGTATTAAAAAGTTTAGGCCTTTACGCCGAACCAAAATAAATTACACTAAACCAAACTATTTCAAAAGTGACTGAACAGGGTAATCCTACTTTGTGTCCCAAAATCTCAGATATTCGTATTCTCCCGTTAATATTCAGGTTCAAAAAGATATTCGAGATTCCGGAACTTTTGCAATTGACAATTGAAAATACCAAAAATAGTATGAGAGGGACGGTTATTAAAAATTTTGCAAGTGGAGATATTTACAAAATAAAGAGTCAAATGTATAAAGATGACATGTGATACATCTGAATACATTGATTTTTTAAGAACTAAAGAAAACTATGCCAAAGACGTATTATAACATAACTTTCAATTGACAGGAATTAAAGAAGAATGTATGTTCAACAGACTAAACAGTTACCATGTTACACAAAACTTTTGCTTTGATATAATGCATGATTAGTATGAGGGTGTATGTACTTATGATGTGTGCAATGTTTTAATGGGGCTAATCGATGGAGGAGTTGTTACTTTGAACGTCATAAATAATAGAAAACTATACTTTCAGTTTGCGGAAAACGAGTTTGGAAATGATTCTCCCGCTTTGGACTATGCAAGGCTAAAAAATTTTAACTTAAAAATGACGGCAAGTGAGGCCAAATGATTTACCCACTTTTTGCCTTTAATGATCGGCGATATTGTTCCAGATGAGAACAAGCATTGGAAGTTACTTATCCTTTTATCGCAAATTATAGATTTTTTATGTAAATCTTCATATTTGCCACATGAGCTCACTAAATTACAACATATTGTAGAACAACACCATTTGCTATACATTACATTGTATGTGGCGCTAAAGCCCAAACACCATTTTCTCACTCACTATTCGACAGCTATTCAAAAATGTGGCCCTCTTAAATACTTGTGGGGAATGCGATTTGAGGCAAAACACAAAGAAGCCAAGGCATATTTAGGTAATATCACATCCAGATTGAATTCTCCTTATTCATTAACAGTTAAATCTGGATTACACTTTGCAAGTTTTCTGCTAGACCATGAGAGCGGTGTGGAAAATGAAATCGAATATGATTCCTTTAAAACTATAAATTTAACAAAAACAGACTACTTTTCTAAAATTGTTTATAATGAAAGTATTGATTATAATAATTGTCTGATATTAGAGGAAGTAGTTTATAAAAATACAAAATATAAAACCAACTTTTATTTAGCTTTACAAAGCGATGTATTTAAACTAAAATGTATACGTACTAAGTTACCCAATTCATATAAAAACATTCTGCCCCCATTTTCAATCATACGAAGTGGGCAGCAAAAGTGATGAAATTCATATTATCGACATATCCACATTTGTAACTAAGCCATTGCACCTGTATTCAATAAATAATGGCAAAACTTACTGTAGAGTTAAATACGTTTGATTTTATAATTTTGACACCGTAACTCAATTGTCTATACAGTGATTATTTTTTTTTATTCGCAATGCTTTTCATAATAAGTTTATTTGATTTAAGTGACTTTTGTATGAACCATATTTTTTACGTACATGTAACTCTTACATCAGATGTTTTTTGAATTGAAATAAAGAAAATTAAAACAAAATACAAAATACAAAATAAACTAGCCTTTTTACTTGCAGATATTTCAAGTTTAAGACTTTTAAATGTAGCATTGTTGAATCAAAGTTGTTTTGTAGTAGATCTTACTCTCTTGAATTGTATCTAGCAACAAAGTACGCACATGAATAACGGTTCATAACATACTCGTTCATGTTATTGCACGACAACAATCTTCATTTACGAAAACAATTTTGCGTGTGAAGTTTAATCTTAAAAGTAAATATTTAAAAAAGTGATATTAAATAGAACGTTATAGAAATGCAAAGTGAGGAGGTTTTTGAAAATGTTTTCTACGCCATAGGTGGTGAAGTGATTAATATTACTCCAGATGGTGGCGAAGTAATTAATGCAACTCCAAATTCATTTTTGATCGAGGACGAAAACGACGATCAAAAATTAAAGACGCTTTTAGATGGTTTTGGTTTGGAAAATGTGTTTCAATACTTAAAATGTAAGTGTAAAAGAATACAATAAATGCGGTATAAAAATTGTGTACGCTTAAATAATTGAAACCATATAAATATATCTTTTCTGAGGGGTTTTATAAAAAATCTATGTGCGATAAAAATCTAAAACCGATTTTGAATAACTTTTTTTCATATAAAAATTGCAATTCTTTCACAAGATGGCAAAAAGCGGTCAATTAAAGATAAAAATATGCTGTACAAAGGCGATCTTTTTGTTAGTTAAAACTAAAGCTTGTTCCACTAAATTTTCTTTTATGTTACTGCATTCCAAAAACTTTTCTAAAAATTAAAGTCTAACCTTTCGACTTTTAGATTTTTTTTTAATTTTGAATACATTTTTACATATTGGCTTATGTGCAAATAAGTTATGTTCCCCAGTGTACACAATAAATTATCTGCGTACAAGTAATATTTGATTGTTTTCCCGTTAACTTAATTCTTTCCTCTATTTACTTAAATAGCTGCTCAAGTAACATATAGGAGTTTAAAATATTTAAGAAAAGAAGATCTAAAAGAAGCTATTCCACCTTTAGGACTTCGAGTAGAGTTTAGAGAAAAGCTTATTGGATGGAAAAAGCAAGAGGTATAATATTCGTGTATCATATACATATGTACATACATAACCGTTCAACTTTATTTTTCTTTTAATAGTTTGGCATAGACGACGACACAATTACCGCAGATTCCAATGTTATAAATTGGCTTAATCGGCCAAAAACTTTAAATACTTCAAGTAGCGAATCTTCCATTTGCCGGACATATTTAAACAAGGTAAAAATTTGAAGTGTAATTGTAGGCGTTTTTTAAAGCTCAGAAAACCACAACAGTAGTTTTTCGCCGAAGTTATTTCTGAATTTATACACAGCAATTGATTTTCAACAGGATTTACTTGCTCTGTTATCAAATACCGCGCGTGGAACAAAAATTTTGAACGTTTACAAAGCGAAGAACAAACTTGACAACTTCAACAGGGATGAAATAATAGCTATTCTAATCGAAGAAATATGCTATGGAAGCATTTCTCTTAAACCAAACGATTTTCATTCGAATCAACTATATTGATTCGTCACTTTAAATTTGACCATTTGCTAACAACGAAGTTTCTTAAGGTAAAATGTATTCAACATAATTGTGGTCAAACATTTACAAATTTTCTAAATTTTCAAAGACATTTAAACAAACAACACAATGGTTCTAATATTGGCATTAGTAATAGCACAACCTTAAATTATAACTCATCAAATTATACCAATTCAATCAACAAAATAACTGATAATGCCATGATTATTAACACTTGCATTCCCGCAACTAAAAATCATGAAGCAGCACATTACACAATTTCAAATAATGTAAGTTAAAATGTATTAGAAGAAAACAATATATTAAATTTAGTTAGTAATTTAAAGAAAAAATCGCTACATTTATGTTTAAGTTTACATCAAAATAATTGTATGGCAAGAAAAAATGTGCTGCAGGTGCAAAAAATGGTGGCAGGTTTATTTAAATGTATATCAGAAGCAATTGAGCATGTAGTTAATATTTACATAATTAACGAAATCCAAGACGATTTGCAATGTATACTAAATTTTTGTAACGACCCCTTTCGGGACATAAAATCTGAGTACAGATTGTTTAAAGTATTAAAAAGTTTAGACCTTTACGCCGAACCAAAATCAATTACACTAAACCAAACTATTTCAAAAGTGACTGAACAGGGTAATCCTACTTTGGGTCCCAACATCTCAGATATTCATATTCTCCCGTTAATATTCAGGTTCAAAAAGATATTCGAGATTCCGGAACTTTTGCAATTAACAATTGAAAATACCAAAAATAGTATGAGAGGGACGGTTATTAAAAATTTTGCAAGTGGAGATATTTACAAAATAAAGAGTCAAATGTATAAAGATGACATAGTCATACCCTACATTCTTTACTTTGACGACTTTCAAGTGAATAACCCTCTCGGAAGACACACTTTTTCAATTTGTGGATGTTATGTTTCTTTTCCTACCATACCACAACGATTACAATCAAAACTGAACTATATATTTCATGCTGCATTTATAAGCACCCGAAATTTAAGGAACAATGGCAACGAAAATGCATTTTTTCATTTCATAGACGAACTAAAAATCCTAGAAGATGGTATTAATATCAAACCAAGAAGTCAAATATATAGAGTTCGTTTTATTCTGGGTGTGGTAATTGGAGATAATTTAGCAGTGAATTCTATTATTGGATTTGTCCAATCGTTTAACTCCAAAAGATATTGTCGTGTATGCAGTAGGATGAAAGATCAAATGAAATGTGATACATCTGAATACATTGATTTTTTAAGAACTAAAGAAAACTATGCCAAAGACGTATTAGAACATAACTTTCAATTGACAGGAATTAAAGAAGAATGTATGTTCAACAGACTAAACAGTTACCATGTTACACAAAACTTTTGCTTTGATATAATGCATGATTTGTATGAGGGTGTATGTACTTATGATGTGTGCAATGTTTTAATGGGGCTAATCGAAGGAGGAGTTGTTACTTTGAACGTCATAAATAATAGAAAACTATACTTTCAGTTTGGGGAAAACGAGTTTGGAAATGATTCTCCCGCTTTGGACTATAGGTTAGGTTAGGTTGGAATGGCTGGGAAGAGAACCCTCCCTTGCACTTAGGCCTAGCGTGGCCCATTGTACTGCCATATGCGAATTCGCTCCTCAATTCTCCTGCACATCGGGCTCAAACCATTTTGTTAACTTGATGAATTTCGACAGTGCTTTGTAGAGTTGGTCTGCCAAGCGTGCGAAGTCTTCTTCTACTTAAAGCTGGACATTGGCAAAGTAGATGTTCCACGTTCTTTTCTTCTTCGTCGCAACTGCGACAGTGCTCCGGAGCATTTACTCCTAGTCTTTTCGCATGAGTACCGATTAGACAGTGTCCTGCGAGGGTTCTTGTTAAGGTAGAGACTTCGCTTCTTTTTAGCCCCAGAAGGGTTGATGTGCGCCTTTTATCGTAGGACGGCCACGTGAGTTTGGAGATTTCGCAGTGTGGGAGAATACCCCAACGTTCATTCGCCACCTTTGTGGTGTTGTGTTTAACTTGTTCCTCCTCGGAAGGATCGGGATGGTCGTACCTTTCCTTGCCAATTCATCCGCTTTACAGTTGCCCTCAATATCACGGTGTCCAGGCACCCATATGACTTGAATTGTATAATGCTGAGCCATCTCGTTTAGAGATCTGCGGCATTCAGTGAGAGACTTTGTATTGTCTATACAGGAGTCTAGCGCTTTCAGTGCAGCTTGGCTGTCAGAAAATATAAAGACCTGTTTATTTTCTTTAGGGTTTTTGATTAGGTGCTGCATAGCCTCCTGGCCAGCACTTCCGCTTGGTACACGCTACAGTGGTTGGGGAGTCTGAACGATGTTTCAAGTTTTAGTTCAGGGGAAAATACACCTCCCCCGACTTTCCCTTTGAGTTTGGAGCCATCAGTGTAAATGTCGATGGCCTTATGTATATGGTGTGGTCTTGTGGACCAATCCTGTCGGGTTGGTACGATGATTTCACAGTTCTTTATAAAGGAAGCTGATGGTGTACAGTAGTCCGTATTTGTTGGTATTTGAATAGGAGCCATTTTTCTTAGAATTTCTTTGTGGCCAAGCGTGCTCTGGGTCCAGAAACCAGCTTCTCTAAGCCTTAGAGCTGTGATAACGGCTACCTCTTGAGCGACTATATCAAGAGGTGGCAGGTGTAGTATGGTATTTAGAGCCTCAGTGGGTGAGGAGCTTAAGGCTCCACTTATGCAGAGCTCCGCGCTTCTTTGTACTCTTTGCAGTTGTTTAAGCGTTGTTGATTTTTTTAGCGTGGGCCACCAGACCAAGGCTCCGTATAATAGGATTGGGCGGACGATGGCTGTATATATCCAGTGTACTATCTTAGGGGAGAACCCCCATTTTACACCAATAGCTTTTTTGCAAGTGAAAAGCGAGTGGCTTTCCTTATTCGCTCCCTTGTATTGTCCTTCCAATACAGTTTATTATCTAAAATCAGACCCGGGTACTTCGCGGTGCTTTTAAGAATTTGGCTTTTGCCATCAAGTTTCGGTAGTGTGAAAGTGGGTATCTTATACCGTCTGGTGAATAGCACTAGTTCTGTTTTATAAGGATTCACTTCTAGACCACAGTCTCTGGTCCAGGTGACAAGTGAAGTGAGAGCTGTTTCCATGAGTTCGCATAGCGTCTGAGGAAATTTTCCTCTCACGATTACCGCAACATCGTCGGCGTACGCGATCACCTCGTAACCATCTCCTTCCATGCGACGCAGGAGCTTATTTACAGTTATCACCCATAAAAGTGGAGATAGAACTCCTCCTTGTGGAGTGCCTCTGTTTATGGGTCTGCGAACGGTGCTATCCCCCAGCTGCGAACACACTACCCTGCTGGTGAGCATTTGGTGAATGAGTCCAACTAGAGAGCTGTCCATTCGCAGATCCCTGAGAGCCGAGGTAATCGCTCGCGGGGTTACATTGTTGAATGCCCCCGCAATGTCGAGAAATGCAACAAGTGCGAATTCTTTTTCTTCTAGGGATTTTTCAAGCTTGGAAACTAGTGAGTGGAGTGATTTCTCCGTGGACTTGCCTTTGGTATAGCCATGTTGCGCATTAGACAATAGGGATGGACTAATCGAGCTCCTAATATACATCTCGATTAGTCTTTCGAAAGTTTTCAGTAGAAAAGAGGAAAGGCTTAGGGGCCTAAAGTCATTTGGTTTGGTGTGTGAGGCTCTACCTGCTTTTGGTATAAACACTACCTTAACTTCTCTCCATAAAACGGGTATATAGCCGAGGCCTAAGCAGCTGGTAAAGATTGTTTTTAACCAAGGTTTGGTGCGCTCCATGGTATGTTGTAGCTGAGCTGGGTAAATACAGTCTGGCCCCGGACTTTTGTAGGGTTCGAATTTGTCTATGGCTCAGCAAATACTTCTGTCGCTTATTATCTCGTTTATAAGCTGCGGTCTGACATTCCTTTGTTCTGACTCATTTCCGAGATCATTGGTGTACTCTGAGAAATGGTTGTCTAGAAGCAGATTAACTGTTTCAACGCTAGAGTCGGTCCAGGTCCCATCTTGCTTTTGAAGAAAACTGGGTGCCGTCGGTGATTTTGCCAGAACTTTTCGAAGCCTTGAGGCCTCGGTTGTGGTCTCTATCCCGCTGCAGAAATTATTCCATGAAGTGCGCTTTGCATTCCGCGTGTCTTTTTTATAGATTCTTAGTATTGCTTTATAATGCGCCCAGGAAGACTCCTGGGCATCATACTTAGCAGCATTAAATGCTTTCCTACATTCTTTACGTAGTCTATTTAGGTCTGAGGTCCACCAGGGGGGCCTATATGTTTCTTTTACTTTCTTATTGGGCATGCTTTTTGCAGTGCTGCGTTGCAGTTTTCAACTAACACACATTAGTATGTAATGGTCGAGTTCCTCTGACGTCCATGGCTTAGTTGGTGGTTCCGAAGGGAGTCTCTTGAGTAGCAGTTTTCTATAATAACCCCAGTTTTTTTTTTTTTTTATATTCTGCATCACCTTAGGGGTGGGTGGTGAGTCTGATATAGTGAATTCTATAAACCTATGGTCCGAAAATGAGTGCTCTTTCAAGACCTTCCAGTTTAATATGTGGTTACTAAACTTATCAGTACAAAGAGTAATATCTAGGACTTCTTTACGATTGGCTGTTATAAACGTTGGGTCAGTGCCTTTGTTGCATAAAGCTAGATTTGTATTAAGTAAGTAGTTATATAGTGCCTCACCTCGTTCGTTGATGTTGGAGCCACCCCATTGCGTGTGATGGGCGTTAGCATCTCCTCCCATAATGAATGTTGTACTTAGTGGGTTTGTGTCCCTCACTAGTTCCCTCATGGGTTTTAGCGGCAGAGGCCCCTCGTGGTCATGAGCCAGATAAAAGGAGGCCACTCTGATCTTTTTCTGCGCCAGTTCAATGCTGACTGTGGTTATGTCTCCATTACTATACTGTGGTAGAATAAAAGAGTTTATATTAGTTTTAACTAGAATACAGGTACGGGGCTTCCCTTTACCTTGAGCTCCGAACAGAGCATATTTTGGGGTCTTCAGGCCACGGATCCTATCACCAGTGATCCATGGCTCCTGGACCAGAGCTATGTCTACTTCCCCTGACGCCAGTTGAAGTAGAAGCGCAGCGGACGCTGCTTTACTGTGATGAAGGTTTATCTGAACAACCTTCATCACACGATACCACCTTCTCCACGATTGTCGTGTCCGCTTTCTCATCACTGAGTAGCTCGCACTCCGCATATAGCTTACTGTAGGTCGCGCCTACCTCCGATCCGGATGAGGTGTATCCGCTCAGATCATCCTTTGTCTTTTCTTCTACCTCTATCTCGTGGTCGCTTGGTGGTTCCTCCGCTTCCACACAATTTGCCAGGTTCACCAGGGCTTCGGTGTCGGTTTTGTAAATGGTATGGTATGGTATGTGTGGCTGTCACCGTTGCTTCAGCGACCCACTTAGGCCATGATTGGAGGCCCGTTGTGATACCACTAGCTAAGTGTTCATTCCCCTTTGCTGAACCATTTTGAGCTCTTGACGAATCTCGCCAAGCATATTGGGTCTATAGAACCTAATTCTCCGAGGTCTCCAAAAAGTGGTACCCCTAGAAATCGTAGCCTGCTTCTTGCTAGCGCTGGACAATTGCATAGAAGATGGAGAACAGTTTCGATTGTTAACGTCGGTGCTACCCCACTGTACATGGTGGGCGTTAGCGTCGCACCCGATGAGAACTAAACCCTCTGCGTGGTCGTTCACTAGATCGCGGAGTAGATCCTGAGGGGGATTCTCAGCCTCATACGCCATTTAAGTGGAGGCCAATAGCAAAGACTTGCCTCCGATCTCCAGCAGTGTTGTCGTCATGTCTCCATTACTATAACAAGGTAAAAGAAAAATGTTTAGATCTTTCTTCGCCATTACGCAGGTTCTTATTTTACCTTTACCACGCTCAACAAGCAGCCTATAGCCCACCGCACCTAGACCACAGACCCCCGAGTTATTAACCCAGGGATCTTGGATAAGTGCGATGTCTATGTCGTCGCCAAGTAGGCGACTCAGGAGAGCAGCGGATGCTGCCCTAGACCGGTGGAGGTTGATCTGCAGAACCCTCATCATTTGAGGTTCCCATCAACTCCTCCACCGCAACGACAGTGACGTCAGCGCTGTCTTCCTCTTCGCTAAGGAGCAGCTCCTCCTCAGCATACATTCTTTGCATCGCCGATGCCAAGTTTGATTGCGAGGAGGCTCCGCTCTCCGCGTCGGAAAAGTCAGCCTCCGGTTCAGGTCCCTCAATGTCCACCTCCATTGAGGTACCCGCTTCGGAGGCACGCTGCGCGTCACCACGGTACACTCGCAGAGTCACCTCGTCAAGGCCGTAGTAAACACGGCCCTGTCTCTTCTCCAGGATCTCCAAAGAGTCCCTGTTCAGAGACAGGACCACTTGCCTTGACGGCCCATGCGGCTCCTCTACTCGTAGGACCTTCCAGTCGCCCGTAGGTATTGTCGGGTTCATCACCTGGAGCATCTTTAAGATGCTCTCCGGTGATGACGGTGTTACAGGCACCCAGGCCCTCTCTCTAGGTCTGACTGGAATATCCTTCCAGTCGACAACCGATAGTTTCGCTCCGGGGTATACAGCCCCTACCTTAGCAACGGCGGCCTTATACAGCGCCGCCGACCTTGCATCATCACATGCCACTACCTTAACGTGGCCCTGGAACCAGCCGGCATCTCTGCACGCAGGAGGGGCTCCAGGGTTCTCTAGCAGAACATCCATGATGACGTTTGCCAGAGCCGCCTTCACCTACCTCCACTGGTTCCTTGGGATCGACCCGTGCTCGTTGCCGCGGTCCAGAACCCCGATAAGGATCCTGTCTTTGGCAACATCCGCAAAACTGGGTCTGGCCACACCGGGTCGGACACACTTCTTTTTAGGAGCAGGTTGTTGCTCCTCCACTGACCTCTGTCTCTTTGTTGGGGGTACTCCATCTTCAGCCGCTACCCCAGCTGTGCTTCGGTAGTTGGGTAGTAGAGCTTTCGCTCTTTCTACCGCCTCCCTTGCACTCTGAGGCAACGTTTCCAACGGCACCCCCTCGTACCTTTTGAGCGTTCTGGCAGCCCTACGCTACTCAACGTGTGTGGACCGCCCGCTCGACCAACCATGAAGGGAATCGCCCGTAGTTTCCATCGCGACGATTCCTTGTTTATAAATTTTTTCGGCTGCTTGCCGCCCATCCCCAGTTGAGCCAGGTCGTGAGACCTTTGCCTTTATGGGTGGAGGCTCGCAGCCGTGCCGGCGTTTGATGGGCACACTGCGCCAGGGGCCGCGGGTCAACCTGCCGTTTCCAGCATAGCCTTCGCAGCCTTACTGGTGCTTGGCCCCACCATAACGCCCGTAATCACGGGTCGGCTCGGGGTCTCCGGGTTTTGTAAACCTTAAGGGTAATCTTCCCGAACCCATAGTTTATCCTGTTTGCGCATTTAGCCAGGATTTCTATGCTCTCATTGTTTAGCAGGAGAACCACCTGCATCGTCGCTCGATCTGTCGGTTCGGTGTTTACCACTCTCCAGTTTTGTGTAGGGAGGTTTGGGTTAAATAGTTGCACCATCTCCAGGATCTCCACTGGGTCCGATGGTGTAACTGGTACCCAGGCTCTTGCTCTTGCACGTGACGGTATGTCCTTTGCGTCTACTACCTTGAGGCAGGCTCCGGGGTACACTTCGCCAACTTTGTCGATGGCCGCTTTGTACATTTCGACCGATCTGTTATCGTCACAGGCGAATAGCTTTCTGTTTCAATTTCTGCGAAGGATCGAGTCCATGCGCCCTGCGTTTTGGCCCTTTTCGGTGCTAACGGTTGCAGTTCCTCTACGGATCGTTGTCGCTTGGTAGCCGCTGACTTGCCGTATAGATTGACATCGAAGTCTGGAATAACCAACCTAGCCCACTCGATATCCTCTTGAACCTTCACGAAGTCCTCCTTCGATACCTGCTCCTCCCTGATCGGTGAGGTGGCTTGACGACGGAGAATCCGTGAGGCTTTTCGTCTATCTTGGTGGGTGGCCTTCGACGGGTTTGGACGAATTAATTCCTTGGCCCTATTGCTCGTCAACGGGCCTTGCCTGGGTCTCACTACAGTCGTCCGGCCAGCCGCTGGTCGCTGAGTGACGAGATTGCTGCAGGAAGGCACAGGGTGCTCGCTGTCGACAGTTTGGGCCTTCTGGCTCGTACCACTCTTGCGAGTGGCATTAGCCTTCGGGCTTCTCGGACCAGGGGGTACCTTTGTCCTTGTTAGCTTTTGTTGTTGAAGGTTGTGTGTCCTTAAGCTCGGTGGTGCCGTAGCTTTATGTGTTGCGGAGGTTGTAGCTCCTGTCGGCCTTTGCTTGGGAGCGCCGCACTCCCTTGTTGGTGTTACGTTTTTATTTTTAAGATTATCCATAATAATGACCCACGAGTTGCGGAGAAAGGGGAACGTCCACCCGGGCAGAGATCCGCTGTACCTAGGTAAGGCTAGTTAGCTCCGAAGGTTGCGGAGCACTCCGTTAGAGACTGGGCTTTGTAAGGGCCCCCAGCCAGGCTGATCCTCGGCACGGGTCGTTTGACACCTTGATCCGGCCCTGTAAATATACAAAAAGGGGAGGGGGAAGTTGGGTACTGGAGTAGGCCTGAGCAGGAATTGCGGGTATGAGGGGTTTTGGAGGGGTCGCCGCACGAATTAGCCGCCAAAGCGTTACCAGGTGTCACACGGGGAGTACAAGGGGGATGTCAGTCACCGAGTGACTGAGCACCTACGAGTCGACGATTTGGAGTGTCGCGTGTGTGCAAGCCGAGCACCCCCATCAAAGACACCTTTGGACTATGCAAGGCTAAAAAATTTTAACTTAAAAATGACGGCAAGTGAGGCCAAATGTTTTACCCACTTTTTGCCTTTAATGATCGGCGATATTGTTCCAGTTGAGAACAAGCATTGGAAGTTACTTATCCTTTTATCGGAAATTATAAATTTTTTATGTAAATCTTCATATTTGCCACATGAGCTCACTAAATTACAACATATTGTAGAACAACACCATTTGCTATACATTAAATTGTATGGGCGCTAAAGTTCAAACACCATTTTCTCACTCACTATTCGACAGCTATTCAAAAATGTGGCCCTCTTAAATACTTGTGGGGAATGCGATCTGAGGCAAAACACAAAGAAGCCAAGGCATATTTAGGTAATATCACATCCAGATTGAATTCTCCTTATTCATTAACAGTTAAATCTGGATTACACTTTGCAAGTTTTCTGCTAGACCATGAGAGCGGTGTGGAAAATGAAATCGAATATGATTCCTTTAAAACTATAAATTTAACAAAAACAGACTACTTTTCTAAAATTGTTTATAATGAAAGTATTGATTATAATAATTGCCTGATATTAGAGGAAGTAGTTTATAAAAATACAAAATATAAAACCAACTTTTATTTAGCTTTACAAAGCGATGTATTTAAACTATATAAAATACATAACTTTTTATATCAAAACGAAAATGTATACGTATTAAGTTACCCAATTCATATAAAAAAATTTTGCCCCCATTTTCAATCATACGAAGTGGGCAGCAAAAGTGATGAAATTCATATTATCGACATATCCACATTTGTAACTAAGCCATTGCACCTGTATTCAATAAATAATGGCAAAACTTACTGTAGAGTTAAATACGTTTGATTTTATAATTTTGACACCGTAACTCAATTGTCTATACAGTGATTATTTTTTTTTATTCGCAATGCTTTTCATAATAAGTTTATTTGATTTAAGTGACTTTTGTATGAACCATATTTTTTACGTACATGTAACTCTTACATCAGATGTTTTTTGAATTGAAATAAAGAAAATTAAAACAAAATACAAAATACAAAATAAACTAGCCTTTTTACTTGCAGATATTTTAAGTTTAGGACTTTAAAATGTTAAGTTAAAAGTCCTACATACTTAAACCAACATTGAAGGCGTGTTTGAAGTAACCTTAAAAAAAAGTTAAACCAACTACTTTTCATTGTCAAATTAACCACTCTATATTTTTAGATCAACAATGGGAATATTTAAATTGACAGTTATCATTGTTAAATCAAAGGTGTGGTCGGGTTAAAATCAATTCATTTACGACGTTAAATGAATTATGTGCACTTTTAAATCAACATAAATGAATTTTGAATTGAAAAGGAACAATGTCAAAATAACATTACTATTTTTCAACGTAAGAATTACATTTCCATAGTTAATTTGACATCTTTCGGTGTTGACTGACTATCATAGCTGTTTATTGTAAAATCAACTTCGTTATTGTAAGATTTACCTTTGTTTTTTCCCTCAGTGTACTCAGGGAAAAACGGAAATGTTAAAATAACTCTGTGCGTTGTCACTTGTACATTTATGCAAAGTTGAAGAAAACGTATTTGATTCAATATTTAAAAATGATAAAATAAAAATGTAAAGGTTGAATTAACATTATCCAATGACAACATAACATTTCAATAGTTGATCTAACTAGAATTAATTTCAAATGAACATTTTTTCAATATTTCGCAAAACAACTAAAAATCATTTTAATTTCAATTGTTGATTTGAAATTGTAGCTTTGTTGAATCAAAGTTGTTTTGTAGTAGATCTTACTCTCTTGAATTGTATCTAGCAACAAAAAACGCACATGAATAACGGTTCATAACATACACGTTCATGTTATTGCACGACAACAAGCTTCATTTGCGAAAACAATTTTACGTGTGAAGTTTAATCTTAAAAGTAAATATTTAAAAAAGTGATATTAAATAGAACGTTATAGAAATGCAAAGTGAGGAGGTTTTTGAAAATGTTTTCTACGCCATAGGTGGTGAAGTGATTAATATTACTCCAGATGCAATTCTTTCACAAGATGGCAAAAAGCGGTCAATTAAAGATAAAAATATGCTGTACAAAGGCGATCTTTTTGTTAGTTAAAACTAAAGCTTGTTCCACTAAATTTTCTTTCATGTTACTGCATTCCAAAAACTTTTCTAAAAATTAATGTCTAACCTTTCGACTTTTAGATTTTTTCTTAATTTTGAATACATTTTTACATATTGGCTTATGTGCAAATAAGTTATGTTCCCCAGTTTACACAATAAATTATCTGCGTACAAGTAATATTTGATTGTTTTCCCGTTAACTTAATTCTTTCCTCTATTTGCTTTAATAGCTGCACAAGTAACGTATAGGAGTTTAAAATATTTAAGAAAAGAAGATCTAAAAGAAGCTATTCCACCTTTAGGACTTCGAGTAGAGTTTAGAGAAAAGCTTATTGGATGGAAAAAGCAAGAGGTATAATATTCGTGTATCATATATGTATGTACATACATAACCGTTCTAACTTTATTTTTCTTTTAATAGTTTGGCATAGACGACGACACAATTACCGCAGATTCCAATGTTATAAATTCGCTTAATCGGCCAAAAACTTTAAATACTTCAAGTAGCGAATCTTCCATTTGCCGGACATATTTAAACAAGGTAAAAATTTGAAGTGTAATTGTAGGCGTTTTTTAAAGCTCAGAAAACCACAACAGTAGTTTTTCGCCGAAGTAATTTCTGAATTTATACACAGCATTTGATTTTCAACAGGATTTACTTGCTCTGTTATCAAATACCGCGCGTGGAACAAAAATTTGGAACGTTTACAAAGCGAACAACAAACTTGACAACTTCAACAGGGATGAAATAATAGCTATTCTAATCGAAGAAATATGCTACGGAAGTATTTCTCTTAAACTATATTGATTCGTCACTTTAAATTTGACCATTTGCTAACAACGAAGTTTCTTAAGGTAAAATGTATTCAACATAATTGTGGTCAAACATTTACAAATTTTCAAAATTTTCAAAGACATTTAAACAAACAACACAATGGTTCTAATATTGGCATTAGTAATAGCACAACCTTAAATTATAACTCATCAAATTATACCAATTCAATCAACAAAATAACTGATAATGCCATGATTATTAACACTTGCATTCCCGCAACTAAAAATCATGAAGCAGCACATTACACAATTTCAAATAATGTAAGTTAAAATGTATTAGAAGAAAACAATATATTAAATTTAGTTAATAATTTAAAGAAAAAATCGCTTCATTTATGTTTAATTATACATCAAAATAATTGTATGGCAAAAAAAATGTGCTGCAGGTGCAAAAAATGGTGACAGGTTTATTTAAATGTATATCAGAAGCAATTGAGCATGTTGTTAATATTTACATAATTAACGAAATCCAAGACGATTTGCAATGCATACTAAATTTTTGTAACGACCCCTTTCGGGACATAAAATCTGAATACAGATTGTTTAAAGTATTAAAAAGTTTAGGCCTTTACGCCGAACCAAAATCAATTACACTAAACCAAACTATTTCAAAAGTGACTGAACAGGGTAATCCTACTTTGGGTCCCAAAATCTCAGATATTCATATTCTCCCGTTAATATTCAGGTTCAAAAAGATATTCGAGATTCCGGAACTTTTGCAATTAACAATTGAAAATACCAAAAATAGTATGAGAGGGACGGTTATTAAAAATTTTGCAATTGGAGATATTTACAAAATTTTTTTTTTTTTTTTTTTTTTAACTGTTACTTTTATTTATTGAATCTGCTCAACTAAGGAGCCTAACAACAAGTTTGCAAATCTTATTCTAATCACATAATTTACATCCCATAGTCGGTTCCATAGTTGAGTTCCTGTTTACATGCAATAGATTTCTTGCTAACTGATTAGGGTGCGCTAAAAGCTTCGATGCATATTTCGCCTTCCGCTGCTCTATTTCAGTTCGTACTTCCGGGATTCTCAAGTCGTGGTGGATATTCTCGTTTCGGATATACCATGGTGCTCCGGTTATTGTTCGAAGGATTTTAGATTGCGCACGATGAAGGATTTCGATGTTGCTGCTGCTCGCGTTGCCCTATAACTCACATCCATAGGTCTAAATGGGTTTTAGAACCGTGTTGTATATAGTCACTTTATACTCCAGGCTCAGGGGTGAGCGAGAGTTAATAAGCCAGTGTAGAGAACTGGTCTTCAACTTAAGATGAGTCTGTTTAGCCTCTATGTGGTTGCGCCAAGTAAGTCGCCTATCCAGGTGGACCCCTACGTATGTGACATTATTGCTTTGTGGTATTTGAACGTTGTTCAAAGTCAAGGGCGGACAATTTTTCTTATTTAGTGTAAATGTAACTTGCTTAGATTTTTGTTCGTTAACCTTTATACGCCAGTTTGCAAGCCAATTGGCCACAGTTTCCATATGATTACCTATGAGCGCAGATGCTTGCAGGGGACACTTGGCGCGGCTGATTATCGCACTATTTGACTTTTTCCATTGTTGAGGGAAATAGCAATGTTTAGTAATTGCATTAAATAACATACAGATGCAAAGTACAGCACAATTTGGTAGCTCAATAATCATTTTTGGAGTAATCAAGTCGTGCCCAGGGGCCTTATTTGGTTTCAATTGTTCCTTAATTACTATTGAAATTTCTTCAGGTGCAAATTTCAGTGGCTCAGATTCCGACACTTTGGGTACGGGTGGTAGTGTAAACCCATTGGTTGCTGGTCTGAAAACATTTTGTAGATGAGCAGCAAAGGTGTTTGCTTTTTCCGCGTCACTCCGAGCCCAATTACCATTCTTGTCCCGTACTGGCATTTCAGTTTCCATTGGGCCACTTAAGTTTTTATGTGCTTTCCACAGCGGGTACTTTGTTCTAGTCGGAGAAAGCTTTTCAATGCACCGGTACTGTGCGTGCTGTTCCTCGCTCGTTAGCGCATATGTAGCCGCCTTCAGCAGTTGTTTAGAAGCAGGTGGCCTATGAGTCTGCCATATCCGTCGTAGGCGTCGCTTTTCTAATAGCAGCATTTCAATTTTTCTATTGGTCGGATAATGTTTTTTGTTTCCCATATAACCTTGCTTTGGAGTGGAAATGCTAGCGGCAGCTCTGATTGTAGATTCAAAAGTTGCTACGGAGTTTTCAATGTCGTCAGGTGTATCTAAATTTGGGTGGAGTTCTATATGTCGTGAGCATGTAGAGTGACTCTTTTTCGTGCGGCTGGTGCCACAAAGTGAAGAGTACAGGTGAGTGGTCTGAAGAGAGGTCTGCACTTGATTCTGTACTAATAAGACTACGAGGAATTTTTCTTGTCACCGCCTAGTCAATCAAATCTGGCAGCTTTTGCGGAACTGAAGGCCAATATGTGGGCTTTCCAGGAGAAGCGTAATCAAGTTTGTTTCTTTTACATACATATAAGCGCGAAATATAATTGCTTGTTTTTAGGGTTGGACAAGCGTGAGCCCCAGTGAGGATGCTTCGCATTATAATCGCCTGCAGCAATGAAGCGCTCTCACAGCAAACTGAAGAAATCCATAAATTGTTTTTCTGTTATCGTAAAACGTGGGGGGCAATAAACCGCGGACAGTGTAATATCTCCTTGCTTTGTTTGTAGGCATATTGATGTTGCTTGCAGATAATTCTTGGCAATTCCAATCGAGGGATGGTGTTTAATGCGATTTCGGACTAAACTACCAGTTCCGCCATGCGCCTTTCCATCTGGATGATTCGTGCAGTAAAAAGTATATCCCGAAATATTGAAATTATATTTGTTAGTTAGGTGTGTTTCAGCAAGGAGCATAACGTCAATGTCCTTGTCGTTAAGGAATTTTGACAGCTCTAGTTTGTGGCGAGGAATGCCGTTTGCATTCCAGAGGGCTATTTTAGTTGAGGTCATTATTTTTTTTGTTGAGTAGCAAGCAATTTGAGCAGGGTGTTTTGATTTCGCATGAGATCTTGCATTGTGTTTTGCATGTAAGTTATGAAATTCATCATGCTTTGTTGCATCGATGCTATCATGGCTTCGATATTGGATTGACTACCGTATTGGGCGTGGGGCTCCCGTTCTTGTGGCGCAACTTGAGGTGCAGTTATTGTATGTGCAGGATTTACTAGGCCTGACTTTACGGCACTTGCAAATGAGACACCATTGACGGTGTTTGATAAAGCCATTGGCGGCATGGTTTTTTTGGCAAAGAAAACGCTAGGATTTGTCTGGGAGGGTACAAAGGTATTCAATACGTTATCAGTGCGTTCAGAGGTCACACGTTGGTTGATCCGGTTTTTCAACTCCTTATAGACTGGACAACCCCTATAGTTTGCTGTGTGGTTTCCACCGCAGTTACCACACTTTTTTGCATTTGGGTCTTCTTTGTTTGACGTGCAGGTGGCAGAGTCGTGTAGCTCTCCACAAGCTACGAACACTGAGCGAAGAGTGCAGTAAGACCTGGTGTGACCATACTCCTGGCAGTTAGTGCATTGTACAGGGCCATTTCTCTTGTGTGGTTCTTCCACAGTTATCTTACGATGCAACAGGTATTGAAGTTTATAAGTTGGATGCACAGCGTTTTTCCCCAGTGGTTTGGTTTCAGACTCAAGCTCAACTTTAAACATGGGCTGCGGAATTTTGTTTCTATTAAAAATATTTACTACAACTTTTGGGTTAAAGCCCTGTTCTTTAAGCGCTTGTAAAACTTCCACAGCTTTAACACTTGGCTCGATACCTTTAATTACAATTTGTAAGCCTTTTGCACTTTTAAGCTGGTATGTATAGAACTTTGTGTGTGTGTCATTCAAGTGTTTGGACACTGTGCGAAAACTCTGTTCAGCGTATATTTGCACCTTAATTTCACAAATATTTCCCTTAGATAGTGGGATAATATGAAAGTTGTTATTACCGATAAGCTGACTGAATTTTTTAACAAGGGCGCTTGAATTCTCTTCTCTTATGTATATTGGCGGAGGTTTGGCATTAGAGACTTTTGTAGCACCTTCAGAATTTTGGTTACTCACGTCTTCTATATTTTCACTTAGCAGTGCAAATCTATTCGTACTGACTTGGTGATTTGAGCTTACGCGGGTTATTTTTGGCTTAGTACCCTTTGGTTTTTGCGGACTAAGTTTTCGTTTAACTGTAATATAGCGATCCATTCCAGTCTGTATCTATACTTTATTAGCTGCTTTGTTTTCCAACAGTTCTTTCGCATTGCATTTGTTGACACTCAAGCTAATTTGTGCTTGATCGGCAATAACAGGCAAAGCCGTTGACACCGCTGTGCAGACGGAAGGTACCAGTGTAGTTGTTGTTGTTGTAGACGCAATTGCGGTGGTGACAGAGGCCACTGTACTTGTTGTTGTTGTAGCTATATTTGGATATATGTAACTGCTCACCGAGTTTGATGTAATCGTTGAACATGAAATATGGCACGGCACAGGTGAAGCGCATTCTTCACTCCAAGCAATAGGAATAGTCGTTGGTAAGTTCGGTGAACAAGTCCGCGATCTTGGATTTTGAGGGGGTTTGAGGGTAGTCAGTGGGTTGGACTTTCCGCTTTCGCTGTCACTCTGCGACCGAATCGAAAAATATGCGTTGTTACGTTGAACTGAAAGCCGGCGCATCTTGCTCGCGTTGTCTCTGGGCACGGGTATCAGTTTGACTCATCGCCTTCTTTTTTCATTTGGTTTGTTTATTTTTATTTTTTTATGTATTATTTATTCTGTTTAATAAGCACAATATTTAATGTATACGGAGCGAACTAAAAACACGTCCGCACTCTTTGACTATCAAACTTTATTTACAAAATAAAGAGTCAAATGTATAAAGATGACATAGTCATACCCTACATTCTTTACTTTGACGACTTTCAAGTGAATAACCCTCTCGGAAGCCACACTTTTTCAATTTGTGGATGTTATGTTTCTTTTCCTACCATCAAAACTTAACTATATATTTCATGCTGCATTTATAAGCACCCGAAATTAAAAGAACAATGGCAACGAAAATGCATTTTTTCATTTCATAGACGAACTAAAAATCCTAGAAGATGGTATTAATATCAAAACAAGAAGTCAAATATATAGAGTTCGTTTTATTCTGGGTGTGGTAATTGGAGATAATTTAGCAGTGAATTCTATTCTTGGATTTGTCAAATCGTTTAACTTCAAAAGATATTGTCGTGTATGCAGTAGGATGAAAGATCAAATGAAATGTGATACATCTGAATACATTGATTTTTTAAGAACTAAAGAAAACTATGCCAAAGACGTATTAGAACATAACTTTCAATTGACAGGAATTAAAGAAGAATGTATGTTCAACAGACTAAACAGTTACCATGTTACACAAAACTTTTGCTTTGATATAATGCATGATTTGTATGAGGGTGTATGTACTTATGATGTGTGCAATGTTTTAATGGGGCTAATCGAAGGAGGAGTTGTTACTTTGAACGTCATAAATAATAGAAAACTATACTTTCAGTTTGCGGAAAACGAGTTTGGAAATGATTCTCCTGCTTTGGACTATGCAAGGCTAAAAAATTTTAACTTAAAAATGACGGCAAGTGAGGCCAAATGTTTTACCCACTTTTTACCTTTAATGATCGGCGATATTGTTCCAGTTGAGAACAAGCATTGGAAGTTACTTATCCTTTTATCGGAAATTATAGATTTTTTATGTAAATCTTCATATTTGCCACACGAGCTCACTAAATTACAACATATTGTAGAACAACACCATTTGCTATACATTAAATTGTATGGGGCGCTAAAGCCCTGTCACTATTCGACAGCTATTCAAAAATGTGGCCCTCTTAAATACTTGTGGGGAATGCGATTTGAGGCAAAACACAAAGAAGCCAAGTCATATTTAGGTAATATCACATCCAGATTGAATTCTCCTTATTCATTAACAGTTAAATCTGGATTACACTTTGCAAGTTTTCTGCTAGACCATCAGAGCGGTGTGGAAAATGAAATCGAATATGATTCCTTTAAAACTATAAATTTAACAAAAACATACTACTTTTCTAAAATTGTTTATAATAAAAGTATTGATTATAATAATTGCCTGATATTAGAGGAAGTAGTTTATAAAAATACAAAATATAAAACCAACTTTTATTAAGCTTTAAAAAGCGATGTATTTAAACTATATAAAATACATAACTTTTTATATCAAAACGAAAATGTATACGTATTAAGTTACCCAATTCATATAAAAAAATTCTGACCCAATTTTCAATCATACGAAGTGGGCAGCAAAAGTGATGAAATTCATATTATCGACATATCCACATTTGTAACTAAGGCATTGCACCTGTATTCAATAAATTATGGCAAAACTTACTGTAGAGTTAAATACGTTTGATTTTATAATTTTGACACCGTAATTCAATTGTCTATACAGTGATTATTTTTTTTTTATTCGCAATGCTTTTCATAATAAGTTTATTTGATTTAAGTGACTTTTGTTATAGTATGAACCATATTTTTTACGTACATGTAACTCTTACATCAGATGTTTTTTGAATTGAAATAAAGAAAATTAAAACAAAATACAAAATACAAAATAAACTAGCCTTTTTACTTGCAGATATTTCAAGTTTAGGACTTTTAAATGTTAAGTTAAAAGTCCTACATACTTAAACCAACATTGAAGGCGTGGTTGAAGTAACCTTAAAAAAAAGTTAAACCAACTACTTTTTATTGTCACTGTATATTTTTAGATCAACAATGGGAATATTTAAATTGACAGTTATCATTGTTAAATCAAAGGTGTTGTCGGGTTAAAATCAATTCATTTACGACGTTAAATGAAGGATGTGCACTTTTAAATCAACATAAATGAATTTTGAATTGAAAAGGAACAATGTCAAAATAACATTACTATTTTTCAACGTAAGAATTACATTTCCATAGTTGATTTGACATCTTTCGGTGTTGACTGACTATCATAGCTGTTTATTGTAAAATCAACTTCGTTATTGTAAGATTTACCTTTGTTGTTTCCTTCAGTGTATATACCCCTATTATGTATGGAGACTAGTAGCCGCTAAGCAACTATACTAAAATTTCCATTACGCAAAGAACCCGCTACTGCCTATCGGCTACTGAAAGTATGTTAATGCTTCCCTTTTAAAACAATATTTGTATTTTTTCACTATTTCTTCAAAAAGTGCATACTAAAATACATCCGGTTATTATTTAATAATCGTCGAACTGCGGGAGAACTTGTTTATTTTATTACACAGTACGACAGTGGTTGGTACACATAAGAAATGTTAACAAAATATGAAAATACGCTTAAAATAAAGAAATACGTGTCTCGGTGTTTTGCTGTAGCACGTCAGAATTTTGAGAAAATCGAATTTTAAGCTTCAAAGGACCGTGGAGGTTCGCTTCTAATGTAATACTATTATAAAAAGTGCTTTAAAAACAGAATGGGTGAACCGATTTTAAAGCTTGAGTTTTGATTGTTTATAACAAAAAAAACCATACATATGTATAACGATATGAAAATTCCGTTGAGAAAAAAAATTGATCGTAATTTGGATATGCTATTAATCACTATTATTCGAAAATATAATTGACAAGTTTTAGGCCGATAGAAAAATAGCAAAATTTATACGAAAATGTATTTAGCTTTTTTAGTTACCACTTTGAGCCAGTTCAAGTTAAAATTCACTTATTTTTGTATTTGACATTTTCGATTTTCTTCCATTGATAAAAATTGTTGGCAAAAAAATTCATAATAGGCGTGAATGAATGGTAGGTAGGTATACATATGTGGCTGTCATTGATGCTTCAGCGATTCACTCTGGCCAAAATTGGAGGCCCGTTGTGATACCACTAGCTTGGCGTTCATTCCCCTTCGCTAAACCATTTAGAGCTCTTGACGAATCTCGTCAAGCATCTTGGGTATATAACACCTAATTCTCTGAGGCCTCCAATAAGTGGTACCCCTAAAAAGCGTAGGCTGCTTCTGGCTAGCGCTGGACAATTGCATAGAAGATGAAGAACAGTTTTCTTCCTCTTCATAATTTTTGCAGCTTCTACATACAACATCTGCGAAAGGGTACTCCGAGACGCCCGGCGTGGTTGCCTATGAGGCAATGCCCTGTAAGGGCTCCAATGACTTGAGATATATCTCGTTTTAAGGTGTACAGACTACGCGACCGTTTACGATCCCATCTGGGCCAAGTCTGCCTAGAGATCCTACAAGTCGTAGTTCGTGCCCAGCTGTCATTTGCACGAGCTTAACCATATTATTTTAAGAGCAGCCTGCAAGTACCAAAGGGCATACCAATGCGTTCTTTACCAGGAAGTATCTGCTTGGTTGTTCCTTCCCTCGCAAGTTCATCCGCCAAACTGTTACCCTCGATGTCCCTTAGCCATCTCCTGTACAGATCGGCGACAATCCAGTACAATCTTTGAGTCTATCGCAGCTGAGCTCACTGCTCTAATTGCCGCTTGGATATCACTAAATGTAAAGACGATTTATCCTTTTAAAACGGGTTGCAACCTGTATATAGCCTCCTTAATGGCTGAAACTTCAGCCTCAAAAACGCTACAGTGTTCCGGCAGTCGAAAAGAACAGCTCAGAGATAGGTCCCGCGAAGACCCCTCCTCCCACTCTACCATTCAGCTTCGAACCATCTGTAAAAACTGTAAGACTTCCAGGTGGAGTATAAACATGGTTCCTGTCCGGGACCATAGTATCGACGCAGCGATCAGTGCAGTCCGGAAGAAAGCTATACTTACTCAGTATGCTTGAGTTCCCACATAGGCTAGACTCCCATTGATATGTCTCTCTTAGTCGAAGCGCGGCAAGAGCCGCCATCTGTTGACCCACTAAGTCGAGGGGTAGAAGGTCCAGAAAGACATTCAAGGCGTCGTTTGGTGTTGTTCGCAACGCTCCGCTAATGCAGATCATACTGCCTCTCTGCACTTTACCAAGTAAGTTGAGGTTAGCAGTTTTGCTCAAGGCAGGCCACCGTACGATGACTTCATAAAGAAGAATCCGTCTAACCACCGCTGTATAGATCCAGCGGCATACGCTTGGACTTAAACCCCATTTCTTTCCAATGGGGCCACAGAATCCTTCTGAGTTAATATTATTTATCCAGCTTAGTTACATGTCTAGTGTGACGCCAAGGAACTGGGCTTCCTCCTTTAAGTTTAAACGAGTTCTCTTCATCAAGTCCTCTGAAGGCCTGTGTTATGGCCTCCAGATTAATGTTGTTAAAAGCTCCCTCAATGTCAAAGACGAAATTTCCCGTAACTAAAAGATCTTTCAATATAGCTGACTAGGGAATACAGCGCAGTGTCCGTGGATCTTCCCCTTAGGTAAGCATGTTGTTTATTTGACAAAAGTTCTTTGTCTATTGTGAAAGAGAGGTGGTTACTAACCAGTCTCTCTAGAGTTTTGAGAACATAGGATGACAGGATTATTGGTCTGAGATCCTTCCGGTTAGTACCTGATCCTTTTCTGGCCTTGGGAATGAAGACCACGGAAACAGATATACATGCCGTTGGTACGTAATTTAGTTTAATGCAGGCTCTAAACATGTTTAGTAGCCAATATGCAAAAGCTGTTTTGTAAGGTTTAAAGCTTTTTATCGCAGAAATAATATTTGCTCTTGTGATAGGAAGATTAACAATTGCACCCGAAAGGGGGCACTCTACTTCCCTTGATTGTGAGTTTCCAGGAAAGTGCGTGCCGTTTTTTTTTCCTGAAGATCTTCAGGAACCATCATGTCTCTGTAAGGATCCAATCGGGTTTGTTGTGCTCGACAGAATTCTTCTTAGTATCGCAGTTTCGTTGACGCATTCAATGCCAGTACAAAAACTCTTCCGCGAGTACCTTTTCGCTTCACCTAGGGCTTTTTTATAAGGCCGCAGGAGCTGTTTATAGGTCTGCCATTCAAACTCCTGACTTAGCCTGTTCGCCCTGTTAAACTGCCTCCAGCAATCTTTGCGCAGCGAGTCTAAGTCGCGGGACCACCAGTGTGGCCTACGTTTCTCCACGTTTTGGAGTCAGGGCAAGCTCTGGCCAGGGCCCGCGAGCAGCTCGCATTAAAATAGTCCAACATGTCTTCTAGTTTACCGATGGTTTTGGGCTCTACCGGCACTGAATTTCTCTATAGAGAAGTCGGTTAGTGTTTCTCAGGTTCTTACGAACCTTTGGAGCGAAAGCAGGGTGTGGATGAAGCGCAATATAGTGCCCAGGTTATCCTAGAAACTTGGCCAATCCCACACCAAGACCGTAGTGCACGATGAGGAATCGTACTCTTCCAGAGGTGACCCTGTTTCTACTGAACACTACGGATCTAGACCCGGAGGGTGTCGAAACTACCCTTCCCCCTAATCCAGGGTGTCATGCGTCACCGTGCCCGTGGATGGCTTGCAGCCCGGGGGCTTTTCCGACTGTATTCTAACGGCGCCTTCCGGACACCGGCACCGCCTCCGGGAGTAACGGTGGACTTTCTGCGGCATGGGGATCCTATCTCGGGGGCCTGCACGGCTCGGAACTCAAGCCCCTTGAGGGAAAGTAACTTCCGGTGGAAAAGCTAAGGACCCTCAATACCCCCCAGCCAACCAAGGCCATGAAGCCACACGTCAGAGCCCAACGCGACCGAAGGGCAGCCCCGAAGTTCATCAAACGGCTGAAGGCTATACCGTACGCTGAACTGACGGAGGCACAGAAAGGGAGTCCTGGACGCCAGCGAAAGCGCCCATTAGGGAACGGCGGGAAGGACAAACCTCCCACTCGCACGGACCAGAGGAAGGACCTTGCCTCGAAGAGACAGCGATCTCAGGACGATACCCCGAAAGGGCTGACGACATAATTCTTGTCCAAGAGCCATGGATCGTCAGAAACAAGGTTTGTGGACTGAACTCTGATGCCTTTTAAACGGTAACAGCCCAAGTAACAGGTAGGATCAGAGCATGTATTCTCCTCTCTCAATACAGCGACGAAGGCACCGTTAGCGGTAGCGTAAAGCTGAAAGAGAGCACCGTCTGGGTCCTGGCCAGCTACATGGCCTACGACAGCCAATCTATCCCTCCAGAAATACTAAAGGAAGCTGTCAAGGCAGCCGACTAGGAAAGACTTCCGGTCTTAATTAGAGCTGACGCGAACTCGCACTATGAGATATGGGGCTCAAGCGATGTGAGTGTTTACTTGATGTTATATTAGCAAATAATCTATATATATGCAACCGGGGGAATGATCCCACATTTAATACCTCTGTCAGAAGAGCAGTGCTGGACATCACCCTCGCATCAGGCAGCCTCTCAGACCTGATAAGCGACTGGCAAGTGTCAGAAGAACACTCCTTCTCCGACCACCTCTACATAACATTCAAGATCAATCTCAATCCTACTACTCTAAAAGCGTATAGGAATAAGAGGCGGACGGATTGGCAGAAATATAAGAACGTCCTCTCAGCCTCTTTTTCCAGACACGTTTATCACGATAGGCCAGGCCTATCGCTAACACCTGATGAAGCGAGTCCCTTAAACACGAAGGTCGTTTCTGTCGGTGAGCTGGACTCACCGTCAAAAACAGATAAAGCAGTAGACCTTGTAACAAACGCTTTTAACTCTGCTTTCAGAATCTCCTGCCCTAATACCCTCCCAAGGGGTAAAAAGAAACCGCAGTGGTAGAATCTAGAGATTTCAGCACTCAGGAAAGAGAGCAGGCGAATCTTTAACCAAGCCAAGAGGACGGGTCTTTGGCAACCATACAAAGACGCTCTTAAAACTTTCAAGAAGGCCATTAAGACAGCACAATGCAAATCTTCTTCGAACGTGTATTTCATCGATCCAGTGATTTTGCGAAAGCGGGCTTTAAAGCTTTTTTACTCCTGCTTCGCATAAACCTCCCATATGAGGAGCTCCTGCAGGAATGAAAAGGCAATTGATTTCTGCAGTATTTTGGTGATATTGGCGATGTTTTCAGGCCATATTTTTAGGAATGCCTCCACGTCTCGTTTGATTTCTCTTGAGGCGCCCACAAAGTTTGTGCCATTGTCTGAATATATATGGTTGGGACAACCACGGCGAGAGACGAATCTTGTCAGAGCTGACATGAACGAGGCTGTTGAAAGGTCACTTGTGGCTTCAAGGCGTATGGCAGACAAAGACACATACCTAGCCCTTTGTTATTAAACAGGCACGACCTGTTAAGTTTATAGCATCAAATGGGCTTGTGAAATCGACACCCGTTGTTTGAAATGGTCTCGATATATGCGTTCGGGACGCCGGGAGAGCAGCCATTAGCTGCGTTTGTGGGCTTGTGAAATCGACACCCGTTGTTTGAAATGGTCTCGATATATGCGTTCGGGACGCCGGGAGAGCAGTCATTAGCTGCGTTTGTTGACGTTTTTTATACAAAATACAGGTTTTGCAGTTATGAATAGTAGACCTAATGAGATTTTTCTCTTTCACTAACCAATATCGCATGCGTAAAAGACGCAGGACTAGCTGGTTGCCACCGTGGATTGAGACCAAATGAATAAAGCTTACCACTAGTTTGGAAAAATGGCAGTTATACGGCAATATGATGGGCTGCCGTTCATCAAAGCTCATTGAAGGGGCATTATTTAGTCTGCCACCGTTTCTTAGAAGTCCACTGTTGTCAATATTTGGGTTTAACGATAGTATCGTCGACTTTTTCCCGCAGGCTTGTTATTTTCTAACTCCGTATATTCAGAAGCATAATGCGCTCTTTGGGAGATTTGAATTAGCCTTGACTGACGAATTTAACCTCACCAGGAGTAAGGGAAGAACAATTTCAGCGTTCTTTGTGTGCAGGATGAACCCGTTTAAAGAACCTAAATATTCGAGCAATTACTCGAATGGCCCTCGGAAAGTTGGAAAAGCGTGCTAAGATATCTTCAAATGGAAGAACTGACGCTGTATGAACTCGAATAGCTTTAGATGCGAGTGTGGTTTCAAAATCCTTGGGCTGAGAGATAGGCCAGCATTCATGGCTGAAGTTAAGCCATTTGGGGCCATGCCACCAAAGTTGACTTTCTCCTAAATCTTGAGGAGAAAGACCACGACTAGCGACGTTTACTGGGTTGTCTTCAGAGCTTACTTGATTCCAATTCTCGATCATTGTACTTTCTGAATTTTTTTAAATCGGTTGGCTATAAATGTAGACCACGAGCAAGGTGGTTTTCTAAGCCACGAGAGAACAATTGTGGAATCGGTCCAGAAGTACTAACTTTGGTTTTCTATACCGATTTGTGGCAGGAGGAAATCTCCCATTTTTTCTAGATGAACAGCTCCACTTAGCTCTAATTTGGGTATAGAAATGGTTTTGACAGGAGTAACTTTTGTTTTTGCGAGAAGCTAATGAGTTTAAACATTCAAACTAGCGTCCTGACACGAATATATATTGTCGCCCCATTAGCCTTTTCTGAGGCGTCGTAAAATCCATGAAACAGTATTTGACTGTTTGGAGTATAACTAACCCATCTAGGGATTTTTATAGAATTAATATGGGGGTAGTTATCCAAATACGTCTGCCATTCACTGAGAGTTTTTGGATTCAACTTCTCATCCCAATTGGTTTGTTTTAACCAGATTTGTTGCATTTGCATTTTTGCTACTACGGTTATTGAGCTGAACCAGCCTGCGGGATCGAACAGCTTGGCAATCGTGGACCAAACTTCTCGTTTCGTGAACGAATCTTTGTTGTCCAAAGATTTTTCCAAAAAATAGAAGTGCTCCGTTTAAGCATTGCATCGGATACCTAATCTCTTAGCTTCGCTGGAGTTGTGTAATTCCAGAAAGCCAGAAGCAGCAGGCCTAACAGATTTTTTTTGTTGTTCGAAGTCCACTTTCTGATTGGAAATCCAGCTGAGTTTAAGATCTCAATAAGTTCGTCACGTGATTTCAGTGCCTCGGGTATATGATGTGCACCGGCTAATACATCATCTACATAAGTATGTACTAGAACTGAGGATTTCCGATGCAAGGGGGAATTTAAAATTGGAGTCCCTGGCGAATTGCAACAAAGTGCGGATTCGCAATTAAGTCCGAAAGTGACTCTGTCCAAGTGAAAGTCCTTGATCTCCCCGTCCAAAGAATCTCTAAAGATTATTCTTTGATATGCGGTGTGCTGCCGGTACATTTTTTTGTTATCGCCATTCAAAACAAATTTAAATAATCGCCACTTAAAAACCCAAATAGATAAATTGGTTTAGAGAGCGGGGCCAGTGTGAAGGTTATCATTCAGGCTAAGTCCATTGGATGTGGGGCAAGAACAGCTTTGAAGTACATAGTGCTTTCTGGTTTATGCACAATATGGTGTGGAAGGTAGTAAGAGTTCGAAGTCTGTTGAGAACTTGAGGTAGAAGGTTCCTCGCTTTGATCTCTATGGAGCATGGTATGATGCCATTTTCTGCATTTTGCCCACGTGAAACTACTCTTGCAGTGAGTTATTTCATGTGCATTTGAAAGGCAGTTAATGCCGAGGTGGTACTTTCTGACAGAAGAAAGCCTTGCATTAGAGCTCATTTCCCAAAACTTTTGGCATGTCTTTACTATATGAGCTTAAGAAGAGCATATTTTGCATTTAATATTGTTTGTCTTGACATTACATTCTCTTATTTTGTATATTATTATACGGCCTGAAGTTATTTGGCCGGGTATTGTTTACTGCCTTACTAGGTTTGAGGTGGACGTTAGAACTACACTTGATATAAGATACTGTTTCAAGGCTTTGAAATCTGTTGGTTAGAAATGCATCTAAGTCCACCCATTTTGGAATCTCTGTTTTTGTTTTCAGAATCTGTTCCCATAGAGCAAGCGTGTTTTCGGGGAGCCTGGTTGAACACAAAAAGATGAAAATTGCATCCCAATGTTCAACGCTTATGCCCTGAACTTGAAGCGCTAAAATGCAACTATTAATTTCACGCTGCATTTTATTTAGCGCTGGTCCAGACTCTGAAGAGATAAGTATGTGGCAGATTGAATAATATTTTTAATTAATTAAAATTTTTTTGTTCTCATACCTACGTATACCAGTTAAGTTCGCTCATGCTAACTCAAACCCATCATTATAGAGGGGTGCCTTTTGAACTATTTCCCTCGCCTTATCTGGAGTTTTTTGATTAAGGTGGAAAAGTTAAATTATCGTGGAATTTGTATTTTGGTTGAACGTCGTCAGGTTATGAATTTGTTCACCCATCATAGCTCCGCAACAAACATATGCTTGATAGCAGTTTGAGTATTTGAGTTTGATAGATTCGACTGCACTTCATTACCCGCTGAACTTATCTCAGTTAAACAATTTTTGTAGTCAGCCTTTACTTCAGCCCAAAGCGACTTAAATTTCTCTTGCTGAATTTCAAGGGAGAAAGAGCATTGATTTGCGACTGTAGGCAAAATGTTTGCTTCAAATTCTAAAAGCGCATCTGCCGCTTGATAAAAATTGTTTGTCAATGCCATTGTAATTTCAAAAGAATTTAAAAATTGTTAAATGGCAAAGGCAAAATCGAAAAATGATTTAAAAATGTGAAAAAAAAATCAGTTTAATTTTATTGACAAAATTGACTTGAATTATTTGTCAAATGTTCGATAAATAACACAAGTCTGCAAAAAAAAATAATTGAGAGCTGTTTTGGTATTTTTGTGAAATTCTTATGTTTTAGGGTGTGCTGAATCCGAGATTAACTTTAATTTTGTCATAGAATGTCACGTTTTCAGACAATGTAGGTGTCTATGTTAAACAAGTTATCATCTTAAAATAAAATATAAAACATTAAAAACAAATTTTTAAATTTATAATTGCGTAACAAAACTAATTTATTTTTATAAAATACATTAATTAGTAAGCACTAAACACATTTCTTTTTCTCAGTGAGACACCATTTGGTAAATTTTCGCTTGTGGGAAGCATCGGGAAGATCTCTTTGAAGCGTAAGCAAAAGTTAGTTCCTGCTTTTGAGCCTTGATCCAAGCAACTCAGCAGCGTTTTTGGGAAGATTTAAGTCTCTTACCAAATCATTTAGCTCGCCCTGGGAAAACAATTTCGGACTGCTGGCATCTTCAAATTCAAAACTTGGCATCTCATCGGGTTCAGGTACAGCACCATCTTCATCAGAACTTGGAATTTCTTCCAAGGTATCAGGGACCTTGCGCACTGGTATTTCGGTCCCATGAGTTATGGGACGAGTAGCTGATTGCTTCCGTTTTGAATTATACCCCTTCACATTACACGAACAAAAGTAACAATCATCACTATGGTTCTTTTGCTCGCGCCATACCATAGGAGTCGCATATCGGAAAGCTTTTTTCTTGCCCTTAAACCAATTTCGAAGATCTTCAGCACATCCTTTGCAGACTTTATGAGGTGCCCAAACTTTATCCTGATCTCCAAGTTTTAAGCCAAAATACGCGAAGTATACTTTTTTTACAAAGTCCGTAATGCTGCTTTAGTATCATATATTCGTCACAAATATAACAGAAACTGTCAGACGAGTTCACACACTTCCGCACATACGACATTGCACTATACTGAACCAAGATCTACAAAACAATGGCGAGTTACACGTACATAATTGTACCGCGCCACTTTCTACACTATCGGAGCGCGCACGGTTACAACATGTTAATGTTTGTTAATGCAGCTCACACAGGGTGTTCCTTATTTAGAAATTAATGATAGTTACGGTAAAGATTTAAAAAAAGTAATCAAATAAAATTATACCTATTATTAATGCCTACAAGTTAGCCCAAAAAAACCCTTTTTTATAATAAAATTTTGCGTTTTGTAAAATAACCTTACGTTCTAGAATTTTTTGAGTATTTTTTTAGTTTTCAGAACACCTAAATACATAGAAATCAGTTGGAAATATCCAGACAGCATTTTTGTTGCAGACCTGTATTATCGAACATTTAAAAAATATTACACTTTTCTCAAAACTATTATTATTATTTTTGAAAAAACAAGACTAAGCTAACGAATTTTTAACCAAACATGTGAACTAATTAAAAAAAATTTAACGGACAGAAATTTAGCTAAGCAAAGCAAATATTTGTGTTGTTATTACCTTAAACATACAAGGTACAACTAATAAAATTGTCACGCCAGGATGGCGAAGGCCGGTACTGCATTTTAGTATGAATGGAAAAAAGGGAAATTAGTAAAACAGCCATTCAGGAGCCCTGGGTTTTCAAACAAAAACCCTGTGGACTAAGTGACCTACGTGGTGCCAACATCTTATATGTTCAGTTATGTTGTTATGTTGTCAGAACTTGGTGGCACCGAGGCTGAGCTTTAAGTGCAAAAATGGGTGGAAACATTTCATTATTGCCTCCGCGTACTTTCCATATGACTCTCTGCTGCCGCCACCTTTGCGGAAGGCGGCTAGTCTTGTGGAGTATTGCGAAAACCGAAACGTCGGATTGATCCTCTGTTGCGATGCTACGCGGACTCTTTTAAGCAATACTGCAGTGGGATTGAAATCTTAGGTGAAACAGCTAGACTGGTAAAAGTTCTGAAAAAGGACCAATCCGTAAAGCTGCTTTCGCTCAAGAGGCCTGATGGCTCTTTCACAGAGACCAGGACTGAAAGTTACTCTCTTCTTCTAGAGACTCATTTTCCTGGAAATCAGGTGATGGTTACGTCTTCTTCTCCCTCGACAGGGGAGGGAGGGAATTCGAGAACCAAAGCGACAAGGTATGACTGGTTTGTTGCCAGAACTGTGGCGAGGAAGGATGCCATGAGATATGCTAATCTTTTGACAGTTTCAAATCGCCCGGTCCTGATGGCATCTCACCTATTGTACTTAAAGAAGGTGTCGAGTTCGTGTTGGCGACCTTGAAAAATATTTTCATAGCGTCGCTCGCACTTGCTTATATACCACAATCTTGGAGGCTGGTAAATGTCGCCTTTATACCAAAGGTTGGCAAGGACGACTACGCAAGCCCCAGAAGCTACAGACATATTAGCATGACATCATTCATGTTAAAATGTCTGTAAAGATTAGTAGAGCTACGCATTCGTAGGGAGGCGCTGTCATCACATCCTCTGTTTTTGCATCAACATGCCTATCAGGCGGGAAAATCCTATAAGACGGCTTTCCAAAATCTGGTTTCCAGAGTTGGCGAGGTCGTCGATAGGCAACAGTTCGCCCTGGTCATCTTTGTAGACATTGGGGGTGCTTTTGACAATGCCACCTTCGATGGCATGTGCACTGCTGCTCTACGGCATGGGGTAGATCCTTCGCTGGTAAATTGGATTCGTTCAATGCTGGCGCAGCGGATTATCAAGATTCAGGCAGAAGGAGATCAGTACCTAAAGTGCGGAGTAAATAAGGGTTGTCCTCAGGGCGGTGTGCTTTCCATTTTACTCTGGTGCTTGGTAATTGACTCTCTTCTTGTCACTCTTGATGACTCGAATATCTACGCTCAGGCCTATGCGGACGATGTGGCCTGTCTAGTCACAGGCCCATCTCTGTCGGCTGTTTGCAGGAAAGCGCAGACAATACTGAATAAGATTGACACCTGGTGTGACGATAATGGACTATCCGCAAACTCAACCAAAACTAGTGTTGTTCTCTTCACTAGGCCGAGAAGGTTGGAGGGCCTCATTCTTCTCACACTTAAGGGACCTGATTGCTAAACCTCAGAGAACAATCGGCGTGTGCTGTACAGGGGCAATCTCTACAACACCTGGTGCTGCTCTTGACGCATTGCTGCATTTACCGTCACTTTGTATATTTATACGTGGGGAGGTCTTAAAGGCCACCTGCAGATTTAAAAGAAACGGATATTGGCATAAAACGGAGTGGGGCGAGGCGGAAATTGCTGGCGGCAGAGATATAGACACTTGCGTCTTTTCAATGCCACAGGATAGTACGCCACCGTTTCCTTTGCCGATGAGACTCTATAACGTTGAATTCCCTGAGGCTGAATGCTGGTTTAATGTCAACACTGAGCCCGGTCTTACACGTTGTCGAATCTTCACTGATGGCTCCAAAACTGACTCTGGGTCAGGATCTGGAGTTTTTATATAATATGTATAATGAGGATAAGCTTCACTTTTCTCTTGGAGAACATACCTCGGTCTTCCAGACCGAAATATTTGCAATTCTCAAGGCCATGGACTACGTGGTGGAAAATAGGTGAAGGGGGAGGAGTATACCTGTCTGCAGTGACAGCCAAGCTGCACTCAAGGCATTGGCCAGCCCTCTAACTACTTCCAAACTAGTTCGACTAAACTATGTTGGTAAACATAATGAACTTGCTTTACTCTGGGTGCTGGTCACTCCGGAGTACCTGGTAGGGTGACATCTGACCATTTGGCCAGAATTGGCTCGGATCAGGTGTTCCTTAGCCCGCAGCCAGCTATAGCACTCCCACTTTCGGCCATCGATACCACCATCAGAAACTGGGTGAATAATTCGCTCAGCAATGACTGGGAGGCGTCGAGAGGTTGCAGATGGACAAAACTCATGATACCTTCAATCTCAGAAGGACTATCAAAACACTGGCTCTGCATGTAACTTGTTGGACTGCTGACCGGTCACTCCACGTGGCATAGACTCCTGAGAATGATAGGCGTCCATGACAACCCCATATGCCCCCTTTTGCCCCGCCTTTGCAAGAACTAGGTATGAGGCATTTGGTCGCAACGTGTTGAGAGACGAACACCCGAGCTCTTTGACACCCCAAAATATACTAAGATTTATTCGTAAATAATGCAGATTTAAAACAGATTAAAAGGAACATGAAAACAGTACAATGGACGGAATGTAATCTGAGTGCTGTTTTCTGCACGCGTTGTTTCGTGCCTGATTCCAACAAAAAAAAAAAAAAAAAAAAAAATTCAAACTTGTCTCAATTGATCCACGTACCTACCTTTATTTTACGACGATGATACCGTCTGTTTCGAGCTGGCAAGCTTTTTTGCCAGCTGGTGCGAAAAATTAAAACGAATTGACTACGTTGACTGAAGCCTTCAAAAGAAAGAAGTAAATTTTATTTTACTTTGCCTAATTTATATGCCTTCGCTTATGCATATGTACATATGTATGTATGAAAAATGTTAAGCATTTGAACAAGTGCTTAGTATGTATGCACCAGGTACTTCTATAAGCTTACAAACTAATATTTGTTACAGTTATCGGTTCACTTAATGCGACATACTCAATATATTTGTATTCATACTTGTACATATGTACACACGTAGGCGTAAACAATTGTGCATGATACTTAAGTGTATATGTACATACTGCACAGCAGATATACAAATTTGATGACAATAGATGAGCTAGAGTTGAATGCGGCGAATGAGGTGTGAAGATAAATAAAGGAAGGGTCGACGGAGCAACTACCTTTAACCCTTACATAGTCATCAATGCTTAACCTTTAACACCAACAGGATATTTCCTCCATGCTCGCCATACCGCTCCATGAAGGTGTATAAGTTAACACCGACAAACCGTGAACAGTAAACAAAAAATATCCTGCAATGTTAAAACACTACATATTTAGTGAAAACTGTCAATATTTAATATTTAAAAGTTAAAGCACTACATAGTTAGTGAAAGCCGTAAATATTTAATATTTAAAGGGCATAAAAATTAAAGAACTCATAAAAAGTGTGAAGTCAAAGCTTCAAGCAGTAAACTGCCAAAGAAACCATCATAATTATAATCATAAATCATCATTATCCAATCATCCTGCTGAGTTGATTACCCTGCGGAGTCATCACCTGAATTCATCATAATCCGATCGTGCTGCTGTATTAATCATCCTGCCTATTATAATATGAAATTATTCATGTAAGTAGAGTTATTCAAGCAGCTAGCGTTTATGTAAAAAAATAAAATAAAATATTAAACAAACAATAGATAGATTTTTCTAATTGGAGAACGGTTGGAAATGGAAATCCTTGTACTTAATTAAACTAAACTAGTTAGAAAGAAAAAATATGGACGCACACACTTTAGAAGCTCTCATTAATTCTGCCATCCTTACCGCAACCGAGCATTCCCGGCGGGAATTTCAGTCTCCAGAGGACGAACTGACAAGTAGGTTAGCAAGGATTGAAACACCGGATCGAATTACTCAATACGAACCAGTAACCATTCAGCCCAACATTATTGGTGAGTAATCCTTGGACCTAGTAAAAACCTTGCCAGAATTTAAAGGCAACCCGACCCGTTATGTCTCTTGGTGGCAAGCAGCCCATACAGCTTACAGTGGTGAAGTTCTATGATGCAGTGGAGCGGAAATTGACTTTGATAGTCAACAAAACGATAATGACCCACGGTAAGAACACCACTTAATCGTCCTTTGTGGGATGTCCTCTTCTCCTCCAGACCTCTCCTTTTCCTTCAGCACTTGCCCAAGCTCAGGAGCTGGAAGCAAATCAAGCTAGATCGATGTTTGCAAGCTCCTTTAACAGGCAGACACTCCATCACTTAGATCCTTATTACAATTCACCACCCCAATACCGCAGAATAACTCAAGACCTACAAGGACAACCTCGAACCCAGCAAACTCCAGTACCGATGGACATAGACTCATCATCAAGTAGCTTACCCTAATTTAACTCGTCCTGATAATAGGATAATGGGCGCTACATTCAATCGCCAACAACCCGTGTCAACAGGCTTAAGTAAAGAAAGAGCCGAAAAAAGGCAGCATGGTAGTAACCAACAGCCACTACAAAAGGCACAGCGGATCAACAATCTCACCCAGGATCAGTACGAACCAGAAGGTGAATATTTAGGTGACAATGGGTATGACGATTATTACCAAGACGAATAATCTAAAAATAACAAATACGATCAAGACGGACTAGAAGATGACGTTAATTTTTTAAGACAAAGTCCCTCTTGCTCTATGTCGAAAGGACACTTGGGGGAAGAGGAATACGGTTTTTAATAAACACCGGTGATGAAAAGAGCTACGTAAAACACCTTAAGGCTCTAAAAACAATAGAAATGCTGAGTTCTTTGTTCTACCCAGTTTGAACACGTTTGACAGCATTATAGGTTTCGATTTACTAAAGGAGGTCAACGGCACTATCGACTTGAAGAGTGGTACTTTCAGTTATGACGGCGGTAAGGAAAAACTCTTGTACTACTATTGTTCGGACATTAACAAACTAATAGAAACAAATTAGAAACGAACTATTGCAATACTGATATCTGAACATTGCTAAAGCATCATGCTAAAGTTTTCGACCCGAATGAAGCGCTTCCTTACAATACCCGCGTTGTTGGTACGATAAGGACCGTAGACGATTTACGCGTCTACTCGAAAAGTTATCCGTACCCCATTGCTTCAGCGGAATTCGTCAATAAGTAGATATCAGATGTGTTGCGTGATGGAATCATTAGGCCATCCCGTGCCCCTTATAATAATCCAATTTGAGTTGTGGATAAGAAAGTAGTGGATGAAAAGGGCAACAAAAAATCACGTCTCGTCATTGACCTTAGGAAGCTTAATACTAAAACAATAAGCGATAATTATCCAATTCCGGAAACTTCGGTGATTTTAGCAAATGTGGGAAGTGAAATATTCTTCTCGACAATAGACCTTAAATCAGGATTCCACCAAATCGGAATTGCCGAAAAGGATAGGGCGAAAACGGCTTCTCGGTCAACAATGGAAAGTACGAGGTTTGTAGTCTTCCTTTTGGCCTGAAAAATGCTCCTAGCATTTTCCAGAGAGCCATTGACGATGGCCTTAGAGATGAAATAGGAAAACATGTCATGTTTACATAGACGATGTTTTAATTTTTTCTAAAACCCCAAAACAACATGGTATGCACATCGACCGGATCTTGACAAAACTTTTTGATGCTAATATGCGCGTTTCTGCTGAGAAATCAAAGTTCTTTCAGGAAAGTGTTGAATTTCTAGGCTTCACAGTTTACAAAGAAGGAATAACGATATTCCCCTTATGGAGTAAAAGACTCTTGACGAAGAACCGCTTAATGCATTCAATAAAATAAGAAATATTCTTGCGTCAGAGGACGTACTCCTTTTCTATTCTGATTACAGACAAACCTTTGATCTGACAACAGATGCCTCTCTTCTAATTTTTTGCAAAAATACCAAGGTTTTAGTCTGTGACAATGAGAGATCGGTAAACTCTGAAACCATCACGTCAATACTCAAAAATCACTTTGGCGTCGAGATCTACAACATGCAGCCCGCCCACAGTACCCTTACGGAATTTGCCCGTTGTCAGAAGCTTGAGACTGGTATTTCCGACACCGGGTTGCGCGTGACAACAACAAACAGCTATCTGCGGCAGCAAAGCCAATAGCGGGACAGAGTGCTAGTGTAAGCGGTAAATTGCCGAATTGCATTTTCCAAGTCACACGGCAAAACATGTGCAGCAACTGCATTTGCATAACTCACCCGAATAAACCGGCTGCCCTTGCAAGGGAAATTTATACATACATACATGTGCTCTGGAATTTTTTTTTTTTTTTTTTCATATATGCTGCTCCGAGTCATGAAAGGCTAACGTTTGTTAAGTGTCGAGATCTAAAACTGTTCAGCTACAGAACAAATGCTCATCAGCTGATCGAATAGTAATATATATGTATGTGTGTATCAATTATTGAGAGTATTGAGTATAGTTTTCTTCATGATTCAATTATAAAAGGTTGGATACTTATTGACGTTTAAGTTTTCCGACTGCCTTGTAAGGTTGCATTTAGGAAGGTCTGATAAAGGGGAAAATATTTTATCCCTTTTCGCGCAAAGGTATTTGAAACGTAGGTAACTATTAGCGAAATGCGGTTTGTACATAGAATAAAACATATTTGCAGAAATTTGACATTTCAATTTAATATACATAATATAACCGAATATTCAACCACATACAAAGCACCTTAATACAACAAACTATATAAACAAAAAACGCAAGTGTGATTTAGAAGCAAATAAATTTTACACATTTTATTAACAAAAACAATGTGATTCCAACCTTTTTAAAGTTTTTACATGCAGAAAAAAGAACTATCAAATTTGGAAATAGTATAATATAGTTTTATGATTGTTAATATTTATATACATTTTTTTTTTTTTAATTTTATGTTATTTTATATAAAACAGTAAAAAATTTAAAAACATAAAATGCTTTCTTGGAAAAAAAATATCAAACAAAATGATCTGATCTGGCCGGGAATCGAACCAACGACCAATCAATTGCATACATGCAAAGAAACAAAATTTCAATTCCTGTTCGCTGCTAGATAAGCAAGGCTACTGGAAAACGTACGAGAATGCCGTCAAATCGATTATTTAATGTAAGGCATGCTGAAATAATTTAAAAACTACAAAAAGGCAACAGTGTTGCCTGCCAGGCCATTTCACAAGAAAAGTACTAATTTTCACGTGTTTGATAACATTTTTTTTCTTAAATTAAAAGAGAGCAATACAGGCTACCTTAAGGCAGCGTGCAAGAGTGAGACAACTGCCTAATTATCCAACCTTGTATGATTGAATCATGGTTTTCTTTATGTAAAAAAGTGAATCTAAAATATCAAAATAACCGATGACATGTAAAACTCTATATCATCAGAAGAAGCGTCCCTAGCAAATCTAGAAACAAAAATCGATTTTCTCAAAGGGACCACAACCAGCTTCTTTGCAGAGCAGTCAGTCTAATCTAAAGGTGCTACAGTTTTTGAAACAATAGGAGCAGATTGGGAAGGTGGATTGATTGAGGTGGTGATGGACCCACTTCAGGTGAAGATAATTGTGCATTAGCATGATCTGAATTGCTTTTATTAGAGGAAGAAGCGCTAGTGCAGATAGCCCTTGAAGAAGTTGATGAAGACGGACGCTGAGGCGGAAGGCAGGAGATAAAAGATTAATTAGCTCAATTTGTTGGGGTTTAGGCACAATATTCTTTTGAAGTAATGTAAGAGGAACGACAATACTTTCCTTGGATGGACTGTGGGTCCGTTTGCGTTTGGTATCTCTTACAGGTTGCAAAGTTTGATTATCTAGGCACTTAAATGATTTAAACACGTTTTCATAAAGTTTAAATTTATCATTAAGTGCCCGAAGGTCTTTGCCGATTTCGAAAAATCCATTTCTGGTTTCTCTAAAACGTCGGAAAAGTTCCACTTCAGTTGATCTGCATTTTAAACAAGACCAACGGATACCTCTTCCTTCATATTTTAAGTCAAGCACTCTACCAAACAATCCAGCACATTTTATATGAGCAACCCCATCGCACAACCAGCATGCAACAGAGCGTTGCTCATTATCGGTTTTTTTAATTTTGCAATTGTCAAAACGCAAGACATAATTTAACAGTATTAAGTAAATATGAGAAAAAACTAAGATTGTATTAATAAAACAAAGAAGAAAGCTGTTTGGAAGGTAGTGCAAGTTTTATAATGATTTAAGGTTTAAGATCTATTAATGTAACGAACAGTTTTAGAGGTACAGTATTAGACACATAAACAACTAAACGCAAACAGTTGTTTCAAGAATGACAATCATAGAAGAGAAAAGAAAATGCGCGCAAACTTAAACAAATACACAAAGTTTAAAGAAAATAAGAAGTAATAACAATGTAAATAAAAAACAATAACAATGCAAACAAACTAATGACTCGGCAATTGAAAAACTAAATTAAATGCAAAAAATTTTCAACAGATGTCATATTAAGCTTTAAATGCGCACAGATGAATCTCCAAATCTTTTATCACTAAATTGTTAAGTTAAATAAGAAATAAAAAAATTTTAAAAAGAAAAAAGTATCACAACGAAAACACAACTATACAGCTTGACGTTTGCGAACGTGGGCCACCCAAAAACCTTCTATTCCTATTTTTCGTTCAAAATATAATTTTTCAGTAGAGTGCATAATAAATGCTCCAAAGGATTTGCGTTGAAAAAATTGTTTCTTGCTTAAACCAATTTTTATTAAAATCAATTTTTCTATCGACTGTAACTTGTGCTGGAATTGACAATTATTTTTGTATCTGACATTTTCGATTTTCTTCCATTGATGAAATTTTTTTGCAAAAAATGCATTTATCACCATTCATAATAGGCGTATATGAATGGTAGTCACGAGTGTTTTCTATTGTATTTGCTTTTTGAAAAGTGATGCAAGGGCCAGTTTTTCTTGTTCATGCTCTTCTACTGTGCAATAATCAAAAGGAATATTTTCGAATAAACCAATCGACCAACCATATAAATCGCTGGTAGTCAAGATCTGATCTTCCAGAGGGCGCTGTAAACTCACACGATGGGCATTTCTCTTAACTGTAGCACCAATTCCGTCACAAGCGCCTTTCTCATGTGACGTTGCAAAAAAATTCCATTAAATTATTTATTTATTTTTTATTTATTTCGGTTTTATAGTAATCTAAATAGATATACATACAAGGTCTCTTACAGACTACTTAAAGATAGATAATTATAATATCAGATCATTTAACATTGATTTGAAAACGGACTTAGATAAAAAAAATCTATGTCTAACGTAATTGGCAGATTACTTCTTGAAGGGGATAATCGTGTACCGTCAATAAGGAAAGACGTGGGGATAAGGCGCGACTTGGAGACGGACAAATAAAAATATTTTTTTATATATAACTGCAAACCATTTATACTACACCAATCTGAGACATTATCCAAGTCTGATTGGCTCTTTGTGGAGTCAGAAGAATTTAAAATAGTGGAGAAAATGTTCAAGCCAGCAGCATATAAAAGAAAATTAGACTTTGTAAAACAGTTCGAAATGTCATTGATAAAAATTACAAATAGCAAGGGGCCTAGTATGCTACCCTTGTGGTACACCAGACGACGCTACGAAAGATTTGGAATGCACATTGTCAACTTCAACTACACAGTTGCGATAAAGGTAGGATTTTATCCAAGATAAAAGTATCGAATGAAATCCAAAATTAACTAGTTTAGAAATCAAAAGTGAATGACTGAATTTGTCAAATGCTTTGGAAAAGTCAGTATATACAGTGTCAAGGCGGTCACTGAAAGCCGACAAACAATATTCAGAAAATAGTACTAAATTAGTGACTGGATCTACCAGACACGAAACCATGCTAGTTGTCAGAAATTAAACGCTTAACTGAAAAATACATCTTCTGTTTTACTATGTTTTCAAATAACTTTGACACGGCTCAGCATCTCGCGCTTCGTCGGCACTTTGTTACCATAAAAAATTTCTTTGTGCCACAACAAGGGTGAAAGTTTAAATGTAATTGCGTCCTCCTTCGGAATCCAAAATACACCTAGTACCTTCTCCGTAGTATTGTCACCGCCGATATTAATTTTAGGCACAGCACCCGATTCGCCTAATGATTTCAAAACTTCTGGGCAATTGGAATACCAATTTCGAATATGGAACCCTCCGGCGTCATGAATACGTTGCACGTCTTGTGCCAGCGTGATGGCTTCTACTTCACTATCGACAGAGTCCAGATAGTCATCAACATAGTGATTATTCCGTATAGCGCTAACGGCCCTAGTATGGCTGTTTGCAAATCGTTCAGCATTCAAATTTTTAACAAATTGAGAAGTGCACGGAGAGCATGCTGCACCAAAAATCATTACCTGCATGACGTAAATGTCCGGTTCCACAGAAGTGTTGCACCCGCGCCATAGAAAACGTTGAGCGTTTTGGTCTTCCGGGCGAATCAACACCTGGTGAAACATTTATTGGATATCTGCTGACATAGCTATTGATTTTTGTCTGAATCGCAGTAAAACTGCCGGCAAAGAAACGAGGAGGTCAGGCCCTTTTAACAAAAAAGTATTCAATGAAACACCGTGTGATTTAGCCGCAGCATCCCATACTACGCGGGATTTACCTGGCTTGTTTTTATTAAAAACCGCAAATATTGGCAGGTGCCATATACGCTGTTGCACATTTTGGCTGATCTCGATACTTGTTAGCTTACGAATATAGCCCTTCTTTAAATAATCCTCAATAGTGTTATCAAACACGTTTTTAAGAATGGGCTCACGTTGAAGCCTTTTTTCTAAACAAATGAGTAGATTTTTTGCCATACGATAGCTATCTGGCAATTCGAATTTATCGAAACGCCACAATAGACCGCTTTCATAATGATTGTTGTTAGTTTGACGAGTATACTTCTGCAACAGCTTTAACGCACGTTCATCTTCTTTACTTACTAGCGAATTTTGCGTAGCAACAATGCCTAAGCTTTTCGGCTCAAGTTTTTTAACTTTTTTAACTGTTTAGTGTGCCACGGAATTTTATAGCAGCTTTTCTTTTTAAGCGGAATGTGTTTCAGACAAATTTCATTTATTTTATGTATGAAAATAGAATAGCATTGATTAACATCAACAACCGAGAAAAGTGATTCCCAGTCTAAGGCGCAGACCTCAAGACTGATTCTATCAAAATTGCCGCGACGAAAGCAAAAGCTTGGAGCTAGTGTATCCGAACAAATGCTTTGAAAGTAATAGAAATCAAGATCAATAACAAGTGAGACATGATGTAAACCAGGACATGACAGTGGGCCAAGGCACTCATCCAAAGAAAAATGTATATTTTCACTAACATACATAGATGAGATCCAGAGTTCTGGATAACTTATTAGTGAAACCATTTATCTGGGAAAGATTAACACTTAAGAAGTTATCTACGAGGTACGACTCTGTAAAACTATTTACATGTTTCGGGAACAAAATAAGACTATTATCTAAGTATGTCCATTCAATATTCCGTATATTAAAATCTCCAAGAATGCAAAAATTATTACTATCATAAATACGGACTAGATCCAAAATATTGTCTACATGCAGTTTGTACAGCGATTCCGCACTGGATGAAGGAATGTATGACGCACAAATAAATATCTTCGAAATACCATGTACAGATACACATAGTTGGTCCAGCAGGGAGTCAGTATTGCTCATATTTACAAACGATGAGCGAAACCGACGGTGGACCGCAATTTGAACTCCTCCACCTCTTGAGAGTCCTACTTTTGAAAAGTAACGATCTTTGCGATAAACGTTATACATATTGGTGTCGAAGAATTCACAATCGTTAAATTTCAGGTTGAGCCAAGTTTCAGTGAGGACGAAGATATCATAGTCAGAATGTGAACTCGTGTTGAAAAGAGTCGTGGATTTAGTACGCAGGCAAGAGACAATTTGAAAGTATGTATATTCTTAAAGGCTTATTAGGACAATTGAATAGTGCATAAGAATCTACGGGTTTAGTTGCGGCGCGCCGACATTTTGAAAAAAACGAAATGACCGTAACTTGACATTCGTAGGCCAGGTAGTCGCATCCAGCACTTTGTTGTATAAATCCTCAGTAACCCCTAATTTAAACTTAACTTTCCTCAGTTTATCCAGATCAGCATTCTTTTTAGTTGGCATATAGCAACTTAGAAATTTAGGATCAATATCAGCATGTTTAGATACGTAATTAATAATGTTAACAGAAGTGACTTTGGTGGAAAATGAACCCACATGCAACCATTTCAGAGTGGTTACAACACTTAATTCGTTATTAATATTGATACCAATAAGTATAGGCTTTCTTGGCTTCGGACGATTGTTTTTACCCACAATATTCCAATCAGTTGCTTGGTAACCGAAAGCGATATCAGCATCCGTCGTCATATTAGTCTGAATAAGGGCAGACTAGGAACAATAGAAGTAGATCTCGTGGTAGTATAATTACATACGTTTGTAGTAGCAGCTACCTGGGTATATGGCGAAAGAGACGATGAAGGTGTTGGCGCACTAGCTAACGTCGGATCCTTAATTAAGGTGGTGAGAGCAGCACTGTATGTAGGCGTAGATTTCTGAGCGTCATAGACAGCAGAAGCAGCAGCGGACAGCTTTACGTTAGATGTGTTAGTGAGAGCAGTAGTTTTGATTGCGACTGACTGCGGATCATCGCTAACAGAAGCAACTACAGAGACCACAGACGATAAATCGACGTTATTAGCTCCATCAGCAACAATAACACCGCTTTAAGACGAGTTGTCACTAAGCTTATCGACAACAGTATTTACGCAGGAGCGTAAGTCTTTTAGCTCTGCATTGAGGGAAGCAATCGCAGAGTCTTTTTCACGCAAGATTCGATGAATAGAAATCAGATCAGAATGCATACCATCAATTTTCTCTAAAAGTTTATTGTTTACTTCGCTCGGCCAAGATTATCTAAGATTATCTAGCGAGAGGAAATTTATCGGCAATCAGTTTTTTGTTAACAGCACGGAAATCTACACACATACGGTACGCTCGTTACCCATTAGCATCTTTTTTCGGAACAACAATTAAAGGGCTATTATAATTTGAATAACTTTCTTCAATTAGTTCGTTTTCTAATAATTTCGAAACTTGACAGTTTATTTCTTCACGCTGGGTATTTGGTAAACGGTAGTTCTTTATGTAAACTGGATTATTGTCTGTCAATCGTAGTTTTTGTTCCTAGAAATTGTTTAATGTCATTTTGTCGTCTGGAAGTGCAAATATGTCTGCGTATTCTACGCATAGTGTTACCGCCACTTTAGCAACACCTCATTATTTTATTAGTTTTTCAACACTAAAAGTGTGCATTTGCTTATACATATACTACCGACATGTACTAGTATATACATACATAGTTAATATACATAAATGAACCTTTGTAGATTGAGAAACATAGCAACCACATGCCAATTTTTATAAGGTTAAGTCTTTTCGATGTGAACAGTAGCCGAGCTAAGATTAATTGATCTAAACAAGAAAACTTATGTTGAAATTGTCTGCCTTTCTTCACTAAAAAAGAATTTTAACTCTCCCGCTCTCCATATAATACCGCCTCTCGCTATTGGGAAAAGAAATACGTATACCTTGGATTATTAAAAATTGCTTATTCTTTGAGAGTTTAAAATCGAAAGAAGATTTGCGGACTCAGCGCAGAGTAAATTTCTCTGCTAACATTTATTAAAATTCTTTTTTAATATTTGCAACAGCGCAATAAGAAACTTTGTCGGACTAACCTGGTGCCGAAATCAACTGAAACTGAATTCCACGAAAGCAAATCGCATATATTACGCTCTATCTCACAGTAAGTACAAAATGAGCCATTCTAATTTACAGGGTCAACAGTCCGGCCACACAATTCCAAATTCCCCTGCTAACCCACAACCGTGCTCTGTTCTCCACGGGCCGGCACGATCAACTGCGTCAAGCAAAAACCATTCGAGCCGATGTTCGAGTGTGTCTACAAAGTCGCATACAGGTCGAACGGCGCTGGAGCTGCAGAAACTAACAGAGGAGCGAAAGATCGAATTAGATTTCGTAGCCAGAAAGTATAAATTACTGGAAAATACCATACGCGAATCGAATGAAGAGAAATCTTCCGAAAATTCAGCCAATGTACAAGATTGGGTGAACGCACTAATAGCTCCACCAGAGGATCCTGCTACTCCCGACGCCGCATTTGCGTCCGCTGCAAATGAAAACGCAGATAACCCATCACAAATGCAACATTGTAACATAACCTCACAAACTGTGACTTCTCGCAACGTGCAAGAAAGGAACAATACGTTACGAGGCGAACCGCCAATAAGTACTGCGCAGGCTATCTGCATTCCAGACGTAACAAACACGAATTACGCTCGGCGTACTAATCCTACGATACAAAATCAGCCGTATGCTGATACCCTAATTCGAAGAATGCAATACCCATTGCCTGGACAAGATAAAATGCAAATAAATAATGCGCCAACTAACGGGCGCGTTAGCTTTGCCTTTAACACGTCAAAATTTAATTCCACGATGACGAATATTCCTTCTTCATTAATGGGACCGCACACCTACTTGCCCCCACCGCGTGTGTCAAACATTGGCACCCCACAGTTGGACGAAACCACGCAGTTCAACAATAACTCCCAAAGCAATTTAACATCACAACAAATACACGCACGACAATCAGTACCGCGCGAGCTGCCAATGTTTTCCGGACGACCAGAAGAATGGCCAATTTTCAGCGCCACATATGACTGGTCAACGACAGTTTGCGGCTTGAATGATGCGGAAAACTTAATCCGGCTTCAGAAATCTTTAAAAGGAGACGCGTACAATGCCGTCCAACATATTTTAATACATCCAGCATGTGTCCCTACCGCTATATCGACTTTAAAAACACTATTTGGCCAGCCCGAGAAAATCGTCAACTCCATAAAAGGTAAAATAAAAACCATGACACCGGTTAATCAAAATAAATTGGAGACTTTTACCGCCTTTGCCGTCAATGTGAAAGGCTTACAAGCAACCATAGATGCATCTGGTCTATATCATGAATTAGAAAACTCTTCTCTGATGCAAGAGCTATTAGAAAAACTACCACCAGCCATGCAGTTAAATTGGGGCACTTTTAAATTAAGTTTATTAAAAGAAAACATGTCTCCAAATCTTGCGACTTTTTCTGACTGGATGTTTGAGTACGGCATCTCTGCAAGCTGTGTCAATATTCCTCAAAATGTGCAAATGTCAGACCATAATAGAAACAAAAGAGCGTATGTCCACTCTCACGTGCAACAGCAACATAAATGTTGTGTATGCAAGAAGAACTGCAACAATGTTGCTAAATGTCAACAATTTCTCAGAATGGATCGCGCTATGCGATGGAACATTGTTCGGCAACATAATCTTTGTAAACAATGTCTCGGGCAACATGTTGCTAAGAAAAATTGTCAAAAGACTTGTGAAGTCAATGGTTGCATGTATAAGCATCACTCTCTTTTACATCGTTTCTGGAACAATGCACGAAATGAAGAGTACCAACAACCACAACAAGCGACGCAAGCAAGAGAAGAGCAAATACTAAATGTCAAGATAAATACAAACACTTGCAACGCACATTGTGAAAAAGATCAAAATATTTTATTTAGAATTTTGCCGATTACAATATTCGGAAAAGGCAATAAATTTATAAAAACGTACGCTTTTATTGACGAAGGATCGTCAATTACTTTAATGGACCACGAAATTGCTGAAGAACTAAATTTAAATGGAAAGAGTGAGCCGCTATGTTTAAAGTGGACAGGCGAAATGCGGAGAACAGAAAACGAGTCGAAGCTAATAAATGTAAAAATTGCTGGACCAAACCAGCATAAAATAAGTATTAATGTGCATACAGTAAATAAATTATCTCTTCCAATGCAGAATCTTGACTATGAGAAAATAAGAGAGCGATATGGACATTTGATGAATTTGCCGATATCAAGCTACATGAACGCTAGTCCAAGACTATTAATTGGTATAGACTACTGGAAATTAGCACTTGCGCAAGATATAAGGGAGGGGCGACCGAACGAGCCAGTAGCGGTAAAAACACAACTCGGGTGGCATATCTACGGGACAGCTGGTGGTGCTACGCCGCCTCGAGAAAGCTGGCATTTTCATGCATGCGAATGTTCTAAGCAGAACGATGAACTGTTGCACGCTGCGGTTAAGAGATTCTACGCATTTGAAAGCTTAGGCATTGTTGCTACGCAAAATTCGCTAGTAAGTAAAGAAGATGAACGTGCGTTAAAGCTGTTGCAGAAGTATACTCGTCAAACTAACAACAATCATTATGAAAGCGGTCTATTGTGGCGTTTCGATAAATTCGAATTGCCAGATAGCTATCGTATGGCAAAAAATCTACTCATTTGTTTAGAAAAAAGGCTTCAACGTGAGCCCATTCTTAAAAACGTGTTTGATAACACTATTGAGGATTATTTAAAGAAGGGCTATATTCGTAAGCTAACAAGTATCGAGATCAGCCAAAATGTGCAACAGCGTATATGGCACCTGCCAATATTTGCGGTTTTTAATAAAAACAAGCCAGGTAAATCCCGCGTAGTATGGGATGCTGCGGCTAAATCACACGGTGTTTCATTGAATACTTTTTTGTTAAAAGGGCCTGACCTCCTCGTTTCTTTGCCGGCAGTTTTACTGCGATTCAGACAAAAATCAATAGCTATGTCAGCAGATATCCAATAAATGTTTCACCAGGTGTTGATTCGCCCGGAAGACCAAAACGCTCAACGTTTTCTATGGCGCGGGTGCAACACTTCTGTGGAACCGGACATTTACGTCATGCAGGTAATGATTTTTGGTGCAGCATGCTCTCCGTGCACTTCTCAATTTGTTAAAAATTTGAATGCTGAACGATTTGCAAACAGCCATACTAGGGCCGTTAGCGCTATACGGAACAATCACTATGTTGATGACTATCTGGACTCTGTCGATAGTGAAGTATAAGCCATCACGCTGGCACAAGACGTGCAACGTATTCATGACGCCGGAGGGTTCCATATTCGAAATTGGTATTCCAATTGCCCAGAAGTTTTGAAATCATTAGGCGAATCGGGTGCTGTGCCTAAAATTAATATCGGCGGTGACAATACTACGGAGAAGGTACTAGGTGTATTTTGGATTCCGAAGGAGGACGCAATTACATTTAAACTTTCACCCTTGTTGTGGCACAAAGAAATTTTTTATGGTAACAAAGTGCCGACGAAGCGCGAGATGCTAAGCATCGTAATGTCTATTTACGATCCACTTGGTCTAATAAATAACATTTTAATTTTTGGGAAAATATTATTGCAAGCCGTATGGCGCAGCTCAGTTGATTGGGACGACGAAATAGCTCCTGGCTTAGCAGATGAGTGGTTTCATTGGTTAAGAGAGCTGCCTACGTTAGAGAATATAAAAATTCCAAGATGCTACTTAAAATATCATATAAGCTACGAAGAAGCTGACGTGCAATTACATACCTTCGTTGATGCCAGCGATAGTGCCTACGCAGCAGTATGTTACATACGTATATCAAAAAATAGCGTTGCGGAATGTTCTCTCATTGGTTCGAGAGTTAAGGTAGCGCCTTTAAAACAAATTTCCATTCCCAGACTAGAACTGATGGCTGCTCTAATCGGTGTTCGGTTTTCAAAATTCCTTATGGACTCGTTATCAATTAAAGTTAACCGAAAGGTGTTTTGGTCTGATGCTAAGACCGTGCTGAGTTGGCTGCATTCCGACAGTAAACGCTATCATCAATTCGTAGCACTACGTGTCGGTGAAATTTTGGAGAGTAGCGATCTTTCTGAATGGAAATGGATCCCATCAAAGAGTAACGTTGCGGATGAAGCAACAAAACGACGTAAGGAATGTGAACTTACCGCAACCAACCGTTGGTTTAATGGTCCTGAATTTCTCAGGCAACGCGAAGACGAGTGGCCACAAGACAATCAAAACATTGAGACAACGACTACTGAACTAAAGAAACATGTTCTTCAAATATCTCACATTAACACGCTTTTTAAAGTGAATCGCTTCTCAAAATGGTGTCGCCTATGGAGAACGGCGGCCTATGTCATACGTTTTACTCAAAATTGTAAAAGAAGCTTGCTAGACCGGTCAATGTGCTTAAAAGAGTTGCAGCAGGTCGAGCTTGAGCAAGCGGAATTGCTACTATACCGCCAGGCGCAACTCGATGGATTTTCGGATGAAATAATGAATTTAAAAGCCAAGAAACGAATACAAAAAACATCCGCATTGTACAAGCTCGCAGCATTTCTTGACGACGATGGTGATTTAAGAGTTGATAGCAGGATTTCCAACGCCCACAATCCACTAGGGAATCCAGTAATTCTTCCAAAAAATAATAGAATCTCAGCTTTAATAATTCAACATTACCATTCGAAATTCCACCATCTGAATAATGAAACGGTAGTAAATGAATTACGCCAATATATCCATATACCACGTTTACGGCCAACAGTGAAGTCAATTTTAAAAGATTGTCAAAAATGCAAAATTCTTAAAGCTGTGCCTACAGCGCCACAAATGGCAAGATTGCCTCGAACTAGAACAACACCTAACGTCGCACCTTTTACATTTACGGGTGTAGACTTTTTTGGGCCTATATTTGTTTCGGTGGGCCGGCATAAAGAAAAAAGATATAGTGCCCTATTTATGTGTCTGACGGTGAGAGCCATTCATGTCGAAATTGTTCACTCGCTAACATCGAACTCTTGTATTCTTGCAATAAGAAGTTTAATTGCACGCCGAGGAACGCCCCAAGAATTCCACAGCGATAATGGAACTAATTTTGTCGGCGCGGAACGAAAACTGCGCGAAGCATTGGATGCTGTTGACAAAGATTTATTAGTTCGCAATTTTACAACCGCGACGACGACATGGAAATTTATCACGCCGGCACCCCCCACATGGGAGGCGCATGGGAGCGCCTGGTCCGCTCATTCAAAACTATATTTTATAAAATAACGCCGGTACGTGCACCGTCTGATGAGCTGTTACACAGTATGATTGCAGAAGTGGAAAATATTATTAATTCTCGGCCTTTGACATACATACCCATAGACAATGAACAGGAAGAAGCGTTAACACCAAATCACTTCCTTTTGGGAAGATCCAATGGCATGAAACCTCTTGCGATCTTTGACGACCACCACACCACCTTACGTCACACTTGGCTCACATCTCAACAATATGCCCAGCATTTCTGGAAACGGTGGGTCAAAGAATATCTGCCGAGCTTAACTTGCCGCACGAAATGGCATGAAAAAAAAAGCCGATTCGGGTAGGAGATTTGGTTGTGGTTGTTGACCCTGGTTCAGCACGGAATGTTTGGTTACGAGGTAGAGTGTTGGAAACAAGAACTGCTTACGATGGACAGGTTCGCAGTGCGACCATACAAACAACACAAGGAGTCTTTGAGAGACCAGCTGTAAAGTTAGCAGTTATAGAAGTGGCTGGTGAAAAGGAGTAAGCCCGCGAATCCTTCTCGCCTTACTGTGAGGGAGTGTTACCGCCACTTAAGCAACACCTCATTATTTTATTAGTTTTTCAACACTAAAAGTGTGCATTTGCTTATACATATACTACCGACATGTACTAGTATATACATACATAGTTAATATACATAAATGAACCTTTGTAGATTGAGAAACGTAGCAACCACATGCCAATTTTTATAAGGTTAAGTCTTTTCGATGTGAACAGTAGCCGAGCTAAGATTAATTGATCTAAAAAAGAAAACTTATGTTGAAATTGTCTGCCTTTCTTCACTAAAAAAGAATTTTAACTCTCCCGCTCTCCATATAATACCGCCTCTCGCTATTGGGAAAATAAATACGTATACCTTGGATTATTAGAAATTGCTTATTCTTTGAGAGTTTAAAATCGAAAGAAGATTTGCGGACTCAGCGCAGAGTAAATTTCTCTGCTAACACATAGGTTCAGTAATTTGCTTTCCGCATGACTAGGAATTTGTTTTTTTAAAACGGAAATCAGTTCTTTTGTCCGGTTGTCATCGTTTCTAGTCTTATTAATGGAATAAACGATGAAATTAGAAAGTTTTTCAGTCCGAATGTTACAGTTTTTTACGTATTTTATATCGTTTGTGGTATTTATGACTTTGACGATTGGGTTGCTTGTACTGACTATTCATCTTGCAGTGAATACACCGTTGTCAATTTCTTGCGACTCCACGAAAAGTGGTTCCGGTGAACTTCCTAGACTATAAAGCCGAAAAACTTCGCATCTGGGTGGAATTACGCAGGTGTCGTTTTGAGTTCCATGAACGATCGGAATCGCGAAGTAAACGCAATTGCTCGCATAGCAAATAACACGTTCGTTAATTTTTAAGAAGTCTTTACCCAGTATACCGTCTGCTGGAATATTAAAGTCGTCGTTTACCACGTGTAACATATGTTTTAAAGAAAAGTCAGAAAAAGTTAAGTTTGTCGTTATTTTACCCAGAGTAGAAACAGTGTTGGCAGTGACGCCCGTAATGCGTTTAATCTCGTTTGTATTAATTGGAAAACTTTTGTTAAAACTTGAAATTTAATTAAGGAAATGTCGGCTTGGGTGTCGACCAAAAATGTACATAAATTATTAGACCCGGAAATTTGCAATTCAATAAAATCTGAATAATTTAAATTTAAACAATAAACGTCTTTTGTTGAAGTAAAATCGATTAGTTGTTTATCTCTTGCATTTGCATTTCTACCCCTATTGTTTGAAGATCCGTTATTATTGTTGTTGCTTTTATTGCTACTCCAATTATTGTTAAAACGGTTATTATTACTGCTACCTTGATGGTTATTTCCATTAGCTGGTCGATAACGTTGATTTCCGTAATTGCTTGAAGAAAACCTGTTCCTATAACCAATAAAACTGAGACTTGGGTTGTAGTTACTATGACCACGAAAACTACCCCGAATATTTCTAGAAAAGTTACTGCCACGTGTTCGAAATGCTAAAACTTGATGTTCTTTAACTTCATTATTTTGATCGACTATCAACTTCGCTACCACGTCTTTGGAATCGATTTTACTAGGTCCGACTTGACATTTAATCTACAAACGTTTACGGTTTGCTCTACGGCCATTTCATGAACTTTTTTTGCAATTGTCATTCCTTCGATAATTAAGGAACGCTCCAAAGATTTGGCTAGTTCTTCTACGCGTTTAGCAAAATCTGTATAGTTATTATTGTTGACGTGTAACGCCGAAATATTTCCTGCAACAACTTTTGAATTATCAGGTTTAATCCTGCCGCGAAGGCCAATTTTGATGTCGTTAACTGATTTTATCTGCGTCGGCAATGCTTCGCGAGCTTTTCCTTCTAATTTTGATTTAAAAAATACAATCAATGTACTGGTTAGCATCAGCAGGCTTTATACCAACACAAACCAAGTGAAACAGTTCATTGCACTTACCACACTGTATCTTTCCCAACAACTCGTCAAGCAATTTATGATTGCGTTCAATCGCAATTTTGAAGCAAATTGCCAATGGAGACAGCAAATTGAATGATGTTAGCAATTTATATTTTGAAATATTTTATGTTATCAATTGCCAACACATTGCTGGCAATCAACTGTCAAAGTGATGCTTTGACAGCTAAATTTTCATTTGCACGAAAAGTTAGAGGCGGCAACATCATTGGTATAATAATATGAAAGCAAATATTGAGTTGTTTCCTATTGGATTTTCTATTAGTATATACTTAGAAGGGAAATATCACATCTTCTGTAATACTTAAACGATATTTTCGCTTTAATGCATCGAACGTACTGCTCTGAAGCCATCTTACAAATGATTATGTTATGATATCAAATTGCCCACACACAAAACCTTGCAATCAAATTGACGTAATTAATCAAAATGATTGTCTGGCGTTTGCGTGTCGAGTTGTTGGTTTTCGTTGAGATCGATCAACCTTTTGATCACAAATGCAAGGCATTTTGAATTATTATCAAATAATTGATGTTTCAAAATTAATACAAAAGTCAATGTCTCATTAGGTATAGCGAACACGTTTGCACTTGTAACTTAGATATACATAAGAATTTATTAGAATTCAATTGCACTTATGGAGCAGTGAAAAAATGCACAACACGACACGCGAACTCATCAATTTTCAACAACGGTCAAAGCGTTCAGCTGTAAAGAGCGGCCTTTTTAAAAGGGCTAGAAGCATATCCAAGTGATCCATAAAATTTTTTGGCGTTCCAAGCTGATTGACGAGAAACGTACTCTGCTTATTTTACGCACACTCCAATCTTGTGGCAAAGTGGTAAAAATTTTAATTTTTTCGGCTTTTGTAGTAGCTTTAGATATCGCAATTGCTCTTCACAAGCAGTAAATACTCTTCATCTTATGATAGATTCCTATCACTTGTTTGATCTGAAAGAAGATTTATATAAAGAAATCGATTTGTACATGTACGCACTTCATAATCGGAAAATAAATTGTTAGATTCAGAGCCCGATGATTCACTATTTGTCGGGAATATTTTGTTAACATTTTCGGTGCTAGGGATTTTTTCTCTATTCGAAAGCGAATGCAGCGATAAAATAGAACGTCTGCACGAGTCGCATATCTATTTACCAGTATAAACAGAGAAAACTGCTTTCCAGTTTTCATTTACGAGTTTAAAATTTTTCGTAACACGCTTGTCTGTTTTCTTCTGCAGAGGATTAAAGCAATCCTTCGAAGCCGGCAATATAATAGGTAGATAAATGACACTTTGATTCTCTTTTTCACGCAATCTTTTTTCTTTATAACAATACACAAACCCCGAGCAGATTGTTTTAGGTTGTTTTTCAAGCCAATGAACACTTTATGACACAACATTCTTTTTTTGGGCGATTGAAGAAAGTTATTCAAATTATAATAGCCCTTTAATTGTTGTTCCGAAAAAAGATGCTAATGGGTAACGAGCGTACCGTATGTGTGTAGATTTCCGTGCTGTTAACAAAAAACTGATTGCCGATAAATTTCCTCTCGCTAGATAATCTTAGATAATCTTGGCCGAGCGAAGTATTTTTCAAGCTTAGACCTCTATTCAGGGTTTCTTCAAATCCCGTTGCATATCGACTCACGTGACGTAACATCCTTCAGGCCTGACCGAGGAGCATTTATGTAGATGGAAAGTGTTACCGTTTGGTTTAAATGTAGCGCCAAATTTATTCTCACGAATGATGACAATTGCTTTTTATGGTAATAGTGATTGGGTGTAGCGAAGCACACCACATAAAAAATCTCGCTAAAGTTCTTGATACATGCAGGACCTTCAATTTAAAACTTAATCAAAAAAAAATGTAAGTTTCTTCGGCCAGAAGTTACTTTCTTAGGCCACAAATGTTCAGCCAAAGGTTTGTTGCCAGACGACAGCAAAATAAATGCTGTAAAGAAATATACAAAACCGACTGACAAATACGCGGTTCGCCGTTTCGTCGCATTTGCTAACTACTACAGACGGTTTATACCAAATTTTGCGTCTCTGGCAGCCAATTAAGCAGAAAAAAGGTTGAATTTAATTTGGACGCTGTGTGTGATAAAGCATTTGAATCGCTAAAATCAGCGTTAATTTCACCAAAATTGCTTCAATACCCAGACTTTACAAAACAATTTATTATTACTGTCGATGCTTCGAAAAATGGGTGCGGTGCTATATTGAGTCAAGAGCAGTAAGGGAGCGATTTGCCTATTTGTTATGCTTCTAAAGCATTCAACAAAGCAGAACAGAAAAATGAATTATAGAACTGCAACTCTTAGCTATTTATTTTGCAATCAAGCATTATCGACCATACGTTTACGGAACACATTTTACTGTTAAATGGAACCATAGGCCTTTAGTTTATTTATTCAATATGAAAGATCCATTCTCAAAGCTAGCAAGGATACGTCTTAAATTAGCAGAATATAACTTTACCATAGAGTACATTAAGGGTAAAACAAACGTAGGCGCATATGCAATTTCACGCATTCATTTCGATGATATTAGAGAATCTACGAAGCACGTTCTTGCATTTAAAGCTAGAGCTATGACGAAGCAATGTTCAAAAAAAGGTACCGCGGATTAGATCATTAATAATTTACGATAAAAATAACAAAATTTTAACTTCAAAAATATGTGCGCACATAAAACATAAGAAACTCGAGTTAATTAATGTTGAGAATGCTTACGAAATAATAAATTTAGATGTATTATTTTCGAGGCTAGAACAAGAAGCCAGCAAACGCAACATTAAAATTATTGAATGGCCTAAAGATGACGAATTTTTCAAACATTTTTCTATTAGAAATTTAAAAACAAGCGGAAATAAACATTTAAAATCCTTACAAATTATACTAACAGACACTGTAGAAACTGTAACTGACGACGACCAAAAACTGAAACTAATGACAATCTACCACGACGACCTAATTGCAGGCGATAAACGTCAAAATTTGGAACAGCTGAGATCACCTGTTTTTGCAAAGTAAATTCGCAACCCTGGCGTTCCTCGTATATTTTACCCGAATGCAGGGACGGATACAGGGGAGGGGTTCTGGGTGTCTGGATTCCCCCCAAAAAATCGGTAGTCTCAGAAAATTTCAACCGTGTTTTCAAATTCGTAGCACACACAAAAACTCACTCTAGACAAAAAAATTAAAAATTATTACCCAGTAACTGGAATACAAAGAAATGATTTTTTGCCGAAAAGTATATTTTATTCTAAAAGTTTATGACTTATCAAACCGCATTCGTAATATGCAATTTTACAAACACATTTACCGAATTTTTCAAATCAGTGTTACGTTGCCAGTCACGGTGGCTCCGATTGAACGGTCTTTATCTATTTTACGGAGATTGAAGACGTATCTCGAGATATTGAGGTTACTAGTGACCTAGATATTTTGGCAAAGAAAAAGAGGAGAATCGATGAAGCACTTTAAACCCCTGACGTTTTATGATTCATCTGATTCAAATTATATCATAGCCTATCGATGGCTTTATAAAAATGCATTCAACATTTTACCCAATATTATTATATCTATGTTTATAATGGATATGAATCGAATATCTCAAAATATGTAAAATATCCCCCAAAATATTTTCAGATCAGCTTTTTCCAACTTCGGGCCATTCGTAATTGTCGACATATTGGCGGCCAGCTTAGGTACCCTGTCAAACGCCATCTTAGGTATCCTGTCAAAAGCAACTGACAAATAATATATCTCACTTGTTGTTATACACAATGCCCGCGACATTGCTAAATTCGTTAAAAATTGCAATAAATGTCTTTTAAACAAAGTAAAACCTAAAATAAAAGAAAATTTTATTTTAACACCAACTCCTATTAAACCATTTGATATAGTAGTAATAGACACGATAGAATCCAAATTTGGTAACAGGTTCGCAGTTACTATGATTTGCGATTTAACAAAATACCTGGTAACAGTAGCTATACCAAATAAATCTGCTAAAACAGTTACTTCGTAACTTTTATATTAACATATGGCATAATGAATTCAATTAAATCTGAATTAGGAACTGAATTTAAAAATGAAATTTTTTCAAAATTAACCAAACTTTTATATATCAAACATATCTTTTCCACAGCTCATCATCATGAAAGTGCTGGAACAATTGAACGAAACCATAGAGTCTTTAACGAGTGCTTGCGTGTGTATCTCAATGAAAATACGCAGACTGGGACACGTATGTAAAATATTTTGCTTTCTCTCATAATACAACGCCTAATACAGGGTTCGATAACAAATTAACTCCTTTTGAATTACATTTCTGTAAAAATGCTATTTTACCACATGAATTACAAAAAATTAAAATATATCCAAATTATAACGTTGAAAATTATGCTAAGGAAGTAAAATATCGGATGCAGAAATCGAATGCGTTAGCTACATAGCTACATAATTAATAAACATAAAATTCGAAGGAAACAGACCTACGATACAAACACACGACCAATACTAATAAACGAGAATGACATGGTTCTAGTACAAAAGGAACCCCGAAACAAACATCCAAACATATGTATACCAAGGTCCATACGTAGTAACACAAGTAGACGGTGTGAACTAAACCATATTTGACAAAGCCAAAAACAAATTAAAAACTATTCACAAAAACAGAATCCAAAAAGTTACTTAAAATTCAAAAACAATTTAATCAAAGATTTCACTTTTTCTATTTCTAAATTAAAACAAATGAATTTTTAGTTTTATAATGTGATTAAAGTTTGCAAGTCACGTAGTTTGCAAGACGGGCGATTGAAGAAAGTTATTCAAATTATAATAGCCCTTTAATTGTTGTTCCGAAAAAAGATGCTAATGGGTAACGAGCGTACCGTATGTGTGTAGATTTCCGTGCTGTTAACAAAAAACTGATTGCCGATAAATTTCCTCTCGCTAGATAATCTTAGATAATCTTGGCCGAGCGAAGTATTTTTCAAGCTTAGACCTCTATTCAGGGTTTCTTCAAATCCCGTTGCATATCGACTCACGTGACGTAACATCCTTCAGGCCTGACCGAGGAGCATTTATGTAGATGGAAAGTGTTACCGTTTGGTTTAAATGTAGCGCCAAATTTATTCTCACGAATGATGACAATTGCTTTTTATGGTAATAGTAATTGGGTGTAGCGAAGCACACCACATAAAAAATCTCGCTAAAGTTCTTGATACATGCAGGACCTTCAATTTAAAACTTAATCAAAAAAAATGTAAGTTTCTTCGGCCAGAAGTTACTTTCTTAGGCCACAAATGTTCAGCCAAAGCTGTAAAGAAATATACAAAACCGACTGACAAAGACGCGGTTCGCCGTTTCGTCGCATTTACAGACGGTTTATACCAAATTTTGCGTTTCTGGCAGCCAATTAAGCAGAAAAAAGGTTGAATTTAATTTGGACGCTGTGTGTGATAAAGCATTTGAATCGCTAAAATCAGCGTTAATTTCACCAAAATTGCTTCAATACCCAGACTTTACAAAACAATTTATTATTACTGTCGATGCTTCGAAAAATGGGTGCGGTGCTATATTGAGTCAAGAGCAGTAAGGGAGCGATTTGCCTATTTGTTATGCTTCTAAAGCATTCAACAAAGCAGAACAGAAAAATGAATTATAGAACTGCAACTCTTAGCTATTTATTTTGCAATCAAGCATTATCGACCATACGTTTACGGAACACATTTTACTGTTAAATGGAACCATAGGCCTTTAGTTTATTTATTCAATATGAAAGATCCATTCTCAAAGCTAGCAAGGATACGTCTTGAATTAGCAGAATATAACTTTACCATAGAGTACATTAAGGGTAAAACAAACGTAGGCGCATATGCAATTTCACGCATTCATTTCGATGATATTAGAGAATCTACGAAGCACGTTCTTGCATTTAAAGCTAGAGCTATGACGAAGCAATGTTCAAAAAAAGGTACCGCGGATTAGATCATTAATAATTTACGATGAAAATAACAAAATTTTAACTTCAAAAATATGTGCGCACATAAAACATAAGAAACTCGAGTTAATTAATGTTGAGAATGCTTACGAAATAATAAATTTAGATGTATTATTTTCGAGGCTAGAACAAGAAGCCAGCAAACGCAACATTAAAATTATTGAATGGCCTAAAGATGACGAGTTTTTCAAACATTTTTCTATTAGAAATTTAAAAACAAGCGGAAATAAACATTTAAAATCCTTACAAATTATACTAACAGACACTGTAGAAACTGTAACTGACGACGACCAAAAACTGAAACTAATGACAATCTACCACGACGACCTAATTGCAGGCGATAAACGTCAAAATTTGGAACAGCTGAGATCACCTGTTTTTGCAAAGTAAATTCGCAACCCTGGCGTTCCTCGTATATTTTACCCGAATGCAGGGACGGATACAGGGGAGGGGTTCTGGGTGTCTGGATTCCCCCCAAAAAATCGGTAGTCTCAGAAAATTTCAACCGTGTTTTCAAATTCGTAGCACACACAAAAACTCACTCTAGACAAAAAAATTAAAAATTATTACCCAGTAACTGGAATACAAAGAAATGATTTTTTGCCGAAAAGTATATTTTATTCTAAAAGTTTATGACTTATCAAACCGCATTCGTAATATGCAATTTTACAAACACATTTACCGAATTTTTCAAATCAGTGTTACGTTGCCAGTCACGGTGGCTCCGATTGAACGGTCTTTATCTATTTTACGGAGATTGAAGACGTATCTCGAGATATTGAGGTTACTAGTGACCTAGATATTTTGGCAAAGAAAAAAAGGAGAATCGATGAAGCACTTTAAACCCCTGACGTTTTATGATTCATCTGATTCAAATTATATCATAGCCTATCGATGGCTTTATAAAAATGCATTCAACATTTTACCCAATATTATTATATCTATGTTTATAATGGATATGAATCGAATATCTCAAAATATGTAAAATATCCCCCAAAATATTTTCAGATCAGCTTTTTCCAACTTCGGGCCATTCGTAATTGTCGACATATTGGCGGCCAGCTTAGGTACCCTGTCAAACGCCATCTTAGGTATCCTGTCAAAAGCAACTGACAAATAATATATCTCACTTGTTGTTATACACAATGCCCGCGACATTGCTAAATTCGTTAAAAATTGCAATAAATGTCTTTTAAACAAAGTAAAACCTAAAATAAAAGAAAATTTTATTTTAACACCAACTCCTATTAAACCATTTGATATAGTAGTAATAGACACGATAGAATCCAAATTTGGTAACAGGTTCGCAGTTACTATGATTTGCGATTTAACAAAATACCTGGTAACAGTAGCTATACCAAATAAATCTGCTAAAACCGTTACTTCGTAACTTTTATATTAACATATGGCATAATGAATTCAATTAAATCTGAATTAGGAACTGAATTTAAAAATGAAATTTTTTCAAAATTAACCAAACTTTTATATATCAAAAATATCTTTTCCACAGCTCATCATCATGAAAGTGCTGGAACAATTGAACGAAACCATAGAGTCTTTAACGAGTGCTTGCGTGTGTATCTCAATGAAAATACGCAGACTGGGACACGTATGTAAAATATTTTGCTTTCTCTCATAATACAACGCCTAATACAGGGTTCGATAACAAATTAACTCCTTTTGAATTACATTTCTGTAAAAATGCTATTTTACCACATGAATTACAAAAAATTAAAATATATCCAAATTATAACGTTGAAAATTATGCTAAGGAAGTAAAATATCGGATGCAGAAATCGAATGCGTTAGCTACATAGCTACATAATTAATAAACATAAAATTCGAAGGAAACAGACCTACGATACAAACACACGACCAATACTAATAAACGAGAATGACATGGTTCTAGTACAAAAGGAACCCCGAAACAAACATCCAAACATATGTATACCAAGGTCCATACGTAGTAACACAAGTAGACGGTGTGAACTAAACCATATTTGACAAAGCCAAAAACAAATTAAAAACTATTCACAAAAACAGAATCCAAAAAGTTACTTAAAATTCAAAAACAATTTAATCAAAGATTTCACTTTTTCTATTTCTAAATTAAAACAAATGAATTTTTAGTTTTATAATGTGATTAAAGTTTGCAAGTCACGTAGTTTGCAAGACGGGCGATTGAAGAAAGTTATTCAAATTATAATAGCCCTTTAATTGTTGTTCCGAAAAAAGATGCTAATGGGTAACGAGCGTACCGTATGTGTGTAGATTTCCGTGCTGTTAACAAAAAACTGATTGCCGATATATTTCCTCTCGCTAGATAATCTTAGATAATCTTGGCCGAGCGAAGTATTTTTCAAGCTTAGACCTCTATTCAGGGTTTCTTCAAATCCCGTTGCATATCGACTCACGTGACGTAACATCCTTCAGGCCTGACCGAGGAGCATTTATGTATGTAGATGGAAAGTGTTACCGTTTGGTTTAAATGTAGCGCCAAATTTATTCTCACGAATGATGACAATTGCTTTTTATGGTAGTAGTAATTGGGTGTAGCGAAGCACACCACATAAAAAATCTCGCTAAAGTTCTTGATACATGCAGGACCTTCAATTTAAAACTTAATCAAAAAAAATGTAAGTTTCTTCGGCCAGAAGTTACTTTCTTAGGCCACAAATGTTCAGCCAAAGGTTTGTTGCCAGACGACAGCAAAATAAATGCTGTAAAGAAATATACAAAACCGACTGACAAAGACGCGGTTCGCCGTTTCGTCGCATTTACAGACGGTTTATACCAAATTTTGCGTCTCTGGCAGCCAATTAAGCAGAAAAAAGGTTGAATTTAATTTGGACGCTGTGTGTGATAAAGCATTTGAATCGCTAAAATCAGCGTTAATTTCACCAAAATTGCTTCAATACCCAGACTTTACAAAACAATTTATTATTACTGTCGATGCTTCGAAAAATGGGTGCGGTGCTATATTGAGTCAAGAGCAGTAAGGGAGCGATTTGCCTATTTGTTATGCTTCTAAAGCATTCAACAAAGCAGAACAGAAAAATGAATTATAGAACTGCAACTCTTAGCTATTTATTTTGCAATCAAGCATTATCGACCATACGTTTACGGAACACATTTTACTGTTAAATGGAACCATAGGCCTTTAGTTTATTTATTCAATATGAAAGATCCATTCTCAAAGCTAGCAAGGATACGTCTTGAATTAGCAGAATATAACTTTACCATAGAGTACATTAAGGGTAAAACAAACGTAGGCGCATATGCAATTTCACGCATTCATTTCGATGATATTAGAGAATCTACGAAGCACGTTCTTGCATTTAAAGCTAGAGCTATGACGAAGCAATGTTCAAAAAAAGGTACCGCGGATTAGATCATTAATAATTTACGATAAAAATAACAAAATTTTAACTTCAAAAATATGTGCGCACATAAAACATAAGAAACTCGAGTTAATTAATGTTGAGAATGCTTACGAAATAATAAATTTAGATGTATTATTTTCGAGGCTAGAACAAGAAGCCAGCAAACGCAACATTAAAATTATTGAATGGCCTAAAGATGACGAATTTTTCAAACATTTTTCTATTAGAAATTTAAAAACAAGCGGAAATAAACATTTAAAATCCTTACAAATTATACTAACAGACACTGTAGAAACTGTAACTGACGACGACCAAAAACTGAAACTAATGACAATCTACCACGACGACCTAATTGCAGGCGATAAACGTCAAAATTTGGAACAGCTGAGATCACCTGTTTTTGCAAAGTAAATTCGCAACCCTGGCGTTCCTCGTATATTTTACCCGAATGCAGGGACGGATACAGGGGAGGGGTTCTGGGTGTCTGGATTCCCCCCAAAAAATCGGTAGTCTCAGAAAATTTCAACCGTGTTTTCAAATTCGTAGCACACACAAAAACTCACTCTAGACAAAAAAATAAAAAATTATTACCCAGTAACTGGAATACAAAGAATTGATTTTTTGCCGAAAAGTATATTTTATTCAAAAAGTTTATGACTTATCAAACCGCATTCGTAATATGCAATTTTACAAACACATTTACCGAATTTTTCAAATCAGTGTTACGTTGCCAGTCACGGTGGCTCCGATTGAACGGTCTTTATCTATTTTACGGAGATTGAAGACGTATCTCGAGATATTGAGGTTACTAGTGACCTAGATATTTTGGCAAAGAAAAAGAGGAGAATCGATGAAGCACTTTAAACCCCTGACGTTTTATGATTCAAATTATATCATAGCCTATCGATGGCTTTATAAAAATGCATTCAACATTTTACCCAATATTATTATATCTATGTTTATAATGGATATGAATCGAATATCTCAAAATATGTAAAATATCCCCCAAAATATTTTCAGATCAGCTTTTTCCAACTTCGGGCCATTCGTAATTGTCGACATATTGGCGGCCAGCTTAGGTACCCTGTCAAACGCCATCTTAGGTATCCTGTCAAAAGCAACTGACAAATAATATATCTCACTTGTAGTTATACACAATGCCCGCGACATTGCTAAATTCGTTAAAAATTGCAATAAATGTCTTTTAAACAAAGTAAAACCTAAAATAAAAGAAAATTTTATTTTAACACCAACTCCTATTAAACCATTTGATATAGTAGTAATAGACACGATAGAATCCAAATTTGGTAACAGGTTCGCAGTTACTATGATTTGCGATTTAACAAAATACCTGGTAACAGTAGCTATACCAAATAAATCTGCTAAAACAGTTACTTCGTAACTTTTATATTAACATATGGCATAATGAATTCAATTAAATCTGAATTAGGAACTGAATTTAAAAATGAAATTTTTTCAAAATTAACCAAACTTTTATATATCAAACATATCTTTTCCACAGCTCATCATCATGAAAGTGCTGGAACAATTGAACGAAACCATAGAGTCTTTAACGAGTGCTTGCGTGTGTATCTCAATGAAAATACGCAGACTGGGACACGTATGTAAAATATTTTGCTTTCTCTCATAATACAACGTCTAATACAGGGTTCGATAACAAATTAACTCCTTTTGAATTACATTTCTGTAAAAATGCTATTTTACCACATGAATTACAAAAAATTAAAATATATCCAAATTATAACGTTGAAAATTATGCTAAGGAAGTAAAATATCGGATGCAGAAATCGAATGCGTTAGCTACATAGCTACATAATTAATAAACATAAAATTCGAAGGAAACAGACCTACGATACAAACACACGACCAATACTAATAAACGAGAATGACATGGTTCTAGTACAAAAGGAACCCCGAAACAAACATCCAAACATATGTATGTATACCAAGGTCCATACGTAGTAACACAAGTAGACGGTGTGAACTAAACCATATTTGACAAAGCCAAAAACAAATTAAAAACTATTCACAAAAACAGAATCCAAAAAGTTACTTAAAATTCAAAAACAATTTAATCAAAGATTTCACTTTTTCTATTTCTAAATTAAAACAAATGAATTTTTAGTTTTATAATGTGATTAAAGTTTGCAAGTCACGTAGTTTGCAAGACGGGCGATTGAAGAAAGTTATTCAAATTATAATAGCCCTTTAATTGTTGTTCCGAAAAAAGATGCTAATGGGTAACGAGCGTACCGTATGTGTGTAGATTTCCGTGCTGTTAACAAAAAACTGATTGCCGATAAATTTCCTCTCGCTAGATAATCTTAGATAATCTTGGCCGAGCGAAGTATTTTTCAAGCTTAGACCTCTATTCAGGGTTTCTTCAAATCCCGTTGCATATCGACTCACGTGACGTAACATCCTTCAGGCCTGACCGAGGAGCATTTATGTAGATGGAAAGTGTTACCGTTTGGTTTAAATGTAGCGCCAAATTTATTCTCACGAATGATGACAATTGCTTTTTATGGTAGTAGTAATTGGGTGTAGCGAAGCACACCACATAAAAAATCTCGCTAAAGTTCTTGATACATGCAGGACCTTCAATTTAAAACTTAATCAAAAAAAATGTAAGTTTCTTCGGCCAGAAGTTACTTTCTTAGGCCAAAAATGTTCAGCCAAAGGTTTGTTGCCAGACGACAGCAAAATAAATGCTGTAAAGAAATATACAAAACCGACTGACAAAGACGCGGTTCGCCGTTTCGTCGCATTTGCTAACTACTACAGACGGTTTATACCAAATTTTGCGTCTCTGGCAGCCAATTAAGCAGAAAAAAGGTTGAATTTAATTTGGACGCTGTGTGTGATAAAGCATTTGAATCGCTAAAATCAGCGTTAATTTCACCAAAATTGCTTCAATACCCAGACTTTACAAAACAATTTATTATTACTGTCGATGCTTCGAAAAATGGGTGCGGTGCTATATTGAGTCAAGAGCAGTAAGGGAGCGATTTGCCTATTTGTTATGCTTCTAAAGCATTCAACAAAGCAGAACAGAAAAATGAATTATAGAACTGCAACTCTTAGCTATTTATTTTGCAATCAAGCATTATCGACCATACGTTTACGGAACACATTTTACTGTTAAATGGAACCATAGGCCTTTAGTTTATTTATTCAATATGAAAGATCCATTCTCAAAGCTAGCAAGGATACGTCTTGAATTAGCAGAATATAACTTTACCATAGAGTACATTAAGGGTAAAACAAACGTAGGCGCATATGCAATTTCACGCATTCATTTCGATGATATTAGAGAATCTACGAAGCACGTTCTTGCATTTAAAGCTAGAGCTATGACGAAGCAATGTTCAAAAAAAGGTACCGCGGATTAGATCATTAATAATTTACGATAAAAATAACAAAATTTTAACTTCAAAAATATGTGCGCACATAAAACATAAGAAACTCGAGTTAATTAATGTTGAGAATGCTTACGAAATAATAAATTTAGATGTATTATTTTCGAGGCTAGAACAAGAAGCCAGCAAACGCAACATTAAAATTATTGAATGGCCTAAAGATGACGAGTTTTTCAAACATTTTTCTATTAGAAATTTAAAAACAAGCGGAAATAAACATTTAAAATCCTTACAAATTATACTAACAGACACTGTAGAAACTGTAACTGACGACGACCAAAAACTGAAACTAATGACAATCTACCACGACGACCTAATTGCAGGCGGACACTGAGGAATGAAAAAATTATACGCAAAAATTCGAACAAAGTATTATTAGAAACACATGACCCGCGACCATTGTGTATAATAACAAGTGAGATATCTTTTCGATAAACGTCATAATTTGGAACAGCTGAGATCACCTGTTTTTGCAAAGTAAATTCGCAACCCTGGCGTTCCTCGTATATTTTACCCGAATGCAGGGACGGATACAGGGGAGGGGTTCTGGGTGTCTGGATTCCCCCCAAAAAATCGGTAGTCTCAGAAAATTTCAACCGTGTTTTCAAATTCGTAGCACACACAAAAACTCACTCTAGACAAAAAAATAAAAAATTATTACCCAGTAACTGGAATACAAAGAATTGATTTTTTGCCGAAAAGTATATTTTATTCAAAAAGTTTATGACTTATCAAACCGCATTCGTAATATGCAATTTTACAAACACATTTACCGAATTTTTCAAATCAGTGTTACGTTGCCAGTCACGGTGGCTCCGAGTGAACGGTCTTTATCTGTTTTACGGAGATTGAAGACGTATCTCGAGATATTGAGGTTACTAGTGACCTAGATATTTTGGCAAAGAAAAAGAGGAGAATCGATGAAGCACTTTAAACCCCTGACGTTTTATGATTCATCTGATTCAACTTATATCATAGCCTATCGATGGCTTTATAAAAATGCATTCAACATTTTACCCAATATTATTATATCTATGTTTATAATGGATATGAATCGAATATGTAAAATATCCTAAAAAATTGAAACCGCCCCCCACCCCAAATATTTTCAGATCAGCTTTTTCCAACTTCGGGCCATTCGTAATTGTCGACATATTGGCGGCCAGCTTAGGTACCCTGTCAAACGCCATCTTAGGTATCCTGTCAAAAGCAACTGACAAATAATATATCTCACTTGTTGTTATACACAATGCCCGCGACATTGCTAAATTCGTTAAAAATTGCAATAAATGTCTTTTAAACAAAGTAAAACCTAAAATAAAAGAAAATTTTATTTTAACACCAACTCCTATTAAACCATTTGATATAGTAGTAATAGACACGATAGAATCCAAATTTGGTAACAGGTTCGCAGTTACTATGATTTGCGATTTAACAAAATACCTGGTAACAGTAGCTATACCAAATAAATCTGCTAAAACAGTTACTTCGTAACTTTTATATTAACATATGGCATAATGAATTCAATTAAATCAGATTTAGGAACTGAATTTAAAAATGAAATTTTTTCAAAATTAACCAAACTTTTATATATCAAACATATCTTTTCCACAGCTCATCATCATGAAAGTGTTGGAACAATTGAACGAAACCATAGAGTCTTTAACGAGTGCTTGCGTGTGTATCTCAATGAAAATACGCAGACTGGGACACGTATGTAAAATATTTTGCTTTCTCTCATAATACAACGTCTAATACAGGGTTCGATAACAAATTAACTCCTTTTGAATTACATTTCTGTAAAAATGCTATTTTACCACATGAATTACAAAAAATTAAAATATATCCAAATTATAACGTTGAAAATTATGCTAAGGAAGTAAAATATCGGATGCAGAAATCGAATGCGTTAGCTACATAGCTACATAATTAATAAACATAAAATTCGAAGGAAACAGACCTACGATACAAACACACGACCAATACTAATAAACGAGAATGACATGGTTCTAGTACAAAAGGAACCCCGAAACAAACATCCAAACATATGTATACCAAGGTCCATACGTAGTAACACAAGTAGACGGTGTGAACTAAACCATATTTGACAAAGCCAAAAACAAATTAAAAACTATTCACAAAAACAGAATCCAAAAAGTTACTTAAAATTCAAAAACAATTTAATCAAAGATTTCACTTTTTCTATTTCTAAATTAAAACAAATGAATTTTTAGTTTTATAATGTGATTAAAGTTTGCAAGTCACGTAGTTTGCAAGACGGGCGATTGAAGAAAGTTATTCAAATTATAATAGCCCTTTAATTGTTGTTCCGAAAAAAGATGCTAATGGGTAACGAGCGTACCGTATGTGTGTAGATTTCCGTGCTGTTAACAAAAAACTGATTGCCGATAAATTTCCTCTCGCTAGATAATCTTAGATAATCTTGGCCGAGCGAAGTATTTTTCAAGCTTAGACCTCTATTCAGGGTTTCTTCAAATCCCGTTGCATATCGACTCACGTGACGTAACATCCTTCAGGCCTGACCGAGGAGCATTTATGTAGATGGAAAGTGTTACCGTTTGGTTTAAATGTAGCGCCAAATTTATTCTCACGAATGATGACAATTGCTTTTTATGGTAGTAGTAATTGGGTGTAGCGAAGCACACCACATAAAAAATCTCGCTAAAGTTCTTGATACATGCAGGACCTTCAATTTAAAACTTAATCAAAAAAAATGTAAGTTTCTTCGGCCAGAAGTTACTTTCTTAGGCCAAAAATGTTCAGCCAAAGGTTTGTTGCCAGACGACAGCAAAATAAATGCTGTAAAGAAATATACAAAACCGACTGACAAAGACGCGGTTCGCCGTTTCGTCGCATTTGCTAACTACTACAGACGGTTTATACCAAATTTTGCGTCTCTGGCAGCCAATTAAGCAGAAAAAAGGTTGAATTTAATTTGGACGCTGTGTGTGATAAAGCATTTGAATCGCTAAAATCAGCGTTAATTTCACCAAAATTGCTTCAATACCCAGACTTTACAAAACAATTTATTATTACTGTCGATGCTTCGAAAAATGGGTGCGGTGCTATATTGAGTCAAGAGCAGTAAGGGAGCGATTTGCCTATTTGTTATGCTTCTAAAGCATTCAACAAAGCAGAACAGAAAAATGAATTATAGAACTGCAACTCTTAGCTATTTATTTTGCAATCAAGCATTATCGACCATACGTTTACGGAACACATTTTACTGTTAAATGGAACCATAGGCCTTTAGTTTATTTATTCAATATGAAAGATCCATTCTCAAAGCTAGCAAGGATACGTCTTGAATTAGCAGAATATAACTTTACCATAGAGTACATTAAGGGTAAAACAAACGTAGGCGCATATGCAATTTCACGCATTCATTTCGATGATATTAGAGAATCTACGAAGCACGTTCTTGCATTTAAAGCTAGAGCTATGACGAAGCAATGTTCAAAAAAAGGTACCGCGGATTAGATCATTAATAATTTACGATAAAAATAACAAAATTTTAACTTCAAAAATATGTGCGCACATAAAACATAAGAAACTCGAGTTAATTAATGTTGAGAATGCTTACGAAATAATAAATTTAGATGTATTATTTTCGAGGCTAGAACAAGAAGCCAGCAAACGCAACATTAAAATTATTGAATGGCCTAAAGATGACGAGTTTTTCAAACATTTTTCTATTAGAAATTTAAAAACAAGCGGAAATAAACATTTAAAATCCTTACAAATTATACTAACAGACACTGTAGAAACTGTAACTGACGACGACCAAAAACTGAAACTAATGACAATCTACCACGACGACCTAATTGCAGGCGGACACTGAGGAATGAAAAAATTATACGCAAAAATTCGAACAAAGTATTATTAGAAACACATGACCCGCGACCATTGTGTATAATAACAAGTGAGATATCTTTTCGATAAACGTCATAATTTGGAACAGCTGAGATCACCTGTTTTTGCAAAGTAAATTCGCAACCCTGGCGTTCCTCGTATATTTTACCCGAATGCAGGGACGGATACAGGGGAGGGGTTCTGGGTGTCTGGATTCCCCCCAAAAAATCGGTAGTCTCAGAAAATTTCAACCGTGTTTTCAAATTCGTAGCACACACAAAAACTCACTCTAGACAAAAAAATAAAAAATTATTACCCAGTAACTGGAATACAAAGAATTGATTTTTTGCCGAAAAGTATATTTTATTCAAAAAGTTTATGACTTATCAAACCGCATTCGTAATATGCAATTTTACAAACACATTTACCGAATTTTTCAAATCAGTGTTACGTTGCCAGTCACGGTGGCTCCGAGTGAACGGTCTTTATCTGTTTTACGGAGATTGAAGACGTATCTCGAGATATTGAGGTTACTAGTGACCTAGATATTTTGGCAAAGAAAAAGAGGAGAATCGATGAAGCACTTTAAACCCCTGACGTTTTATGATTCATCTGATTCAACTTATATCATAGCCTATCGATGGCTTTATAAAAATGCATTCAACATTTTACCCAATATTATTATATCTATGTTTATAATGGATATGAATCGAATATGTAAAATATCCTAAAAAATTGAAACCGCCCCCCACCCCAAATATTTTCAGATCAGCTTTTTCCAACTTCGGGCCATTCGTAATTGTCGACATATTGGCGGCCAGCTTAGGTACCCTGTCAAACGCCATCTTAGGTATCCTGTCAAAAGCAACTGACAAATAAGATATCTCACTTGTTGTTATACACAATGCCCGCGACATTGCTAAATTCGTTAAAAATTGCAATAAATGTCTTTTAAACAAAGTAAAACCTAAAATAAAAGAAAATTTTATTTTAACACCAACTCCTATTAAACCATTTGATATAGTAGTAATAGACACGATAGAATCCAAATTTGGTAACAGGTTCGCAGTTACTATGATTTGCGATTTAACAAAATACCTGGTAACAGTAGCTATACCAAATAAATCTGCTAAAACAGTTACTTCGTAACTTTTATATTAACATATGGCATAATGAATTTAATTAAATCAGATTTAGGAACTGAATTTAAAAATGAAATTTTTTCAAAATTAACCAAACTTTTATATATCAAACATATCTTTTCCACAGCTCATCATCATGAAAGTGTTGGAACAATTGAACGAATCCATAGAGTCTTTAACGAGTGCTTGCGTGTGTATCTCAATGAAAATACGCAGACTGGGACACGTATGTAAAATATTTTGCTTTCTCTCATAATACAACGTCTAATACAGGGTTCGATAACAAATTAACTCCTTTTGAATTACATTTCTGTAAAAATGCTATTTTACCACATGAATTACAAAAAATTAAAATATATCCAAATTATAACGTTGAAAATTATGCTAAGGAAGTAAAATATCGGATGCAGAAATCGAATGCGTTAGCTACATAGCTACATAATTAATAAACATAAAATTCGAAGGAAACAGACCTACGATACAAACACACGACCAATACTAATAAACGAGAATGACATGGTTCTAGTACAAAAGGAACCCCGAAACAAACATCCAAACATATGTATACCAAGGTCCATACGTAGTAACACAAGTAGACGGTGTGAACTAAACCATATTTGACAAAGCCAAAAACAAATTAAAAACTATTCACAAAAACAGAATCCAAAAAGTTACTTAAAATTCAAAAACAATTTAATCAAAGATATCACTTTTTCTATTTCTAAATTAAAACAAATGAATTTTTAGTTTTATAATGTGATTAAAGTTTGCAAGTCATAGATATAAAATAATACATAAAAATTAGTAATTCTTAAGTTACATAAAATGAAAAATCAGAAATGTTTCAAAATTAAAATAAATATGTATATACATACATATGTATGTATATATCCTCAAGAAAAAAAATTTCTTACCTACAAATAAAATTCCTATTTTCAAACATTTAAAAAATATTTAATCTTAGTCTAATGTACAAAACAAAAACTTAAAATATCATTTTCGATATTATTAAAATAGCCGCATTGCGTAAAGAAAAAATTATGTATAAACATAGATACATAATTTTCATTTTGAATTCCAATATTTGTAAGAATTGTATATTAGGCTAGGATTTAGTTTAGCATCCCCGGAATTGGAAAACAAGTTGAAAAAATGCCCCCTTTTATATTGGTTATTTCATTGAATATTACACTAAATACACATAACTTCCGTTTGTATAATGAAAATAATTAACATTTCCGAGCCCGCACAATTAAGAAAGTTAATATTTAATCGTTTTATTAATAAATATTAAGTAAATAAAAATAACCTAATTGCATTCACGCAAAATGGTCGGCACAACCATTAGATGAGTGTGTTGCCATATTTGTGATGTGCATAAAATACGAAAAATATGTCTTCTTAATATGTTATTTTATACTGACTTTTTGTGAAAATTTTTAATAAAAAATCGCGCGATTTTTTATTAAAAGTTTTCGCCTGCGGCGCTATTTCCTCATTTACAATTTAACTTACAGAATTCGCTTGGAATGCAATCAAAGGCGACTATGACTATTTTTCTTATTCTTTTATGCACATCACCCATATGGCAACACACTCATCTAATGTTATTGTCAACCATTTTGCGTGTATGCAAGTGCGCGATTATTTTCATTTTATTTATTTAATATTTATTAATATAATGTTTAAATATTAATTTTCTTACTTGTGCGCGCTCGGAAATGTTAATTATTTGCCTTTTACGAACGGAATAGTGTATTTAGTGTAATATTCAATGAAATAACCAATATAAAAGGGGGCATTTTTTCAACTTTAAGTATAAATATCTCGAAAACTATAAGTCAGCGGCAGCTAAAAACTATATATTTGTGATCAGGAGGTCCCCCTCTACGCCCATCACCCCCTTGTTTTCCAATTCCGGGGATGCTAAACTAAAATTTTCCCGTATATTATTACAAAAACGAATATTATCATTAAATCTAGTTAACTTAAGCACTAAATATAAATTAAATGTAAGCATTACATTAGTACATGAAAAATACTTTAAATAAGCTATAGTTGTTTTTCTATATTAAGCAATTTATTTCTTGCTATAAAAATAAGTTTCCAATAACTAAATTGTATTACATTCCTTATAAAAAATAAAAATAAAAATGTAAGGGAAAGAAGAATGTGGCAAATCTGATCAGCTTGCCTAATTCTTCTTTTCCAAAGGAGGGTGATGTAATGCCAAATCTGGCATCCCGCCAATCGTCACTACATTTTTGTGCTAAAAGTGCAATCGAAGCCAACATTACTATATAAAAGAAAAAAAAAGAAAATAAAGACGCCTTTTTTTCGCGCACTTAAAACTGACCACTAGTTTTATTTAAATTTCAATTTGGATTTCTTTTTAATAAGTTTTAATTAAAAAGTTTCATCGAAGGCAAGTGGCCGCCGTAGGGCTGCGACATCGACCTCAAAACATCGATGTTTTTCAACATCGATGTTTCAAATGAGAAACATCGATGTCGATAAAACATCGGTTAAAAACATCGATGTTTCCAAACATCGATGTTTCCAAACATCGATGTTTCTGCGCACGTATTCTTTTCCCTCTGACATTGACTATGTATGTTTGGATTCGTGAACGTACCAAATTGCACCACCGGACACCGTCAGCAACAGCAGCAGCACAAAAACAGCAGCGAGTGCTAGCGGAGCCCTGGCGCTTCACTGCTCGATAAGAGCAATTGAATTCTAATGAATTCTTATGTATATCTAAGTTACAAGTGCAAACGTGTTCGCTATACCTAATGAGACATTGACTCTTGGGGTGGGATTCGATATAGCGCCGCATAAGTTTGGTTTACTGTGGCTAAACGCGTAAACCAAATTGAAAAATTCCAATGCACACAGATGAACAACAAAATAAACTTTTGTTTAACTATCTTTTTGCAAAAATCCGTCCACAAATTTTAACAGAATTTAACTTTAAAAATGCCCTTTTTTTGCATTTTTCACATATATGGTGTTGGACTTTCATTCACTGCAGTTAATATCGAGCCACTAATGCATTCATTTTGGCACACACATATTACTAACACATTGTGCTATCAGCTTTTACTGTTTTTAGAAACTAAAACTATTTAAATACTTTGCATTTCTTAAATAAATAGTTGCATTTTTAAGCCCCGCACAAAAGACTAAAATTCTTGCCAAATGCATCTGTCAAACTACTGAAAACAACGAGCGAAGGAGAAACAAAATGAAAGTTAATATAACCCAGTAAGCTAAAAGTACGCGGAAAGTAGTTGTGAGATACGTTTCAAAAGTATATACACCACAATTAAGGTCTGTGGGATTTTTCAAAAATAAATATTTCGTGATGAAAATCGCGCGATTTTTAAATATATATTTCGCTATATATTGAAAATTTGTAATAAAAAATCGCGCGATTTTTTATTACAAATTTTCGCCTGCGGCGCTTTTCACTAATAAATATATATTTCGCTATATATTCAAAATTTGTAATTAAAAATCGCGCGATTTTTCATTACAAATTTTCGACTGCGGCGCTTTTCACTAATAAATATATATTTCGCTATATGTATATTCAAAATTTGTAATTAAAAATCGCGCGATTTTTCATTACAAATTTTCGCCTGCGGCGCTTTTCACTAATAAATATATATTTCGCTACATATACAAAATTTGTAATTAAAAATCGCGCGATTTTTTATTACAAATTTTCGCCAGCGGCGCTTTTTACTAATAAATATATATTTCGTAATATATTAAAAATTTGTTATTCAAAATCGCGCATTTTAACATGTGTAATGAACTCACATTTTGTCTGGAGTTTAATAAAAAATGTTTACTGGGTAACTTTGTCTCCCTTTTGTATGGAAAAAGTTGGATTTTTGCCCATTTTCAAAGGCTTCCTTAGGGCCTCACCGAGGGTCTAGAGGAACCAGAGGGGGCTCATGGAAAAGTTTATTCTTTCCCCTTTCTAACGGTGTGCTGGGGGGGGTGCCACGCCCCCTCCTTCACCGCCCACCACCCCCTTTTTATGCGGCGCTATACCGAATATTAACCGACTCTTGTATTAATTTTGAAACATCAATTACTTGATAATAATTCAAAATGCCATGCATTTGTGATCAAAAGGTTGATCGATCTCAACGAAAACCAACAACTCGACGCGCAAACGCCAGACAATCATTTTGACAGATAATTACGTCAATTTGATTGCAAGGTTTTGTGTGTGGGCAATTTGATATCATAACATAATCATTTGTGAGATGGCGTCAGAGAAGTACGTTCGATGCATTAAAGCGAAAATATCGTTTAAGTATTACAGAAGATGTGATATTTCCCTTCTAAGTATATACTAATAGAAAATCCAATAGGAAACAACTCAATATTTGCAATTATGCGATTGAACGCAATCATAAATTGGCGTGTCGAGTTTTTGGGAAAGATACAGTGTGCTAAGTGCAATGAACTGTTTCACTTGGTTTGTGTTGGTATAAAGCCTGCTGAAGCTGAGTTTCTTGCCGACTCTTATAAATGCTGTTTTTGTTAAGTTTGCGCGACTGTGCGACGCAGCTCAATTCGCTCACCTCCTCCGTCTCCTGTTATTTCGGAAGAAAGACAAAGTGCAACATCTACTAACACGAACAGTAATATTGCTAACTCAAGATCGTCAATCTTGCAAAAACAAAGTGATAGTAACCAAAACCAACAAAAACAGATTACATTGGAATCTGTATTTATTGTCATCGTCTCTCTTCGAGCCGGCAATGCCCGATTGCTTCATAATTACATTGCTCAGTCTGAAGTAAGCAATAAACTTTTGGAGAAAATTGATAGTGTGCACTCTGATCTGATTCCTATTCAGCGAATCTTGCGTGAAAAAGACTCTGCGATTGCTTCCCTCAATGCAGAGCTAAAAGACTTACGCTCCTGCGTAAATACTGTTGTCGATAAGCTTAGTGACAACTCGTCTTAAAGCGGTGTTTTTGTTGCTGATGGAGCTAATAACGTCGATTTGTCGTCTGTGGTCTCTGTAGTTGCTTCTGTTAGCGATGATCCGTAGTCATTCGCAATCAAAACTACTGCTCTCACTAACACATCTAACGTAAAGCCGTCCGCTGCTGCTTCTGCTGTCTATGACGCTCAGAAATCTACGCCTACATACAGTGCTGCTCTCACCACCATTTTAATTAAGGAGCGGACGTTAGCTAGTGCGCCAACACCTTCATAGTCTCTTTCGCCATTACACAGGTAGCTGCTACTACAAACGTATATAATTATACTACCACGAGATCTACTTCTGTTGTTCCTAGTACTCTTATTCAGACTAATATGACGACGGATGCTGATATCGATTTCGTTCACCAAGCCACTGATTGGAATATTGTGGGTAAAAACAATCGTCCGAAGCCAAGAAAGCCTATACTTATTGGTATCAATATTAATAACGAATTAAGTGTTGTAACCACTCTGAAATGGTTGCATGTGGGTTCATTTTCCACCAAAGTCACTTCTGTTAACATTATTAATTACGTATCTAAACATGCTGATATTGATCCTAAATTTCTAAGTTGCGATATGCCAACTAAAAAGGATGCTGATCTGGATAAACTGAGGAAACTTAAGTTTAAATTAGGGGTTACTGAGGATTTATACAACAAAGTGCTGGATGCGACTACCTGGCCTACGAATGTCAAGTTACGGTCATTTCGTTTTTTTCAAAATGTCGGCGCGCCGCAACTAAACCCGTAGATTCTTATGCACTATTCAATTGTCCTAATAAGCCTTTAAGAATATACATACTTTCAAATTGTCTCTTGTCTGCGTACTAAATCCACGACTCTTTTCAACATGAGTTCACATTCTGACTATGATATCTTCGTCCTCACTGAAACTTGGCTCAACCTGAAATTTAACGATTGTGAATTCTTCGACACCAATATGTATAACGTTTATCGCAAAGATCGTTACTTTTCAAAAGTAGGACTCTCAAGAGGTGGAGGAGTTCAAATTGCGGTCCACCGTCGGTTTCGCTCATCGTTTGTAAATATGAGCAATACTGACTCCCTGCTGGACCAACTATGTGTATCTGTACATGGTATTTCGAAGATATTTATTTGTGCGTCATACATTCCTTCATCCAGTGCGGAATCGCTGTACAAACTGCATGTATACAATATTGTGGATCTAGTCCGTAGTTATGATAGTAATAATTTTTGCATTCTTGGAGATTTTAATATACGGAATATTGAATGGACATACTTAGATAATAGTCTTATTTTGTTCCCGAAACATGTAAATAGTTTTACAGAGTCGTACCTCGTAGATAACTTCTAAGTGTTAATCTTTCCCAGATAAATGGTTTCACTAATAAGTTATCCAGAACTCTGGATCTCATCTATGTATGTTAGTGAAAATATACATTTTGCTTTGGATGAGTGCCTTGACCCACTGTCATGTCCTGGTTTACATCATGTCTCACTTGTTATTGATCTTGATTTATATTACTTTCAAAGCATTTGTTCGGATACACTAGCTCCAAGATTTTGCTTTCGTCGCGGCAATTTTGATAGAATCAGTCTTGAGGTCTGCGCCTTAGACTGGGAATCACTTTTCTCGGTTGTTGATGTTAATCAATGCTATTCTATTTTCATACATAAAATAAATGAAATTTGTCTGAAACACACTCCGCTTAAAAAGAAAAGCTGCTATAAAATTCCGTCGCACACTAAACAGTTAAAAAAGTTAAAAAACTTGAGCCGATATGTACGAAATTTCGAGTCAGATATCAATGTGATTTCTAAATATTTTTGGAACTATGTTAAATCAAAAAAAACTTGCTCCAGTATACCCGCGGATGTTTTTTTATAATGGTACGCATGCCCCTTCGCTGGCTGAGGCTGCAAACCTTTTTGCTGACTTTTTCCATTCAAATTTTATCTCACAGATGGAAACTTCTAGAGGTTAGTTTCCAACCGTGGATTCTCCAGTTAGTTTTGGGCAGCTTTCCCTATCTCTTGACGATGTAGTTGACGGCATTATGCGCATTAAAATGTCTTTGCAAACGGATGTTGCGGAATATCATATTACCTCCTTAAGAACTGTTTGGCGTTAGCAAACCCCCTTTTATTAATTTTCAATAAATCACTTGAAAATGGAGAATTTATAGATGCTTGGAAAGTAACTTTTATTAGTCCTGTTTTCAAAAATGGGAACAAAAATAACGTTGCCAATTATAGGCCTATTGCCAAGTTTTCAGCCGTGTCAAAGTTATTTGAAAACATAGTAAAACAGAAGATGTATTTTTCAGTTAAGCGTTTAATTTCTGACAACTAGCATGGTTTCGTGTCTGGTAGATCCACATTCACTAATTTAGTACTATTTTCGAAAGCATTTGACAAAGTCAGTCATTCACTTTTGATTTCTAAATTAGTTAATTTTGGATGTCATTCAATACTTTTATCTTGGATAAAATCCTACCTTTATCGCAACTGTGTAGTTGAAGTTGACAACGTGCATTCCAAATCTTTCGTAGCGTCGTCTGGTGTACCACATGGGCAGCATACTAGGCCCCTTGCTATTTGTAATTTTTATCAATGACATTTCGAACTGTTTTACAAAGTCTAATTTTCTTTTATATGCTGCTGGCTTGAACATTTTCTCCACTATTTTAAATTCTTCTGACTCCACAAAGAGCCAATCAGACTTGGATAATGTCTCAGATTGGTGTAGTATAAATGGTTTGCAGTTATATATAAAAAAATATTTTTATTTGTCCGTCTCCAAGTCGCGCCTTATCCCCACGTCTTTCCTTATTGACGGTACACGATTATCCCCTTCAAGAAGTAATCTGCCAATTACGTTAGACATAGATTTTTTTTATCTAAGTCCGTTTTCAAATCAATGTTAAATGATCTGATATTATAATTATCTATCTTTAAGTAGTCTGTAAGAGACCTTGTATGTATATCTATTTAGATTACTATAAAACCGAAATAAATAAAAAATAAATAAATAATTTAATGGAATTTTTTTGCAACGTCACATGAGAAAGGCGCTTGTGACGGAATTGGTGCTACAGTTAAGAGAAATGCCCATCGTGTGAGTTTACAGCGCCCTCTGGAAGATCAGATCTTGACTACCAGCGATTTATATGGTTGGTCGATTGGTTTATTCGAAAATATTCCTTTTGATTATTGCACAGTAGAAGAGCATGAACAAGAAAAACTGGCCCTTGCATCACTTTTCAAAAAGCAAATACAATAGAAAACACTCGTGACTACCATTCATATACGCCTATTATGAATGGTGATAAATGCATTTTTTGCAAAAAAAATTTCATCAATGGAAGAAAATCGAAAATGTCAGATACACAAATAATTGTCAATTCCAGCACAAGTTACAGTCGATAGAAAAATTGATTTTAATAAAAATTGGTTTAAGCAAGAAACAATTTTTTCAACGCAAATCCTTTGGAGCATTTATTATGCACTCTACTGAAAAATTATATTTTGAACGAAAAATAGGAATAGAAGGTTTTTGGGTGGCCCACGTTCGCAAACGTCAAGCTGTATAGTTGTGTTTTCGTTGTGATACTTTTTTCTTTTTAAAATTTTTTTATTTCTTATTTAACTTAACAATTTAGTGATAAAAGATTTGGAGATTCATCTGTGCGCATTTAAAGCTTAATATGACATCTGTTGAAAATTTTTTGCATTTAATTTAGTTTTTCAATTGCCGAGTCATTAGTTTGTTTGCATTGTTATTGTTTTTTATTTACATTGTTATTACTTCTTATTTTCTTTAAACTTTGTGTATTTGTTTAAGTTTGCGCGCATTTTCTTTTCTCTTCTATGATTGTCATTCTTGAAACAACTGTTTGCGTTTAGTTGTTTATGTGTCTAATACTGTACCTCTAAAACTGTTCGTTACATTAATAGATCTTAAACCTTAAATCATTATAAAACTTGCACTACCTTCCAAACAGCTTTCTTCTTTGTTTTATTAATACAATCTTAGTTTTTTCTCATATTTACTTAATACTGTTAAATTATGTCTTGCGTTTTGACAATTGCAAAATTAAAAAAACCGATAATGAGCAACGCTCTGTTGCATGCTGGTTGTGCGATGGGGTTGCTCATATAAAATGTGCTGGATTGTTTGGTAGAGTGCTTGACTTAAAATATGAAGGAAGAGGTATCCGTTGGTCTTGTTTAAAATGCAGATCAACTGAAGTGGAACTTTTCCGACGTTTTAGAGAAACCAGAAATGGATTTTTCGAAATCGGCAAAGACCTTCGGGCACTTAATGATAAATTTAAACTTTATGAAAACGTGTTTAAATCATTTAAGTGCCTAGATAATCAAACTTTGCAACCTGTAAGAGATACCAAACGCAAACGGACCCACAGTCCATCCAAGGAAAGTATTGTCGTTCCTCTTACATTACTTCAAAAGAATATTGTGCCTAAACCCCAACAAATTGAGCTAATTAATCTTTTATCTCCTGCCTTCCGCCTCAGCGTCCGTCTTCATCAACTTCTTCAAGGGCTATCTGCACTAGCGCTTCTTCCTCTAATAAAAGCAATTCAGATCATGCTAATGCACAATTATCTTCACCTGAAGTGGGTCCATCACCACCTCAATCAATCCACCTTCCCAATCTGCTCCTATTGTTTCAAAAACTGTAGCACCTTTAGATTAGACTGACTGCTCTGCAAAGAAGCTGGTTGTGGTCCCTTTGAGAAAATCGATTTTTGTTTCTAGATTTGCTAGGGACGCTTCTTCTGATGATATAGAGTTTTACATGTCATCGGTTATTTTGATATTTTAGATTCACTTTTTTACATAAAGAAAACCATGATTCAATCATACAAGGTTGGATAATTAGGCAGTTGTCTCACTCTTGCACGCTGCCTTAAGGTAGCCTGTATTGCTCTCTTTTAATTTAAGAAAAAAAATGTTATCAAACACGTGAAAATTAGTACTTTTCTTGTGAAATGGCCTGGCAGGCAACACTGTTGCCTTTTTGTAGTTTTTAAATTATTTCAGCATGCCTTACATTAAATAATCGATTTGACGGCATTCTCGTACGTTTTCCAGTAGCCTTGCTTATCTAGCAGCGAACAGGAATTGAAATTTTGTTTCTTTGCATGTATGCAATTGATTGGTCGTTGGTTCGATTCCCGGCCAGATCAGATCATTTTGTTTGATATTTTTTTTCCAAGAAAGCATTTTATGTTTTTAAATTTTTTACTGTTTTATATAAAATAACATAAAATTAAAAAAAAAAAAATGTATATAAATATTAACAATCATAAAACTATATTATACTATTTCCAAATTTGATAGTTCTTTTTTCTGCATGTAAAAACTTTAAAAAGGTTGGAATCACATTGTTTTTGTTAATAAAATGTGTAAAATTTATTTGCTTCTAAATCACACTTGCGTTTTTTGTTTATATAGTTTGTTGTATTAAGGTGCTTTGTATGTGGTTGAATATTCGGTTATATTATGTATATTAAATTGAAATGTCAAATTTCTGCAAATATGTTTTATTCTATGTACAAACCGCATTTCGCTAATAGTTACCTACGTTTCAAATACCTTTGCGCGAAAAGGGATAAAATATTTTCCCCTTTATCAGACCTTCCTAAATGCAACCTTACAAGGCAGTCGGAAAACTTAAACGTCAATAAGTATCCAACCTTTTATAATTGAATCATGAAGAAAACTATACTCAATACTCTCAATAATTGATACACACATACATATATATTACTATTCGATCAGCTGATGAGCATTTGTTCTGTAGCTGAACAGTTTTAGATCTCGACACTTAACAAACGTTAGCCTTTCATGACTCGGAGCAGCATATATGAAAAAAAAAAAAAAAAAATTCCAGAGCACATGTATGTATGTATAAATTTCCCTTGCAAGGGCAGCCGGTTTATTCGGGTGAGTTATGCAAATGCAGTTGCTGCACATGTTTTGCCGTGTGACTTGGAAAATGCAATTCGGCAATTTACCGCTTACACTAGCACTCTGTCCCGCTATTGGCTTTGCTGCCGCAGATAGCTGTTTGTTGTTGTCACGCGCAACCCGGTGTCGGAAATACCAGTCTCAAGCTTCTGACAACGGGCAAATTCCGTAAGGGTACTGTGGGCGGGCTGCATGTTGTAGATCTCGACGCCAAAGTGATTTTTGAGTATTGACGTGATGGTTTCAGAGTTTACCGATCTCTCATTGTCACAGACTAAAACCTTGGTATTTTTGCAAAAAATTAGAAGAGAGGCATCTGTTGTCAGATCAAAGGTTTGTCTGTAATCAGAATAGAAAAGGAGTACGTCCTCTGACGCAAGAATATTTCTTATTTTATTGAATGCATTAAGCGGTTCTTCGTCAAGAGTCTTTTACTCCATAAGGGGAATATCGTTATTCCTTCTTTGTAAACTGTGAAGCCTAGAAATTCAACACTTTCCTGAAAGAACTTTGATTTCTCAGCAGAAACGCGCATATTAGCATCAAAAAGTTTTGTCAAGATCCGGTCGATGTGCATACCATGTTGTTTTGGGGTTTTAGAAAAAATTAAAACATCGTCTATGTAAACATGACATGTTTTCCTATTTCATCTCTAAGGCCATCGTCAATGGCTCTCTGGAAAATGCTAGGAGCATTTTTCAGGCCAAAAGGAAGACTACAAACCTCGTACTTTCCATTGTTGACCGAGAAGCCGTTTTCGCCCTATCCTTTTCGGCAATTCCGATTTGGTGGAATCCTGATTTAAGGTCTATTGTCGAGAAGAATATTTCACTTCCCACATTTGCTAAAATCACCGAAGTTTCCGGAATTGGATAATTATCGCTTATTGTTTTAGTATTAAGCTTCCTAAGGTCAATGACGAGACGTGATTTTTTGTTGCCCTTTTCATCCACTACTTTCTTATCCACAACTCAAATTGGATTATTATAAGGGGCACGGGATGGCCTAATGATTCCATCACGCAACACATCTGATATCTACTTATTGACGAATTCCGCTGAAGCAATGGGGTACGGATAACTTTTCGAGTAGACGCGTAAATCGTCTACGGTCCTTATCGTACCAACAACGCGGGTATTGTAAGGAAGCGCTTCATTCGGGTCGAAAACTTTAGCATGATGCTTTAGCAATGTTCAGATATCAGTATTGCAATAGTTCGTTTCTAATTTGTTTCTATTAGTTTGTTAATGTCCGAACAATAGTAGTACAAGAGTTTTTCCTTACCGCCGTCATAACTGAAAGTACCACTCTTCAAGTCGATAGTGCCGTTGACCTCCTTTAGTAAATCGAAACCTATAATGCTGTCAAACGTGTTCAAACTGGGTAGAACAAAGAACTCAGCATTTCTATTGTTTTTAGAGCCTTAAGGTGTTTTACGTAGCTCTTTTCATCACCGGTGTTTATTAAAAACCGTATTCCTCTTCCCCCAAGTGTCCTTTCGACATAGAGCAAGAGGGACTTTGTCTTAAAAAATTAACGTCATCTTCTAGTCCGTCTTGATCGTATTTGTTATTTTTAGATTATTCGTCTTGGTAATAATCGTCATACCCATTGTCACCTAAATATTCACCTTCTGGTTCGTACTGATCCTGGGTGAGATTGTTGATCCGCTGTGCCTTTTGTAGTGGCTGTTGGTTACTACCATGCTGCCTTTTTTCGGCTCTTTCTTTACTTAAGCCTGTTGACACGGGTTGTTGGCGATTGAATGTAGCGCCCATTATCCTATTATCAGGACGAGTTAAATTAGGGTAAGCTACTTGATGATGAGTCTATGTCCATCGGTACTGGAGTTTGCTGGGTTCGAGGTTGTCCTTGTAGGTCTTGAGTTATTCTGCGGTATTGGGGTGGTGAATTGTAATAAGGATCTAAGTGATGGAGTGTCTGCCTGTTAAAGGAGCTTGCAAACATCGATCTAGCTTGATTTGCTTCCAGCTCCTGAGCTTGGGCAAGTGCTGAAGGAAAAGGAGAGGTCTGGAGGAGAAGAGGACATCCCACAAAGGACGATTAAGTGGTGTTCTTACCGTGGGTCATTATCGTTTTGTTGACTATCAAAGTCAATTTCCGCTCCACTGCATCATAGAACTTCACCACTGTAAGCTGTATGGGCTGCTTGCCACCAAGGGACATAACGGGTCGGGTTGCCTTTAAATTCTGGCAAGGTTTTTACTAGGTCCAAGGATTACTCACCAATAATGTTGGGCTGAATGGTTACTGGTTCGTATTGAGTAATTCGATCCGGTGTTTCAATCCTTGCTAACCTACTTGTCAGTTCGTCCTCTGGAGACTGAAATTCCCGCCGGGAATGCTCGGTTGCGGTAAGGATGGCAGAATTAATGAGAGCTTCTAAAGTGTGTGCGTCCATATTTTTTCTTTCTAACTAGTTTAGTTTAATTAAGTACAAGGATTTCCATTTCCAACCGTTCTCCAATTAGAAAAATCTATCTATTGTTTGTTTAATATTTTATTTTATTTTTTTACATAAACGCTAGCTGCTTGAATAACTCTACTTACATGAATAATTTCATATTATAATAGGCAGGATGATTAATACAGCAGCACGATCGGATTATGATGAATTCAGGTGATGACTCCGCAGGGTAATCAACTCAGCAGGATGATTGGATAATGATGATTTATGATTATAATTATGATGGTTTCTTTGGCAGTTTACTGCTTGAAGCTTTGACTTCACACTTTTTATGAGTTCTTTAATTTTTATGCCCTTTAAATATTAAATATTTACGGCTTTCACTAACTATGTAGTGCTTTAACTTTTAAATATTAAATATTGACAGTTTTCACTAAATATGTAGTGTTTTAACATTGCAGGATATTTTTTGTTTACTGTTCACGGTTTGTCGGTGTTAACTTATACACCTTCATGGAGCGGTATGGCGAGCATGGAGGAAATATCCTGTTGGTGTTAAAGGTTAAGCATTGATGACTATGTAAGGGTTAAAGGTAGTTGCTCCGTCGACCCTTCCTTTATTTATCTTCACACCTCATTCGCCGCATTCAACTCTAGCTCATCTATTGTCATCAAATTTGTATATCTGCTGTGCAGTATGTACATATACACTTAAGTATCATGCACAATTGTTTACGCCTACGTGTGTACATATGTACAAGTATGAATACAAATATATTGAGTATGTCGCATTAAGTGAACCGATAACTGTAACAAATATTAGTTTGTAAGCTTATAGAAGTACCTGGTGCATACATACTAAGCACTTGTTCAAATGCTTAACATTTTTCATACATACATATGTACATATGCATAAGCGAAGGCATATAAATTAGGCAAAGTAAAATAAAATTTACTTCTTTCTTTTGAAGGCTTCAGTCAACGTAGTCAATTCGTTTTAATTTTTCGCACCAGCTGGCAAAAAAGCTTGCCAGCTCGAAACAGACGGTATCATCGTCGTAAAATAAAGGTAGGTACGTGGATCAATTGAGACAAGTTTGAATTTTTTTTTTTTTTTTTTTTTTTGTTGGAATCAGGCACGAAACAACGCGTGCAGAAAACAGCACTCAGATTACATTCCGTCCATTGTACTGTTTTCATGTTCCTTTTAATCTGTTTTAAATCTGCATTATTTACGAATAAATCTTAGTATATTTTGGGGTGTCAAAGAGCTCGGGTGTTCGTCTCTCAACACGTTGCGACCAAATGCCTCATACCTAGTTCTTGCAAAGGCGGGGCAAAAGGGGGCATATGGGGTTGTCATGGACGCCTATCATTCTCAGGAGTCTATGCCACGTGGAGTGACCGGTCAGCAGTCCAACAAGTTACATGCAGAGCCAGTGTTTTGATAGTCCTTCTGAGATTGAAGGTATCATGAGTTTTGTCCATCTGCAACCTCTCGACGCCTCCCAGTCATTGCTGAGCGAATTATTCACCCAGTTTCTGATGGTGGTATCGATGGCCGAAAGTGGGAGTGCTATAGCTGGCTGCGGGCTAAGGAACACCTGATCCGAGCCAATTCTGGCCAAATGGTCAGATGTCACCCTACCAGGTACTCCGGAGTGACCAGCACCCAGAGTAAAGCAAGTTCATTATGTTTACCAACATAGTTTAGTCGAACTAGTTTGGAAGTAGTTAGAGGGCTGGCCAATGCCTTGAGTGCAGCTTGGCTGTCACTGCAGACAGGTATACTCCTCCCCCTTCACCTATTTTCCACCACGAAGTCCATGGCCTTGAGAATTGCAAATATTTCGGTCTGGAAGACCGAGGTATGTTCTCCAAGAGAAAAGTGAAGCTTATCCTCATTATACATATTATATAAAAACTCCAGATCCTGACCCAGAGTCAGTTTTGGAGCCATCAGTGAAGATTCGACAACGTGTAAGACCGGGCTCAGTGTTGACATTAAACCAGCATTCAGCCTCAGGGAATTCAACGTTATAGAGTCTCATCGGCAAAGGAAACGGTGGCGTACTATCCTGTGGCATTGAAAAGACACAAGTGTCTATATCTCTGCCGCCAGCAATTTCCGCCTCGCCCCACTCCGTTTTATGCCAATATCCGTTTCTTTTAAATCTGCAGGTGGCCTTTAAGACCTCCCCACGTATAAATATACAAAGTGACGGTAAATGCAGCAATGCGTCAAGAGCAGCACCAGGTGTTGTAGAGATTGCCCCTGTACAGCACACGCCGATTGTTCTCTGAGGTTTAGCAATCAGGTCCCTTAAGTGTGAGAAGAATGAGGCCCTCCAACCTTCTCGGCCTAGTGAAGAGAACAACACTAGTTTTGGTTGAGTTTGCGGATAGTCGATTATCGTCACACCAGGTGTCAATCTTATTCAGTATTGTCTGCGCTTTCCTGCAAACAGCCGACAGAGATGGGCCTGTGACTAGACAGGCCACATCGTCCGCATAGGCCTGAGCGTAGATATTCGAGTCATCAAGAGTGACAAGAAGAGAGTCAATTACCAAGCACCAGAGTAAAATGGAAAGCACACCGCCCTGAGGACAACCCTTATTTACTCCGCACTTTAGGTACTGATCTCCTTCTACCTGAATCTTGATAATCCGCTGCGCCAGCATTGAACGAATCCAATTTACCAGCGAAGGATCTACCCCATGCCGTAGAGCAGCAGTGCACATGCCATCGAAGGTGGCATTGTCAAAAGCACCCCCAATGTCTACAAAGATGACCAGGGCGAACTGTTGCCTATCGACGACCTCGCCAACTCTGGAAACCAGATTTTGGAAAGCCGTCTTATAGGATTTTCCCGCCTGATAGGCATGTTGATGCAAAAACAGAGGATGTGATGACAGCGCCTCCCTACGAATGCGTAGCTCTACTAATCTTTCCAGACATTTTAACATGAATGATGTCATGCTAATATGTCTGTAGCTTCTGGGGCTAGCGTAGTCGTCCTTGCCAACCTTTGGTATAAAGGCGACATTTACCAGCCTCCAAGATTGTGGTATATAAGCAAGTGCGAGCGACGCTATGAAAATATTTTTCAAGGTCGCCAACACGAACTCGACACCTTCTTTAAGTACAATAGGTGAGATGCCATCAGGACCGGGCGATTTGAAACTGTCAAAAGATTAGCATATCTCATGGCATCCTTCCTCGCCACAGTTCTGGCAACAAACCAGTCATACCTTGTCGCTTTGGTTCTCGAATTCCCTCCCTCCCCTGTCGAGGGAGAAGAAGACGTAACCATCACCTGATTTCCAGGAAAATGAGTCTCTAGAAGAAGAGAGTAACTTTCAGTCCTGGTCTCTGTGAAAGAGCCATCAGGCCTCTTGAGCGAACCCAGCTTTACGGATTGGTCCTTTTTCAGAACTTTTACCAGTCTAGCTGTTTCACCTAAGATTTCAATCCCACTGCAGTATTCCTTAAAAGAGTCCGCGTAGCATCGCAACAGAGGATCAATCCGACGTTTCGGTTTTCGCAATACTCCACAAGACTAGCCGCCTTCCGCAAAGGTGGCGGCAGCAGAGAGTCATATGGAAAGTACGCGGAGGCAATAATGAAATGTTTCCACCCATTTTTGCACTTAAAGCTCAGCCTCGGTGCCACCAAGTTCTGACAACATAACAACATAACTGAACATATAAGATGTTGGCACCACGTAGGTCACTTAGTCCACAGGGTTTTTGTTTGAAAACCCAGGGCTCCTGAATGGCTGTTTTACTAATTTCCCTTTTTTCCATTCATACTAAAATGCAGTACCGGCCTTCGCCATCCTGGCGTGACAATTTTATTAGTTGTACCTTGTATGTTTAAGGTAATAACAACACAAATATTTGCTTTGCTTAGCTAAATTTCTGTCCGTTAAATTTTTTTTAATTAGTTCACATGTTTGGTTAAAAATTCGTTAGCTTAGTCTTGTTTTTTCAAAAATAATAATAATAGTTTTGAGAAAAGTGTAATATTTTTTAAATGTTCGATAACACAGGTCTGCAACAAAAATGCTGTCTGGATATTTCCAACTGATTTCTATGTATTTAGGTGTTCTGAAAACTAAAAAAATACTCAAAAAATTCTAGAACGTAAGGTTATTTTACAAAACGCAAAATTTTATTATAAAAAAGGGTTTTTTTGGGCTAACTTGTAGGCATTAATAATAGGTATAATTTTATTTGATTACTTTTTTTAAATCTTTACCGTAACTATCATTAATTTCTAAATAAGGAACACCCTGTGTGAGCTGCATTAACAAACATTAACATGTTGTAACCGTGCGCGCTCCGATAGTGTAGAAAGTGGCGCGGTACAATTATGTACGTGTAACTCGTCATTGTTTTGTAGATCTTGGTTCAGTATAGTGCAATGTCGTATGTGCGGAAGTGTGTGAACTCGTCTGACAGTTTCTGTTATATTTGTGACGAATATATGATACTAAAGCAGCATTACGGACTTTGTAAAAAAAGTATACTTCGCGTATTTTGGCTTAAAACTTGGAGATCAGGATAAAGTTTGGGCACCTCATAAAGTCTGCAAAGGATGTGCTGAAGATCTTCGAAATTGGTTTAAGGGCAAGAAAAAAGCTTTCCGATATGCGACTCCTATGGTATGGCGCGAGCAAAAGAACCATAGTGATGATTGTTACTTTTGTTCGTGTAATGTGAAGGGGTATAATTCAAAACGGAAGCAATCAGCTACTCGTCCCATAACTCATGGGACCGAAATACCAGTGCGCAAGGTCCCTGATACCTTGGAAGAAATTCCAAGTTCTGATGAAGATGGTGCTGTACCTGAACCCGATGAGATGCCAAGTTTTGAATTTGAAGATGCCAGCAGTCCGAAATTGTTTTCCCAGGGCGAGCTAAATGATTTGGTAAGAGACTTAAATCTTCCCAAAAACGCTGCTGAGTTGCTTGGATCAAGGCTCAAAAGCAGGAACTAACTTTTGCTTACGCTTCAAAGAGATCTTCCCGATGCTTCCCACAAGCGAAAATTTACCAAATGGTGTCTCACTGAGAAAAAGAAATGTGTTTAGTGCTTACTAATTAATGTATTTTATAAAAATAAATTAGTTTTGTTACGCAATTATAAATTTAAAAATTTGTTTTTAATGTTTTATATTTTATTTTAAGATGATAACTTGTTTAACATAGACACCTACATTGTCTGAAAACGTGACATTCTATGACAAAATTAAAGTTAATCTCGGATTCAGCACACCCTAAAACATAAGAATTTCACAAAAATACCAAAACAGCTCTCAATTATTTTTTTTTGCAGACTTGTGTTATTTATCGAACATTTGACAAATAATTCAAGTCAATTTTGTCAATAAAATTAAACTGATTTTTTTTTCACATTTTTAAATCATTTTTCGATTTTGCCTTTGCCATTTAACAATTTTTAAATTCTTTTGAAATTACAATGGCATTGACAAACAATTTTTATCAAGCGGCAGATGCGCTTTTAGAATTTGAAGCAAACATTTTGCCTACAGTCGCAAATCAATGCTCTTTCTCCCTTGAAATTCAGCAAGAGAAATTTAAGTCGCTTTGGGCTGAAGCAAAGGCTGACTACAAAAATTGTTTAACTGAGATAAGTTCAGCGGGTAATGAAGTGCAGTCGAATCTATCAAACTCAAATACTCAAACTGCTATCAAGCATATGTTTGTTGCGGAGCTATGATTGGTGAACAAATTCATAACCTGACGACGTTCAACCAAAATACAAATTCCACGATAATTTAACTTTTCCACCTTAATCAAAAAACTCCAGATAAGGCGAGGGAAATAGTTCAAAAGGCACCCCTCTATAATGATGGGTTTGAGTTAGCATGAGCGAACTTAACTGGTATACGTAGGTATGAGAACAAAAAAATTTTAATTAATTAAAAATATTATTCAATCTGCCACATACTTATCTCTTCAGAGTCTGGACCAGCGCTAAATAAAATGCAGCGTGAAATTAATAGTTGCATTTTAGCGCTTCAAGTTCAGGCCATAAGCGTTGAACATTGGGATGCAATTTTCATCTTTTTGTGTTCAACCAGGCTCCCCGAAAACACGCTTGCTCTATGGGAACAGATTCTGAAAACAAAAACAGAGATTCCAAAATGGGTGGACTTAGATGCATTTCTAACCAACAGATTTCAAAGCCTTGAAACAGTATCTTATATCAAGGGTAGTTCTAACGTCCACCTCAAACCTAGTATGGCAGTAAACAATACCCGGCCAAATAACTTCAGGCCGTATAATAATATACAAAATAAGAGAATGTAATGTCAAGACAAACAATATTAAATGCAAAATATGCTCTTCTTAAGCTCATATAGTAAAGACATGCCAAAAGTTTTGGGAAATGAGCTCTAATGCAAGGCTTTCTTCTGTCAGAAAGTACCACCTCGGCATTAACTGCCTTTCAAATGCACATGAAATAACTCACTGCAAGAGTAGTTTCACGTGGGCAAAATGCAGAAAATGGCATCATACCATGCTCCATAGAGATCAAAGCGAGGAACCTTCTACCTCAAGTTCTCAACAGACTTCGAACTCTTACTACCTTCCACACCATATTGTGCATAAACCAGAAAGCACTATGTACTTCAAAGCTGTTCTTGCCCCACATCCAATGGACTTAGCCTGAATGATAACCTTCACACTGGCCCCGCTCTCTAAACCAATTTATCTATTTGGGTTTTTAAGTGGCGATTATTTAAATTTGTTTTGAATGGCGATAACAAAAAAATGTACCGGCAGCACACCGCATATCAAAGAATAATCTTTAGAGATTCTTTGGACGGGGAGATCAAGGACTTTCACTTGGACAGAGTCACTTTCGGACTTAATTGCGAATCCGCACTTTGTTGCAATTCGCCAGGGACTCCAATTTTAAATTCCCCCTTGCATCGGAAATCCTCAGTTCTAGTACATACTTATGTAGATGATGTATTAGCCGGTGCACATCATATACCCGAGGCACTGAAATCACGTGACGAACTTATTGAGATCTTAAACTCAGCTGGATTTCCAATCAGAAAGTGGACTTCGAACAACAAAAAAAATCTGTTAGGCCTGCTGCTTCTGGCTTTCTGGAATTACACAACTCCAGCGAAGCTAAGAGATTAGGTATCCGATGCAATGCTTAAACGGAGCACTTCTATTTTTTGGAAAAATCTTTGGACAACAAAGATTCGTTCACGAAACGAGAAGTTTGGTCCACGATTGCCAAGCTGTTCGATCCCGCAGGCTGGTTCAGCTCAATAACCGTAGTAGCAAAAATGCAAATGCAACAAATCTGGTTAAAACAAACCAATTGGGATGAGAAGTTGAATCCAAAAACTATCAGTGAATGGCAGACGTATTTGGATAACTACCCCCATATTAATTCTATAAAAATCCCTAGATGGGTTAGTTATACTCCAAACAGTCAAATACTGTTTCATGGATTTTACGACGCCTCAGAAAAGGCTAATGGGGCGACAATATATATTCGTGTCAGGACGCTAGTTTGAATGTTTAAACTCATTAGCTTCTCGCAAAAACAAAAGTTACTCCTGTCAAAACCATTTCTATACCCAAATTAGAGCTAAGTGGAGCTGTTCATCTAGAAAAAATGGGAGATTTCCTCCTGCCACAAATCGGTATAGAAAACCAAAGTTAGTACTTCTGGACCGATTCCACAATTGTTCTCTCGTGGCTTAGAAAACCACCTTGCTCGTGGTCTACATTTATAGCCAACCGATTTCAAAAAATTCAGAAAGTACAATGATCGAGAATTGGAATCAAGTAAGCTCTGAAGACAACCCAGTAAACGTCGCTAGTCGTGGTCTTTCTCCTCAAGATTTAGGAGAAAGTCAACTTTGGTGGCATGGCCCCAAATGGCTTAACTTCAGCCATGAATGCTGGCCTATCTCTCAGCCCAAGGATTTTGAAACCACACTCGCATCTAAAGCTATTCGAGTTCATACAGCGTCAGTTCTTCCATTTGAAGATATCTTAGCACGCTTTTCCAACTTTCCAAGGGCCATTCGAGTAATTGCTCGAATATTTAGGTTCTTTAAACGGGTTCATCCTGCACACAAAGAACGCTGAAATTGTTCTTCCCTTACTCCTGGTGAGGTTAAATTCGTCAGTCAAGGCTAATTCAAATCTCCCAAAGAGCGCATTATGCTTCTGAATATACGGAGTTAGAAAATAACAAGCCTGCGGGAAAAAGTCGACGATACTATCGTTAAACCCAAATATTGACAACAGTGGACTTCTAAGAAACGGTGGCAGACTAAATAATGCCCCTTCAATGAGCTTTGATGAACGGCAGCCCATCATATTGCCGTATAACTGCCATTTTTCCAAACTAGTGGTAAGCTTTATTCATTTGGTCTCAATCCACGGTGGCAACCAGCTAGTCCTGCGTCTTTTACGCATGCGATATTGGTTAGTGAAAGAGAAAAATCTCATTAGGTCTACTATTCATAACTGCAAAACCTGTATTTTGTATAAAAAACGTCAACAAACGCAGCTAATGACTGCTCTCCCGGCGTCCCGAACGCATATATCGAGACCATTTCAAACAACGGGTGTCGATTTCACAAGCCCACAAACGCAGCTAATGGCTGCTCTCCCGGCGTCCCGAACGCATATATCGAGACCATTTCAAACAACGGGTGTCGATTTCACAAGCCCATTTGATGCTATAAACTTAACAGGTCGTGCCTGTTTAATAACAAAGGGCTAGGTATGTGTCTTTGTCTGCCATACGCCTTGAAGCCACAAGTGACCTTTCAACAGCCTCGTTCATGTCAGCTCTGACAAGATTCGTCTCTCGCCGTGGTTGTCCCAACCATATATATTCAGACAATGGCACAAACTTTGTGGGCGCCTCAAGAGAAATCAAACGAGACGTGGAGGCATTCCTAAAAATATGGCCTGAAAACATCGCCAATATCACCAAAATACTGCAGAAATCAATTGCCTTTTCATTCCTGCAGGAGCTCCTCATATGGGAGGTTTATGCGAAGCAGGAGTAAAAAAGCTTTAAAGCCCGCTTTCGCAAAATCACTGGATCGATGAAATACACGTTCGAAGAACTTTCCACTTTATTAGCTAGGACCGAAGCGTGTTTAAATTATCGTCCCATAAGTCCAATGTCTGACAATATAAATGACTTTGCACCCCTTACACCAGGACACTTTTAGTAGGTGCGACACTCACTAGATCTATTCTAAACAAATGCGACAGCGTAATTCGATGCAAACGATGTGGAAAGGCTCACCACACGATGTTGCATAATGACGTAGTACACGAGGAGCTAGATGAAGACGTCGTCTGGGCATAACCGATGGATTTAGAAGACGAGTTGTTAGCAGAAATCGAAGCTGACAAGCAGAAAGAATCATCGCCGACGACGTCGACTAATGACATACCCGCACACCCATTCCGACCACCGCTCAGCAGCCCTTCCTTGGCAGCAGATGTTGGCGCTGTCGCCAACGGCCTTGGTAAAAATACGTACTACGGATCGGTTTTCCGTGGTTCGTGCTGTACTCAAATGAATTATTAATTGTAATGTGCACTTTTTGCAGTAATACCGCAAGGAGGGCGGAATGTTTACTGCGTTCGCCCATGTGGCAACTGTTACCACTTTCGTCAAAAATTTCTGCTCACAACTTCGAATTTTCTGAAGCGAGTAAGAGAGCCGATGATTGGCCTTTTTTTAGCAATCCTCACAGACGATAGACGGTGGCAAGTTGACTTCCTTTAAATATTAAAAGAAAACCATTTTCCAATACAATTTCTGTGTTTTTTATTTCACGCCATTGGAAAACCAGCCCTTTATTCCCACTAAATACCATTGTAACCATTTCGTATTTTACGCTCATTATAACCAGCTAATAAAAACTAGTTTAGTTTTGTTTTGTTAATTAAATGTTCCGGCAATTTTTACTCATAAAAGTTCTTGAAGATTAAGGAAAATGTTCAAGAAGACATATTAAAAAGTTTGCAAGAAACTGACGGCGAATTTGGTGCTAAAGTGAAGTACAACACGACGGCCTAACCCCTGCTTCGTCCCTAAACTTCCCTCCACCCTATTGGTAGAGATTTCGTTGTTACCTAACTGGTGGTTTCGACTATTGTCGTGACTGTCTCCTTTCCGTTAAAACCCTGGCTCGTCTCAAAGTACGTCCCGACCTCGTCGCTTTTTAGATGGCTTCTAGTGGGGACTCAGCTGAAATGGAAAGGACAATCAATTTAAATAAATTATTAACTGAGAATCCGAAATAAGCAGCCAAACTAAAGGACAGCCAGGGATTGGTAGCGATTGCAAAAACAGGCGATTTCACTCATGGTTTCTCTGGCTCGGGTGGTCCACACACGCTGAAAAGCAGAAGAGCTATGGACCGCGGTGTTCTTTTGGAATTGGTCGACTGGAAGGACATTCCAGTTAGACCTAGAACGAGAACATGTGTGCATGGTACACCCTCATCACTGGAGGGTATCTAAAAGATGCTTTATGTTATAAATCATCATTATATTATAAATCCAACAATCCCGACGGCAGACTGACATCAACAGTCGATGTGAGTATCTTTTTAATTAAATAGCTCTTTGCTACTAACTTAGTTAAATGCAATAGGGCTCAGACCCCACTTTGATTCTTAAAACCCGACTGTCTTAGATTAGATTGATTAAAGGGAGGAATGCACTGCGACCGAAGGGTCAGCACCTCCAGGAAACCCAAAATGGTTGCCGGGGACAGAGAGTGTATGAGTTGTTCCTGCGGCCATGGCCATCCTAGGGCGATCCCCCTCCTGCGTGCCACCGCATCACACTCTAAGAGCAAATGCTGTGGGGTGTCTTTTTCTGCGTCGCAAAAGCGACAAAGGTCACCTGACCAGATTCCTAGCCTATGCAGGAGGCCTCTTAGTCTGCAGTGACCCGTAAGAAATCGTGTAATAATTCTTAGTTTCTCCTTGGGCAGGTTCACTAACAACCTGTGTCTCTTCAGGACCCACTGCCAGGATAGGCTTTGGTCCAACAGAAATGGAGGCCGCCGCTGTCCTGGCTACAGGTCAGCAGTTTCGTTGTCGTTGGTTACGAACTGAATTGCAGGGTGGAAGAAGGGGTGTTCTCGCGGGACCTATCTCTGGGCTGCTTCTTTTGAGGTTTAAGTTGATAAGGAGGCTTTGGACATATTTCAAACTGCTTTAAAAGGCAAAGACCAATGTCTTTTGGTACTGGCAAGCTGCTTTTAAAAGAATTTGTTTATGCTCGTACAAATTATAGCTAGGCCCAAACTACGACCTATAGGATCTCTATGCAGGCTTCGCAGATGGAATCGTAAATTATGGCGTAGTATGTATTCCTTTAATTGGGATAATATATGCCTAACAGTCTACTGCCCCATATGTAAGCACCAGGGGCTTTTTGGAATACCCTTCTAAAGATGCTGCAAAAATTATGAAGTGGAAACGGTATTATACATTATATGAAATTGACCAACGCTAACGAGAAGCAGGCTACGCATTCAAGGGGCACCTCGGAGAATTAGTTGAAATAGACCCAAGGTGCTGGACCTGATTCGTCAATAATTCTAGATGGTTTCGGAAGGGGGGGGGGGGGGGGGAACTTAAAGTTGGCGGCATCACAACGAGCCTCAAACTAATGGCCTCAGTGCGTCGCAAAATATTAGTGGCAGCCACACCTGCCCACCTACCTCCCTTACGGCCAATTTCACTTGGAAGACAAAATTTTTATTCAGTGTTTTTGCCAAAATAAAACCAGTATCAGAATTGACAGTTAACTAGAAAATAAAATTTTATTTCAGTTAAAAGACCATACTATTATTTTGCCCATACATAGCATTTATGCCATCGGTCACTTTATCCTACTGTATGTTTTCCGGGTGAGGATCCGCTAGAGTTAGTTTGCGTTTTCACTTGCACTTCTTATTGTCAAAATGTAAGGTGTTGCCCCTATTTCTCACAACTATGTAACCTCTGCTCTAGAATACCAAATTAAATTTTCATTTCATTTATTAAGTCAATAGTAATAAACCTTACTGACTGGATTAACAACAATTTTTTAATATATAATTAACAGCTAGGATAACGAAAGTTAATTAGCTACATAACACAGTGCTACAAAATAGAATGAAGTCGAAATACCTGGGAAGTGATGTTATTTTCCTTGTAGGTATTATCAAGAAGAACGAGAATCCAATTTTGGAATTTGTCAAACACCCCAAAATCTCGACTTAACCTTAAAAACCCGATTTTTTACGCACATCTTAGCCCATCTTAGCTAATTAACAACCGATTTTCATTCTAAGAACGGTTTAAGAAAGAAGAAAATCAGACCTTGAAAGATGTATAGACGGCTTAATAAAGCTGAAGAAATTTACTTGTTTTTGCACAACAAACTTAAATTTGGCTACCCTTTTTCTTCTTTTTTGACTTTGGCTATATTTTCACACACTATTTTATAAAAACACAAAATGAGTTTTGATTAAATTCAAAGAGTATGTTGAATATCGAGTTCAACGAATGTTTCTTTTAAAAAATCGTCCAAAAAGTGACTGAGTTATTTTACTTTTGATAAGAATAAAATTTTTGCAAAAATTTACAACGAACTTAATTTACTAATAAATATTATTAAATGACCGTTTTTGCCTTAGGTCAGCATCGTCAGTTTCGCGTTGTACTAACCAGCAATATTCTGCCATCATATTTATTTTGTTTTTTCCTTCGAAACGTTTTTCGATCGTAGCCATTTCTTGGTGGAAGTGTTCGCCTTGTTCATCACTGAACTGGCCAGGATTATGTGGGAAGAAGTCCAAATGCGAATGCAAGAAATGAATTTTTATCGACATGTTGCAACCCATTTCACCATATGCACTTAAAAATTCGTTTACAACCGTGATGTAGTCGTCGCTTCTGTTGTGCCCAAGGAAATTATCACATAGCGCTACAAAACTCTTCCATGCACGTTTCTCAACACAGCTTAACTTGTTCATAAAGGTAACGTCGCTCATAATTTTGCGAATTTGAGGTCCAATGAAAATACCTATATACACATATTATAAAAAATTTTTGCACTTAAAGCTCAGCCTCGGTGCCACCAAGTTCTGACAACATAACAACATAACTGAACATATAAGATGTTGGCACCACGTAGGTCACTTAGTCCACAGGGTTTTTGTTTGAAAACCCAGGGCTCCTGAATGGCTGTTTTACTAATTTCCCTTTTTTCCATTCATACTAAAATGCAGTACCGGCCTTCGCCATCCTGGCGTGACAATTTTATTAGTTGTACCTTGTATGTTTAAGGTAATAACAACACAAATATTTGCTTTGCTTAGCTAAATTTCTGTCCGTTAAATTTTTTTTAATTAGTTCACATGTTTGGTTAAAAATTCGTTAGCTTAGTCTTGTTTTTTCAAAAATAATAATAATAGTTTTGAGAAAAGTGTAATATTTTTTAAATGTTCGATAACACAGGTCTGCAACAAAAATGCTGTCTGGATATTTCCAACTGATTTCTATGTATTTAGGTGTTCTGAAAACTAAAAAAATACTCAAAAAATTCTAGAACGTAAGGTTATTTTACAAAACGCAAAATTTTATTATAAAAAAGGGTTTTTTTGGGCTAACTTGTAGGCATTAATAATAGGTATAATTTTATTTGATTACTTTTTTTAAATCTTTACCGTAACTATCATTAATTTCTAAATAAGGAACACCCTGTGTGAGCTGCATTAACAAACATTAACATGTTGTAACCGTGCGCGCTCCGATAGTGTAGAAAGTGGCGCGGTACAATTATGTACGTGTAACTCGTCATTGTTTTGTAGATCTTGGTTCAGTATAGTGCAATGTCGTATGTGCGGAAGTGTGTGAACTCGTCTGACAGTTTCTGTTATATTTGTGACGAATATATGATACTAAAGCAGCATTACGGACTTTGTAAAAAAAGTATACTTCGCGTATTTTGGCTTAAAACTTGGAGATCAGGATAAAGTTTGGGCACCTCATAAAGTCTGCAAAGGATGTGCTGAAGATCTTCGAAATTGGTTTAAGGGCAAGAAAAAAGCTTTCCGATATGCGACTCCTATGGTATGGCGCGAGCAAAAGAACCATAGTGATGATTGTTACTTTTGTTCGTGTAATGTGAAGGGGTATAATTCAAAACGGAAGCAATCAGCTACTCGTCCCATAACTCATGGGACCGAAATACCAGTGCGCAAGGTCCCTGATACCTTGGAAGAAATTCCAAGTTCTGATGAAGATGGTGCTGTACCTGAACCCGATGAGATGCCAAGTTTTGAATTTGAAGATGCCAGCAGTCCGAAATTGTTTTCCCAGGGCGAGCTAAATGATTTGGTAAGAGACTTAAATCTTCCCAAAAACGCTGCTGAGTTGCTTGGATCAAGGCTCAAAAGCAGGAACTAACTTTTGCTTACGCTTCAAAGAGATCTTCCCGATGCTTCCCACAAGCGAAAATTTACCAAATGGTGTCTCACTGAGAAAAAGAAATGTGTTTAGTGCTTACTAATTAATGTATTTTATAAAAATAAATTAGTTTTGTTACGCAATTATAAATTTAAAAATTTGTTTTTAATGTTTTATATTTTATTTTAAGATGATAACTTGTTTAACATAGACACCTACATTGTCTGAAAACGTGACATTCTATGACAAAATTAAAGTTAATCTCGGATTCAGCACACCCTAAAACATAAGAATTTCACAAAAATACCAAAACAGCTCTCAATTATTTTTTTTTGCAGACTTGTGTTATTTATCGAACATTTGACAAATAATTCAAGTCAATTTTGTCAATAAAATTAAACTGATTTTTTTTTCACATTTTTAAATCATTTTTCGATTTTGCCTTTGCCATTTAACAATTTTTAAATTCTTTTGAAATTACAATGGCATTGACAAACAATTTTTATCAAGCGGCAGATGCGCTTTTAGAATTTGAAGCAAACATTTTGCCTACAGTCGCAAATCAATGCTCTTTCTCCCTTGAAATTCAGCAAGAGAAATTTAAGTCGCTTTGGGCTGAAGTAAAGGCTGACTACAAAAATTGTTTAACTGAGATAAGTTCAGCGGGTAATGAAGTGCAGTCGAATCTATCAAACTCAAATACTCAAACTGCTATCAAGCATATGTTTGTTGCGGAGCTATGATTGGTGAACAAATTCATAACCTGACGACGTTCAACCAAAATACAAATTCCACGATAATTTAACTTTTCCACCTTAATCAAAAAACTCCAGATAAGGCGAGGGAAATAGTTCAAAAGGCACCCCTCTATAATGATGGGTTTGAGTTAGCATGAGCGAACTTAACTGGTATACGTAGGTATGAGAACAAAAAAATTTTAATTAATTAAAAATATTATTCAATCTGCCACATACTTATCTCTTCAGAGTCTGGACCAGCGCTAAATAAAATGCAGCGTGAAATTAATAGTTGCATTTTAGCGCTTCAAGTTCAGGCCATAAGCGTTGAACATTGGGATGCAATTTTCATCTTTTTGTGTTCAACCAGGCTCCCCGAAAACACGCTTGCTCTATGGGAACAGATTCTGAAAACAAAAACAGAGATTCCAAAATGGGTGGACTTAGATGCATTTCTAACCAACAGATTTCAAAGCCTTGAAACAGTATCTTATATCAAGGGTAGTTCTAACGTCCACCTCAAACCTAGTATGGCAGTAAACAATACCCGGCCAAATAACTTCAGGCCGTATAATAATATACAAAATAAGAGAATGTAATGTCAAGACAAACAATATTAAATGCAAAATATGCTCTTCTTAAGCTCATATAGTAAAGACATGCCAAAAGTTTTGGGAAATGAGCTCTAATGCAAGGCTTTCTTCTGTCAGAAAGTACCACCTCGGCATTAACTGCCTTTCAAATGCACATGAAATAACTCACTGCAAGAGTAGTTTCACGTGGGCAAAATGCAGAAAATGGCATCATACCATGCTCCATAGAGATCAAAGCGAGGAACCTTCTACCTCAAGTTCTCAACAGACTTCGAACTCTTACTACCTTCCACACCATATTGTGCATAAACCAGAAAGCACTATGTACTTCAAAGCTGTTCTTGCCCCACATCCAATGGACTTAGCCTGAATGATAACCTTCACACTGGCCCCGCTCTCTAAACCAATTTATCTATTTGGGTTTTTAAGTGGCGATTATTTAAATTTGTTTTGAATGGCGATAACAAAAAAATGTACCGGCAGCACACCGCATATCAAAGAATAATCTTTAGAGATTCTTTGGACGGGGAGATCAAGGACTTTCACTTGGACAGAGTCACTTTCGGACTTAATTGCGAATCCGCACTTTGTTGCAATTCGCCAGGGACTCCAATTTTAAATTCCCCCTTGCATCGGAAATCCTCAGTTCTAGTACATACTTATGTAGATGATGTATTAGCCGGTGCACATCATATACCCGAGGCACTGAAATCACGTGACGAACTTATTGAGATCTTAAACTCAGCTGGATTTCCAATCAGAAAGTGGACTTCGAACAACAAAAAAAATCTGTTAGGCCTGCTGCTTCTGGCTTTCTGGAATTACACAACTCCAGCGAAGCTAAGAGATTAGGTATCCGATGCAATGCTTAAACGGAGCACTTCTATTTTTTGGAAAAATCTTTGGACAACAAAGATTCGTTCACGAAACGAGAAGTTTGGTCCACGATTGCCAAGCTGTTCGATCCCGCAGGCTGGTTCAGCTCAATAACCGTAGTAGCAAAAATGCAAATGCAACAAATCTGGTTAAAACAAACCAATTGGGATGAGAAGTTGAATCCAAAAACTCTCAGTGAATGGCAGACGTATTTGGATAACTACCCCCATATTAATTCTATAAAAATCCCTAGATGGGTTAGTTATACTCCAAACAGTCAAATACTGTTTCATGGATTTTACGACGCCTCAGAAAAGGCTAATGGGGCGACAATATATATTCGTGTCAGGACGCTAGTTTGAATGTTTAAACTCATTAGCTTCTCGCAAAAACAAAAGTTACTCCTGTCAAAACCATTTCTATACCCAAATTAGAGCTAAGTGGAGCTGTTCATCTAGAAAAAATGGGAGATTTCCTCCTGCCACAAATCGGTATAGAAAACCAAAGTTAGTACTTCTGGACCGATTCCACAATTGTTCTCTCGTGGCTTAGAAAACCACCTTGCTCGTGGTCTACATTTATAGCCAACCGATTTCAAAAAATTCAGAAAGTACAATGATCGAGAATTGGAATCAAGTAAGCTCTGAAGACAACCCAGTAAACGTCGCTAGTCGTGGTCTTTCTCCTCAAGATTTAGGAGAAAGTCAACTTTGGTGGCATGGCCCCAAATGGCTTAACTTCAGCCATGAATGCTGGCCTATCTCTCAGCCCAAGGATTTTGAAACCACACTCGCATCTAAAGCTATTCGAGTTCATACAGCGTCAGTTCTTCCATTTGAAGATATCTTAGCACGCTTTTCCAACTTTCCAAGGGCCATTCGAGTAATTGCTCGAATATTTAGGTTCTTTAAACGGGTTCATCCTGCACACAAAGAACGCTGAAATTGTTCTTCCCTTACTCCTGGTGAGGTTAAATTCGTCAGTCAAGGCTAATTCAAATCTCCCAAAGAGCGCATTATGCTTCTGAATATACGGAGTTAGAAAATAACAAGCCTGCGGGAAAAAGTCGACGATACTATCGTTAAACCCAAATATTGACAACAGTGGACTTCTAAGAAACGGTGGCAGACTAAATAATGCCCCTTCAATGAGCTTTGATGAACGGCAGCCCATCATATTGCCGTATAACTGCCATTTTTCCAAACTAGTGGTAAGCTTTATTCATTTGGTCTCAATCCACGGTGGCAACCAGCTAGTCCTGCGTCTTTTACGCATGCGATATTGGTTAGTGAAAGAGAAAAATCTCATTAGGTCTACTATTCATAACTGCAAAACCTGTATTTTGTATAAAAAACGTCAACAAACGCAGCTAATGACTGCTCTCCCGGCGTCCCGAACGCATATATCGAGACCATTTCAAACAACGGGTGTCGATTTCACAAGCCCACAAACGCAGCTAATGGCTGCTCTCCCGGCGTCCCGAACGCATATATCGAGACCATTTCAAACAACGGGTGTCGATTTCACAAGCCCATTTGATGCTATAAACTTAACAGGTCGTGCCTGTTTAATAACAAAGGGCTAGGTATGTGTCTTTGTCTGCCATACGCCTTGAAGCCACAAGTGACCTTTCAACAGCCTCGTTCATGTCAGCTCTGACAAGATTCGTCTCTCGCCGTGGTTGTCCCAACCATATATATTCAGACAATGGCACAAACTTTGTGGGCGCCTCAAGAGAAATCAAACGAGACGTGGAGGCATTCCTAAAAATATGGCCTGAAAACATCGCCAATATCACCAAAATACTGCAGAAATCAATTGCCTTTTCATTCCTGCAGGAGCTCCTCATATGGGAGGTTTATGCGAAGCAGGAGTAAAAAAGCTTTAAAGCCCGCTTTCGCAAAATCACTGGATCGATGAAATACACGTTCGAAGAACTTTCCACTTTATTAGCTAGGACCGAAGCGTGTTTAAATTATCGTCCCATAAGTCCAATGTCTGACAATATAAATGACTTTGCACCCCTTACACCAGGACACTTTTAGTAGGTGCGACACTCACTAGATCTATTCTAAACAAATGCGACAGCGTAATTCGATGCAAACGATGTGGAAAGGCTCACCACACGATGTTGCATAATGACGTAGTACACGAGGAGCTAGATGAAGACGTCGTCTGGGCATAACCGATGGATTTAGAAGACGAGTTGTTAGCAGAAATCGAAGCTGACAAGCAGAAAGAATCATCGCCGACGACGTCGACTAATGACATACCCGCACACCCATTCCGACCACCGCTCAGCAGCCCTTCCTTGGCAGCAGATGTTGGCGCTGTCGCCAACGGCCTTGGTAAAAATACGTACTACGGATCGGTTTTCCGTGGTTCGTGCTGTACTCAAATGAATTATTAATTGTAATGTGCACTTTTTGCAGTAATACCGCAAGGAGGGCGGAATGTTTACTGCGTTCGCCCATGTGGCAACTGTTACCACTTTCGTCAAAAATTTCTGCTCACAACTTCGAATTTTCTGAAGCGAGTAAGAGAGCCGATGATTGGCCTTTTTTTAGCAATCCTCACAGACGATAGACGGTGGCAAGTTGACTTCCTTTAAATATTAAAAGAAAACCATTTTCCAATACAATTTCTGTGTTTTTTATTTCACGCCATTGGAAAACCAGCCCTTTATTCCCACTAAATACCATTGTAACCATTTCGTATTTTACGCTCATTATAACCAGCTAATAAAAACTAGTTTAGTTTTGTTTTGTTAATTAAATGTTCCGGCAATTTTTACTCATAAAAGTTCTTGAAGATTAAGGAAAATGTTCAAGAAGACATATTAAAAAGTTTGCAAGAAACTGACGGCGAATTTGGTGCTAAAGTGAAGTACAACACGACGGCCTAACCCCTGCTTCGTCCCTAAACTTCCCTCCACCCTATTGGTAGAGATTTCGTTGTTACCTAACTGGTGGTTTCGACTATTGTCGTGACTGTCTCCTTTCCGTTAAAACCCTGGCTCGTCTCAAAGTACGTCCCGACCTCGTCGCTTTTTAGATGGCTTCTAGTGGGGACTCAGCTGAAATGGAAAGGACAATCAATTTAAATAAATTATTAACTGAGAATCCGAAATAAGCAGCCAAACTAAAGGACAGCCAGGGATTGGTAGCGATTGCAAAAACAGGCGATTTCACTCATGGTTTCTCTGGCTCGGGTGGTCCACACACGCTGAAAAGCAGAAGAGCTATGGACCGCGGTGTTCTTTTGGAATTGGTCGACTGGAAGGACATTCCAGTTAGACCTAGAACGAGAACATGTGTGCATGGTACACCCTCATCACTGGAGGGTATCTAAAAGATGCTTTATGTTATAAATCATCATTATATTATAAATCCAACAATCCCGACGGCAGACTGACATCAACAGTCGATGTGAGTATCTTTTTAATTAAATAGCTCTTTGCTACTAACTTAGTTAAATGCAATAGGGCTCAGACCCCACTTTGATTCTTAAAACCCGACTGTCTTAGATTAGATTGATTAAAGGGAGGAATGCACTGCGACCGAAGGGTCAGCACCTCCAGGAAACCCAAAATGGTTGCCGGGGACAGAGAGTGTATGAGTTGTTCCTGCGGCCATGGCCATCCTAGGGCGATCCCCCTCCTGCGTGCCACCGCATCACACTCTAAGAGCAAATGCTGTGGGGTGTCTTTTTCTGCGTCGCAAAAGCGACAAAGGTCACCTGACCAGATTCCTAGCCTATGCAGGAGGCCTCTTAGTCTGCAGTGACCCGTAAGAAATCGTGTAATAATTCTTAGTTTCTCCTTGGGCAGGTTCACTAACAACCTGTGTCTCTTCAGGACCCACTGCCAGGATAGGCTTTGGTCCAACAGAAATGGAGGCCGCCGCTGTCCTGGCTACAGGTCAGCAGTTTCGTTGTCGTTGGTTACGAACTGAATTGCAGGGTGGAAGAAGGGGTGTTCTCGCGGGACCTATCTCTGGGCTGCTTCTTTTGAGGTTTAAGTTGATAAGGAGGCTTTGGACATATTTCAAACTGCTTTAAAAGGCAAAGACCAATGTCTTTTGGTACTGGCAAGCTGCTTTTAAAAGAATTTGTTTATGCTCGTACAAATTATAGCTAGGCCCAAACTACGACCTATAGGATCTCTATGCAGGCTTCGCAGATGGAATCGTAAATTATGGCGTAGTATGTATTCCTTTAATTGGGATAATATATGCCTAACAGTCTACTGCCCCATATGTAAGCACCAGGGGCTTTTTGGAATACCCTTCTAAAGATGCTGCAAAAATTATGAAGTGGAAACGGTATTATACATTATATGAAATTGACCAACGCTAACGAGAAGCAGGCTACGCATTCAAGGGGCACCTCGGAGAATTAGTTGAAATAGACCCAAGGTGCTGGACCTGATTCGTCAATAATTCTAGATGGTTTCGGAAGGGGGGGGGGGGGGGGGAACTTAAAGTTGGCGGCATCACAACGAGCCTCAAACTAATGGCCTCAGTGCGTCGCAAAATATTAGTGGCAGCCACACCTGCCCACCTACCTCCCTTACGGCCAATTTCACTTGGAAGACAAAATTTTTATTCAGTGTTTTTGCCAAAATAAAACCAGTATCAGAATTGACAGTTAACTAGAAAATAAAATTTTATTTCAGTTAAAAGACCATACTATTATTTTGCCCATACATAGCATTTATGCCATCGGTCACTTTATCCTACTGTATGTTTTCCGGGTGAGGATCCGCTAGAGTTAGTTTGCGTTTTCACTTGCACTTCTTATTGTCAAAATGTAAGGTGTTGCCCCTATTTCTCACAACTATGTAACCTCTGCTCTAGAATACCAAATTAAATTTTCATTTCATTTATTAAGTCAATAGTAATAAACCTTACTGACTGGATTAACAACAATTTTTTAATATATAATTAACAGCTAGGATAACGAAAGTTAATTAGCTACATAACACAGTGCTACAAAATAGAATGAAGTCGAAATACCTGGGAAGTGATGTTATTTTCCTTGTAGGTATTATCAAGAAGAACGAGAATCCAATTTTGGAATTTGTCAAACACCCCAAAATCTCGACTTAACCTTAAAAACCCGATTTTTTACGCACATCTTAGCCCATCTTAGCTAATTAACAACCGATTTTCATTCTAAGAACGGTTTAAGAAAGAAGAAAATCAGACCTTGAAAGATGTATAGACGGCTTAATAAAGCTGAAGAAATTTACTTGTTTTTGCACAACAAACTTAAATTTGGCTACCCTTTTTCTTCTTTTTTGACTTTGGCTATATTTTCACACACTATTTTATAAAAACACAAAATGAGTTTTGATTAAATTCAAAGAGTATGTTGAATATCGAGTTCAACGAATGTTTCTTTTAAAAAATCGTCCAAAAAGTGACTGAGTTATTTTACTTTTGATAAGAATAAAATTTTTGCAAAAATTTACAACGAACTTAATTTACTAATAAATATTATTAAATGACCGTTTTTGCCTTAGGTCAGCATCGTCAGTTTCGCGTTGTACTAACCAGCAATATTCTGCCATCATATTTATTTTGTTTTTTCCTTCGAAACGTTTTTCGATCGTAGCCATTTCTTGGTGGAAGTGTTCGCCTTGTTCATCACTGAACTGGCCAGGATTATGTGGGAAGAAGTCCAAATGCGAATGCAAGAAATGAATTTTTATCGACATGTTGCAACCCATTTCACCATATGCACTTAAAAATTCGTTTACAACCGTGATGTAGTCGTCGCTTCTGTTGTGCCCAAGGAAATTATCACATAGCGCTACAAAACTCTTCCATGCACGTTTCTCAACACAGCTTAACTTGTTCATAAAGGTAACGTCGCTCATAATTTTGCGAATTTGAGGTCCAATGAAAATACCTATATACACATATTATAAAAAATTTTTGCACTTAAAGCTCAGCCTCGGTGCCACCAAGTTCTGACAACATAACAACATAACTGAACATATAAGATGTTGGCACCACGTAGGTCACTTAGTCCACAGGGTTTTTGTTTGAAAACCCAGGGCTCCTGAATGGCTGTTTTACTAATTTCCCTTTTTTCCATTCATACTAAAATGCAGTACCGGCCTTCGCCATCCTGGCGTGACAATTTTATTAGTTGTACCTTGTATGTTTAAGGTAATAACAACACAAATATTTGCTTTGCTTAGCTAAATTTCTGTCCGTTAAATTTTTTTTAATTAGTTCACATGTTTGGTTAAAAATTCGTTAGCTTAGTCTTGTTTTTTCAAAAATAATAATAATAGTTTTGAGAAAAGTGTAATATTTTTTAAATGTTCGATAACACAGGTCTGCAACAAAAATGCTGTCTGGATATTTCCAACTGATTTCTATGTATTTAGGTGTTCTGAAAACTAAAAAAATACTCAAAAAATTCTAGAACGTAAGGTTATTTTACAAAACGCAAAATTTTATTATAAAAAAGGGTTTTTTTGGGCTAACTTGTAGGCATTAATAATAGGTATAATTTTATTTGATTACTTTTTTTAAATCTTTACCGTAACTATCATTAATTTCTAAATAAGGAACACCCTGTGTGAGCTGCATTAACAAACATTAACATGTTGTAACCGTGCGCGCTCCGATAGTGTAGAAAGTGGCGCGGTACAATTATGTACGTGTAACTCGTCATTGTTTTGTAGATCTTGGTTCAGTATAGTGCAATGTCGTATGTGCGGAAGTGTGTGAACTCGTCTGACAGTTTCTGTTATATTTGTGACGAATATATGATACTAAAGCAGCATTACGGACTTTGTAAAAAAAGTATACTTCGCGTATTTTGGCTTAAAACTTGGAGATCAGGATAAAGTTTGGGCACCTCATAAAGTCTGCAAAGGATGTGCTGAAGATCTTCGAAATTGGTTTAAGGGCAAGAAAAAAGCTTTCCGATATGCGACTCCTATGGTATGGCGCGAGCAAAAGAACCATAGTGATGATTGTTACTTTTGTTCGTGTAATGTGAAGGGGTATAATTCAAAACGGAAGCAATCAGCTACTCGTCCCATAACTCATGGGACCGAAATACCAGTGCGCAAGGTCCCTGATACCTTGGAAGAAATTCCAAGTTCTGATGAAGATGGTGCTGTACCTGAACCCGATGAGATGCCAAGTTTTGAATTTGAAGATGCCAGCAGTCCGAAATTGTTTTCCCAGGGCGAGCTAAATGATTTGGTAAGAGACTTAAATCTTCCCAAAAACGCTGCTGAGTTGCTTGGATCAAGGCTCAAAAGCAGGAACTAACTTTTGCTTACGCTTCAAAGAGATCTTCCCGATGCTTCCCACAAGCGAAAATTTACCAAATGGTGTCTCACTGAGAAAAAGAAATGTGTTTAGTGCTTACTAATTAATGTATTTTATAAAAATAAATTAGTTTTGTTACGCAATTATAAATTTAAAAATTTGTTTTTAATGTTTTATATTTTATTTTAAGATGATAACTTGTTTAACATAGACACCTACATTGTCTGAAAACGTGACATTCTATGACAAAATTAAAGTTAATCTCGGATTCAGCACACCCTAAAACATAAGAATTTCACAAAAATACCAAAACAGCTCTCAATTATTTTTTTTTGCAGACTTGTGTTATTTATCGAACATTTGACAAATAATTCAAGTCAATTTTGTCAATAAAATTAAACTGATTTTTTTTTCACATTTTTAAATCATTTTTCGATTTTGCCTTTGCCATTTAACAATTTTTAAATTCTTTTGAAATTACAATGGCATTGACAAACAATTTTTATCAAGCGGCAGATGCGCTTTTAGAATTTGAAGCAAACATTTTGCCTACAGTCGCAAATCAATGCTCTTTCTCCCTTGAAATTCAGCAAGAGAAATTTAAGTCGCTTTGGGCTGAAGTAAAGGCTGACTACAAAAATTGTTTAACTGAGATAAGTTCAGCGGGTAATGAAGTGCAGTCGAATCTATCAAACTCAAATACTCAAACTGCTATCAAGCATATGTTTGTTGCGGAGCTATGATTGGTGAACAAATTCATAACCTGACGACGTTCAACCAAAATACAAATTCCACGATAATTTAACTTTTCCACCTTAATCAAAAAACTCCAGATAAGGCGAGGGAAATAGTTCAAAAGGCACCCCTCTATAATGATGGGTTTGAGTTAGCATGAGCGAACTTAACTGGTATACGTAGGTATGAGAACAAAAAAATTTTAATTAATTAAAAATATTATTCAATCTGCCACATACTTATCTCTTCAGAGTCTGGACCAGCGCTAAATAAAATGCAGCGTGAAATTAATAGTTGCATTTTAGCGCTTCAAGTTCAGGCCATAAGCGTTGAACATTGGGATGCAATTTTCATCTTTTTGTGTTCAACCAGGCTCCCCGAAAACACGCTTGCTCTATGGGAACAGATTCTGAAAACAAAAACAGAGATTCCAAAATGGGTGGACTTAGATGCATTTCTAACCAACAGATTTCAAAGCCTTGAAACAGTATCTTATATCAAGGGTAGTTCTAACGTCCACCTCAAACCTAGTATGGCAGTAAACAATACCCGGCCAAATAACTTCAGGCCGTATAATAATATACAAAATAAGAGAATGTAATGTCAAGACAAACAATATTAAATGCAAAATATGCTCTTCTTAAGCTCATATAGTAAAGACATGCCAAAAGTTTTGGGAAATGAGCTCTAATGCAAGGCTTTCTTCTGTCAGAAAGTACCACCTCGGCATTAACTGCCTTTCAAATGCACATGAAATAACTCACTGCAAGAGTAGTTTCACGTGGGCAAAATGCAGAAAATGGCATCATACCATGCTCCATAGAGATCAAAGCGAGGAACCTTCTACCTCAAGTTCTCAACAGACTTCGAACTCTTACTACCTTCCACACCATATTGTGCATAAACCAGAAAGCACTATGTACTTCAAAGCTGTTCTTGCCCCACATCCAATGGACTTAGCCTGAATGATAACCTTCACACTGGCCCCGCTCTCTAAACCAATTTATCTATTTGGGTTTTTAAGTGGCGATTATTTAAATTTGTTTTGAATGGCGATAACAAAAAAATGTACCGGCAGCACACCGCATATCAAAGAATAATCTTTAGAGATTCTTTGGACGGGGAGATCAAGGACTTTCACTTGGACAGAGTCACTTTCGGACTTAATTGCGAATCCGCACTTTGTTGCAATTCGCCAGGGACTCCAATTTTAAATTCCCCCTTGCATCGGAAATCCTCAGTTCTAGTACATACTTATGTAGATGATGTATTAGCCGGTGCACATCATATACCCGAGGCACTGAAATCACGTGACGAACTTATTGAGATCTTAAACTCAGCTGGATTTCCAATCAGAAAGTGGACTTCGAACAACAAAAAAAATCTGTTAGGCCTGCTGCTTCTGGCTTTCTGGAATTACACAACTCCAGCGAAGCTAAGAGATTAGGTATCCGATGCAATGCTTAAACGGAGCACTTCTATTTTTTGGAAAAATCTTTGGACAACAAAGATTCGTTCACGAAACGAGAAGTTTGGTCCACGATTGCCAAGCTGTTCGATCCCGCAGGCTGGTTCAGCTCAATAACCGTAGTAGCAAAAATGCAAATGCAACAAATCTGGTTAAAACAAACCAATTGGGATGAGAAGTTGAATCCAAAAACTCTCAGTGAATGGCAGACGTATTTGGATAACTACCCCCATATTAATTCTATAAAAATCCCTAGATGGGTTAGTTATACTCCAAACAGTCAAATACTGTTTCATGGATTTTACGACGCCTCAGAAAAGGCTAATGGGGCGACAATATATATTCGTGTCAGGACGCTAGTTTGAATGTTTAAACTCATTAGCTTCTCGCAAAAACAAAAGTTACTCCTGTCAAAACCATTTCTATACCCAAATTAGAGCTAAGTGGAGCTGTTCATCTAGAAAAAATGGGAGATTTCCTCCTGCCACAAATCGGTATAGAAAACCAAAGTTAGTACTTCTGGACCGATTCCACAATTGTTCTCTCGTGGCTTAGAAAACCACCTTGCTCGTGGTCTACATTTATAGCCAACCGATTTCAAAAAATTCAGAAAGTACAATGATCGAGAATTGGAATCAAGTAAGCTCTGAAGACAACCCAGTAAACGTCGCTAGTCGTGGTCTTTCTCCTCAAGATTTAGGAGAAAGTCAACTTTGGTGGCATGGCCCCAAATGGCTTAACTTCAGCCATGAATGCTGGCCTATCTCTCAGCCCAAGGATTTTGAAACCACACTCGCATCTAAAGCTATTCGAGTTCATACAGCGTCAGTTCTTCCATTTGAAGATATCTTAGCACGCTTTTCCAACTTTCCAAGGGCCATTCGAGTAATTGCTCGAATATTTAGGTTCTTTAAACGGGTTCATCCTGCACACAAAGAACGCTGAAATTGTTCTTCCCTTACTCCTGGTGAGGTTAAATTCGTCAGTCAAGGCTAATTCAAATCTCCCAAAGAGCGCATTATGCTTCTGAATATACGGAGTTAGAAAATAACAAGCCTGCGGGAAAAAGTCGACGATACTATCGTTAAACCCAAATATTGACAACAGTGGACTTCTAAGAAACGGTGGCAGACTAAATAATGCCCCTTCAATGAGCTTTGATGAACGGCAGCCCATCATATTGCCGTATAACTGCCATTTTTCCAAACTAGTGGTAAGCTTTATTCATTTGGTCTCAATCCACGGTGGCAACCAGCTAGTCCTGCGTCTTTTACGCATGCGATATTGGTTAGTGAAAGAGAAAAATCTCATTAGGTCTACTATTCATAACTGCAAAACCTGTATTTTGTATAAAAAACGTCAACAAACGCAGCTAATGACTGCTCTCCCGGCGTCCCGAACGCATATATCGAGACCATTTCAAACAACGGGTGTCGATTTCACAAGCCCACAAACGCAGCTAATGGCTGCTCTCCCGGCGTCCCGAACGCATATATCGAGACCATTTCAAACAACGGGTGTCGATTTCACAAGCCCATTTGATGCTATAAACTTAACAGGTCGTGCCTGTTTAATAACAAAGGGCTAGGTATGTGTCTTTGTCTGCCATACGCCTTGAAGCCACAAGTGACCTTTCAACAGCCTCGTTCATGTCAGCTCTGACAAGATTCGTCTCTCGCCGTGGTTGTCCCAACCATATATATTCAGACAATGGCACAAACTTTGTGGGCGCCTCAAGAGAAATCAAACGAGACGTGGAGGCATTCCTAAAAATATGGCCTGAAAACATCGCCAATATCACCAAAATACTGCAGAAATCAATTGCCTTTTCATTCCTGCAGGAGCTCCTCATATGGGAGGTTTATGCGAAGCAGGAGTAAAAAAGCTTTAAAGCCCGCTTTCGCAAAATCACTGGATCGATGAAATACACGTTCGAAGAACTTTCCACTTTATTAGCTAGGACCGAAGCGTGTTTAAATTATCGTCCCATAAGTCCAATGTCTGACAATATAAATGACTTTGCACCCCTTACACCAGGACACTTTTAGTAGGTGCGACACTCACTAGATCTATTCTAAACAAATGCGACAGCGTAATTCGATGCAAACGATGTGGAAAGGCTCACCACACGATGTTGCATAATGACGTAGTACACGAGGAGCTAGATGAAGACGTCGTCTGGGCATAACCGATGGATTTAGAAGACGAGTTGTTAGCAGAAATCGAAGCTGACAAGCAGAAAGAATCATCGCCGACGACGTCGACTAATGACATACCCGCACACCCATTCCGACCACCGCTCAGCAGCCCTTCCTTGGCAGCAGATGTTGGCGCTGTCGCCAACGGCCTTGGTAAAAATACGTACTACGGATCGGTTTTCCGTGGTTCGTGCTGTACTCAAATGAATTATTAATTGTAATGTGCACTTTTTGCAGTAATACCGCAAGGAGGGCGGAATGTTTACTGCGTTCGCCCATGTGGCAACTGTTACCACTTTCGTCAAAAATTTCTGCTCACAACTTCGAATTTTCTGAAGCGAGTAAGAGAGCCGATGATTGGCCTTTTTTTAGCAATCCTCACAGACGATAGACGGTGGCAAGTTGACTTCCTTTAAATATTAAAAGAAAACCATTTTCCAATACAATTTCTGTGTTTTTTATTTCACGCCATTGGAAAACCAGCCCTTTATTCCCACTAAATACCATTGTAACCATTTCGTATTTTACGCTCATTATAACCAGCTAATAAAAACTAGTTTAGTTTTGTTTTGTTAATTAAATGTTCCGGCAATTTTTACTCATAAAAGTTCTTGAAGATTAAGGAAAATGTTCAAGAAGACATATTAAAAAGTTTGCAAGAAACTGACGGCGAATTTGGTGCTAAAGTGAAGTACAACACGACGGCCTAACCCCTGCTTCGTCCCTAAACTTCCCTCCACCCTATTGGTAGAGATTTCGTTGTTACCTAACTGGTGGTTTCGACTATTGTCGTGACTGTCTCCTTTCCGTTAAAACCCTGGCTCGTCTCAAAGTACGTCCCGACCTCGTCGCTTTTTAGATGGCTTCTAGTGGGGACTCAGCTGAAATGGAAAGGACAATCAATTTAAATAAATTATTAACTGAGAATCCGAAATAAGCAGCCAAACTAAAGGACAGCCAGGGATTGGTAGCGATTGCAAAAACAGGCGATTTCACTCATGGTTTCTCTGGCTCGGGTGGTCCACACACGCTGAAAAGCAGAAGAGCTATGGACCGCGGTGTTCTTTTGGAATTGGTCGACTGGAAGGACATTCCAGTTAGACCTAGAACGAGAACATGTGTGCATGGTACACCCTCATCACTGGAGGGTATCTAAAAGATGCTTTATGTTATAAATCATCATTATATTATAAATCCAACAATCCCGACGGCAGACTGACATCAACAGTCGATGTGAGTATCTTTTTAATTAAATAGCTCTTTGCTACTAACTTAGTTAAATGCAATAGGGCTCAGACCCCACTTTGATTCTTAAAACCCGACTGTCTTAGATTAGATTGATTAAAGGGAGGAATGCACTGCGACCGAAGGGTCAGCACCTCCAGGAAACCCAAAATGGTTGCCGGGGACAGAGAGTGTATGAGTTGTTCCTGCGGCCATGGCCATCCTAGGGCGATCCCCCTCCTGCGTGCCACCGCATCACACTCTAAGAGCAAATGCTGTGGGGTGTCTTTTTCTGCGTCGCAAAAGCGACAAAGGTCACCTGACCAGATTCCTAGCCTATGCAGGAGGCCTCTTAGTCTGCAGTGACCCGTAAGAAATCGTGTAATAATTCTTAGTTTCTCCTTGGGCAGGTTCACTAACAACCTGTGTCTCTTCAGGACCCACTGCCAGGATAGGCTTTGGTCCAACAGAAATGGAGGCCGCCGCTGTCCTGGCTACAGGTCAGCAGTTTCGTTGTCGTTGGTTACGAACTGAATTGCAGGGTGGAAGAAGGGGTGTTCTCGCGGGACCTATCTCTGGGCTGCTTCTTTTGAGGTTTAAGTTGATAAGGAGGCTTTGGACATATTTCAAACTGCTTTAAAAGGCAAAGACCAATGTCTTTTGGTACTGGCAAGCTGCTTTTAAAAGAATTTGTTTATGCTCGTACAAATTATAGCTAGGCCCAAACTACGACCTATAGGATCTCTATGCAGGCTTCGCAGATGGAATCGTAAATTATGGCGTAGTATGTATTCCTTTAATTGGGATAATATATGCCTAACAGTCTACTGCCCCATATGTAAGCACCAGGGGCTTTTTGGAATACCCTTCTAAAGATGCTGCAAAAATTATGAAGTGGAAACGGTATTATACATTATATGAAATTGACCAACGCTAACGAGAAGCAGGCTACGCATTCAAGGGGCACCTCGGAGAATTAGTTGAAATAGACCCAAGGTGCTGGACCTGATTCGTCAATAATTCTAGATGGTTTCGGAAGGGGGGGGGGGGGGGGGAACTTAAAGTTGGCGGCATCACAACGAGCCTCAAACTAATGGCCTCAGTGCGTCGCAAAATATTAGTGGCAGCCACACCTGCCCACCTACCTCCCTTACGGCCAATTTCACTTGGAAGACAAAATTTTTATTCAGTGTTTTTGCCAAAATAAAACCAGTATCAGAATTGACAGTTAACTAGAAAATAAAATTTTATTTCAGTTAAAAGACCATACTATTATTTTGCCCATACATAGCATTTATGCCATCGGTCACTTTATCCTACTGTATGTTTTCCGGGTGAGGATCCGCTAGAGTTAGTTTGCGTTTTCACTTGCACTTCTTATTGTCAAAATGTAAGGTGTTGCCCCTATTTCTCACAACTATGTAACCTCTGCTCTAGAATACCAAATTAAATTTTCATTTCATTTATTAAGTCAATAGTAATAAACCTTACTGACTGGATTAACAACAATTTTTTAATATATAATTAACAGCTAGGATAACGAAAGTTAATTAGCTACATAACACAGTGCTACAAAATAGAATGAAGTCGAAATACCTGGGAAGTGATGTTATTTTCCTTGTAGGTATTATCAAGAAGAACGAGAATCCAATTTTGGAATTTGTCAAACACCCCAAAATCTCGACTTAACCTTAAAAACCCGATTTTTTACGCACATCTTAGCCCATCTTAGCTAATTAACAACCGATTTTCATTCTAAGAACGGTTTAAGAAAGAAGAAAATCAGACCTTGAAAGATGTATAGACGGCTTAATAAAGCTGAAGAAATTTACTTGTTTTTGCACAACAAACTTAAATTTGGCTACCCTTTTTCTTCTTTTTTGACTTTGGCTATATTTTCACACACTATTTTATAAAAACACAAAATGAGTTTTGATTAAATTCAAAGAGTATGTTGAATATCGAGTTCAACGAATGTTTCTTTTAAAAAATCGTCCAAAAAGTGACTGAGTTATTTTACTTTTGATAAGAATAAAATTTTTGCAAAAATTTACAACGAACTTAATTTACTAATAAATATTATTAAATGACCGTTTTTGCCTTAGGTCAGCATCGTCAGTTTCGCGTTGTACTAACCAGCAATATTCTGCCATCATATTTATTTTGTTTTTTCCTTCGAAACGTTTTTCGATCGTAGCCATTTCTTGGTGGAAGTGTTCGCCTTGTTCATCACTGAACTGGCCAGGATTATGTGGGAAGAAGTCCAAATGCGAATGCAAGAAATGAATTTTTATCGACATGTTGCAACCCATTTCACCATATGCACTTAAAAATTCGTTTACAACCGTGATGTAGTCGTCGCTTCTGTTGTGCCCAAGGAAATTATCACATAGCGCTACAAAACTCTTCCATGCACGTTTCTCAACACAGCTTAACTTGTTCATAAAGGTAACGTCGCTCATAATTTTGCGAATTTGAGGTCCAATGAAAATACCTATATACACATATTATAAAAAATTTTTGCACTTAAAGCTCAGCCTCGGTGCCACCAAGTTCTGACAACATAACAACATAACTGAACATATAAGATGTTGGCACCACGTAGGTCACTTAGTCCACAGGGTTTTTGTTTGAAAACCCAGGGCTCCTGAATGGCTGTTTTACTAATTTCCCTTTTTTCCATTCATACTAAAATGCAGTACCGGCCTTCGCCATCCTGGCGTGACAATTTTATTAGTTGTACCTTGTATGTTTAAGGTAATAACAACACAAATATTTGCTTTGCTTAGCTAAATTTCTGTCCGTTAAATTTTTTTTAATTAGTTCACATGTTTGGTTAAAAATTCGTTAGCTTAGTCTTGTTTTTTCAAAAATAATAATAATAGTTTTGAGAAAAGTGTAATATTTTTTAAATGTTCGATAACACAGGTCTGCAACAAAAATGCTGTCTGGATATTTCCAACTGATTTCTATGTATTTAGGTGTTCTGAAAACTAAAAAAATACTCAAAAAATTCTAGAACGTAAGGTTATTTTACAAAACGCAAAATTTTATTATAAAAAAGGGTTTTTTTGGGCTAACTTGTAGGCATTAATAATAGGTATAATTTTATTTGATTACTTTTTTTAAATCTTTACCGTAACTATCATTAATTTCTAAATAAGGAACACCCTGTGTGAGCTGCATTAACAAACATTAACATGTTGTAACCGTGCGCGCTCCGATAGTGTAGAAAGTGGCGCGGTACAATTATGTACGTGTAACTCGTCATTGTTTTGTAGATCTTGGTTCAGTATAGTGCAATGTCGTATGTGCGGAAGTGTGTGAACTCGTCTGACAGTTTCTGTTATATTTGTGACGAATATATGATACTAAAGCAGCATTACGGACTTTGTAAAAAAAGTATACTTCGCGTATTTTGGCTTAAAACTTGGAGATCAGGATAAAGTTTGGGCACCTCATAAAGTCTGCAAAGGATGTGCTGAAGATCTTCGAAATTGGTTTAAGGGCAAGAAAAAAGCTTTCCGATATGCGACTCCTATGGTATGGCGCGAGCAAAAGAACCATAGTGATGATTGTTACTTTTGTTCGTGTAATGTGAAGGGGTATAATTCAAAACGGAAGCAATCAGCTACTCGTCCCATAACTCATGGGACCGAAATACCAGTGCGCAAGGTCCCTGATACCTTGGAAGAAATTCCAAGTTCTGATGAAGATGGTGCTGTACCTGAACCCGATGAGATGCCAAGTTTTGAATTTGAAGATGCCAGCAGTCCGAAATTGTTTTCCCAGGGCGAGCTAAATGATTTGGTAAGAGACTTAAATCTTCCCAAAAACGCTGCTGAGTTGCTTGGATCAAGGCTCAAAAGCAGGAACTAACTTTTGCTTACGCTTCAAAGAGATCTTCCCGATGCTTCCCACAAGCGAAAATTTACCAAATGGTGTCTCACTGAGAAAAAGAAATGTGTTTAGTGCTTACTAATTAATGTATTTTATAAAAATAAATTAGTTTTGTTACGCAATTATAAATTTAAAAATTTGTTTTTAATGTTTTATATTTTATTTTAAGATGATAACTTGTTTAACATAGACACCTACATTGTCTGAAAACGTGACATTCTATGACAAAATTAAAGTTAATCTCGGATTCAGCACACCCTAAAACATAAGAATTTCACAAAAATACCAAAACAGCTCTCAATTATTTTTTTTTGCAGACTTGTGTTATTTATCGAACATTTGACAAATAATTCAAGTCAATTTTGTCAATAAAATTAAACTGATTTTTTTTTCACATTTTTAAATCATTTTTCGATTTTGCCTTTGCCATTTAACAATTTTTAAATTCTTTTGAAATTACAATGGCATTGACAAACAATTTTTATCAAGCGGCAGATGCGCTTTTAGAATTTGAAGCAAACATTTTGCCTACAGTCGCAAATCAATGCTCTTTCTCCCTTGAAATTCAGCAAGAGAAATTTAAGTCGCTTTGGGCTGAAGTAAAGGCTGACTACAAAAATTGTTTAACTGAGATAAGTTCAGCGGGTAATGAAGTGCAGTCGAATCTATCAAACTCAAATACTCAAACTGCTATCAAGCATATGTTTGTTGCGGAGCTATGATTGGTGAACAAATTCATAACCTGACGACGTTCAACCAAAATACAAATTCCACGATAATTTAACTTTTCCACCTTAATCAAAAAACTCCAGATAAGGCGAGGGAAATAGTTCAAAAGGCACCCCTCTATAATGATGGGTTTGAGTTAGCATGAGCGAACTTAACTGGTATACGTAGGTATGAGAACAAAAAAATTTTAATTAATTAAAAATATTATTCAATCTGCCACATACTTATCTCTTCAGAGTCTGGACCAGCGCTAAATAAAATGCAGCGTGAAATTAATAGTTGCATTTTAGCGCTTCAAGTTCAGGCCATAAGCGTTGAACATTGGGATGCAATTTTCATCTTTTTGTGTTCAACCAGGCTCCCCGAAAACACGCTTGCTCTATGGGAACAGATTCTGAAAACAAAAACAGAGATTCCAAAATGGGTGGACTTAGATGCATTTCTAACCAACAGATTTCAAAGCCTTGAAACAGTATCTTATATCAAGGGTAGTTCTAACGTCCACCTCAAACCTAGTATGGCAGTAAACAATACCCGGCCAAATAACTTCAGGCCGTATAATAATATACAAAATAAGAGAATGTAATGTCAAGACAAACAATATTAAATGCAAAATATGCTCTTCTTAAGCTCATATAGTAAAGACATGCCAAAAGTTTTGGGAAATGAGCTCTAATGCAAGGCTTTCTTCTGTCAGAAAGTACCACCTCGGCATTAACTGCCTTTCAAATGCACATGAAATAACTCACTGCAAGAGTAGTTTCACGTGGGCAAAATGCAGAAAATGGCATCATACCATGCTCCATAGAGATCAAAGCGAGGAACCTTCTACCTCAAGTTCTCAACAGACTTCGAACTCTTACTACCTTCCACACCATATTGTGCATAAACCAGAAAGCACTATGTACTTCAAAGCTGTTCTTGCCCCACATCCAATGGACTTAGCCTGAATGATAACCTTCACACTGGCCCCGCTCTCTAAACCAATTTATCTATTTGGGTTTTTAAGTGGCGATTATTTAAATTTGTTTTGAATGGCGATAACAAAAAAATGTACCGGCAGCACACCGCATATCAAAGAATAATCTTTAGAGATTCTTTGGACGGGGAGATCAAGGACTTTCACTTGGACAGAGTCACTTTCGGACTTAATTGCGAATCCGCACTTTGTTGCAATTCGCCAGGGACTCCAATTTTAAATTCCCCCTTGCATCGGAAATCCTCAGTTCTAGTACATACTTATGTAGATGATGTATTAGCCGGTGCACATCATATACCCGAGGCACTGAAATCACGTGACGAACTTATTGAGATCTTAAACTCAGCTGGATTTCCAATCAGAAAGTGGACTTCGAACAACAAAAAAAATCTGTTAGGCCTGCTGCTTCTGGCTTTCTGGAATTACACAACTCCAGCGAAGCTAAGAGATTAGGTATCCGATGCAATGCTTAAACGGAGCACTTCTATTTTTTGGAAAAATCTTTGGACAACAAAGATTCGTTCACGAAACGAGAAGTTTGGTCCACGATTGCCAAGCTGTTCGATCCCGCAGGCTGGTTCAGCTCAATAACCGTAGTAGCAAAAATGCAAATGCAACAAATCTGGTTAAAACAAACCAATTGGGATGAGAAGTTGAATCCAAAAACTCTCAGTGAATGGCAGACGTATTTGGATAACTACCCCCATATTAATTCTATAAAAATCCCTAGATGGGTTAGTTATACTCCAAACAGTCAAATACTGTTTCATGGATTTTACGACGCCTCAGAAAAGGCTAATGGGGCGACAATATATATTCGTGTCAGGACGCTAGTTTGAATGTTTAAACTCATTAGCTTCTCGCAAAAACAAAAGTTACTCCTGTCAAAACCATTTCTATACCCAAATTAGAGCTAAGTGGAGCTGTTCATCTAGAAAAAATGGGAGATTTCCTCCTGCCACAAATCGGTATAGAAAACCAAAGTTAGTACTTCTGGACCGATTCCACAATTGTTCTCTCGTGGCTTAGAAAACCACCTTGCTCGTGGTCTACATTTATAGCCAACCGATTTCAAAAAATTCAGAAAGTACAATGATCGAGAATTGGAATCAAGTAAGCTCTGAAGACAACCCAGTAAACGTCGCTAGTCGTGGTCTTTCTCCTCAAGATTTAGGAGAAAGTCAACTTTGGTGGCATGGCCCCAAATGGCTTAACTTCAGCCATGAATGCTGGCCTATCTCTCAGCCCAAGGATTTTGAAACCACACTCGCATCTAAAGCTATTCGAGTTCATACAGCGTCAGTTCTTCCATTTGAAGATATCTTAGCACGCTTTTCCAACTTTCCAGGGGCCATTCGAGTAATTGCTCGAATATTTAGGTTCTTTAAACGGGTTCATCCTGCACACAAAGAACGCTGAAATTGTTCTTCCCTTACTCCTGGTGAGGTTAAATTCGTCAGTCAAGGCTAATTCAAATCTCCCAAAGAGCGCATTATGCTTCTGAATATACGGAGTTAGAAAATAACAAGCCTGCGGGAAAAAGTCGACGATACTATCGTTAAACCCAAATATTGACAACAGTGGACTTCTAAGAAACGGTGGCAGACTAAATAATGCCCCTTCAATGAGCTTTGATGAACGGCAGCCCATCATATTGCCGTATAACTGCCATTTTTCCAAACTAGTGGTAAGCTTTATTCATTTGGTCTCAATCCACGGTGGCAACCAGCTAGTCCTGCGTCTTTTACGCATGCGATATTGGTTAGTGAAAGAGAAAAATCTCATTAGGTCTACTATTCATAACTGCAAAACCTGTATTTTGTATAAAAAACGTCAACAAACGCAGCTAATGACTGCTCTCCCGGCGTCCCGAACGCATATATCGAGACCATTTCAAACAACGGGTGTCGATTTCACAAGCCCACAAACGCAGCTAATGGCTGCTCTCCCGGCGTCCCGAACGCATATATCGAGACCATTTCAAACAACGGGTGTCGATTTCACAAGCCCATTTGATGCTATAAACTTAACAGGTCGTGCCTGTTTAATAACAAAGGGCTAGGTATGTGTCTTTGTCTGCCATACGCCTTGAAGCCACAAGTGACCTTTCAACAGCCTCGTTCATGTCAGCTCTGACAAGATTCGTCTCTCGCCGTGGTTGTCCCAACCATATATATTCAGACAATGGCACAAACTTTGTGGGCGCCTCAAGAGAAATCAAACGAGACGTGGAGGCATTCCTAAAAATATGGCCTGAAAACATCGCCAATATCACCAAAATACTGCAGAAATCAATTGCCTTTTCATTCCTGCAGGAGCTCCTCATATGGGAGGTTTATGCGAAGCAGGAGTAAAAAAGCTTTAAAGCCCGCTTTCGCAAAATCACTGGATCGATGAAATACACGTTCGAAGAACTTTCCACTTTATTAGCTAGGACCGAAGCGTGTTTAAATTATCGTCCCATAAGTCCAATGTCTGACAATATAAATGACTTTGCACCCCTTACACCAGGACACTTTTAGTAGGTGCGACACTCACTAGATCTATTCTAAACAAATGCGACAGCGTAATTCGATGCAAACGATGTGGAAAGGCTCACCACACGATGTTGCATAATGACGTAGTACACGAGGAGCTAGATGAAGACGTCGTCTGGGCATAACCGATGGATTTAGAAGACGAGTTGTTAGCAGAAATCGAAGCTGACAAGCAGAAAGAATCATCGCCGACGACGTCGACTAATGACATACCCGCACACCCATTCCGACCACCGCTCAGCAGCCCTTCCTTGGCAGCAGATGTTGGCGCTGTCGCCAACGGCCTTGGTAAAAATACGTACTACGGATCGGTTTTCCGTGGTTCGTGCTGTACTCAAATGAATTATTAATTGTAATGTGCACTTTTTGCAGTAATACCGCAAGGAGGGCGGAATGTTTACTGCGTTCGCCCATGTGGCAACTGTTACCACTTTCGTCAAAAATTTCTGCTCACAACTTCGAATTTTCTGAAGCGAGTAAGAGAGCCGATGATTGGCCTTTTTTTAGCAATCCTCACAGACGATAGACGGTGGCAAGTTGACTTCCTTTAAATATTAAAAGAAAACCATTTTCCAATACAATTTCTGTGTTTTTTATTTCACGCCATTGGAAAACCAGCCCTTTATTCCCACTAAATACCATTGTAACCATTTCGTATTTTACGCTCATTATAACCAGCTAATAAAAACTAGTTTAGTTTTGTTTTGTTAATTAAATGTTCCGGCAATTTTTACTCATAAAAGTTCTTGAAGATTAAGGAAAATGTTCAAGAAGACATATTAAAAAGTTTGCAAGAAACTGACGGCGAATTTGGTGCTAAAGTGAAGTACAACACGACGGCCTAACCCCTGCTTCGTCCCTAAACTTCCCTCCACCCTATTGGTAGAGATTTCGTTGTTACCTAACTGGTGGTTTCGACTATTGTCGTGACTGTCTCCTTTCCGTTAAAACCCTGGCTCGTCTCAAAGTACGTCCCGACCTCGTCGCTTTTTAGATGGCTTCTAGTGGGGACTCAGCTGAAATGGAAAGGACAATCAATTTAAATAAATTATTAACTGAGAATCCGAAATAAGCAGCCAAACTAAAGGACAGCCAGGGATTGGTAGCGATTGCAAAAACAGGCGATTTCACTCATGGTTTCTCTGGCTCGGGTGGTCCACACACGCTGAAAAGCAGAAGAGCTATGGACCGCGGTGTTCTTTTGGAATTGGTCGACTGGAAGGACATTCCAGTTAGACCTAGAACGAGAACATGTGTGCATGGTACACCCTCATCACTGGAGGGTATCTAAAAGATGCTTTATGTTATAAATCATCATTATATTATAAATCCAACAATCCCGACGGCAGACTGACATCAACAGTCGATGTGAGTATCTTTTTAATTAAATAGCTCTTTGCTACTAACTTAGTTAAATGCAATAGGGCTCAGACCCCACTTTGATTCTTAAAACCCGACTGTCTTAGATTAGATTGATTAAAGGGAGGAATGCACTGCGACCGAAGGGTCAGCACCTCCAGGAAACCCAAAATGGTTGCCGGGGACAGAGAGTGTATGAGTTGTTCCTGCGGCCATGGCCATCCTAGGGCGATCCCCCTCCTGCGTGCCACCGCATCACACTCTAAGAGCAAATGCTGTGGGGTGTCTTTTTCTGCGTCGCAAAAGCGACAAAGGTCACCTGACCAGATTCCTAGCCTATGCAGGAGGCCTCTTAGTCTGCAGTGACCCGTAAGAAATCGTGTAATAATTCTTAGTTTCTCCTTGGGCAGGTTCACTAACAACCTGTGTCTCTTCAGGACCCACTGCCAGGATAGGCTTTGGTCCAACAGAAATGGAGGCCGCCGCTGTCCTGGCTACAGGTCAGCAGTTTCGTTGTCGTTGGTTACGAACTGAATTGCAGGGTGGAAGAAGGGGTGTTCTCGCGGGACCTATCTCTGGGCTGCTTCTTTTGAGGTTTAAGTTGATAAGGAGGCTTTGGACATATTTCAAACTGCTTTAAAAGGCAAAGACCAATGTCTTTTGGTACTGGCAAGCTGCTTTTAAAAGAATTTGTTTATGCTCGTACAAATTATAGCTAGGCCCAAACTACGACCTATAGGATCTCTATGCAGGCTTCGCAGATGGAATCGTAAATTATGGCGTAGTATGTATTCCTTTAATTGGGATAATATATGCCTAACAGTCTACTGCCCCATATGTAAGCACCAGGGGCTTTTTGGAATACCCTTCTAAAGATGCTGCAAAAATTATGAAGTGGAAACGGTATTATACATTATATGAAATTGACCAACGCTAACGAGAAGCAGGCTACGCATTCAAGGGGCACCTCGGAGAATTAGTTGAAATAGACCCAAGGTGCTGGACCTGATTCGTCAATAATTCTAGATGGTTTCGGAAGGGGGGGGGGGGGGGGGGAACTTAAAGTTGGCGGCATCACAACGAGCCTCAAACTAATGGCCTCAGTGCGTCGCAAAATATTAGTGGCAGCCACACCTGCCCACCTACCTCCCTTACGGCCAATTTCACTTGGAAGACAAAATTTTTATTCAGTGTTTTTGCCAAAATAAAACCAGTATCAGAATTGACAGTTAACTAGAAAATAAAATTTTATTTCAGTTAAAAGACCATACTATTATTTTGCCCATACATAGCATTTATGCCATCGGTCACTTTATCCTACTGTATGTTTTCCGGGTGAGGATCCGCTAGAGTTAGTTTGCGTTTTCACTTGCACTTCTTATTGTCAAAATGTAAGGTGTTGCCCCTATTTCTCACAACTATGTAACCTCTGCTCTAGAATACCAAATTAAATTTTCATTTCATTTATTAAGTCAATAGTAATAAACCTTACTGACTGGATTAACAACAATTTTTTAATATATAATTAACAGCTAGGATAACGAAAGTTAATTAGCTACATAACACAGTGCTACAAAATAGAATGAAGTCGAAATACCTGGGAAGTGATGTTATTTTCCTTGTAGGTATTATCAAGAAGAACGAGAATCCAATTTTGGAATTTGTCAAACACCCCAAAATCTCGACTTAACCTTAAAAACCCGATTTTTTACGCACATCTTAGCCCATCTTAGCTAATTAACAACCGATTTTCATTCTAAGAACGGTTTAAGAAAGAAGAAAATCAGACCTTGAAAGATGTATAGACGGCTTAATAAAGCTGAAGAAATTTACTTGTTTTTGCACAACAAACTTAAATTTGGCTACCCTTTTTCTTCTTTTTTGACTTTGGCTATATTTTCACACACTATTTTATAAAAACACAAAATGAGTTTTGATTAAATTCAAAGAGTATGTTGAATATCGAGTTCAACGAATGTTTCTTTTAAAAAATCGTCCAAAAAGTGACTGAGTTATTTTACTTTTGATAAGAATAAAATTTTTGCAAAAATTTACAACGAACTTAATTTACTAATAAATATTATTAAATGACCGTTTTTGCCTTAGGTCAGCATCGTCAGTTTCGCGTTGTACTAACCAGCAATATTCTGCCATCATATTTATTTTGTTTTTTCCTTCGAAACGTTTTTCGATCGTAGCCATTTCTTGGTGGAAGTGTTCGCCTTGTTCATCACTGAACTGGCCAGGATTATGTGGGAAGAAGTCCAAATGCGAATGCAAGAAATGAATTTTTATCGACATGTTGCAACCCATTTCACCATATGCACTTAAAAATTCGTTTACAACCGTGATGTAGTCGTCGCTTCTGTTGTGCCCAAGGAAATTATCACATAGCGCTACAAAACTCTTCCATGCACGTTTCTCAACACAGCTTAACTTGTTCATAAAGGTAACGTCGCTCATAATTTTGCGAATTTGAGGTCCAATGAAAATACCTATATACACATATTATAAAAAAAATAAAAAACAGGTTGGTATGAAAACAAATTAATAAATACCGGCTTTTATTTTAGCTTCACTTAATTTTGGGAAGACAGATTTACAAGGAAGAAATTCTTCCTCTACTAAATATGTTTCACCAGCATAAATTGACTCACTTTTTGTAGGCACTTCGGCATTTAAGTATTTTGGTTTTGCAACCGTAACAACATTCGCATACTTGACGTTTTTCTGCGATTTAAAATTGTGACCGGAAAGTTTGTTTTGCAAAAATAGCAATCGTCTTGTTTATGATATGCCTGATGATGCCAAGTCATAGGCACAGAAAAGGGCAAAGTAATTGATTGTTGAACTTTAAATTTTTTTAATGTTATGCAGCAATACTCGCAAATAAATTCTGGCTCGTACCAGCGACTCGCACTATAAAACCTTTCGAAAATCTTTTTATATATTTTTACAACACCAATATTATTTTTAAAATCACGCCGAGGACTTGTATCCGTAAATAAGCCACAAATGTAGCACAAATTATTACGCTTGTCGCACATTTTAGTTTTACTTTACCACGATTTGTATCCAATTTAACAGCAAACACAACAAAAGATAAACAACACATGCACTTCAGTATAACGGAAATTTATAAAGACCTAAAAATTGAGTAAAAACTCAAAAATTAAGTAATAATTTCCTTGGGAACAACAGAAGCAAAAATTTCGTTCTTACAAAAAGTAAAATAACTCAGTCACCGATTTTTTAAAAGAAACATTCGTTGAACTCGGTATTAAACGTACTCTTTGAGTTTAATCAAAACTTTGTGTTTTTATAAAATAGTGTGTGGAAATATCGCCAAAGTCACAAAAGCTAAATTTAAGTTTGTTGTGCAAAAACAAGTAAATTTCTTCAGCTTTATTAAGACGTCTGAGGTCTGAGTTTCTTTTTTCTTAAACCGCTCTTAGAATAAAAATCGGTTGTTAATTAGCTAAGATATGGGCTAAGAAGTGCGCAAAAGCACGAAAAATCGGTATTTTAAGGTTAAGTCGAGATTTTGGGGGTGTTTGACAAATTCCAAAATTGGATTCTCGTTCTACTCGATAATACCTACAAGAAAAATAACATCACTTCCCAGGTATTTTTGAGTGTCACACTGTGTAATAGGACTCAATGCGAAACTTAAATAGTGATCTTGACATCGCAAAATCAAGATCAAGAATTCTTGAAAGCCGAATAAACTCTTCGAGCTCTCTTATGAGAGAGGCGAAGCATTAGTAAAACATCAATATGAAATAAATTATGAAAACGGATGGTTCTATTATGAATATTAAAATTCCGAAGAAGAGCTGAACAGTCAATGGTACCGGAGATAATATCATAAATAATCATTAAACTTTGAACGAAACGTCTGACTGCAAGCGACAAAACATTGATCAACATGCACCTAGCACTATACGGCGGATGATGAACATTATCCTGACTGAAGTATACTCCAGTTTCGATCGGACTAAAGAATTAAATAAGATTTTTCTAGTGTAAGGGTCATTGAAATCATTAGCATAGCATCGGTAGGTTTAACAGGAATTGTTTAACAGAGGCAAGTGTTATACTATGTTCTGACTGCGCAGTAAACTCGAGTTTGTGGATTTGAGTTTATGAACAACTGTCAAGCGTTCTCATTGAGGTGTTTAAGATAATTTGAGTTTAATTGACATTTGTTTATTTACTTTCAAATACAAATTTTGTTTTGTTTATGAAAATACATACATACATATATTGTTCTTATTTACAAATATTTAAAAAAAAAGTGCATATAATTGGATAATGCTTGCGATGGCATGGACCACTGAGCAAAGGTGAATGCGAAGGCAACTCCATGGTATACGGCGATTTTGTTTGTGAAATTTGATTCATTTTGTTTACAAATAATTAACGAAGGCGGTTTGATAAATCATTGTCTTTTGAATAAAACATATTTTATCGGCAAAAAAGCGGTCTATTTCTCAACATAATCTCCTTTCAACTCTTTACACCATTTTTGTATTCCTTCCAAATTATAGCTTTTCTCAAGGCTTTTAAAATAAGCGTTTGTTTTTGGGATATTATCTTCATTTCATCCAAACCTCTTACCAGGCAGCGTTATCCTCAAGTTTAGAAATAGGCAAAAGTCGCATTGGGCTAAACCTGGAGAATATGCTGAATGGTGTAGCAATTCGTAGTCCAATATATGGCTTTTTGTCATGGTTTTGAAGAGATCAACCGGTTAGCTTATCGTCGATTAGGAGCAATTGTGGCACCCATCGCTTTTTTATATACTAATATTCGTGTTAATTGTGATGTTCCCGCTCAGTTGGTTGCCTATAACCTCAGTTACCTCACACACATTCGTTCTCCGGTCTTCCAATATCATTCCATGGATTCTAACGACGATTTCTGGTGTAACGGCCACTTTTGGGCGACCTGAACGTTTGGCGCCACTTGTGATGCCTCGGCAACAACGGAACTCAGTAATTGAATTTTAAACTATTGAAATTGTTGGTGCAAGGTCGTTATAGTATTTATCAAGCCTTTGCTTGATTTAGGTGATGGCAAAAAAGCGGTTGGTTGCCTACAACCTCAGTTACCTCACACATATTCGTTCTCCGGTCTTCCAATATCATTCCATGGATTCTAACGACGATTTCTGGTGTAACGACCACTTTTGGGCGACCTGAATGTTTGGCGCCACTTGTGATGCCTCGGCAACAACGGAACTCAGTAATTGAATTTTTAACTATTGAAATTGTTGGTGCAAGGTCCTTATAGTATTTATCAAGCCTTTGCTTGATTTAGGTGATGGTTGTTTTACGCAAAAAATATTGCTTAATCAGCTTACTTAGTAGTTTATTATAAGATGGCAGTTAAAAGCAGCAATGATGAATTTAAAGTTTCTGGGCGGGAAATTCCAAAAGTCGATGACCTATCAAACCGCCCTCGTATTTGAAATTATGAACTGTCAAAACACTAAACAGTGCGGCAAAACTTTTGAGCAATGATTCCAAAATTTGTCGACAGTGCTGCCTAATATTGGAGATATAAGGTTTGCACGTCCATAAACACCAAATAAAAGTGGTGTTTAAAGCGAGTTAGACAAAAAATGTGTGTATGGTAAACTCCGAGTTTATGAGAAGTGTTTGACGTTAAATTCCGAAATTGCTCATAAACTCGAGTTAACGGCGCAGTCAGAACATAGTATTACATTTGATACAGAATAAGTTGAAAAATGCGCATTCATGGACCTGGAAAAAGTCACGTGGCAACATTTACTAATATTAAGATGTAGTTTACTTTGGAGAGCCCATGCGTTCAGAGAGTTCAAATCTTCCTGCAGTAACAGAATGTCTGAAAAGCCTGAGATTCTGCGAAAGAGTTTCAAATTGTCTGCATAAAGTAAGTAATCAGAGTGTTTGAAGCATAAACCAACGTCATTAATGAAAATATTAAATAAGATAGGACCAAGAATGCTACCTTGTTGCACAGCAGAAGTTGGTAAAAATCGGATACATTTTTAGTGTTTTCAATTTCAACATAAGAGATTATATTTGACAAGTATGATCTAAGAGACATCGGTATATATGGTGTCAACATGATACCTACTCTTAAACGCGGAAACACATAACTGAGAGAAAAATGCTAACATTGTAACAGTAGACCGTCCTCCACCAAAACCATGCTGACATGGATATATTCCTTTAATAGCAAATACTAACTTTTCTTTAATTACCTTCTCAAATAGTTTGGAACAAGTCGATAACTTAGATATTGGCCTGTAATTTATAACTTCATTCTTATTACCAGATTTGAAAATTAGGTAATAGACTCTAACTTCCAACAGTCGCACTAAGGGGTATTCGATGCAAAAAACCGGTCATAAGTGGTTTTACTAAACTTCGCCAAATGGTATTTACGCCGCATGTTTTACTATTTACAATAACCGCTCCAACCTGCGCGCCCCTTCCCCGGCCGCTTTTTACCACGCTCTCGCCACGGATCCAGTCGCAACCCAATCATTGAGTGTAACGCGTGTCTCTGTTCTCGGCGTTCTCGATTATTTACATAATTTCCCTTGGTTGATACGGCTGCGTGTGGAGATTTACTTGGAAATTCTTTATTGAACATGGAAGTAAAAGGTATGTACTTATGATTAAGACATATAACAGTCAATTTATTCTTAAATTTAAGCATTTAAACTCATGTTGTTAGTTGCCTTTGCAAGAATGTAGTATTTTTACAAAAAAAGTATAACATTATTGTTTTTAATTATTTGTCGGGATTTGTCGCGCCAGAATTCTGGTACGGAAATGTAATTTGGACCTTCTTCTATCCGAAACAGAAGTAAAATTGTCCCCCAACCCACCCCATTTTTATTGGTATTTTTTTAAAGTGCACGGTGTAATTCTATACAAAATAGGATGTTATAAGGTTTTGTTTTTTTTTTCACAGATTCTGCAGCAATGGTAAAAAATATCACCCGAATGGAATTATACGATGTTATAAAAGAGTACAAAGGAAAAAAAATGGACGAAAAATTCACCTTTCTGGAAGATAGAATTGCTCAGTTGACGTCATGCCCAACAGAGGTTAGAAATGTTTTGTCTCTTTCTTTGAGGCATTTCAAGACAGATTTTAAACAAAAATGGTCAGCAGCTCGTAACACTGATGAGAGGTTCGTAAAAAATAACGTAGAATGGCTAAGAACATCATTAGAACTTCTTTCGTGGTCGCACAAGCCTGGTCGTCCAGTCAAAGAGTTTCGTGAATTAAGCGAAAGGAGTAAGCGGCGCAGAACTGAAGATTTACGGGCTCACGTACCTGTCGAGGAGTTGACTTTCGCTGCATGTGTAAGTCAGGGCACTTCCGGAAACATACACACTTCAAAGATGATTAAGGAAATAACCTGAACACCTACGAGAGCCAAGAAGATCAGAAAGATAATTTCATCTAAAAAAGACCACGTGGAAAAAAAAATATACTATAGAAGAAGCATTATCCTTATTTGTTGAAGGTAATTTCACAAGAAGTCAGGGGAATTTATTACAAGGCGGACGTAAAACTATCTATCCTTGCTACTCTTTGCTGCAAAAGGCAAAAAAAAGTGCTTACCCGGAGGAAGATAAAATAACGGTTACAGAGACTAGCTTTAATGTAGAACTTCAAGCTTTGCTGGATCATACGAGGCGCAAAGCGAGGCAAAGAAGTCATAGATACATTAACTGACGCCGAGAAGCAGAGCCTTCTTTTGATATCAAAATGGGGGTGCGATGGATCACACCAAACTCCATTTAAGCAAAAATTTGAAAATCTTTCTGGTGACGATTCAAGTATATTTGTGAGCTCGATTGTTCCAGTGAGGTTGGTTGTTACCTTCAATGGTGAAACAACAAAAACCATTTGGCAAAACCCTACGCCTTCTTCGGTGAGATTCTGCAGGCCTATTAGAGCTCAATTTACTCACGAAACAAAAGATGTAACAAAACAAGAAATAGAATACATCGAAAATCAAGCCAGAGATCTGGAAGATACAAGAGACAGTGAAACATCAGCGCACATCAGTCATAAAATATTAATGACAATGGTAGACGGGAAAGTTTGTAACGCTGCAACGGATACAACCTCTACTATGCGATGTTATGTATGCGGTCAGACTTCAAAAGATTATTAAGAAAACAAAAGAGACAATACAAAAATATTTTAAAGATGAAATGGGTCTACTGGTTGATGTTCCTAAACCTGGTTTTGGAAACAGTAATGACGGGAATACATCTAGGAGATTTTTCGAAAATGCAGAATGCTCTTCTCGCATCACCGGCATCAACATCGAAGTAATCAAAAGATTTAAAGTTATTCTTCAAATAATATCAAGTGGTCATGAGATTGATCCTCAAAAATTCGATGATTATGCCCAAGACACGGCAAAATTGTATGTGGAAATGTACGGTTGGTATCCAATGTCGCCAACTGTCCACAAAATCCTGATACACGGAGCGCAGGTGCTGCAAGAGGCAATTCTTCCAATTGGACAATTATCCGAGGAGGCTGCTGAGGCCCGAAATAAACATATCAGAAAATATCGGGTAGATTTTGCCCGAAAGTTTTCGAGGATCGAGTGTAACAGAGATGTTTTGAACATACTGCTTTTAACATCCGATCCACTTATCAGCTGCAATCGTCCAAAGAATAAGAAGAAACTCGTGCCATTTTCCCGAGGAAGCAAAATCAATTTTAACTGCAGCAACACCTAATCTCAATAGGTCAGACGAGAATACTGTCGAGGAAGAGGATTCTGATGTAATCAGCGAAGTAGATTATCCTGAAACCGATTAATTTTTTTTTAATTATATTATTTTATTTTCAGTTATTTTTTTTCTATTCTAATCATGTATTTTTTATTAATAAATGCTATATATTGATTCAATATTGTTTTTTATTATATTTAAAGATAATATAGGTCACTAAATAATTATGACCGGTTTTTTGCATCAAATACCCCTTAGTGAGTCGATGAAAACGCCTGTACTTAGAATTGTAAACATGGCATAGTGGTATACAAAGGGAATGACTACACTTTTTAATAAAATAAGAAGAATTGTAGGGAGGAAGTACTATTAGTGATATCTGGTTCAGAATCGATAACCAACCAAAGTCTAAGAAATTGATTTGAAAAAATTAGCAAAAAGATTTGCTGAGTCCTCCACACTCTCTAAACAAGTTCCACTAAATTTCACACAAGTTGGAATATTAGAACATCCCTTTTCGAACGGACATATCTCCAGAAAAAATTAGGATTCGCTTTTAAATCTTCCTCATATCGAGAAATATACTTATTATACAAAAATTTATCAACTACGTTGAATTGATTCATGTTGTACATATATTTATCTTTATAGAAGATATTGTTAGTTGTTTGGTAAATTTTAAAATACTTATTTCTTTTATTTTTCAGCTTCTTTAACTTCGTGATGTACCAGGTTAGTTAATGTATTTTACCCAGGAGCACAGATAGATTTGTACAAAATAAGTCTGATAACTTAAGCAGGAAAGCATCAAAACATCCCGAGACATTTTTATGATTGGAAATTGTACTCCAATAAAATTCAGATATAAGCAAGTTAAGAGAGTCAAAATTAGCATTCTTGAAATTATAGGAGCGTGTATTTTGATATGTATTATCTTTAATTTTAATGTTAAAGATAAGGGAACAAGGTGCGTGTCCGATTTAAAAATAGGGAAATGGTACTTAGTCAAATGAGAAATACAATTTTCTGATAATAAAAATGAGATCTAAATTATTATTAAGCTTGTTTACATATGAATTTATCTGAGTAAGATGAACAATAAAAAGGCTATCTAAGAAATTAATTACATTAGTTGAAGTTAAGCTATTGTTGTTTATTAAGTTCGACCAAATAATTTTATTTAGATTAAAGTCACCTAAGACGCAAAAGTGCCGATCTTAAGTTTTCACAAATATCGATTATATTATTTACATGAGCGCAGTATAATGAATTATTACTTCCAGGGGGATTATACGACACTCAAATAAATAATTTACCATATGAACCGCCAATGAAAACGCAAAGCTGATCAAGTAGAGTCACTATTTGAATGCTGAACAAACGAATACATTAGAGAGCTCCGTATGGCAATTAATAACCCACCGCCTCTTTGACACCCTGTTTTGATAGGATCTCTATCTTTACGATAGGGTTGATACAGATTTTGATAAAAAAAATTCCGCGTCGAAAAACTCGCCATTGAGCCATGTCTCAACAATGACATACACATCATATTCACAGCGTGATGTGACTAAAAATTCTTCTTTAGCTTTATACCCGAATTCAGTAACTCAGTCTCATCTCAAGTCTCATAATGAGCTAGAGATTATTGCTATTCCTCGCTTTCACGTTTTTTTTCTTTTGTTTTCATTTTAATTTTTTGTGACCTGCTCATCACCAGGTCTCAATTTAGAGACTTTATTTTGAGACTAGAGGCTTTATTTTGAAACTAATGAATGCCAACTGGTCTAAAATTTAGACTTTTGTCTCTATTAGAGACTGAGACTGCTTAGTGAGTTCGGGCATTAGTTCGCATACCTGAAATATTTTGATAATAAATACTTATGCTATTATTTACACACACATTATTAGCTACGGCTTGACTATTGAGCCCGATTCCTTTTGAAAAAACGGAAAGGCCTTATTTTCACATTACAAGGCCATATCGAAGGGTCAAGTAGTTTATTATAAATAAAGGACGAGATACCAAGTTCAAAGTTACATCTTAATAAAAAGCTAGGATCTGTATCCTTCTTAATTATTTTATAGCAATGAATAAGCGATGGAGAAATATTTGCAGTTTCCGAAACATAGTCGATAATATCACTTGCGTTAACCGTCGGCTTAAGAGATGGCAAATGTAACCATTTTAGCCGCACAGCTAATTGAAGATTAGCATTTGAATTGCTTCCAGTAACAGCTTTAGGCGCTTTAAGCAGTTTGTTGCTAATATCAGCGAACGTAGTAGTATTGGCACATATATTATTAGTAGATATGCTAAGCTAAACGCGACCAGTACTTACTTTATTAATAGGCTCAGCGGCGACCACTCAAATTGTCTGCATAAAGTAAGTAATCAGAGTGTTTGAAGCATAAACCAACGTCATTAATGAAAATATTAAATAAGATAGGACCAAGAATGCTACCTTGTTGCACAGCAGAAGTTGGTAAAAATGTATCCGATTTAGTGTTTTCAATTTCAACATAAGAGATTATATTTGACAAGTATGATCTAAGAGACATCGGTATATATGGTGTCAACATGATACCTACTCTTAAACGCGGAAACACATAACTGAGAGAAAAATGCTAACATTGTAACAGTAGACCGTCCTCCACCAAAACCATGCTGACATGGATATATTCCTTTAATAGCAAATACTAACTTCTCTTTAATTACCTTCTCAAATAGTTTGGAACAAGTCGATAACTTAGATATTGGCCTGTAATTTATTACTTCATTCTTATTACCAGATTTGAAAATTAGGTAATAGACTCTAACTTCCAACAGTCGATGAAAACGCCTGTACTTAGAATTGTAAACATGGCATAGTGGTATACAAAGGGAATGACTACACTTTTTAATAAAATAAGAAGAATTGTAGGGAAGAATTTAAAAAGGTAATATTAGGTTTCCTTGAGTAAGTAACCACACAACATTTATTTGCATTCAAAAATAGGTGATTGTCATTGCACCACCTACTGAGGGCGTCTAAATCATGTTCAAGGTTTATGCAATCATATGTCGATTTGTAAAAACAGTTTTACATCATCGGCAAACATAAGACATTTAGCAAATTTGAATTGATTGGGTAAGTCATTTATGAAAATGAGAAAAAGCAAGGGTCCACTATGTGTTCCTTGAGGAATTCCTGACAAGGCCTCGATAAGTACTGGATCCAATTGTCACTAACAGTTTCCTGTTTGATAGAAAACTAGAGAACAGTTCTAAAAGCCTACCATTTATTCCGTATGATTTAAGCTTGAGCAGGAGAATTGAGTGATCAACTTTATCAAACGCTTTTGAGAAGTCTGTGTAAAGTACATCATGCTGTGCGTGATTACCAAAAGCATTTACTATTTGGTTAGTCAACAATGCTAGATTAGAGGTCGTTGATCTTCCTGGAAAGAATCCGTGTTGACAATCAACTATAGCATTATTAATATGATCAAATAATTTTTTGTGAAGTATATGATCGAATAGCTTAGCCACAGTACTCTGTTTGACTATTGGTCTATATTTGGAGATATCTGTGCGATCACCACTTTTATATATTGGGACTACAGAACAAAGCTTCCATGCGTTTAAAAATATCCCGTTCTTCAAGCATTCTTGAAAGAGTTTTGAAATAGGTTTTGCAATGCTAAGCGAACAGATTTTGAAAAAAATCGGAGCCAATCCTTCAGTGTGTGGTTTTGCACTAGATTTTAACTTAGAAATTGACATGAGAACATCATCTTCCGAGATTTCGAAAAATGAAATAGCTGGTAAGGAAGCTGAATAAAAGTTAGGAATTGTAGTGCTGGAGTACCTTGTATAGACTTTTTGGAAAAGTTTAGCGAACAAGTTACAAGCGTCTTGCGTATTATCCGATGTCTCACCATCATATTGCATAGTTGTTGGAAAACCATTAGTACGTCTCTTTGAGTTAATTACATACCAAAAGCTTGACGGATTGGTTTTTACTTGAGATTCGATTTAAGCATATGTTTTCTGAAAAGGAATTTATTAAGGCAATCAAAAGTTTTCTTAAGTATAAGGAAGCTATGGCGATCAACTTCACTACTGCTTTTTTTATACCTTTTCAGGGCTTTGTTTTTAACATTTTTTAGATTATTAAGTTTATAGTTAAACCAGGGTAGTTTATGGGGTACAGTGGTGCTTCTGGGTATGCGGTTACAGTTGCACGGCTGTACTCAATCCCTACTCTAACGTCCACGTTCGTGCACCCTGGGCAACGTGAGCAACCCATGTGCGAGATACGGTAACCCTCCCGTGTGGAGCCATGGGTCAAGGCTAATAGAGAGGGAGCTTTAGTGGAACCACTCCGACATATTCGGTTTAAGGGTCCACTGAAGTCCGTAGCGTCTGTTCACCAGGAGGTGCGGCTGCAAGCGGGTGTCTGTCTTGGAGCAAGCGGCTCGCTATATAAACAAACTTAAAATTTTTCACCCCCAGCAATGGGTTGTGCGCAGGGCTTGGAACCCGCCACGTAAAAAACAACTTCCAATGAAAAGGAAAAAAAAGCCTCGGATGAGACCCCCCTTTTTTGATGATGACCACGGCAAACGTATTAAGGACAACGATTTGAGGGCATGCACCTGGTATGTCCGGACCCTTAATTGGGAAGGTGCCTCTGCCCGGCTGGTTGATGTCCTCAGCAGAGCGAAGGCTGACATCACCGCCATCTAAGAGATGCGATGGACGGGGCAAGGGAAAAAATCGATAGGCCCTTGCGACATCTACTACAGCTGCCATGTAAAGGAGCGCAAATTTGGTGTCGGATTTGTGGTGGGAGAGAGACTGCGCCGTAAAGTACTGTCGTTCACTCCGGTGGACGAACGTCTCGCTACAATCCGCATCAAGGGGAGATTCTTCAACATCTCCCTGATTTGCGCCCACGCCCCGACGGAAGAGAAGGACGATGGGACCAAAGATCGCTTCTACGATCTCCTTGGCCGCACGTATTAGCGGTGCTTCCACCACGATATAAAAATCGTGCTTGGCGATTTTAATGCCAAGGTGGGCAAGGAGGGCATCTTTGGTTCTACAGTCGGAAAATTCAGTCTCCACAACGAAACGTCCGATAACGGAATGAGACTGATCGACTTCGCCGGGGCCCGAAACATGGTAGTCTGTAGTACCAGGTTCCAGCATAAAAAGATTCACCAAGCTACTTGGCTGTCTCCAGATGGTAAGACACGAAACCAAATCGACCACGTTGTGATAGACGGAAGGCATGATTCCAGTGTCCTAAATGTGCGCACGATCCGAGGAGTCACCCAACCATGACGAAATTCGGAAAGCGATAGCACGGCTAAAGAACAACAAAGCCCCCGGGGCTGACGGGTTACCAGCTGAGTTATTTAAGTACGGCGGAGAGAATATGGTCGGAAGAACGCATGCCTACTGATTGGAACTTAAGTGTGCTCTGCCTAATCCACAAAAAGGGTGATCCTGCAGTCTGTGCCAATTATCGCGGGATTAGCCTTCTTAACATCGCGTATAAGGTTCTGTCAAGCGTATTGTGCGAAAGACTTAAGCCCATCGTCAACGAACTGATTGGACCTTATCAGTGTGGCTTTAGACCTGGTAAATCCACCACCGACCAGATATTCACAATACGCCAGATCTTAGAAAAGACCCGAGAAAGAAGAATCGACACACACCATATTTTTGTCGACTTCAAAGCCGCCTTCGACAGCACGAAAAGAAGTAGCCTTTATGCCGCAATGTCCGAATTTGGTATCCCCGCAAAACTTATACGGCTATGTAAAATGACGTTGAGCAACACCACCAGCTCCGTCAGGATTGGGAAGGACCTCTCCGAGCCGTTTGATACCAAACGAGGTTTCAGACAAGGTGGCTCTCTGTCGTGCGATTTCTTTAACCTTATGCTGGAGAAGATAATTCGAGCCGCAGAACTAAATCGGTCAGGCACTATCTTTTATAAGAGTGTGCAGCTGCTGGCGTACGCCGATGAAATTGACATCATCGGCCTTAACAACCGCGCAGTTAGTTCTGCCTTCTCCAAACTGGATAGAGAAGCGAAGCGAATGGGTCTGGAGGTGAACGAGGGCAAGACGAAGTATCTCCTGTCATCAAATAGACAGTCGGCACATTCACGACTGGGATCACAAATCACTGTTGACAGTTATAACTTTGAAAAAGTTGAGAACTTCGTTTACTTAGGAACCAGCATTAACACCAATAACAGCGTCAGCCTTGAAATCCAACGGAGAATCTCTCTTGCCAACAAGTGCTACTTCGGACTGAGTAGGCAATTGCACAGTAAAGTCCTCTCTCGACGGACAAAAACCATACTCTATAAGTCTCTAATCATGCCCGTCCTATTGTATGGCGCAGAAGCATGGACGATGACAACATCAGATGAGAGGGCTCTTGGAGTGTTCGAGACAAAGATTCTTCGCAAGATTTATGGACCTTTGCGTCTTTGCGACGGCGAATACCACGTTCGATGGAACGATGAGCTGTACGAGCTGTACAATGACGTAGATATAGTGCAGCGGATTAAGAATCAGCGGCTCCGCTGGCTAAGTCACGTCGTTCGAATGGATGAAATAGCTCCAGCCCTGAAGGTTTTTGACGCGGTACCCGCGGGTGGTAGCAGAGGAAAAGGAAGACCTCCTCTGCGTTGGAAAGACCAAGTGGAAAAAGACTTGGCTATACTTGGGATTTCCAATTGGCGCCAGTTAGCACGAGATAGGGACAGCTGGCGTGCTTTGTTGACCTCGGCCAAAATCGCTTAGGCGGTTAATGCGCCAATTAAGTAAGTAAGTAAGTCATGGGAACAAAGTTAGAGATAGCTGACAAGAAATGCTGACGTAAAATATCGTATGATGACTCCGGTTTATTTGAGGAGTCGAGGAACGACCAATCACTACCTCCTAAAAAATCATTGATCGCTGAACAATTTGCCTTTGAGTAATTATATTCAACCGCAGATAAAGCTGGTTCATTATCGAATTTATAAAATTCGAAATAAACAGCTAAAGAGTTATGGTGCAAGCTATTTACTAAGATAGGTGATAAGCATTCTGTACGAGAAATTCTTAAATCGGCAGAGCCAAATATAAGATCCAGGAATCTGCTATTACTATTAGAATACGGATTAAGTTGCTTAATTCCATAAGAAAGCAATGTACTTACAAATAAAAAATCTGTATCTGTCTTAAGACCGATTGGTACGATGTTATTACGTTCACCTACCCAAGCTATGTTACATAGATTAAAGTCGCCTAAATATATAACTTCAGTGTTTGAAGAATATAATCACGGCCAGGAGGAATGTAGGACAATGAGAAGATAATAGACTTATTTTCGGAAAATTTAACATTTACGTAAATCAGCTCTAACTGCCAAAAGAACTCCGCCACCTGTTGAAAGACCAGTGGTATGTGAGCAGCGATATTTCGATAAACATGATAGTAATTGTCAAAGTAATCGCTGGAACAAAAATTTCCGTTCAGCCATGTCTCTGCTAAAGCTAATATGTCATATTCATGTAGTATAACATTACGATAGAATTTGGAAGATTTTGTGCGTAGGCCGCCCACATTATGATAATATAGCGAATAAGTTGTACTTGATACATTAAGAGCTAAGTCAGGCGAGTTTGTTTTTCTGCTTTTTCTAAAAAACGGAACGGTCTAACGGATACCTGGGTAGGCCATAACTCTGGCTTCATCAGTCGATTATAAAGATGCTCCCCGACACCAAGTTTAAAATTAACCTATTTCAGCGAATCCAAGTTTGAGTCTTTTTTACGAGTTTGAAGCATGACATGTTCTTCTTATCGATACTGGCATGTTTGGCCACATAATCTTATATGTTGTCAGCTCAAACTGTTGGTTGGAACGATGACAAATGTAGCCACTTGAAGCGTGTAATTACACCTTGATCATTGCATTCACTAGATCCTACCACTCGGATGCGTTTTTGATTTAGATTATTAATTTTTTTTTTGCTCGCAACTGTTGACCACGTATAGTTGCTCTTAGAACCAACATAATTTGAAATAGTAGCAGGAGCGGCGTTGACATCAATATCTTTATCGTCAACTGCGTTATCAACAACAGCATTGCCGACTCGACGAGTAGGCAATGGCGAGTTGTCAGGGCCAACGATCAAACCAGGTAACTGAGTGCTGCATTAACAACAACAGCTGTTGATCAGTGTGATGACCTCACATTTGCAGACTTTATGCTTTTTTTATTTGCTTTAGGCGAAGGTGCAAATGATATAGAGGGAGATAGGACATTATCGCTTACGCATTGAGCCCAAGTCCTCTCATGTAGAGGAGAGATGATCGTAGCAACAGGTGCTGGTGTCGAAGCAATATGAGAACAGCTGTTTTCTTTTGTAACGTTGCCCACAGTAGCGGATGCATTGAAAATACTTTTGAGTGAATTAACCTCCATAACGAGCATTTTTAAACATTTAGCATTGTTGTTTTCGATGTTACTTGATGCTTTAAATTTTCGCTCCATTTCAGAAGACAACTTATCAATTTTTTTCCGTAGCAACGGTTGTATGAAAGACACTTTTGAGTGAGTTGATCTCAGCATTAAGCACTTCAAAGCATTTAGCATTGTTTTTTTCAATGTCCGTGGATATTGTCTGAATTTTATCGGTTAAGTCTTTAAAACTTGCATTAAATGCACTTAATAAAAAGTCAAAAGAGTGGCCGCTGTGGTCGAGTTGGTAGGGGTGCGTGCTATAACTTGATATGCCGGTGAGTTCGAGGTTCGAATGTCAGTCCGGGCAAGCAAAATCTTAATAATAGAAAAAGTTTTTTCTAATAGCGGTCACCCCTCGGCAGGCAATGGCAAACCTCCGAGGGTATTTCTGCCATGAAAAAGCTTCTCATTAAATACATCTGCTGTTCGGAGTCGGCACACAAAACTGTAGGTCCCTCCATTTGTGATATAATATAAAGATGCACACCACAAATGGTAGGAGAAGCTCGGCCAAACACTGAGCTATATAGTGTACGCGCCAAAATTATATATTATATTATATATATAATAAAAAGTCAATACTAAGCTTTTGCGAGGCCAAAATAGAGTCGTATGACTTACGAAGACGCTTAGGAATGTCAATACACTCGGTGCAAAAATAGCCAAATTGCTGGTTGCGCTTAAAAAAATCGACGTCATATTCAGACACAAGTCCTTTGCAACAGCCGCGGTGGAAACGCTTTTTACAAAAGCCAATACATTGATTCATGTTGTACATATATTTATCTTTATAGAATACATTGTTAGTTGTTTGGTAAATTTTAAAATACTTATTTCTTTTGTTTTTCAGCTTCTTTAACTTCGTGGTGTACCAGGTTAATTTATGTATTTTACCCGGGAGCAAAGATAGATCATCAAAACATCCCGAGACATTTTTATGATTGGAAATTGTACTCCAATCAAATTCAGATATAAGCAAGTTAAGAGAGTCAAAATTAGCATTCTTGAAATTATAGGAGCGTGTATTTTGATATGTATTATCTTTAATTTTAATGTTAAAGATAAGGGAACAAGGTGCGCGTCCGATTTAAAAATAGGGAAATGGTACTTAGTCAAATGAGAAATACAATTTTCTGATAATAAAAATGAGATCTAAATTATTATTAAGCTTGTTTACATATGAATTTATCTGAGTAAGATGAACAATAAAAAGGCTATCTAAGAAATTAATTACATTAGTTGAAGTTAAGCTATTGTTGTTTTTGTTAAGTTCGACCAAATAATTTTATTTAGATTAAAGACACCTAAGACGCAAAAGTGCCGATCTTAAGTTTTCACAAATATCGATTATATTATTTACATAAGCGCAGTATAATGAATTATTACTTCCAGGGGGATTATACGACACTCAAATAAATAATTTACCATATGAACCGCCAATGAAAACGCAAAGCTGATCAAGTAGAGTCACTATTTGAATGCTGAACAAACGAATACATTAGAGAGCTCCGTATGGCAATTAATAACCCACCGCCTCTTTGACACCCTGTTTTGATAGGATCTCTATCTTTACGATAGGGTTGATACAGATTTTGATAAAAAAAATTCCGCGTCGAAAAACTCGCCATTGAGCCATGTCTCAACAATGACATACACATCATATTCACAGCGTGATGTGACTAAAAATTCTTCTTTAGCTTTATACCCGAATTCAGTAACTCAGTCTCATCTCAAGTCTCATAATGAGCTAGAGATTATTGCTTTTCCTCGCTTTCACGTTTTTTTTTTCTTTTGTTTTCATTTTAATTTTTTGTGACCTGCTCATCACCAGGTCTCAATTTAGAGACTTTATTTTGAGACTAGAGGCTTTATTTTGAAACTAATAAATGCCAACTGGTCTAACATTTAGACTTTTGTCTCTTTTAGAGGCTGAGACTGCTTAGTGAATTCGGGCATTAGTTCGCATACCTGAAATATTTTGATAATAAATACTTATGCTATTATTTACACACACATTATTAGCGACGGCTTGACTATTGAGACCGATTCCTTTTTAAAAAACGGAAAGGCCTTATTTTCACATTACAAGGCTATATGGAAGGGTCAAGTAGTTTATTATAAATAAAGGACGAGATACCAAGTTTAAAGTTACATCTTAATAAAAAGCTAGGATCTGTATCCTTCTTAATTATTTTATAGCAATGAATAAGCGATGGAGAAATATTTGCAGTTTCCGAAACAAAGTCGATAATATCACTTGCGTTAACCGTCGGCTTAAGAGATGGCAAATGTAACCATTTTAGCCGCACAGCTAATTGAAGATTAGCATTTGAATTGCTTCCAGTAACAGCTTTAGGCGCTTTAAGAAGTTTGTTGCTAATATCAGCGAACGTAGTAGTATTGGCACATACTTATATTATTAGTAGATATACTAAGCTAAACGCGATCAGTACTTACTTTATTAATAGGCTCAGCGGCGACCACTCCCGGCATCGACGTCAACTTCGACTTCGCGTTCAATACGTTGTTAACGTCATGACTCGGCGAATTAAGTAGTATCGGCTCATTGCTAGCGAGAACATTAGAGCGCAACTTACCGTGTCGGAGAGAAACCAGTTGGAGAAACATTAATAAGCGAAACTGGAGACAAATCCACAAAGAGTGTCTGCTTAATTGTTGCAGGTAGGGTTATACATATATCTTCTTTATTAATTTTAACTTGTTTAATATTTTTTTTTTTTCATATACAAATTTGGTTTTTCGGTATTTTTAAATTGTTTTTTTTTGATTATTAACTTTTTGGATGTACATATAAAATAAAAGTTGTAAAAATTAAATATTTTAAATAGAATACAAATTATTCTGTAACATGTGGGACTATCTCGGCTCCACCTTGTTCAAGGAAGAGAACCTTCTCACCGCGGTAGACGAGGACGCCGAACTGGCGTGGATGGAGGAAATATTGGATGAAGATCCTACAGATAAACCTCCAACACTCTAAACGGCGTGCATAAACCTTATTATCCACCTTGAGCAAGGTGGAGCTGACTTAGTCCTGATACAGGAGCAGTAAACGGAACTGCAGAGGCAGAAAGACGGTACCTGTCGGTGGCTAGCCCCAATCTACGCGAAAGCTGGGAAAAGCTCACACGTGTCGCCAAGGGATTTCAGCCCAATCAGCCTCTCGTTCTTCCTTCTGAAGACCTTATGGAGGCTGATCGACCTAGATAGAAATAGGATTCCACGCGAGAGACTTAGTCTTTCTGAGCATGCCTACACGAAGGGCAGATCCGTAGAATCTGCTCTGCATACCGCGGCTTAAATCATCGAAGAGTCTTATGTGCACAAAGAGAATGCATTGGGTTTTTTCATCGACAATGAGGGGGCATTCAACAATGTTCTTCCAAATGAGGTTATAATGGCCCTTGGCCGGCTTGGAGTTGAAACCACAGAACTGTCGTAGCAGAGTGGGGAAATGTATCGGCTCAGCAAAAGGTGAGCAGGGGCACCCCATTAGGAGGTGTTCTTTCACGCTTCCTCTGGAACATTGTCTTAAACGAGGCTCTAGAGAAACTGGAGGGAAGCGGTTGCCGGGTGGTCGCCGGCAACGTTTGTCTAGTGTTCTTCAGTCAGCAGTGGAATTTTGAAGTGTGTACATTAAAATTATTACAGTAAAGATATATTTTGCCATTATTTACAGCTCATTGTGTGCTTCGTTAAGTAGTTGAGTTTTGAAGTTCGTGTAATAACATTTGTGTTGAAAAATATGCATATTTCGAATTCTAGTGAATCAATTATAAAATATATGCATATGTATTAAAAATATTAAAAAGCTTGTTATTTTATTATGCCAAATAAGTACAAAAAAAGTGTTTTTTCCCCGCTATACACCATGACTAACAACTTTAACGACATAGTTAATAACACATTTGACAACCAAGAAAACATAGGAACGTTGGAGTCCTCGGCACATGTAATATCTAAGGAATTACCTAATTCAACAGGTAGAAAAAAAAACTTATGAAAAACGTTTATGATGTGGAATGTGATGATTTCCCGTCATCCCTTGTTAAATTTGGTTTGGTAAAAAATCGTTCCAAAATACATACATAAGTTCATCGACAAAAACAAAAGAACAAAGAAACTGGTCTCATTTAAAAAAAAATCTTTTATATTTTATTTCAGAAATAGCAAATGAAGTAATCAAAGCAATAGAGCCATTACTTTTGAGGTTGACTAATGAAGTGCAAAGCAAGGAGGTGCAGGAGCTGAGAAAAGAAAAAACGAAAACAAAGCGCCTCATAACGCCTGCAGAACCCTTTAAGCAAATGGAAGACTTCTTGACTTTTGAAAAATCTCTGCAAGAGAATGATGAAATTTTTGCCTCATTTGTAGGTACTTAGTTTCTTGTAGATATACCTACATATGTACATATATAATTATTTATGTATGATTTCTTTTTATTTTTTGATTCAGAGGTGGAGTTGTCAGTGGTTGATAAAGCACCAAACTATGTCAGAAACTGTTGGAGAAACGTTTTAGTAGATTAAGTGGCTGAACAGCTGTGCTGGAAAGGGACTGAAGCAAAAAAAAGTGTTCGAAATCTTAGTACAACAAAAGCAAAATCGAAGTAAAAATAATGAAATTGTGTTAATATATAAAAATAATAATTAAAATTTAATATTTTACAGATGCGGTTATTTTATGCGTGCAAGCTACACAGGGCACGAAAAAAATGTAAAATAAACCTGCTTCAATCAATAGTTTATAATACATAAATATTTTGTATTGTACTGTAAAATTTTTATTTTGTAATGTTATTTTCAATTATGGTAGCCAGTTACGCTTGCGCTGTCAGTACATGTGCTGAATAATTTCTTTTGTGAAGAATTAATAAGAAAAATGTTGAATTGATAATATCATATTTTACATTAAAATATCATTTCGTATCGTTAAAAATACATCAAAATGTGTTCGTTCAAATACCTTGCTTATACCCTTTCATCATTAAAAAGAGGCATATTATTTATAATGTACAAATTAAATTCGATGAACATTAAAAAAAAAAAATATAGATTAAAAAATTAAAAAAAAAAATGAATTAAAAAGTTACGTTATGAAGTTACGTTATGAAGTTGGCAATGAAAATGTTTTTGGAAATTTTTGACATCATATTATTTCTATATTATAACTGTCAATAAGACTTTATTCTTATGTAATTTTTTTATATTCCAACATTAAATTAAAATTATCTCAATATAAAAATTTTAATTTGTTTAATTTTTAATGAAAAAACTGGACGACTTTTGTAAAAATGTTATTTTTACGGCTATTTATTGCAATATTTTCTTTTAGTGTACAATTATTTGTAAAAGCTTAAAATAAATAAATTGCAAACGTAATATTATCTTACAGTTGTTTGGTAAAAGCTTACAAATATATTGCAAACGTAATATAATCCTACAGTTGTTGGTAAAAGCTTACAAATATATTGCACAAATAATATTATAATACAATTGTTTTTTAAAGCTTAAGGAAATCTTGCAAGAGTAATATTATTACAAAGGTTGCGTTCTGATTTTTATACAATTACTGTGGTAGTATTTTTTAATAGATTCTTAAGTATTTTTCAAGTTAAACGCTTATATAAGTAAGCTTTTTATAATATTGTTCTCAAGTCATTTGGTCTATTGGGATTCACTAGCGCATAACTACACAAGTCTGTTATCAACATAAATATGTTCACACATTCATATACGCATAGTAACAAACGCACTCGGTCGCGGTGGCTACAATAGGTAGACACCCCGGCGATGCTCTTCGCTGTTCAATACAACCACATTATCGTCGCAGTGACTTCATAAGCAAGCTGCACTGGCGACGCTCTTCGCACATCACCTGATCGCTATGGCTATACCATAAATAGCGGTCAGCAGCATTATGCAGATATCGCGGCACACGGCGATGCTCTCCTTATCAACAACTCCGTTTATCATTGTACATAGCTATGTTTAACTTCGCAAATCGCTCTCAGCCACTGCATATCTGCAACAAAGGCAAAGCGATGCTCTTAGTAATAAGGAAAACGGTACCATTATTTGATGGGTCACTGATGAAATGTAAGTATGTATGTATGGACAATATGCAAATTTCAAAGCCATCGATCAACGGCACAAATCATAATAATATTTTAGTATATAAGGGGCGAGTGAGTTTCATTCGAGCTAATAGTCCACTAAGCATGTTCATTAGGGTGGAGCGTTCTGTATATGAATTTTTTTTTTTTTATGAATTTCCTTAACGCGGTCTGCGGAAAATATGCCCCAGGATAGTAGATGAATATTTTCATATGACAGCATTTTTATATTTTAAGTAGAAATACTGCCCCCAACCCCCTAAAGTTGTAAAAAGTAGGAAATTCCCTGTAACTTTACTAAAATTGATTTTATCTAAAAGTAACCTTTCGAAAAATTGTTAATCTAGTATATTTGAATAACTTTTACTTAGAACTTTCTTTTCTAATAAGAAGAACAAACAACATAAACTTGAAAATAAAGAAATACAGCAATAAAATTAGTCATATCCAAATTTAATTTATTTCGTATTAAAATCTTTTTTTGTGTTGAAAACAGGCATGACACGCATTGACTCTAACTTATTTTGTATCCATCCCTCTCTTTTTTCTGGCCCACAAACGGCTAAAGATGATTCTGTGACTAATTTTATATTTCTTTCGGTAGCTTGTGTGTGGCATGGTATCATACGATAGGCTAAAAGTTCAGGTTGAATTTCATTTTCTTGAATGGCTTTTAAAATAAGTTGGTCAGTGAGTATTTTTGTGAGTGGTGGTTCCGAAACATTTTCCCAGTCAATTAAATCCGTATAGTCACCAGCATTAAAATTCAAAGAAGGCATTTTGAAAACTCGAACTGATGATAAAGTCGAACGTTCCCTGATTTTCATTATTCTCGTCAAAGCTAAACGTTGAATGTTTTTGCGATCATCTGATAACATAGCTATCAAAATGTTTTCGCAATGACCGAAATATCCATTGCGTTGAATAACGGGATCTATAATCTTTTTCAAGTTATCTGGAAGATAACGAGATAAGGTAATGGTTTCGTAAAGATGTATTGCTCCGTAGATACATGAAGGTTTCAATTTAATGTTGAACCACATTGGCGCATAAACCTTCGTCACAAATTCGGTTAATGTTAATAGATTCTCTGATGGTGAGGTAGTTGAAATATAAAACCTTAGAATTCTGTTGGCTGTTGTTAGCCATCTAGAATGACAGATTTTGCCTGGATTCCGTTTTGCCAAGTTTATTTCACATTGACCTGTATTAACAGCACGACATATTTCCAATAAAAATAACTGATCTGTACTTAGATCATTCCGATCTACCGTTATATTTGACAAGCTACATTCTAAAGGTAAAAACTTCACGACAGGTAAATGTTCGCAATTTTTTAAACATTTTCCAATTGAACCGCTAAAACTTTTTGGACCGGTTGTAGTTCCATCAAGATGTTCAAAAAGATGCCTTAGTATTAACTCATTGGCATGAAGCTGACAAACTAACCACTGCATGGGACGCTTAATCTTTTCCTCAAGTAGTCGGATAATACCACCTTTATATCCGGTGTTAACTATAGTGCCGTCACATGAAATTGCCTTAACATTAATAAAAGACTTTGACTTTTCGAACAAATACTCATAAATTGTAGAAGATATGTTCTTTGCGTCACAACATTTTACTGATATGTGACCAATGTATTTGGATCCTGGCTCTTTCAACAAAGTTATATGTTCTTCCCCTACAGTTTTTCTGCGATTATCCTCGAAAACGTATGTTTTATCCTTTCGCCCGTCAAAAGAGATGCATATATTTTCTTCATCAAAATCAACAGAATTAGTCGAAGTTGACGTGTTTCTAGCTGTTGTGCGAGCTCTACGTATTTTACTGCGATCGATAACATTCGACTTATTATTTTCTGTTACTATGCCCAGATCCTGCAATGTGGCAGATGCGATTGCAGCTCCGGATCTATCAGAAATCCCGTAGCGATCCAAAGTTCTTGCTAACACGGGAAAAGAATTTTTTTTTTGCGAAGATAGAAAAAGTGCTGATGAAGTAGAGGGAGCTTCAGAGTTAGCATGATAATCATTCGACCTTTTATTCCTGCATGGTGGTATCAAAGCGACAGATTTTTCAGTCTGGTTTTCTAGTAATTTCCTTTTAAGTGTTCTAGAACGATTGGCCTCAATGGAGTTGGTAGCTTTAGTATCAACAGAACCGATCATCATTTTTCTTTCACTTCGCTGATCATTAAGAAAATCTCTTTCCTTAATAGGTATTTTGCGCTCTTTAGAACAGCTACATATAATGGATGCGGTGCATTTGCATGTTGCAATATCAAATAGGCATTTACTTTCTATTTTGAAGGATTCTAATTTTCTTATATATTGCTCCTTGTTTTTTCTACCTTTAAATGGTTTAAGAAGTGTACGGTATTTGTCGTGATACGATTTTATTTTCGCAACAATAGTTCGATGTTCAATAATTGGCAACGAAGCTTTTTTCCATACATTTTCTATATCCGTGGAAATAATTTCGGCACAATCTCTAACTAAATCTCTAAATTTTTTTCCCATTGGTTGCGAGATGAATATGAAATACTTCATTATATCCTCATAAGTTGGTAATACATTTCTGGGCAAGTCTTTGCCAGTACCAAAAATAAGACACACCTTAGCACTGCTACGCAAGCTCATTGTTTTAAGGAAAAATTTAAGAGTAAATTGAAAAATTGAACTTTGTTTAAATATTATTACGAGCTTTCCCGAACACGTCCGATAACGATTCACTTATGTTTTATTTATTCAATTTATTTATTTATTTTAAAATTTTGTTTACCACACTTAATTAATTCAGCCACTTCACTTCAATTGCGTCTGTTTATTTTTACATTCAACTACGAAATGAATATTTAACGCAAAGTTCGTGCAACAGCGACACAAAGTGGCGCCAAGAATCCGTCGCAGATAACGGCACATAAAATCGTTCAATGGAAAAGAAATACTTACACAAAAAACGACGAAATATGCCATGCATTATAACATATGCAATTTTGGTAATGTACGTGGTAATGCACGTAGGCTTTTTATATTTGACATTACCACTTCACTACTTTCCGTATATAAAGCGTAATTGATCAGTATTCATCAATTAAATCATAAATGAAAATTGTAATCGATTACCCAGTTTCCGACTGGGTATGGCGTCACATTCTCTCACAGTCGAGAAAAAGCAAGAGAGAAGACTTACAGAAACAGGCTACTGTACTTAGTGTGGAAAATTCGTTGATCGACTTTGCTGTATTTTTCGCAGAATATAAGTTTTTTTTTAGTTTTGGTTGATTTCTTATGATCGCATCGAAAAATTGGACTCAAATTACTGGATTTTTTTTATTTTCAAGTTTATGTTGTTTGTTCTTCTTATTAGAAAAGAAAGTTCTAAGTAAAAGTTATTCAAATATACTAGATTAACAATTTTTCGAAAGGTTACTTTTAGATAAAATCAATTTTAGTAAAGTTACAGGGAATTTCCTACTTTTTCCAACTTTAGGGGGTTGGGGGCAGTATTTCTACTTAAAATATAAAAATGCTGTCATATAAAAATATTCATCTACTATCCTGGGGCATATTTTCCGCAGACCGCGTTAAAGAAATTCCTAAAAAAAATCATTCGCTCCACCCTAATGTTCATGAATAACTCGAATCGTTATTATACCATTGTGTTTTCTTTGACGTTTAACATTTTCGTTTGGGCAACAGCAAGAGGAAACACCCACTTGCGCATCCTTTAGGTCCTTCGAGCCGGATCGAAGCGGCATACACCAAAATATTAATGGGTGTGGATTCAGATTGTGCTACACCGCTAAAAGTGTTTAGCGATACGAACATCCATATAAAGGCTTCAAAGCGGCAGCGTGTAATTCAACGCATAATGGACCTGCAGTCTAACATCCAACTACTGGATAACATGTCGTCCTATCAGCTAGAAACGAAACTTCAAATGGTGGAACACCACTTAAGTACATTTGAGAGGTTACAGACAGAGCTTGAATGTCTGGACGAATCTCAGCTGGAAGGCGATCACCGCACAACATTTGAAGATTCATTTTGTAAATTGAAAAGTGCCATTGTCGAGCGCATATCAGAAATGCGCTGGGTGGACACCTTAAGCAGCACAAGGGTGGTCGCACCAACAACTGCACCTACATATGTCTTCGCCTCGTACCAGATACGACAACAAGAGGTATATCTTCCAATCACATTTGCAAGCGATTTTTAACATCAAGGGCATACGAGCCGCAATAGTTTCATCACTGAGGTAATTTATGGACCTCGTCAATTCACATCTTCGCGTCATGCAGTCCTTTGCCTCTCAAATTTCGGATGACATACTACTCCAACTAATAGTCGCAAAATTGGAGGCAGATATGCAGGTAAAATGGGAGGAAGAGATTGCTGCAATCTCCGACAAGGCGAGTTCCCAAAACATCCAGATACCATCGTGGGATGATCTCGCGAAATTCATCGAACGCAGATGCCAAACAGTAAATATCATCGAAGCTAATAAAGGTGTATTGGGCAGAAGCACATCAACTGCAGCAACAAAAAATTCCGCAAGAACAAACTCGACGCTCACAGCGACCACGAACAACAAAAAATTTACCCTTTGCAACGACAACAACAACCATGCTGCTTTCAAATGCAGCAAATTCGCTGCGCTAAATCCAATCCAGCGTTACGTTTTTGCTAAGAACAATCGCCTGTGTTTTAACTACTTAGGAGCAAATCACGCTGTACCGAGTTGTCCATCAAACAATCGATGTCAGGAGTGTAAGGAGCCACATCACACTCTCCTTCATTGAAGTTCACAATCATCGCCATGCAATCACGAACTCAGTCAAGCATCTCCTTTGGCGTTGCATGCAAGCAGACAACAAAACGACGTCGTACTCGCAACTGCATTGGTGCGGCTACATAACACTCGTGGAACGACGATTATAGCTCGCTCCCTCTTGGATTCTGGGTCGCAATTGAATTTTATCTCTGAACGCATAGCCCAGATGTTAAGGGTAAAAAAAAAAGGTGACCACAGAAATTAATGGAATCGGTTCCTTATCCACCAAATCAAAGTATGCAGCAACCATCGAATTGAAATCAATGCATAGTGCATTCACAGCGCTGACAGAAGTAATAATCATGCCATCAATTTCTTCAGCTCAGCCACGAACATCCATCAATATCGCTTCGTGGAATATACCAAAAAATATCGCCTTAGCAGATTCAACATTTTACGTCCCAGGTCAAATTCACATGCTAATTGGAGCAAATATATTCTTCGATATGTTATCAGTGGGTCAAATAAGAATCGGAGGGGACCTGCCAGCACTTCAGAATACGCAACTGGGTTGGATAGTGGCTGGATCAATTAAGTGACATCGCTGGAATCAGTCGAAACACCAACAACTATAGAAACCTCCTTAGACGCTTGCTTAGAACGGTTTTGGCGACTTGATGACAAAATACAAAGCGTTGTCCGCTGACGAACAAATTTATCGTTCGTTAACCATTTTCCGAAGATCCAGCAGTACTCGGGCAATCTATTGACTTCGCAAAAGACGATTTTTTGCAATGGAAAAAAGAATGCTACGTGACACATTGCTTAAAGCCGAATATGCAAATTTCATGCAGGATTATATAGAGCTAGGGCACATGAAATTAGTAGAGCTACATGAATTATCTGCAAAAGTGGGCACCTATATTCCACACCACAGCGTCACAAAGGTGGACAGCTCGACTACCAAGCTGCGAGTTGTGTTTGACGCATCGTGCTGCACCTCTAACGGAAGGGTTCTCAATTATACTAAGGTTTCGAATTCATCGATATGTGCTAATGGCCGATATAGTCAAAATGTATCGGCAAATTAAGGTCGACCCAGTGGATGCCAAATGACAGTGCATTCTTTGGCGCAACACACCCAGCGAAACATTGGCTACATACCAACTGCAAACAGTAACTTACGGAACCAGTTGCGCACCTTTTTTGACAGTTCGATGCCTACAACAATAAGCACATGAAAATATGTTGGCATATCCAGTTGGCGCACCAATAACGCTTCGTGACTTTTACGTCGACAATCTCATGACCGTTGGTTCAACAATCGAGGAAGTCAATACGATAAAAAGCGAAATCGTTAACCTACTAATCACTGGTGGATGCCCACTTCGAAAATTTGCCTCTAACTCGGACGATGTCATCGCGGATGTTGCATCAGCAGATCGAGAGCAAGTTGTTAATGTTGATGACATGACGTATGTCAAGGCTCTAGGACTAAAATGGTCTCCAACAAAAGACTGTTTCATGTTTTCGTATACTCCTCCAGATCATAACCGTGTAAAAATCACCAAGCGGACGATCCTGTCACAAGTTGCTAGCTTTTTTAAACCACTTGGACTACTTAATTCAATCATCGTAAAATGCAAAATCCTAATGCAGCAACTGTGGAAACTGCACCTCTCTTGGGATGAAGGAGTTCATACTGACTGGCAAAATTTGTGTCATCAACTATCACTTATCGATGGCATTCAGGTGCCAAGGTTTGTGGTATATAATACGGACACCACAGTTCACGCCTTCGCAGATGCAAGCAGGAAGGCCTACGGTGCATGTATATATGCGGTATCTCAGACAGACGATGGCGCACAATCAACACTTCTTTGCGCGAAGTCACGCGTGGCAACCACAAAGGAAGTCACTTTGCCAAGGTTAGAGTTGTGTGCTGCGACCTTGCTTGCCGAATTACTACACTCAGTCATTTCAACGTTTTCGTACAAGGTGACGCCAACCAACGTATACTGTTGGTCTGACTCAACCATTACCCTATCATGGCTACAGCGTGAACCGCGTCACTGGACTCCGTTCGTGCCAAATAGAGTAGCGAAAGTTCAGCAATTAACTGGTGATTTCAGTTGGAATCACGTTCCGTCAGAATAAAATCTAGCAGACTTGGTGTCGCGTGGTGCAACTGTAAGGGAAATTGCTGCCAACCCTTTTTGGTTTCATGGGCCTGAACTCCTACTCAAGGATAATAGCCAGTGGCCTACAAGTACACTATGCACCGTCGACAGAATCCCTGAGAAAAGAAAACACTGTCTATCTCTGCTGACGTCATGCGAAACAGACATCATTGCCGACCACAAGTATGTCAACAGCTACACCAAAATTTTACGCATTTTCGCCTACATCAATCGATTAACATCATCATTGCGCCATCTGCCGTTTGAGACAGGTCCTATTACTGCCAGAGAGTTGGACCTAGCTCTACTTCTGATATGCCAATATATACAAAGAGTAATGTTCGCAAAGGAGTAAAAGGACTTGGAAAAAAATGGAGTAAAACGCCTCTCGAATTTTCATCAACTTTCTCTGTTGAGAACATGAGCACAAATCTCATAGATTTGTAGATGACCCTTGACGCAGTTGTGCATTTACATTTATATACATATATATATAAACTATTTTTGAATTTCTATTTCCCTTTGCAACCATGTGTATACCAGTTTATATCGTAAATTGGGGTGGCGTGTAATCTAAATTTGCATTGTTACGCGACGACCCGGGGAGACCCGATCGCGCCATCCTAACTTAAAAGTCAGTCGACTAATGACCGCCACCGCCAACGCACCTAATTTATTCCCTCTAATACGCCCCTCTGGCATTTTAAATATTTAAAGTTGGAAAGTAAATGAATACGAAATAAATTATATCTTTGCATATCTTTCAATCGAAACATCCTCCTCTCCTTTTTTTTGCATAGCGAATTTTTGCCCAAAATCACAGTGAGTATGAACATGGTCCTTACGATCCGTTCGAAGTAATCGGCAACCCTTGCATACTTGCAAATTTACACTCACTGCTCCCTTTGACTCAATACACACCAACTCCTGGCAGTTGTATTTAAAAAGCGATTGGCGGCGGTCACGCGAAAAGAAAAAAAAAAAAAGAAAAAGTGCGGAAGCGAAAAAATTTGTGACAAAGTTTAAAAAACTAGAAGATACAGTGAGATAATATAATAGCGAAAAATTTGTGAAAATTATACAAAACCAAAAATACAGTGAAAGAGTTAAAAGCTGAAAATTGGTGAAAAGTATAAAAACCAAAAGATATAGTGAAAAGAAAAATGAAAGCGTGGAGCAAATAAGTAAAAGCGAAAAATTTGTGACGAAAGTTTGAAAAACCAGAAGATACAGTGAGAAAATAATAAAAAGCGAAACAAATTTGTGAAAATTATAAAAAGATACAGAGAAATCATTAAAAGCGGAAAATTTAAGAAAATTACAAAAACCAAAAATACAGTGAAATAATTAAAAGCGAAAAAATTTGTGAAAATTATAAAAAGATACAGAGAAATCATTAAAAGCGGAAAATTTAAGAAAATTACAAAAACCAAAAATACAGTGAAATAATTAAAAGCGAAAAAATTTGTGAAAATTATAAAAAGATACAGACAAATCATTAAAATTACACAAAACCAAAAAAAAAAAATACAGTGAAATAATTAAATGCGAAAAGTTTGTGAAAATTATACAAACCCAAAAATTACTGAAATTAAAAAAAACCAAGAACCAGAAACAACAAAAGGGGTCAGCGCAGCACAGCACGCACAGTAGGAGCTACAACAACAGCAGTACACTCCGGACCTTGGCGGTACAGTACAGCCCAAAACACAGGTGGTACCCATAAAAATACGTAAGTGCCCAAAAACTGTATTTGCTTACTCGTAGGTACGTACGTATGTACATGCGAACTCCATAGCGGTTTCAAGTACGGTGGTTTAGAGTCATCCAACTTTGAATTAACCGAAAGAAAAAAAAAAAAAAAACCGCTATAAAAGTATATGTATATACAGCTCGCTCTACTTACATATGAGCATATGATAATACATAGACTCATAATTTCCGCTCATTTATTACTTTAATCTCCTCGAAGTTTTAACTAGGCATCTCTGTCCCACTATATAGTTCTAACGCATGTACATATGCGGGTACATGCACTAATTGATTTGATTTATGTACATACAAATAACTCACTCAAACTCTATTACCTCAAAATTGCTACGTATGCACATATGTAAGTAACTACTAAACGCGTACTCATATACATATTTACATACCAAACGGTACTTATCATCTTCTCTCAATTTTCTGACGCTTTTGACTCGCGCCCAAATATTCACATATGTATGTAAATAATTAAACACCTCATGGTACATACATATACACACATATGTATATAAATTCGCAGTTTCCCCATCTAGAAAACCGCGGGAAATAATATAATATACCTTTATACATATATACATAGTTGTTCTCATTCTCTCTTTCGAATTTCATTTTCATATAAAAGTACCGGTGCTTTAAAATTCTCACGCGCGCAAATATTCGCGACCATACATACATATATCCCACACAAAATAATTCTCCGCTACTATTCAGACGCAGAGCAAACGCGCTTGCTCTCCACTTTGGCGTGTATACATATACATATACACAAATCAATAAGTAGAAGCGACAACACGGCTTTGGTTTGCACTTAGACGCGCTAAGGCAACACAAACCTAAGTTCAAATTGAAAAAAAAAAAAAAAAAAAACAATATATATATAATATATCTATACATACGTTTATAAGCATATATATACATATATATTTTTAACATATTACCTCACATAATCTCATATCCCATTACTTATATTATATATTTTATATTTGATATTCTCACGTTTTTAAACAAATTCTTCCCACCTATATCCCGACAAAAGAAAATACCCGTAAAATTTTTCAAAACGACCCACCCTATTTTAACCAAAACTACGTCAGCACATACAGACATATGTACATATATATACAAAACAAATACCGGGAGCCAAACAACCACGGTAAACCACTCTATTCGGCGATCTCAAAGGGGAGTCACAGACGCGTCATCACAGCCAAGCGTTCAACCCAGCAAGAATATGGAAGGAGAGGAGGGCGCAGATTGGCAAACCGTAGAAAGGAGGAAGAAGCCAAAACCTAAGCACCCACGGCCAGATGCTTTAATAATAAAGGATCGTGGGGGAAGGTCATACGCAGACATTTTGCGGGCTGTCAGGAACGAGCCAAAGCTGAAACACGTAGGAGAGATGGTAACAAAAATAAGGAAAACCACCAATGGGGACTTACTCATTCAGCTGGAGAAACCAACAGACTCGCACACTTCCGAGGTACAGCGAGCTGTCGAAGAAGCGCTTGGCGAATGCGTCTCTGTCCAGACTCTCACCTCGCAAATTGCGTTAGAGGTTAAAGATCTGGATGAAGTATCAACGAAAGAAGAGATTTGCGCCGCTTTTGAAAAAGAGTTCGAGGGGATAAAGTTTAAAGAAGACGCAGTGAAATCTATGCGAAAGGCATACAGTGGTACGAAGACAGCGACTATACTTCTCCCAGCTGCAGCCGCAAATAGAGTAATAGCAGCAGGAAAAATACGTATAGGGTGGGTGGTTTGCCGAATTCGGCAAAAAACACAGCCGATGCAATGCTTTAAATGCTTAGAGTTTGGACACGTAGCACGAAACTGCAGATCTCCACACGATATGAAGGGATCGTGTTTCAACTGTGGTGACTCAAGTCATATGGCCCGTGATTGCAAAAAGAGCTGAGGTGTGCCATTTGCACGAGGAAAAACTTGGCAGATTTGAAGCACAGAACAGGTGGAAGAGAATGCTCTTGTTATGTGCAGGCAGTACAAAAGACACGTAAAGAATGAAGGTTTGCCAACTAAATCTAAACCACTGTAAGGCGGCACAGGAATTGCTGCAGCAGTCGGTATTAGAACTGAATATCGACGTAGCTCTACTGAGTGAACCATACAAAGTGGTCGACTGTCAACTATGGGCCAAGGCCAGCGCAGGGCGATCAGCGGTATGGAGTTGTGCCAAAAAACCACTCCCATTAGAAAAACTGAAATCGGAAGTAGGCTTCGTCTGCGTGAAAATTGCTGGCATCATACTGTACAGTTGCTACATACCACCTAGCTTCAACCTCGAGGAGTTTGAAACAATATTAGATAACTTGGTCACCGATGCTAGAACTAGAACGCCGGTTGTAATCGCAGGTGACTTCAATGCATGGGCCCAAGCATGGGGAAGCCGTAAAACAAATCCCAAAGGCAGAGCGCTCCTGACAGCTCTTTCGACCCTAGAAGTGGTGCTATTAAATTCCGGAAGTAAAGCTACATTCAAAAAAGACGGAAGTGAGTCTATAATAGACTTAACATTCATAACTAGTAGACTATCCCGAAATGTCCATTGGGAGGTTAGTGACGACTATACTCACAGCGATCACCAAGCAATTATCTTCACTATAAACGAACCAAAGCAAACAGGGTCTTGCACCGAAAGGAGAACAGTGGGCTGGAAAATCGACTCTCTAGATGAAGAAGCGCTAAAAGTTATGATGTCTGAAGTTACCCTAACACAAGGAGCTACGAATATGGCCAACAAGCTCATGACCACCATAGCAAACGCCTGTGATGCTTCACTGAGGAGAAGAGGAAGAAACCCATCGGGTAGACGTCCCTCAGTATACTGGTGGAATTCCCAGATAGCAGATGTTCGTCAACAATGCAATAAAAAGCTACAGGCATCGGTCCAGCCGCAGCTCACAAGCGCCGACCAACTGGGTATAATAGTAAGCAAACTGTTTCCAGGCCAAAAAGCATTCAGTAGAGAGATCCTCTCCCATGCTGAATGCAAATTCCCCCAGATCACCGCTGGAGAGGTGCTGCTTGCGGTTGATGAATTTAAAGACAGAAAGGCCCCAGGCCCTGATGCAATTCCGAATAAAGTTCTTAAACTAGCAGTGAAAGCGAATACTGAGGTTTTCGTTCACACGTTTAACGAATGCTTTACAGAGGGCGTATTTCCGAAAATATGGAAACGCCAGCGGCTTGTTCTACTACCAAAGGCGGTAAAATCTCCTGGGGATCCCTCTGCATATCGACCAATATGTATGCTTAATACAACAGGGAAGCTTCTGGAATGCATAATTACCAATAGAGTTGCAGAAGCAATGGAGGCGGATGGAGGACTCTCCGAAACACAATTTGGATTTAGAAAAGGGCGGTCCACAGTTGATGCAGCCAATTTCATAAAAAGAATAGCAGAAGATGCGATTAGCGGTGAGAGATGGAGATGGGGCTCAAAAGAATATTGTTTAATAATTACGCTCGACGTGAAAAACGCATTTAACACCACAAGCTGGCGGAAAATAACAGAGGCGCTAATAACTTTCGATATTCCAGCATATCTCAGAAGAATCCAAAACAATTACTTGTCGGACAGACTTCTACTCAACGACACCGATGAAGGCAGAAAGAAATATAAGATTTCAGGCGGAGTTCCACAAGGCTCAGTGCTGGGTCCAACGCTATGGAACATAATGTATGATGGCATATTGAAACTACATCTACCAAAAGAGGCGAAAATAGTTGGTTTTGCTGATGACATAGCCATTGTGGTCGTAGCTAAGCACATAAAAGACATTGAAGAGAGTGCAAACAACTCGATCACTAGTGTTCAAACCTGGCTCCTCGATGCAGGTCTAGAGCTTGCACAGCAAAAAACCGAGACAGTGCTAATTAGCAGCAGGAAGATCCGAGAAGTGGCGAAAATAAACGTATGTGGCCATGAAATAGAATCAGCCCCAGATCTGAAATACCTCGGAATCATACTGGATGCTAGATTAACATTCAAGCGGCATATTGAATATGCAGTCGGAAAAGCGGAAAAAGTCGCAGTAGCGCTTTCGAGACTGATGCTTAACGTCGGAGGTCCAAAGCAACAGCGAAGGCAGTTATACGCCAATATAGTCAGAAGTGTCCTGCTATACGGGTTTCAAATCTGGGGTGAAGCCTTTAAGAAGACGTCATACGCACGCGAAGCGAAGTCTTTATACCGGCTCTGCGCGGTTAAGGTATGCTGCGCTTACCGAACTACATCGGAAGATGCTGCGTTGGTTATTGCTGGCCTATGTCCAATAGATATCCTGGCGACGCAGACGTTGGCAAGATCTGTAAACAAGGCGAATCGCCAAGCAGAAATCAAGATCTGCTGGCAACAGTGGCAATGCCGTTGGGACCAGACAGATAAAGGTCGCTGGACACACCGTCTCATACCATCAATAGAAAAATGGTTAAGCCGGAAACATGGAGAAGTAAACTTCCAGTTAACCCAAATGCTTACGGGGCATGGCTGTTTTAAATCTTACTTTTATAGATTTAAAATCGATGATGACCCTTACTGCACTCTTTGCGAAGAGGACGATATCCAAGATGCTGAACATTGCTTTTTTGCCTGCACATATTTTGAAGATGAACGAAACTGCCTAAACGTACAGGTAGGGCGGCTGACAAAAGTAGAGAATTTGATCGATATAATGCTCGAATCGATCGAAAACTGGTCTGCCGTCTGCAACATGGCAAATATGGTAATATCGAAACTACGTCAGGCGGAACGACTCCGCAGAAATACACGGTTGACGGCAGCAAACTTCACACCGAATCGGCGGCTCGGAACCTAGTCCGTTCCGACTGCCTGCACTAATAAAAAAAATAAAAATAAAAAATAAAAAATGTAAGCAGTTTGGCTCTTTGGCTCTAAGCACAGCTCCCAACGAACAGCCCAAAGCGGTTACACACGGCCGGGTAGCCCGGAATCTCGTCCGTTCCGGCTACCAAGAAAGGTTAGTGCTCAATAAACTACTTTTGAGAAATTTATATATATATGTATGTTAAATCCTCAGCTATAAAATATTGTGTTTTTTCCAATAGTTCATACAAAGCAGAAAAAATCGAATTAAGTAAGTAGACGGCTCGGAATCCAGTCCGTTCCGACCGTTGCAGAATAGTTGGAAACCATAAATTTTGAAAAACCAGACGAGAAGAAGTTAAGAGAGTAACAGAGCGGCTCGGAACCCAGTTCGTTCCGACCGGCGGGCAAGGTAATCTAAAATCGTAAATTATATTAAAATCAATAGTTTATATAATAGGAGAAATACCGTGTTGAGCGGCTTGGAACCTCGTTCGTTCCAACCGGCAGTCAAGCAAAAAAAAAAAAAAAAAAAAAAAAAATGCTTGGAAATGAAACGGGGCAATTTAAACCCCCACGAAGATGTAACAAACAACAGTACAGAGGGCGGTACAAACAGACTTCACGTACGTAGAGCGTAAGCTCAAGCCATCTCCCGACGAAATACCTGACGGTAGTACCGGGGGAAATGGTACTCAGACAGTAGGAGGTTTAGTTAGGGTTAAAGTCCCACACTGACAAACCGGTGACGGTTAGGCTTTCGATGCTTCCTCCTCGTAAAAAAAAAAAAAAAAAAAAAAAAAAAAAAAAAAAAAAAAAACATATATATACATTCAGTATATACATATTTACATACATACGTAGATAAGTGCAATTCTCTCACTCGAGTATAAGCTGATCTGTCAAATACATATTCGTATTCCCCCTTTTTTAATTTCTCATCTCTCTCAGCTCAGCTTTTCATATTATATTACATCTAGTAATTGTGCACACACATACATACACATACATACACGTGTACGTAATAATAAGCTCTGCCCATTCTCGCACTCTCACTGCATATATACTACACTTAGACGCGCTAAGGTAGTACAGTGGGACGAAACAGTACAAAATCACAGTGGGACAAGACGATTTAAATATTACTCAAATTAAAATAAATTATATTAAATAAAAAATTAACGCGACTAAATAAATTAAATATATAAATAAATTAATACATTTACAATAACTTAAAAGAATTATTTTTTCACCCCTTTTTGAGAAAAAAAAAAAAAAAAAAAATTCACAATTTTCACCTTTTACTAGTTTTCCATTTAATTTCCTCACATTATGGAAAACAAAACGTCAGCTCATACATCGAAGATGGATTCAAATACAAGTCTTCAGGCTTTCATCTTCGAAAGCGACAGATTGGAGGCATTTTACTCAACTTGGTCAGGCACACTGGTATCTGACCACACAGAATCCCTTCTCAAAGTGAAGACACAACAGCTCGAAAGACTGTGGGAATCACTCGTTGAAAGCTACAGAGGAGTTTCTCTCTCCGGCGATCACGACGATTCAATTAGCTCAATTGAGAAAAAATATACGAAATGTTCAGAGAGTTATGAAAATTGCTTAGCTCAGATTCTAGACGCTCAGCAACTTTTACAACCCACAACACACTCCCGTAACCCCGCAAACGCTTCCACTAGCTCTGAAGGTTATCTCAAGGTACCACTGTGTAACACCGAAGTCTTTCACGGTGGGTACGAAGACTGGCCAGCCTTTCGTGATATGTTCACGGCAGTATACGGTAACCATCCCAAGCTGACACCAGCTCAGAAGCTATACCACCTCCGTCAAAAAACCAGAGGCCAAGCTGGGCAATTGGTGAAGCAATACCCGCTCACAGATGCAAACTTCAATCTGGCATGGGATGCTCTGAAGGCGCGGTATGAAAACGGCAGAATATTGGTGGATAATCAGTTAAAAACCCTTTTTAACTTACCCCCAATATATTCCGAGAATGGTGAGCAGATTCAGAAAATGCAAACTACAATAAATAACTGCCTATCCACTCTGGCAGCACAAGGAATCCCAACCTCCGACTGGGACCCCATCCTTGTGTATATATGCTCCTCAAAACTTCCCAGCGAAACCCTCTCTCTATGGGAACAATCGCTTACCTCTCGGAAAGAGCTTCCACTCTGGGAAGACATGAACAAATTCTTAACAGCTAGATACGAAGTTGTGGAGAGACTGAGCACTTACCGCCCAGGTAAACCAAGAGCGCCCCTACCAAATTTTACACCCAGAGCAGCAAATCATAACTCGACTTTTCTAAATAGAAATAAAACAAATAATTTTCACGCTGAACTCAATCAGCAAGTCTCATGCAAATTATGTAACTCCAATCACCCAATAAAAAATTGCGTGAAATTCAAAGCGCTTTCCATAAACGAGCGCCTCAAGTTCGTACGAGAGAATAATTACTGTGAAAATTGTCTCTCATACTCTCACCTCAAAAATGCATGTCAAAGTAGTTTTCTGTGCGTCTACTGTCAAAGGAGACATCACTCTCTCCTTCACTTTCAACCCCAATCTCAAGCCACAAAAACAATCTCAAGGCCCCAAAAAAGTCAGTCAAGCGGCTCAAATTCGGATAGACAACGAAAAGCCCTCGACATCCAAACAGGCTGCTATAAATACATTATCAAAAAACATACCTGAAAGGACCTCATCCCATTTCTCCAGTAGCAGTGCAACTACCTTACTCCCCACAGCGATAGTCCCCATATACTTCGCTGGCGAATATCACAAGGTTCGAGCTCTTGTCGACCAAGGGTCACAAAAAACCAGCTATGTGAAGTTGACATCGGATTTCAAAAAAATATTTTTTTTAATATGGCAAAGGATTGTACTAGTTGGGTACCCAATTGTACCACCTTCTGTTTCGTTTGTACCCCTCCCCCCTTAGAACAGGGGGCGGAGGAAATTTTGAGCAGCATCGGAGTTATGTCGAAATGAAAAATTTCTATAAATAATGATTCAGCAAGGATAGTACCTTTTTGTACAATTTAAATTTTTCCATTCAGACCAACCCAAAAAAAAAAAAACCACCACCCCCCCATTGAAAATTTACCATCGAAATCTTAAATTTTTTTTTATTTTGGCAATGGATTGTTCTTGCTCCGCACACAATTGTACCATATTTCGTTCCGTTTGTACTCCTCCCCCCTTGAAGAAGGGGTAGAAAGTTAGATTTGAGCACCATCGGACTAATGTCGAAATACAAAATTTATTCAACTTTCATTATCAGTAACAAAGATAGTACAAACGACTCCACTAACTGTACTTTTCTATAGACTTCGACCCACAAAAGTACAAACATCAGGAACCAAGTGAGACAAAAGTACAATCGACCCAACAATATTGCAGAGTTTGTACAAACATTTTGGGCACCACCCAGGACCTATAGAGTAGTTTTCTGATGAGTACAAACAACTCCACTAACTGTACTTTTCTATAGACTTCGACCCACAAAAGTACAAACATCAGGAACCAAGTGAGACAAAAGTACAATCGACCCAACAATATTGCAGAGTTTGTACAAACATTTTGCGCACCACCCAGGACCTGTAGAGTAGTTTTCTGATGAGTACAAACAACTCCACTAACTGTACTTTTCTATAGACTTCGACCCACAAAAGTACAAACATCAGGAACCAAGTGAGACAAAAGTACAATCGACCCAACAATGTTGCAGAGTTTGTACAAACATTTTGGGAACCTCGCAGGACCAGTAGAGTATTTTGCTGATAAGTACAAACGACTCCACTAACTGTACTTTTCTATAGACTTCGACCCACAAAAGTACAAACATCAGGAACCAAGTGAGACAAAAGTACAATCGACCCAACAATGTTGCAGAGTTTGTACAAACATTTTGGGCACCACCCAGGACCTGTAGAGTAGTTTTCTGATGAGTACAAACGACTCCACTAACTGTACTTTTCTATAGCCTTGGACCCACAAAAGTACAAACATCAGGAACCAAGTGAGACAAAAGTACAATCGACCCAACAATATTGCAGAGTTTGTACAAACATTTTGGGCACCACCCAGGGCCTGTAGAGTAGTTTTCTGATGAGTACAAACAACTCTACTAACTGTACTTTTCTATAGACTTCGACCCACAAAAGTACAAACATCAGGAACCAAGTGAGACAAAAGTACAATCGACCCAACAATATTGCAGAGTTTGTACAAACATTTTGGGCACCACCCAGGACCTGTAGAGTAGTTTTCTGATGAGTACAAACAACTCCAATAACTGTACTTTTCTATAGACTTCGACCCACAAAAGTACAAACATCAGGAACCAAGTGAGACAAAAGTACAATCGACCCAACAATATTGCAGAGTTTGTACAAACATTTTGGGCACCACCCAGGACCTGTTGACTAGTTTTCTGATGAGTACAAACAACTCCAATAACTGTACTTTTCTATAGACTTCGACCCACAAAAGTACAAACATCAGGAACCAAGTGAGACAAAAGTACAATCGACCCAACAATATTGCAGAGTTTGTACAAACATTTTGGGCACCACCCAGGGCCTGTCGAGTAGTTTTCTGATGAGTACAAACAACTCCAATAACTGTACTTTTCTATAGACTTCGACCCACAAAAGTACAAACATCAGGAACCAAGTGAGACAAAAGTACAATCGACCCAACAATATTGCAGAGTTTGTACAAACATTTTTGGCACCACCCAGGGCCTGTAGAGTAGTTTTCTGATGAGTACAAACAACTCCAATAACTGTACTTTTCTATAGACTTCGACCCACAAAAGTACAAACATCAGGAACCAAGTGAGACAAAAGTACAATCGACCCAACAATATTGCAGAGTTTGTACAAACATTTTGGGCACCACCCAGGGCCTGTAGAGTAGTTTTCTGATGAGTACAAACAACTCCAATAACTGTACTTTTCTATAGACTTCGACCCACAAAAGTACAAACATCAGGAACCAAGTGAGACAAAAGTACAATCGACCCAACAATATTGCAGAGTTTGTACAAACATTTTGGGCACCACCCAGGACCTGTAGACTAGTTTTCTGATGAGTACAAACAACTCCAATAACTGTACTTTTCTATAGACTTCGACCCACAAAAGTACAAACATCAGGAACCAAGTGAGACAAAAGTACAATCGACCCAACAATATTGCAGAGTTTGTACAAACATTTTGCGCACCACCCAGGACCAGTAGAGTAGTTTTCTGATGAGTACAAACAACTCCAATAACTGTACTTTTCTATAGACTTCGACCCACAAAAGTACAAACATCAGGAACGAAGTGAGACAAAAGTACAATCGACCCAACAATATTGCAGAGTTTGTACAAACATTTTGGGCACCACCCAGGACCTGTAGAGTAGTTTTCTGATGAGTACAAACAACTCCAATAACTGTACTTTTCTATAGACTTCGACCCACAAAAGTACAAACATCAGGAACCAAGTGAGACAAAAGTACAATCGACCCAACAATATTGCAGAGTTTGTACAAACATTTTGGGCACCACCCAGGGCCTGTAGAGTAGTTTTCTGATGAGTACAAACAACTCCAATAACTTTACTTTTCTATAAACTTCGACCCACAAAAGTACAAACATCAGGAACCAAGTGAGACAAAAGTACAATCGACCCAACAATATTGCAGAGTTTGTACAAACATTTTGGGCACCACCCAGGGCCTGTAGAGTAGTTTTCTGATGAGTACAAACAACTCCAATAACTGTACTTTTCTATAGACTTCGACCCACAAAAGTACAAACATCAGGAACCAAGTGAGACAAAAGTACAATCGACCCAACAATATTACAGAGTTTGTACAAACATTTTGGGCACCACCCAGGGCCTGTAGAGTAGTTTTCTGATGAGTACAAACAACTCCAATAACTGTACTTTTCTATAGACTTCGACCCACAAAAGTACAAACATCAGGAACCAAGTGAGACAAAAGTACAATCGACCCAACAATATTGCAGAGTTTGTACAAACATTTTGGGCACCACCCAGGACCTGTAGAGTAGTTTTCTGATGAGTACAAACGACTCCACTAACTGTAATTTTCTATAGACTTCGACCCACAAAAGTACAAACATCAGGAACCAAGTGAGACAAAAGTACATTCGACCCAACAATATTGCAGAGTTTGTACAAACATTTTGGGCACCACCCAGGACCTGTAGAGTAGTTTGCTGATGAGTACAAACAACTCCAATAACTGTACTTTTCTATAGACTTCGACCCACAAAAGTACAATCATCAGGAACCAAGTGAGACAAAAGTACAATCGACCCAACAATATTGCAGAGTTTGTACAAACATTTTGGGCACCACCCAGGGCCTGTAGAGTAGTTTTCTGATGAGTACAAACAACTCCAATAACTGTACTTTTCTATAGACTTCGACCCACAAAAGTACAAACATCAGGAACCAAGTGAGACAAAAGTACAATCGACCCAACAATATTGCAGAGTTTGTACAAACATTTTGGGCACCACCCAGGACCTGTAGAGTAGTTTTCTGATGAGTACAAACGACTCCACTAACTGTACTTTTCTATAGACTTCGACCCACAAAAGTACAAACATCAGGAACCAAGTGAGACAAAAGTACAATCGACCCAACAATATTGCAGAGTTTGTACAAACATTTTGGGCACCACCCAGGACCTGTAGACTAGTTTTCTGATGAGTACAAACAACTCCAATAACTGTACTTTTCTATAGACTTCGACCCACAAAAGTACAAACATCAGGAACCAAGTGAGACAAAAGTACAATCGACCCAACAATATTGCAGAGTTTGTACAAACATTTTGGGCACCACCCAGGGCCTGTAGAGTAGTTTTCTGATGAGTACAAACAACTCCAATAACTGTACTTTTCTATAGACTTCGACCCACAAAAGTACAAACATCAGGAACCAAGTGAGACAAAAGTACAATCGACCCAACAATATTGCAGAGTTTGTACAAACATTTTGGGCACCACCCAGGGCCTGTAGAGTAGTTTTCTGATGAGTACAAACAACTCCAATAACTGTACTTTTCTATAGACTTCGACCCACAAAAGTACAAACATCAGGAACCAAGTGAGACAAAACTACAATCGACCCAACAATATTGCAGAGTTTGTACAAACATTTTGGGCACCACCCAGGGCCTGTAGAGTAGTTTTCTGATGAGTACAAACAACTCCAATAACTGTACTTTTCTATAGACTTCGACCCACAAAAGTACAAACATCAGGAACCAAGTGAGACAAAAGTACAATCGACCCAACAATATTGCAGAGTTTGTACAAACATTTTGGGCACCACCCAGGGCCTGTAGAGTAGTTTTCTGATGAGTACAAACGACTCCACTAACTGTACTTTTCTATAGCCTTGGACCCACAAAAGTACAAACATCAGGAACCAAGTGAGACAAAAGTACAATCGACTCATAAATGTTGCAGAGTTTGTACAAACATTTTGGGCACCACCAAGGACCTGTAGAGTAGTTTTCTGATGAGTACAAACAACTCCACTAACTGTACTTTTCTATAGACTTCGACCCACAAAAGTACAAACATCAGGAACCAAGTGAGACAAAAGTACAATCGACCCAACAATATTGCAGAGTTTGTACAAACATTGTGGGCACCTCCCAGGGCCTGTAGAGTAGTTTTCTGATGAGTACAAACAACTCCAATAACTGTACTTTTCTATAGACTTCGACCCACAAAAGTACAAACATCAGGAACCAAGTGAGACAAAAGTACAATCGACCCAACAATATTGCAGAGTTTGTACAAACATTTTGGGCACCACCCAGGGCCTGTAGAGTAGTTTTCTGATGAGTACAAACAACTCCAATAACTGTACTTTTCTATAGACTTCGACCCACAAAAGTACAAACATCAGGAACCAAGTGAGACAAAAGTACAATCGAACCAACAATATTGCAGAGTTTGTACAAACATTTTGGGCACCACCCAGGGCCTGTAGAGTAGTTTTCTGATGAGTACAAACAACTCCAATAACTGTACTTTTCTATAGACTTCGACCCACAAAAGTACAAACATCAGGAACCAAGTGAGACAAAAGTACAATCGACCCAACAATATTGCAGAGTTTGTACAAACATTTTGGGCACCACCCAGGACCTGTAGAGTAGTTTTCTGATGAGTACAAACGACTCCACTAACTGTACTTTTCTATAGACTTCGACCCACAAAAGTACAAACATCAGGAACCAAGTGAGACAAAAGTACAATCGACCCAACAATATTGCAGAGTTTGTACAAACATTTTGGGCACCACCCAGGACCTGTAGAGTAGTTTGCTGATGAGCACAAACAACTCCAATAACTGTACTTTTCTATAGACTTCGACCCACAAAAGTACAATCATCAGGAACCAAGTGAGACAAAAGTACAATCGACGCAACAATATTGCAGAGTTTGTACAAACATTTTGGGCACCACCCAGGGCCTGTAGAGTAGTTTTCTGATGAGTACAAACACCTCCAGTAACTGTACTTTTCTATAGACTTCGACCCACAAAAGTACAAACATCAGGAACCAAGTGAGACAAAAGTACAATCGACCCAACAATATTGCAGAGTTTGTACAAACATTTTGGGCACCACCCAGGACCTGTAGAGTAGTTTTCTGATGAGTACAAACGACTCCACTAACTGTACTTTTCTATAGCCTTGGACCCACAAAAGTACAAACATCAGGAACCAAGTGAGACAAAAGTACAATCGACCCAACAATGTGTCAGAGTTTGTACAAAAAAGGAAATTTTAAATCGTTGCGTAATATGATTAGCCGGTTAAAGTGTATATGACCCCTAATTACCTCCTACATTAGTCTTTCCACTCATATATTTTTTCGGCTGAGCAATCAAGAATTGCTTCAATGTAACTCACAATCGCGAGTTTGACAAATTCATTTAGAGCGGGATAGCGGTCCTCTCAATTGTGAGCGCAACGTGCATTCGAGCGGTCTTCTGATACATATAACGTATGCTCTACGCTCAATAACGGGATAGAACAAACTTAATCTAAATGCTCAAAATTGCACACTCATCCAAAATTAATCTAGCGTGATTCTCTGTGGACAGTGGGCAATATACGATATTTTATTATCTTTTTGATTAGGTTTGGAAACTAAATATAAGACTTTCATAACAAAAAGAAGTAGTAAGATTTAAGTTTAAAAGCTAATATTCTTTCCAAATACATAAGTATATAAATAATACTAGAAAACGCAGCGAGCTCGGCCTGCACAAAATTTATAAGTAAATGAAACATTTTTTGAATCGTTGTTTACACATTTTCTTTTTGCATTGGTTTAACGAAATTGTATTTAAATATTACTAATATCAATTCAGGTCAATTCAATACACTTTATCAAAAGTGTAAAATTTGTCGAATTGATTAAAATGCATCTGTTTATATTTTGCAATTATTAGGTGACTATTTTATAAATAGCAAATATGCTTGAAGACAGGAAGACAAATTTGCTATCATCAAAAGTTTTAATGTAGAAGTGATTCACGCATCAGGACCTAACGTGCAACAGTTCAAATATTAAGTATCGTTGCATAAAAGAAATTATGATTGTAATATGATTAGCCGGTTAAAGTGTAGATGACCCCTAATTACCTCCTAGTTCTTTGCACTCATATATTTTTTCGGCTGGGCAATCGCGAATTGCTTCAATGTAACTAACAATCGCGTGACAAATTCATTTACATCATGATAGCGGTTCTCTCAATTGTGAGCGCAACCGTACATTCGAGCGGTCTTATAATACATATAACGTATGCTCTACTCTCAATAACGGGATAGAACAAACTTACTCTAAATGCTAAAATTTGTACACACATACAAAATGAATCTAGAGTGTTTCTTTGTGGACAGTGTGTAATATACGATATTTTAATATCTTTCCGACTGGGTTGGAAACTTAATTTTTGATTTTCGTAATAAATAAAGGAGATAACATTTAATTTTGTTAATAAATTTTAATTATATATGTTATTAATGTATACACATACATACATTTGGGAACATATGTATGTACACACATACTACATAACCAGACCACATTCACAACATTCATATATGTAAGTACAAGTAATAAAAATTGAGCTATTTTATCTGTAGTAATATGCCTTTGCATTTTGTTGGACTTTTGTGTCATTTTGAATAATTGTTGGCCGTCATTACTTTTTAAAAACTCAATAAAATCTTTGCAATTCTTTAGAAAATTTACTTATGTTTGGACTTCACTTCCAATTGATTTTACTAAAAGGCGATTTCTGCTTTTATGCACGCTGCAAGCATTGAACTAAAAATTCTCTCATTCTGTGAGCATTTAAATAACCAAACTTGAGATTGAAAAATCAATGCAAATCAACATTAATTCAAGCAATAATATGCTTAAACTTAAAAGTTATCTTTTTTTTTTAAACATTAATGAGTGTCTACGGGCTTTTTCAGCTATTTGATTACATTGTACTCATCAATAGTATTTTGTGCTCTTTCGTAAAAAGTAAAAATATAATATTTCAAAAACATGCATCGTATTATCAATGACGCATTGAGGAATCAATATGCATTACATATTTTTGATAAGTTCCTCGCTCATTTATTATTTTTTTCTGCTGTGCAATAAGGAATTGTTCCAATGTAACTCACATATCCGATTCTGAAAAATTCACTGAGAGCGGATTAGCGGTAAATAGATGAGCGCAATCGTCGTTTCTCTCAATTGTGAGCACAATCCTGCATTCTAGCGGTCTTATGGAATAACGGGATAGAACGATCACACGCTTAAATTGGGCGCGCTTGCATGTACATACATACATACATACATACATATGTATACAAAATGAATCTAGAGTGTTTCTCTGTGATTTGGATAATGATTTTTAGGTTTTCATTAAAAAGAAAAGTAGTAAGGTTTTAATATTATAGCTAGTATTCGTTCCAAATTTATATATATAATATGTGACTATCATATTAAGAAGTATTAAGCCATTTATTACCTCTTCGCTCTCCTCATTAATAAATTTTTCTGCTGAGCAATCAACAATTGCTCTAATGTTACTCACACACCATTCACTGAGAGCGGAATAGCGGTAAACAGATGAACACAATCGTTGTTCCTCTCAATTGTGAACGCAATCCTGCATATAAGCGGCCTTGAGCAGAAGAGAACGAGCTCAACGAGCGTCTGTTTTTCTGTGGACAGTGGGCAATATTTTACTATCTCTCCGACTGAATATCAATTTTTAGTTTCAATAAGAACTAATAATCATGCATGTTGTCAAGAAAAATGTTTATAATGAAAACCAAAAAGTATTAACACTAGTACGAGTATAACATTTATATTGTATATAAATAAAATCTTTGATAACCTTTTCTTTAAAACCTTTTTTTAGAAGCTGACTATGTCATTTTGTTGCTATATCTTTTGCAGGTCTAGATTGTACTAATCATAAAACAATTGAGCACGGCCTTTTGTGACATCGTACGTGTATCTCACCCGGTCCCTGATGTTTGTACTTTTGTGGGTCGAAGTCTATAGAAAAGTACAGTTAGTGGAGTCGTTTGTACTCATCAGCAAACTACTCTACAGGCCCTGGGTGGTGGCCAAAATGTTTGTACAAACTCTGCAACATTGTTGGGTCGATTGTACTTTTGTCTCACTTGGTTCCTGATGTTTGTACTTTTGTGGGTCGAAGTCTATAGAAAAGTACAGTTAGTGGAGTTGTTTGTACTCATCAGAAAACTACTCTACAGGTCCTGGGTGGTGCCCAAAATGTTTGTACAAACTCTGCAATATTGTTGGGTCGATTGTACTTTTGTCTCACTTGGTTCCTGATGTTTGTACTTTTGTGGGTCGAAGTCTATAGAAAAGTACAGTTAGTGGAGTCGTTTGTACTTATCAGCAAAATACTCTACTGGTCCTGCGAGGTTCCCAAAATGTTTGTACAAACTCTGCAACATTGTTGGGTCGATTGTACTTTTGTCTCACTTGGTTCCTGATGTTTGTACTTTTGTGGGTCGAAGTCTATAGAAAAGTACAGTTAGTGGAGTTGTTTGTACTCATCAGAAAACTACTCTACAGGTCCTGGGTGGTGCCCAAAATGTTTGTACAAACTCTGCAATATTGTTGGGTCGATTGTACTTTTGTCTCACTTGGTTCCTGATGTTTGTACTTTTGTGGGTCGAAGTCTATAGAAAAGTACAGTTAGTGGAGTTGTTTGTACTCATCAGAAAACTACTCTATAGGTCCTGGGTGGTGCCCAAAATGTTTGTACAAACTCTGCAATATTGTTGGGTCGATTGTACTTTTGTCTCACTTGGTTCCTGATGTTTGTACTTTTGTGGGTCGAAGTCTATAGAAAAGTACAGTTAGTGGAGTCGTTTGTACTATCTTTGTTACTGATAATGAAAGTTGAATAAATTTTGTATTTCGACATTAGTCCGATGGTGCTCAAATCTAACTTTCTACCCCTTCTTCAAGGGGGGAGGAGTACAAACGGAACGAAATATGGTACAATTGTGTGCGGAGCAAGTACAATCCATTGCCAAAATAAAAAAAAATTTAAGAGTTCGATGGTAAATTTTCAATGGGGGGGTGGTGGTTTTTTTTTTTTTGGGTTGGTCTGAATGGAAAAATTTAAATTGTACAAAAAGGTACTATCCTTGCTGAATCATTATTTATAGAAATTTTTCATTTCTACATAACTCCGATGCTGCTCAAAATTTCCTCCGCCCCCTGTTCTAAGGGGGGAGGGGTACAAACGAAACAGAAGGTGGTACAATTGGGTACCCAACTAGTACAATCCTTTGCCATATTAAAAAAAATATTTTTTTTGAAATCCGATGTCGACTTCACATAGCTCAAAAAACCTTTTTGGCATCGAGAGTACAAAAACTATTAGGCTTACCCACCAGAGAAACGCACTATGAAATCTCTGGAATGGGAGGAATGGTGATACAAAAGTCGAACAAAATTTGCGAAATAACGATATGTTCACACGATTTTAGGAAAAAAATCACGACAAATGCAATCAGCCTCCCCCAGCTCACTCATTTCCTTCCCACATTTAAAGTGCCAAATGTCGATATGAAAGAATTCCACTCTCTTCAACTTGCTGACCCCAATTGTTATACCCCGGCGAAAATCGACATGGTGATAGGTAGCGATATCACTCCCCAAATCCTTCTTGAAGGGCTTGAGCACAACGTCCACGGCGATTTATTGGCGCAGAGTACAATATTCGGATGGATACTCAGCGGTCCAGTCAGAGAACAAATCTCAACCTTCTCCACCCAAGTCACTGAGGCAACAGAACCCGAAATAAGCAAATTGCTCCAAAGATTTTTGGAACAGGAGGAAATAGAAACTGTGCGACCCAAATCAAAGGAAGACGAAATATGCGAGGAGCTCTACAAGACGACGACTACCAGACAAGCGGATGGACGATACGTGGTAAAACTGCCATTCGTCACAGAATTTCCGGACGCAATTGCCTTAGGACACTCCCGCCCACCCGCTCAGCAACAATACATAAGTATAGAGAGAAGTCTCGAGAGGAAGCCTGAATTACGTGAAAAGTATTCAGAAGTACTTAATGAGTACTTACAAATTAATCACATGGAACATGCCTCCCCCCCCTTGAAATAATTAAGAACGGAAAAATTTTTCATTTTATTTACCTCACCACGCTGTCTTGAAACCCGACAGCAAGAAGACAAAAGTGCGTGTCGTCTTTAATGCATCTAAGGCATCACACTCAGGAACTTCGCTGAATGATGTACTTTACACAGGTCCAACACTCCAAAACGACTTGACGTCCATAATCCTCAAATGGCGTCTTTATAAATTCGTTTTCAATGGCGATATAGAGAAAATGTATCGCCAAATATTGGTTCACAAAGATGATCAAAAATTTCAAAAGATTCTCTTCAGGAAAGCCCCTCAACTTCTAATCGAAGATTTTAAGTTAAAAACCGTTACCTTCGGGATTAACTGTGCCCCATATCTTGCAATTCGCACTCTCCAACAGTTAGCTCACGATTGCCAACAAAAATACCCTCTCGCCAAAGACATTTTACTACATGACACATATGTAGATGATGTACTCTCTGGCGGTCACGATATACAGTCCACTCTCAACTCAATGACCCAAACAATCGAAGCTCTAAAATCGGCAGGCTTTCCATTACGTAAACTAACAGCTAATCACCCGAAAATCCTTGAACCAATCCCCCACACCGATGTCTTAGATACGGAGTTTCTCAAATTTCAGGACACAAGTTCAACCAAAACGCTCGGAATAAGGTGGAACGCACTAACTGACTCTTTCTCGTACTCTTACGATCCAGTGCCCGCCTCCGAGTCGAAGACAAAACGTCAAATATTGTCAGCCGTAGCGAAACTTTTCGACCCGGCAGGATGGCTATCGCCAATAATGATTGTGGCCAAAATTCTCCTCAACAACTCTGGTTGGAAGGAACTGACTGGGACGAACACGTTAAACCCCTTGCTTTCCATAAGTGGTGCACTTTTCGTGAAACCCTCGAAGACATAAACACCATCAACATACCCCGTTGGGTGAACTTCTCCCCAGGTAAACGCATACAGATGCATGGCTTCTCGGACTCTTCTGAAAAGGCGTTTTGTGCCTGCGTTTATATTCAAGTGCAACATGAAGAGGCGTCATTTACAACCCATCTTTATGTTGCAAAAACTAAAGTTGCACCCTTAAAAACGGTCAGCCTACCACGTTTAGAACTCTGTCGCCGTGTTGTTATCCAAACTTATCTCCCATACCCGATCCCAGCTGAGTCTGCCATCGCACGAAGTAACCCTCTGGGTAGACTCCTCAATTGTCTTAGCTTGGCTAGAAAAACCCCCACATACGTGGAAAACATATGTGGCCAACCGAATTACTCAAATTCACCAAAACGTCAGCAACGCGACGTGGCGTCATGTACCGAGTGGTGAAAACCCAGCAGACTTAGGCACCCGTGGATGCAAATCACAAGACCTGTCTGGGTGTTCATTATGGTGGAACGGACCGGAATGGCTCTCCAAGCCATCTACTTTCTGGCCCGAACCAATTCTCTCCAACTCAGCTCCTCCTGAACAGAGACAGGTAGAATCTCTCCTGACATTAGAAAGCACAGATATTCTTGAACGTTTCTCGTCATTTCCACGCGCCTTAAGAGTGGTGGCTTATATGAACCGCTTTATTCTTAGGTCTCAAAGGTCTCCTATTCCAACCTCATTAGCTCCTACACAAGAAGAGATAAACCTCGTAAAAAGAAAACTGATAGCAGCGACTCAGCGCAACCACTTTGTCGAAGAATTTAAGGCGTTATCAACTGCAAAAGCCATTAACAAGAAAAGTCCGCTTCTAACTCTAAATCCTATGCTGGATAAAAATAGTGTCATGCGGGTGAATGGTCGATTAGCTCACGCCGCTCTAAGTTATAACGAACGACACCCCATTATCATCCCAGATGGATCACAGTACTGCTCCTTGCTGCTAGATTTTCTCCATAGAACGTTGCTTCACGCTGAAAAGCAACTAATGATTCGCATGGTACAGCAAGAGTACTACATACCCCGACTCAAGCAAAAGGTGAAAAAGTGCGTCTTTCAATGCAAAACTTGCACCATTCAGAAACAGCGAATGCGATCACAAATAATGGCCGCTCTACCCTCCGAACGTGTAACTTACTCAGTGCCATTCCACACTACTGGAATCGATTTCGCTGGACCATTCCTGGTAAAAACGTCGCCCCTTAGACAGGCCTCTCATAAAAAAGCATATGTTTGTGTTTTCGTCTGCTTCTCCACCAAAGCGGTGCACTTAGAGTCCTGCACAGACTTAACCACTGAAGCGTTCAGAGCCGCATTCACTCGATTCGTCGGTCGACGCGGACTACCTCACAAAATAATGTCTGATAATGGGAAGACGTTTATTGGAGCCCAGCGAGCGATCCAGCGAGACTTTGCCCTATTTCTCAAAGAAGCGGCGTCCGATGTTGCCGAGGAATACGCGGTACACGGACTTTCGTGGCAATTTATACCGCCATATGCTCCTCACATGGGCGGTCTGTGGGAGGCCGCTGTAAAAAGCTTTAAAATCCACTTCACGAAAGTCGCTGGAAACCAAAAATTCACCTTTGAGGAATTTACTACTCTCCTTATTCGGATCGAAGCAGTACTTAACTCTCGACCACTCTCCCCTAGGTCACAAGACCCAAACGACTTACTGGCCCTAACACCAGGTCATTTCATTCGCGGAGCCCCCTTGGTGTCGCTACCCGAACCGAATGCTGAAAACGAGTCCCTCACTACGAAATGGCAAAAACTAAAGGGTCTGCATCATCAGTTCAGCTCCCGTTGGAAAACTGAATACCTACAAGAATTACAAAAGAGATACAAATGGAAACATCCACAACTCAATATCCGCGAAAGAGACTTGGTAGTCATTAAAGATGATCTCTTACCTCCAAATGACTGGCGCCTTAGCCGAGTCACCAACCTCCACTTTGGCCCTGACCAAAACATACGAGTTGTAGATGTTCATACACAAGCTGGCATAGTTACCCGAAACATTACTAAATTATGCATATTACCCCCGTTATAGTACCTCACCCTATATGGTCCTTTATATGCTGACTACATCACTAACCACACCCATACACACAATCTATATACATATCTCCTTCCAATACAGAGCTTGCTAATATATCAGCTCATAGCACTAATCCTGTCCTTTGAAATTTTCTTTAACAGGTACATCAGTGTATCATGGAGTACAGCAAGTGTCGTTTGTGCTGCCGCTTCCACAGTTTGCGTTACTGCCATGCCTTTAAAGCGATGACAACGGAGGAGAGGTACGAGTCGGCCAAGGTTCATCGGTATTGTATAAATTGCTTAGCCACGTCTCACACCACCGGATCCTGTGACTCGCCCGACAGCTGCCATCAATGCGGCAAAGCACACCACACCATGCTGCACCGGTCGGTAACGTCAACCCCACCACGCCGTCGTCGAGAAGAGACTCGCGGGAGCGGCGGTCGCCGTGAGATTTCGACCAAAAGCAAAGCCGTGTTGAAGCCAAATAAGCGATCCAACGGTCGGTCGGCCGTCCAGCAACGTATACAAACACTATTCAGCCAGGCGGTCCTGACGCTCGAGAAATTAAAGGAACTGCTTCACCTCGCTCCGGCACAGGCGGGCCGGCATGTTGAGAACATGAGCACAAATCTCATAGATTTGTAGATGACCCTTGACGCAGTTGTGCATTTACATTTATATACATATATATATAAACTATTTTTGAATTTATATTTCCCTTTGCAACCGTGTGTATACCAGTTTATATCGTAAATTGGGGTGGCGTGTAATCTAAATTTGCTTTGTTACGCGACGACCCGGGGAGACCCGATCGCGCATTCCTAACTTAAAAGTCAGTCGACTAATGACCGCCACCGCCAACGCACCTAATTTATTCCCTCTAATACGCCCCTCTGGCATTTTAAATATTTAAAGTTGGAAAGTAAATGAATACGAAATAAATTATATCTTTCAATCGAAACATCCTCCTCTCCTTTTTTTGCATAGCGAATTTTTGCCCAAAATCACAGTTAGTATGAACATTCTCCATTTCTTCACAATAGAGTCATTCGAGTTGGTGGAAAAATTAAAAACTGATCACTACCGTTTGAAGCAAAACACCCAATCCTTCTTCCAAAGGCTCATCCATTTGTTCGCACACTGGTTAACACACTTCATCGCCGCCACCTACATGCTGGATGCCAAACCCTGTTTAGTATACTTCGTGATAGGTTCTGGCTCATCAACGCACGAAGTCTAATCAGACAAGTAGTTCACCAATGCGTGCTGTGCTTTCGCAATAAGCCACGATTTGAAAGTCAGCTAATGGGTGCCCTTCCTCAAGAACGTGTGCAGCCAACATTTCCATTCGAAATATCGGGCGTTAACTACTGCGGCCCATTCGCAATCACTTAACGAATTCGAAACAGGGGTCCTCTCAAGGTGTATATCTGTTTGTTCATCTGTTTCACAACAAAGGCAGTACATCTTGAGTTGGTTTCCGACCTAACCACGATGTCTTTCATTGCCGCTTTGAAACGTTTCGTCGCTAGGCGAGGCAAATGCAAAACAATTTTCTCGGACAATGCAACGCACTTTGTTGGTGCAAACAGAGAACTACGGGAAATGTTATCAACATTTATTTCAGAGCAACACATTGCGACAGTTCAAGAGAGGAAGGAATCGAGTGGAAATTTATCTCTCCTCGGGTCCCCCATTTCGGCGGCTTATGGGAAAGTGCAGTTAAGCGTGCATTTGCTAACCTTCGAGGAATTGCACACAGTGTGCTGCCAAGTAGAAGGAATGATAAACAGCCGCCACAGAGAATGTACCGCCATTGAAATGGCCACTGGGTAGGGTGGTGGATGCTATTCCAGGTAATGACGGAGCTGTACGGGTTGCAGTTGTAAAGACTACGGATGGAGTTCATAAACGGGCTGTTGATAGGCTATGTAAACTGCCCATTGAACAAACATATCCATAACAATTTTTTACTTGCTCTAGTTGCAGTTTTTGAAGGCGCTACCTTCAAGGTGGGGAGGATGTTGGAGCACATATTGCTCCAAGTATACCCATTTCAGAACCTCTACTGTATTTGCCGTGTCAGCTGTTTGCAAGAGCACCAATAGGCAGTAGCTGGTATGAACATACATATGTATATGTATATACATACATACATCCACCTGCGCATAACTACACAAGTCGGTTATCAACATAAATATGTACACACATTCATATACGCATAGTAACAAACGGAAAAGGACGTGGTTCCGAGCAAAATCGAATGATGCAGTACGCTGTGAAAGTGGTAGAAATCTCACCGGTCTGCTATAGCGCCACTTATTGCTTCCCAATTTCGGATAGAGCTAAGAAACGATCGCTAGGGAGATTTTAAGTAATTTACATCGTCAAAGTGTAAATAAAACACGGATTGGAACCGAACGCACTCCTCCCGTGTAATCAGGACGGATATGGATATCGTTCGCCGGACCATCCAAACAAAGTTTAGCCCCGTTAGATATAGCTCGGAACCTCGTCCGTTTCGACAGCTACGAATGAAGACATGCTCTGCGAATGACCAGCAAAACTACATCCGAGTCCCTCTACCTGCTAAACCGATGCTGCCGTAGAAATTGCCCACCAGGATCTACGGCTGCACAGCATACAACATAATGGGTGCCGCTTGGAACCAAGTTCGTTCCAACGGTTTCGCCAGGTTGTGGACGGTAAGGTAAAGTGAGAAGAAAACGTGGGTTGGAACCGAACGCTTTCCTCCAGCAAACACGATGCGGATCTGGATCTCGCTCGTTGGACCACCCACACAAAGCTTAGTTCCGCTAGATGTTGCTCGGAACCTCGTCCGTTCCGACAAATATTACTGGACACAAGCTCTACGTTTGAGTAGGTACTCTTAAGCGCCAAAGTGAGGAAATTATGAGGCTGGAACCAAACGCTCTTCAGCTCCAGTTTATTGCGGCTTCTGGTATTCGTTTGCTGGACCACCTCGGTCATGCTACTCGCTGAGTCTGCGCAGCAAGGAAACTTGTTCATCGGGCTGGCTTTGTCTGCAGAGTTCATAGCCGGGCAAGAAGCCGCTCGGAACCAAGTCCGTTCCGACGGCCTCGGCTTACTATAGCGCTTTTTATAGTGTCAGCAATGCTGAGTAGCCGGAAATCAACTAACCTGTGAAATTGGCTGCTCGGATTCCCGTCCATTCCGACAGCCTCAAGGAAGTTCAACTTCGAATTATATAGATAATAAAACTAACTTAGAACATTTAAGTAGTGTCAGATGTCAGGCATATAAACGCCATTAGCCGGACATTACATAAGTGGGCGGGGACGACGGACCCGACACGGGTGGGCTAGTTAGACCAACAGAGGTGGTGCCAAGTAGGTGCAACTTCCACGGACTGCATCAAGACGGTAACGGACTTAGAGCTTAGTGCTCAAACTGCCTCCCGACGAAATACTTGACGGTAGTACCGGGAGGGGAACGGTACGTGACAGTAGGAGGTTTAGTGCAGGTTAAAGTCCCACACTGACGGGGTGAAGGCTTTCGATGCTTACTCCTCGTAAAACAAAAAAAAAAAAAACAAAAAAAAAAAATAGTAACAAACGCACTCGGTCGCGGTGGCTACAATAGGTAGACACCCCGGCGATGCTCTTCGCTGTTCAATACAACCACATTATCGTCGCAGTGACTTCATAAGCAAGCTGCACTGGCGACGCTCTTCGCACATCACCTGATCGCTATGGCTATACCATAAATAGCGGTCAGCAGCATTATGCAGATATCGCGGCACACGGCGATGCTCTCCTTATCAACAACTCCGTTTATCATTGTACTTAGCTATGTTTATCTTCGCAAATCGCTCTCAGCCACTGCATATCTGCAAGAAAGGCAAAGCGATGCTCTTAGTAATAAGGAAAACGGTACCATTATTTGATGGGTCACTGATGAAATGTAAATATGTATGTATGGACAATATGCAAATTTCAAGGCCATCGATCAACGGCACAAATCATAATAATATTTTAGTATATAAGGGGCGAGTGAGTTTCATTCGAGCTAACAGTCCACTAAGCCTTGTTCATGAATAAATCGCATCGTTATTATACCATTGTGTTTTTTTTGACGTTCAACATTTTCGTTTGGGCAACAGCAAGTGGAAACGCCCACTTGCGCATCCAACATCTTTCTCCCTTCCTGCGTTCTTCCAAAATACAACTATAGATTAAGGAGTGTCAAAATTTAGCTGTGAGTAAGTACAGAACCTTTAATAATTGAATCATGACGTTCATCCATAAACACTTCAAAGACAATAGGGGTATTCCCAGTTATTATTTAATATTTTTTAAGCGATTTTGGATTTACATTACACTCAACGGAACCTTGTATTAAAATACTGATACCATGATAGTTGGCGCGAATGTCAGTATCACCCCTCCAATGGCTTGGGCAGAGCACAATCAAATTTCAACCATAAACTGAGTGTGTCCGGACGTCAGTCACCAGGTCGCCGTTGTCGTTTTTGCAGGAATTTGCCCCGGTCTTGAAACCTACTGTAAGCAGTTACACCTTCTGAAAGCCCTTCGCTCTTAGGCATTTCAGACTCTTCGTTCTTCTCGTGAAAAATACGCCTCACAATATCGCTCCCGCCAAACTCGCTTTGCGCCCGATCGCATCGGAGCCCTGGAAACATTATCTTTCCACTCCAAGGCGGCGTGACATTCCTTATCGCTCCAGTTGTTCTTTCGGGCTCGTTAAAACGCATTGGATCGTTCCGCCGCGGTACGTATAGAGCGAGATGTAGTCCCATTGTTTTGAAATATCGTTGTGCTAAGTGATCTCATGGAACAGGAGTCAAATAGCGAAGGATGCGATTGTCTATTGTGATTGCAGCACAGAGGCGTGTGCGGATCAAGGCTGCAACAAAATAAAGATCCCAGTCAATGTTAGCTCTTCAGACCGTTCGTACAACAAGGGCACTGGAAGCATGCCTTCCGTCTATCACAACATGGTCGATTTGATTTCGGATTTCCTTATACTGGAACCTTCGTACCCCGGCGAAATATATCAGTTTTGATCCGTTATCAGACGTTTCGTCGCGGAGACTGAGTTTTCCGACTAAAGACGCCCTCCTTGTCCACCTTGGCATTAAAATCGCCAAGTCCGATTTTTATTTCGTGGCGTGGGCAGACATCGAACGTGTGCTCAAGGAGTTCGTAGAAGCAATGTTAAGTCAGAACGTCCCTGCGCGAAGTGGGCTCAAATCAGCGAGTTGTCATTTGTCCTCCGAAGTGAACGCAGCGCTGTAGTATACGTCGCTTTCTTCCCTTGTACAGTCCATTGCATTATTTGGATGGTGGTGATGTCAGCCTGTGCATTGCCGAGGATATCAACCAGCCGGGCAGAGACATTTCCTAATTAAGGGTTCGGATATTCCAGGAGCAAATATCTTCAAATCATGGTGCTTAAAACGTTTGCCGTGGTCTTCATATAAAAATGGGATTCCTATTTGTGGCCGTCATTGCTACTTGTGTTTTAAACAGCGCATCCCAAACCCTGCGCACAACCATATTACGGAGCGTTTGAAATTTGTACATTAATATAGCGAGCCGAATTCTTCTTAATATCGTAAATAAGGTTCTAACGAGCGTATTGTGTGAGAGACTAAATCCCAGGGCTTTAGACCTGGTAAATTTAAGAAGATAACATAGGTAACTAGATATTAACTTTACGCCAAATCTTGGAAAAAAAACCCGAGAAAGAAAATTCGACATGCGCCATCTTTTTATCGACTGCAAACTGGCTGGGTCAGGCACCATATTTTATAAAAGTGTGCAACTGCTTGCGTATGCCGATGACATTGATATTATTGGTCTTAACAGTCGCGTAGTTCTGCCATTTCCAAACTGGATAGTGAAACGAAGCGATTGTTGGCAGTAACAAATTAGAAAAAGTAGAGAACTTTGTATATGTACCTAGGAACCAACATTAACATCTATAATAATGTCAGCCTTGAAGTCCAACGGAGAATATCACTTGCCAACAAGTGCTACTATGGACTGGGCAAAAAATACGACGCATGGACGATGAAGACATCAGTGTTCTTGGTGTTTGAGTGAGATTCTTCGAAACTTTACACCTTTGCCATGGCGACGTTTGGAAGATGTACGAGCTTCACAAGGACATAGACATAGTGCAGCGAATTAAGATCCAGCGACTCCGATGGCTAGGTCATATCGTTCGAATGAATGAAAGCCCTCCAGTATTCCATGTGGTATCCGCTGGTAGTGGCAAAGGAAAAGGGGGACCTCCTCTACGTTGGAAAGTAAGCATAATGCCCCGAAAAAGCGAAAATATAATATTTTATTGCTGATAATTGTCAAAATCAATTTGCTGAGCTGAACGATAAACTTTAATACACATAAATAAAAAGATATTTGATCGAGTAACGAATTTGTAGATGAAAACAACAACGTTCGACGATTCAAGCATATTTTTTGTTGTGATCTGCTGTGAGAAATGTACAAAATAAAAGTCACAATTAAAACAGGGTCCAACACCGTTGTATCTGCAAATTACGTATATTTTATTGTTGGATTACACCATGATCTGTTTGTACGCAGGTCTGGGACCCACCTCGTTAAAAATTAACTCCAACGAAAAGCAGAAAACAGCTTCGAATGAGACCCTTTGACCTATGAATATCCGGTCCAGTGAACTACCCTGTGAATTCTACTGATAGTTTTTTTTAGCATCATAAAACACTAAAGGAGTGTCACTTCAGTCCTTGGCCGGAAATATATCCGGGTCGTTCCGGTATCGTAGACCGAAGGAACGGTTGTTGTTGTAGCAGCATAAAACATGCTAAAGTGCCTTCTTGTTTGTTTTTAAACCATCTTTACAGAAGTGCGTTACGTTCCATAGGTATGAAACTCGCATTATACGTTAGTAAGCTAAGTTTGCAAAACAAAATACGTGGTAAAAAATCAGGATTACCTTACTGATCCTGGTAAAAATAATGCATTTTTAAACCCAAACAACTCCAGTGAACTCGACATTTTTATTAAATAATCCAAAATATATAGTATGTACAATTTATATAATATATGTAAATATTTAAAAAGCATTTATAATATATGTATGTATAAAAGTAATGCGTTTAGTTTGTGTGAAACGAAATTTTAAATTACAAACTCCGAATATTTAACCTTATTACACTTACCATAAGTGCAGCAAAGTATTGCATACATACTTACATATGTATATATTATGTATGGGCACAATTTAAGACTAGTCTACATAAAGTTTTCGCGTTAGCTTTAACTGCAGATATGAATACATAATATATGCATGAAATCGAAGTTGTCATCATGAGTTTCCATGTTTCGGCGTGAGAAAATGTAAACAAATAAAATTAAATAGCTATTTTTAAAACACAATTTGTCAGGCCTGTTCTGCATTTTGATTTTGACAAATTTCGTGTGAATCGGAATGTATAAATCCCTTCTCCGATCTGTTGTTAGTTTCTTCAGCTCTGTAAGGATCAGAATTTATTATTTTCTTTTCAGGGAATCAGAGACAGTGCTTTAAAACCAAAAAAACGTCTCGCTGTCGATGTATAGCAATGATATTCATTGTGATTCCGACAAATTAGGCAAATGCAAAACAGGTCTGTATATAAACCCTCCGCTGCTCACTTGTTCTATTGTTACACCAAACGTCTACTATCGCAGACAATTTTTGTTTTAAAAAAGGACACATCATTTTCGAAATTTAAATTATGATATGGCTTCACGATTATTTGCAAAAAAATATTGAGGTACAACACACTTAAAATGAAAACGAAGAGATAGCACTATTTTAAAAGGAGTGCCTTCGAATTTAGACCACGTGACCATTGTAGGGTAATGAACACGTTAATGTAAATACGGACAATTAAATATTTAACGTGATTAGTGTATCACACACTCGAGAAGCTGTCAAGGCGGTTTACAATGAGTTAGTTGCATGCAGACGGGTCTTTACTAAAGTAAAACTTGTACACTATTTATAATATTATTTCATTTTTGAAACTCCTATTTAACTCTTTGTGCGGTAATACGATGCTGTTTAATAACATATTCTCAGAAGGTACTTGCACAAAACAGCCTGTAAATAAAAGAGAAAAAAATTAAAGTGTTGGTTACTATAAGGATGTAAGTAAGATATGTAAATAAGACGTTGTTGCTCCAGAAATAAACCTATTTCAGGAGGATATGTATCTATAAATATTGCACACAATAAGAAAAAATTTACACGCAACTTTTCGGGACTAGTATTGGGTTGACATCCATATTCGACTTCTACACAATTTCCCTTGATTCTGCCTAACGCGGCGTTCAGACAGCGCTTCATTGAGTAAAATAATAAATTTTGTCAACCCATAATACCAATATACAAGCTGGCGCAAAAGTAAACTTCCGATGTTTTTTGGCTGTAATTTAAAGAAAAAATGAAAAAGTTTGATTCTTGTGGATTATTTTTTTTGGTCGCCGCCACAGTTGATTGTCATTTGAGCCCTTTTTATGGCATTTTCCATCACTTTGGCCAAAACTTCCGGCGATAGGTCCTCACATTCTTGACGGATATTGTCTTTAAGAGCTGCAAGAGTCTGAGGCTTGTTGACATAAACCCGCGACTTCAAAAAGCCCCACAAAAAGAAGTCTGGAGCGGTCAAATCAGGCGATCTTGCTGGCCAGTGCAAATCGCCAAAACGGGAGATTAAGCGCCCGGGAAATGCATCCTTCAGCATATCGGTTATGGCACGTGCAGTGTGTGCCGTTGCACCGTCCTGTTGGAACCACATGTTTTCCAATCCCAATTCATCAAGTTGCGGCAAAAAGAACTCGTTGATCATTGCTCTTTAGCGCTCACCATTCACAGTAACCGTTTGGCCCGCGACGTCTTCAAAGAAAAAAGGTCCGATGACTCCTCCAGCGAAAACAGCACACCATACAGTGACTTTGAGCGGGTGTAATGGCTCTTCGTGGGTTGCACGCGGATTTTCAGTGCCCCTGAAGCGTAAATTTTGCTTATTTACGTACCCGCTAAGATGGAAATGGGCCTCATCACTCATGATTATTTTTGATGAAAAATCATCTTCCTCTTGGTGGTGATTAAGGATGGCTTGAGCGTATGTTAGACGCGATTGGCGGTCAGCAGCTAACAGCTGATGCATCGTCTGGACTTTATACGGAAACATCTTCAAATCTTGTACCAAAATTCGCTGTAAAGACCGTCGACTGATACCCATTTGCGTGGCACGTCGTCTGGTCGATGTCGACGGCGCTTCTATGACATCCTCGGCTACAGCAGCAATATTCTCTGCAGAACGGCTACTCCGGGGTCTGCCACGCCTGGCAGCATCTCGTGTTGTGCCAGTCTCTTCGAGGCGAGCGGCTAAACGTCGCAGTGTTTCATGTATGATATAAAACTTCTCTCTTTTGCTTGCTGCGAGAGCCCATGATCTCACATTTTGGGCTGGCAACAAAGCCGATTCATGGGCTACTGAACGGCTGGCACGCAAAAAGGTGGGCTACCAGAGGCTATAGTTTTTATTTGGAAAAAAATAATCGAGTAAATGTTATTTTTTTATAAAATGCGCCCGAAATACCTAAATTAAGAGTTAAATTTAATATATGAGTTTTTACAGAGCAAAACGAATTTTATTTACATACAAATATTGTATTCATATTAAAAATATAACCCTAAAACTATTTTTTTAAAGCAAACTTGGTATAAATTGCATTTTAATATACATGCTTATACATGTATATTTATACGAAAACCCGCTATATCTTAAATTATTTTTTGAATGCATATATACAAGTTTTTGCAAAATATGAACTTCTGCGATATTTTATTTGTTTTCATATTGATTTCATATTTATAAATGAATTTTTGGCATAAAGGTAAATAATATCTCTTACATATTCTCATTTTAATTGCATTTTCACTTATTCTGTTACCAAACCTCAACGTTGGCGAAGAAACTGTAAAATCTCCAAAAAAATGCAATAAAAACACCCAGATACATTTCTTACAGAGTAGCTCTTTTGGAAAATGTTATAAAAAATACGCATTTTGACAGCGCTCTCTCGAAGCAAAGAGTTTCGTATCATATTATCTTTGGTGTTTACTACACAAATGTGAAAACAGAACTGACATTAGGGGCCAATCGCAAAATTTATAGCATTTTCTGATAGGAGGATTACTTTTGCGCCACCTTGTACTTTAACATTTGCAAATTTGTCCGTACTTCATGTCATACATGCCGTCATATATACCATCGCATCGTATATACGCTGCTTAAGCGATAGGCGACTTTGGCGGCTGAGGGAACTACTTATGTATGTATTTAGAAAATGATACTACTAGTATTGCCAGATGCAAAGCGACATGACGTTCGAAAAGTTTGACATTTTTTAGCATAAGTCTCTTCAGTCAACTTCTGTCAATTCGCATTAAACATTGTTTTTTGTCAAGTTGAAAAATTCAATTCATTGAAAAAATGAAATTATCTCGTGAAAATTCTCGTGCCATGATTTTTTACGCCTTCCGAAAGGGGCTAACTCAACAACAGTGTTTCGAATCACTTCATTCAACTTTTGGCGATGAAGCACCATCCAAAGCAAGTGTTTACAACTGGTACAATGAGTTCAAGCGCGGACGAGATTCGCTCAAAGACGATGAGAAACCAGGTCGTCCAAAATCGGTTGTTGTGCCAGAAAACATCAATGCGGTGAGAAAACTGAATGAGCAAGATTGTCATGTGTCATATCTCGAGATAGAGGCAACCCTAGGCATATCGGCGACTACCATACATGAGATTTTTCATGAACATATATGTAGGTGTGCGGAAGCTGTGTGCGCGTTGGATTCCACATAAATTGACAGACGCTCAAAAAAGGACTCGCGTCGATTCGTGCCGAGAAATTATTGGAAAATTCGACTACATCGTCACAGGTGATGAATCGTGGATATATGCGTTTGAACCCAATACCAAAAACCAATGAACTCTTTCAATTCGAAGAAAATCCAATGAAAGTTGTGCGAACGCGAATCGCTGCGAAGCAGATGGCGGCGTGTTTTTTTTCGGTAAATTGCGAAAGACCAATCAAAAACGACGAATCATTTTGCACCACGACAATGCGAGCTCACACACATCACTTGAAACAAAAGCGTATTTGGACACTTAAAAGATCGAATCGATGGGTCATCCGCCATACAGACCCGAGCAGGCTGCGTCTAGTATACTGACATGAGATGTGCATAAATATATTTGATGGTACATATTCAACAAGAATTTCTGAGAGTATACATATCTAACGCCTTCTATTATTTTTGCTGTCCTATGATACCTTCAGCCTTAAGTCGAAATATTGACTCAACAAATAACTAAAATAATATATTAAGGGAATGTCACCGCTTGTGGCCATGCTCCGGTTGTGGCCACATTTGGATAATTTTCGCCAGGAGGCAGATACAATCAATATAGCAGTTCTTGTTTTTGCCCAATATCAGTGCGTTCATTTCGTGCTGACTCCGAAGTCAAAGCATCCATATGATCTGTAGCTACGGTCGGTGGCATTGTTTCGTGCGTATTAGTCAACGCTTATGTAAATACTTATCTTGTGAAAAATTCGACAGATTACACTCCGTTACTGCAAACAGATGAGTAAAATTATGTATGGAAATGTAAAACAATACATTACGTGATTGTGTATTGGTTGGAGCAAAAAGTTCGATTCAGAAAATTTGCTCGTTTTTTTTTTGACAGCAAAATGACACCTGTTGTGGCCACCCACTTTTCATCGCTAAAAGGGGCGAATTTCTCTATAAAACCGTTCAATATCGTTGTTTATGTTAACGTAACCTCTCTGAGCGTATCGGGGAGGTTATCTCGATGTATATATAAATGTATGTATGCAAAAGAGCGGAACCTTAACCGGCGGAAAGGAGAGGGGACAATTTTGCAAAACTTTTATGAAGAAAAACTTATTTTCTTGCTTTTTTTGGAATAACCTGAATTCTAACAAGTAAGGAAAGCTAAATTTGTTCCAATAAATACTGAAAAACGAAGTTTTTTGCATTTTTTTAAATTTCCGTTATATGGAAGTTGGGCCTGGTTATGGTCGGATTTCAAAAATTTTTGCCGGCGATGATAGTGATATCAAGGACAATATGTTCACCAAATTTTGTGACGATACCTTACATCGTTATTGAGTGGGCGTGAATATGTGGTTATTGACCGGTCATGACCATTTTTAATACCAACCTACCCTGTCCAAAGAGCTACCTATGTACCAAACAACCGTTATGCGAATAAAATTATAATACCCTTGTGTACAAGAACGCTCGGGTATAAAAATGAAGTGCCCAATTGTCCGCATGTAATTGAGAAAAAAGAATTTAATAGTCAGGAAAAAAAATTTCCTACATTTTTACGAATTTATTATCCCCCTTTGTTTTAGTTATGCCATTCACAAACATTAATTTCAATGCATAAATCAAAGCCTTTAAGCGGTGGAAAATCGACAATTTTTACATATATGTATGTATGTAATATTTATATATTGACAGTATCAACAAGTGCAGTCAGCAAACATTACAGTACAGATATGTATATAAAATTAGAAAAGGAAAACCGAGTAACCGTAAGTCAAAAATGACACTTGAATTCAAAAGAAAATCCAGTGGCGGTACGCTTAGAAGGTTTTTGAATTTTCCTGTATTTTGTGAAATTTTTGAATACAATAAATTGCAGAAATGTCGCTCAGATGCTTTTTATGTGAAAAAAAATAGATAAAGCAAAAAATATAGGTTTGCATGCGTAAGTGTTTCGTTACAAGTGCATTACAAGAGTTTCATTGCGCTGTCTATCTATGTTAACAATGTTGTTCGCTATATCTCTGGATTTGTGGCATCAAAAATTCAAAATAAAATAATATGTCCAATCTGTCAAGACCAATTGCTAGGCGATGAAATGTCATCGCTCGTAGCACACACAAGTATAGTACAACATCACAAAAAATTGTTAGACAATTACTGAACAAAAGCCCGGTCAAAACTGCAAAATTAGTTTTAGCGAATAAAATTTTCCAAAATTTTGGACGATCACAATGCGATTGAAACTTTATTTAGCAATGACGTACTAAACAATCACCGCACTCAGTAATTTAAAAAAGTTATAGGTTTTTATTTCGATATTCGTTTTTTTTTTTATAGCGAAAAATCTACCGACCAGAAGGTTTACATTAGAAATAAATTCACAAAATTAATATTGTTTCGCAACCAATAAGTGGCTTAGACAAAAAATTAATTAATGTGAGTGGTTTTACGGAGACTTATATTCAAAAAATTCAAAATGAATAACATTACGAATATTGTAAAGGGACACAATCTTTGCCACTATAGTTTTTTTGTCTCTTTAGTTGAATAATCAATGAGTAAATTTTTACTCAGTTAAAACTGAATTTATATAAATAAAAAATTGTTAATCATTATAAATGAAATCGTGTTTGTTTGATTTCTAAGTAGATACGAAATAAAATTTTAATACTTCATCAGCACACTCTATTTTGTAGGAGTAAATTTCGTGAAAAAGGGTATAAGCCCCCCACAGTGAAGCAACCTTCTTCAAATTCATTTTTTGGCGCAACTGCACATATGTCAAATTCGCTTTTATGTCTTTGTCATATGTATTCACAGATACTAATATATGTAAAACCTACGCATGCGAACACCGCACATTTGTACTAAAACTATCTCCCTTTGATGGCTGAATAGGTTACTGCCAATATATAAGTATTATATACTTATATGAATTTTAATTTTCATTTATTTGCCTTTTCATATTTGTAAATTTTATTGTCTGACGGCTTAATTGCTATACTTATTCTTATTGTTTATGTTACTGAAAGCTTTAAAAATAATTAAAATATTATTTTCTTAAACTTATGTGAGGTTTCATTTCATATTCATCCATTTTTAAGGTATTTTTGAGGGGTGGCCACGACCGGGGACAAAATTGGGGCCAATATGGTCGCCTGGAACTAGCAGGACTCAGTGGTCAAGAATCGAGACGTGTCAAAACGCCGCACTCAGGCGACGGGATGTCTCCTGATGACGCATGTGGAGCATCTCTATCATGAGGTTAACGTGCTCCCATTGCAGGAGCACAACTTGATGCTCACAAAGCAGTTTCTTCTGGGATGCCACCGTCCGGGGCATAATAACAGAGACTTGCTTGCACTGGAGCCGACACTTAGGCACATCAGGGGACACGTACTCCTACCACTAGACCCAAGGACGTACCGACACTATCTAGGAGACATTCACAGGCAGTCGGTTTCCAAATTTATCGACACCCGCCCTGTAAATGATGTCCTGGGCGTCCAACCACCACCTGTAGCAGCTCAGGAGCTCCAGCTGCCTCGTGAGACCCGCGTCACTCTCGCTCAACTCCGATCTAGATATTGTAGCAGGTTCAACTCCTACCTATCAAGGATCAACCCCGACACCCCCAACACTTGCCCGGCATGTGGAGAGTCTCCGCATCTATTCACATGCCCGGCCAAACCCACTCAAGTAACACTCCTCTCCCTATGGTCCGACCCTTTTGAAACGGCTCGTTTCCTCGACCTCGTTAGTTGAGCTTGACGATAATGATTGAGGCAGCCCGTCAACCCTGTGGGGCCGCTACAACAACAACAACTTTGGTTATGGCTCAAAAGGCCAACTTTGTTAACAACCGGTGATATTGAGCTCATCAAAAATCGATATATTATATATCTTAGTTACGACCAATAAAACTAAAAGGGCAATTTTTTTCTTTTTTTGTTGTTGTTGAAGTTTCCGACAGGGTAGGAATCTATTGAATTTTTGATGACAGAAAATCATTCCAAAATTCAATAAATTGGCCATGTTCAAACTGAGAATAGAAAGACACTTCAAATGTCTACAAAATCATCAACAAAGGTTATGACATCAAGTTCTTGACAAGGGATGACGGAAAATTGTTCCAAAATTCAATAAATTAACAACGGAGAGCACACCGAGAAGAAAAAGACACTTCAAATGTCTACAAAAACATCAACAAAGGCTATGACATCAAAATCAAAAAACGCATAAAACACTACCAAGAGTCGTCACAACAATTAACAAGATTAGAGGAGTCGACAAGGTTCCTAGTAAGATGCAGGATAAATGGCGTAACATCGAATTTCATCAACAGCGCAACAAAAAACATAATTTACAACATTACATCGGTACTTCAAATACAATGACAAAATATACGAACAGCGTTCGGGAATGCCAACGGGATCACCGACATCACCAGTTTTAGCCGTCATTGTCATGGAAGAAATTTTTAACAACTTTGAGGTGGACTGTGTCAATAAACCCGGACTACTCACAAAAAAAGGGGGATGACTTATTCGGGATTCATGTGAGAATGACAAACATCAATTTACATATAAAAACATGAGAGAAAAATAATTATAAACACGGCCAAAAACTTCATAAGGCGGGTTTTCTCCATCAGTGACAGATTTTACCACAGAAAGAATTTTTTTTTCATCAAAAAGACCCTATAGAACAATGAGTTTCCTTACCAATTAATTAAGTCTTATTCGCAAATATGACCGACCTAACACGGAAAACGAAAGGCATATGTTGGCAGACAAGGTGTACAAAGCGGCAACGTTTGTTCCAAGATTGTCGGAGAGAATGAAATATTGTAATCTATATGAAAAAGATAAAGTCCAATTAGCCTTTACGTACGATAATACTTTACGAAACATTTTCAGCAATATGAAAGACAAACTCCCGAGACAAGAAAAATCGAATGTGGTATATAGGATTCCATGCAATGGCGACGGGTCCTCGTATGTGAGAAAGTATATGTTGGGACAACGAAATCGAAACTAAAGACAAGGATATCCGCTCACAAATCGAATATAAAATTAGGAAACAACTCTTCTGACAACAAAACTGCATTAATAATACATTGTAAAGATACCGGACACCGAATTTTAAGAAAGTCACCATTTTAGAAGAGTAGAAAAATTACAACAAAAGATTCATATTGGAAATGCTTTACATTGTGAACTCTCCGAATGACATAAAGATGAATTTCAAAACGGACACCGACAATTGTGCACATGTCTACTGTAACGTAATATTAAGACACAGCAAATGGACACCGGAGCGAGGTTGGTAGGCGGTAAGCCTAAATAACAAATATTCAAGGCATATCAGGACATAGTGCAACAGCCGTTCCAATTCCAAAACCGTCCCATATTTAATTTTGTTTACAATTACTGTACTTTTATTTGTTTACATTTTCACGTGTTGTTGTTCCTACATGCTTACTAACAATTATGGTTATTGCATTGTATACATTTTTGGCGTATGTTCGTTTATCTCCAATTCTTAAACAATTAGGCGGCCGTGCGCGTAAGAAGCCAACCGGCCGTGCGTTCAAGCCGTTCGGCTTTCGGAGTAACCCGAACGCGAAGGCGCACAGCCGTCCATCCCAACGGCAGCCCGCCACCGGCATCGATTTGGTTGGGCCAGTTAACAGACTACATCCGGAAACCGCGCACGCGACTGCACACCATATCGGTTAATAAATATATCTATCTAGCTACATATGTACATTGTAATTTTAATAAGTTGAATTAATTAATGAAAATTTTTAGCAAATTCGAATACAAGTGGTGACTCATTTAGTTGAAAGTGAAGAAAGTGGTGAGTGCGACAAGAGACCAAAGTGGATTAATTATTGGTCCTTCGCAGCCAACCTTGACCCAAGCCCTTTTGGCAAATATCACAAATATAAAGCACTCGTTCGTTCGCAACAACAAAAAAAAAACAGTATTGTGTAAAATAAAACATAAAAACCACAAAAATTTTACAAAAAGTTACGAGTGCTACAAAAACAAAAATCTGTGAACAAAAACTGAACAACAACAAAGAAAAAAAGTGTGCAAGCGTGCTAAAAACAAAAAAAATTGTTCGTTCGCAACTCTGTACGCACAAACCATAAATTTCTCAAAAAAAAAAGGGTTATTTAGTGCTACAAAAGTGATACAAAAAATTATCAAACCATATTTTTTCAAACGCGTTTTTTGCAAAATTTGATCAACAAAATCAGCGGCAACAACGGCAACACCTTTAAGTGGCAACAGCAGCAGCATTTGCAACAACAACATTTGCGGCAACGTCTCCCAGGATTTGCGGCAACAACAGCGTCAACGACCAACACAAAGGGACGTACACAACCACATTCATATACATACATAAACATACAAAAAAAAAGGAAGCTGTAAGTAGTCAAATTTTTAATTTTCTTTAAAAATTTTAAACAATAAAATATCCTTCATTCCCTTGAAGGTTATATTGTTCTAAACAAAACTGCCAGTGAGTGCTTATGCACACATGTACATACATAGGTACGTAGGCACATGCATGTATGTATAAAAAGTCATAAAGGGCATTTTCCGTCAAGCCAAAACTGGTTTTAATAAAATTGCGGATATTTTCTTACCGCGAAAACCTTCATTTCGGTAATTTGCCGCTATTAATAAATATAAAAAAGTTGGGGAAAATAATCCGTTTTTACCCAAAAAGCGGTATATATGTATATATTAATTTACCGCCAATTTATACATGTATAAATATATATACATACATACATACATATACGCATGAATGGTACATAATTAAAAAATATTCCGTTGCAGTTTTAAATGCCTACTGTCCCACTGTACATAATAAAATATCAGCAGATTACTTTCCCTACTTACCAATTTCTGCCGTTGTTCGCAAAGGTCGCTGAACTTAGCCAAAGTGCCGAAAAAACATAATGGCATTTTTTCCATATGCCAATTACATATCCGCGCCTACGCACATATGTATATTCACTCTTGCGTATTACATTATCTGATAATATTCGCTAAGCACCCAACTCTTTGTAACGAAGAGAGTGGCTATAATTTTTCAAATAATTCAGCCACCACGCAGCCAACGCTCTTTCTATGATCTTGGCTTCTCTTTTTTAACTACTTCGCTTTACTCGGCCGCACTCACCAAGCTAAGAGAGTTCAAACAAAGCGCGCTCACGACTCACCAAGTGCAGTATCCACTACTCACCTCAGCGTTGAGCGGCTTTTGGGTGTATACATTTGCACTCTCCCGCAAACATACATACACTTCGACTTGTCAACATAAATAAATATTCACAGCTGAGCCATTACTCTGGCTTCGTATGTAATCTACATACACACATACGTACGTGTTTGCTTACTTGCGCGCAAATATTTCTACAAACGTACATATGATATTAGCATATACATGCATGCGAACAACGTAAATTGACACCGAAATTCCAAAAGATATTCTAATATTTAGACACAAAGAAGCAACCCATTAGGGAATTTTTCGCAACCAAAAGGTGAAATTTAGCAATATCTTTCAGGTGTTCAATCTTATATATATTATACACATATCATACAATTTACATACATACATACGTATATAATATATATATATATCTTTAAACAAACATACGCATATTTCCACTACGTTCATACATATATAAAAGTGAAAGTGTTTGCGTTCTTTTTTTGTGTTATATAAAATAAAAAATCCAATTCGCGGATTTTAGTTTGGCAGTCCGGTTTCCAAGCATCCAAGTTTAATACATACATACAAACAAAAAAAAAAAAAAAAAAACACAAACACCGCCACAAAACCTTAGTCATTTGCAGGTTCTCTGTGGCACTAAGTGCAAATTTTTCGAGTAATTAAGGGTTTTTTTTTTCATAAACTCCCGCGCAATCTTATCGGCTACATATTTTCTTACGAGTAATTTTTTCTCGGCTTATCCCAAATGCCACTTGGACACAGTCCACCAAAAATGTCAGACATTGAGACACGGTCAAAAACCGCTGCGCTAGAAGCCAGCGTGAAAACGAAAACTAAAACTTTTGACCCCTCCGCGCAAAAGTTTATAGCGGAAAGTGACAGTCTCATGAGATACTGTGCACGATTCAGTGATGCGCCAATTCAAGACCACACAGAATCGTATCTCATGATAAAAGACAAATCAATAGATGATTGTTGGGCACGGCTTCAATCGGTTTATGATATGGTTTTTTCAAAAACAGATGATATCCTTCCGGATAATTTCAAGAATGCTGTTGAAGGCAAATACTATGCTTGCCTTGAACAATATGAGGTGACCAAAGCAAGAATTGCTGATCAACTCACGTTGATGAGAGCAATTGCTGAGCCGAGACCACCATCCCGCGTGGAACACCCCTCGGCGGAGGCAAACGTCTGCCTACAAGTCCCACCTTGTGACACGGAGACATTTTATGGTGGTTATGAAGAATGGCCCGCTTTTCGTGACATGTTCACAGCGGTATACATCAACCATCCGAAGCTCTCCCGTGCTCAGAAATTGTATCACCTTCGATACAAAACCCAAGGAAAAGCCGGCTCAATTGTAAAGCAATATCCGCTTAGCGATGACAATTTCGAGCTGGCATGGGAAGCTTTGCGGTCACGATACGAAAACAAACGTATCCTGGTTGACAACCAGATCAAGATTCTTATGACTCTGCCCACGATCCAAACCGAAAATAATGATCAACTTCAGAAGCTGCAAACCTCGATAAACAACTGTCTGTCGATTCTTCATTCCCAAGATGTTAAGACAGACAGCTGGGATCCCATCTTGGTATACATATGCTCATCAAAGCTGCCCGAAAACACATTGTCACTTTGGAAACAATCTCTCTCTTCCCGAAGAGATTTACCCACATGGTCTCAAATGGATGACTTCCTTACTTCAAGATACGAAGTAGTCGAAAGATTGAATCGGCTTCATCCAAGCCAAAGTAAAACAAAACCTGTCACTCATCAAAATGCGTCGCAAAGCAGGCCCTTTAACAGGACCAACGCTTTCGTGGCAGAATCGACGAGAGAAGTAGCCTGTGCCTACTGCAACTCTCCTCATCTGATTAGAGTCTGCCAACAATTCAAACGAATTTCGGTTCCGAACCGTATACAATTCGTAAACCAAAGCAAGTTGTGCAAAAACTGTCTTGCTAATTCTCACAGCACTAATGAATGCCCGAGCAAGTGGTCGTGCACACATTGCCAACAACGGCATCACTCACTGTTGCACGTCAATCCAAAGCCACAAGCTCGCCGCTCTAGTCCGAGAAACTTTGGTGCCTCTGCGCAACACACTACTGCCACCTCGACATCTCCCGCTCGAAAAGTGCAGTCAAGCTCCAATTCAAGCGAGCAGCCGTGCTGTTCCAGACAGGCACACATACAATCATTGCATGCAGCCAATGACAGCAAAATTCTCCTTCCAACTGCCATGGTCGCAGTGGAACACGAAGGGGAATTGTTTCAACTTAGAGCCTTAATTGACCAAGGCTCACAAAGGACTTTTATTTCCTCTAAAGTTCAAAAACGGTTGAAACTTCCATTCGAACATTCCAACTTCGAAATCTCTGGCATGGGTGGACACGTCGTCCAAAACTCATCCAAACTTTGTCCTCTTACACTGGTTGCATCCAAAACCAAGCAAAGGATAAAAGTTCAGGCTATTGTGTTACCACAATTAACGAGGCATATGCCAACATTCTCCATTAGCCATGAACACTGGCAGCAGTTCAAAATCCTTGAGCTCGCTGACCCCAATTGCCACATACCAGCACAGACTGATATGGTCATTGGCAGCGATATTCTTCCACACATCCTGCTGGAAGGTATACAAAAGATTTGCGATACCATACTTGCGCAAAAGACAATATTTGGCTGGATTCTTAGTGGTCAAATAACGGAAAGGTTGTGTCATTCTCGACACAAGTAGAAGAATGCTCGAACGCAGACATCAGTTTACAACTGAGAAAGTTTTGGGATGAAGAAGAAATTCCACAGCCTCCGCAAATTTCTCTGGAGGATCGGGCATGTGAGAATATGTATGCAACAACAACGACACGTGCTCCAAACGGTCGATACATTGTGCGACTTCCATCCAAGGAAGATTTCCCCAAAAAACTCTTTCTTGGCCATTCTCGGTCTGCTGCCCTCCAGCAATTATTTAGCATGGAGCGATCGCTGCAAAAGAAAGGGGACTTGAGCACACTGTACAACGATGTGTTGCAGGAATATCTCGACCTCGGTCACATGGACTACAACAAGCCTTGTGAAATCATATCCGACGGCAAACATTTCTCCTTCTATTTACCGCACCATGCAGTCGTCAAACCAGATAAGGTGACCACCAAAATTCGTGTGGTATTCAACGCCTCCAAAACATCTGGATCAGGAAAGTCCCAGAATGACGCCCTGCACACCGGTCCCACACTCCAACCAGATCTCATGCTACTCATTTTGCAGTGGCGCATGCACAGATTCGTGTTCAATGGAGATATTGAGAAAATGTATCGTCAAATACTCATCCACGAAGACGATAAACATTTTCAGCGAATTTTATTTCGCAAATCGGCTGACTCTCCGGTCACCGATTACAATCTCAAAACCGTCACATTCGGCGTTAATTGTGCGCCCTATCTCGCTATCCGTAGATTACATCAATTAGCTGATGATACGAGAGCGACATTCCCATTGGCGGCGCCAATACTCAGAAACTAGACGTATGTGGATGACATCCTCTCAGGCAGTCATAACATTGACGATGCCACCGAATCACTTTCTCAAGTGATAGAAGCGCTAAAATCAGCTGGTTTCGTATTAAAGAAACTGACGGCCAATCATCCGGCCATATTAGAACAGTTTCCAAAGGAGGATCTTCTCGACTCCAACTTTTTAAAATTTGAGAGCGCTTCCACAACCAAAACTCTTGGTATTCGCTGGAACGCGCTTACAGACAAGTTTTCCTACACCATTCTGCCTATGTCAACAAAAAATGCCGTCACAAAACGACAAATTTTGTCGTCTGTCGCACGACTTTTTGACCCGGCAGGATGGCTGTCGCCAGTGATGATTCAGGCAAAGATTCTGCTTCAAGAACTTTGGCTAGATGGCGTTGATTGGGATGAATGTGCAAAGCCCAAGGCTGTATCAAAATGGCAACAGTTCGCAGAAAATCTACCAGCCATCTGCCAAATCGAAATCCCTCGATGGGTTAATTTCTCTCCGAGGCAAGATACTCAAATCCATGGGTTTTGTGATGCCTCGAAAAAATCATATTGCGCAGCGATCTACATCCGCGTACATACTTGCAACCAAATAAAATCCTCTCTTCTGGTTGCAAAAGGCAAAGTGGCACCAATCAAGACGGTAAGCTTGCCACGTCTAGAGCTCTGTGGCGCAGTCTTACTTGCAAAACTAGTCGCGGTTGTTCGAAAACAACTCGGCTTAGAAGTATGCAACACTTTCTTATGGTCTAATTCAGAGATTGTGCTAGCTTGGCTGGAAAAGCCACCGTGCACATGGAAAACCGTACCTCTCAAATCCGAGAGTATCTTCCGAACGGTACATGGTACCATGTTGCTAGTGCTGACAATCCAGCGGACCTCGGCACCCGCGGTTGCAAACCCCAAGACTTGGCGATTTCCTCGCTCTGGTGGCATGGGCCGAAATGGCTTTCTTGCAACCCGGATTCATGGCCAAAATCAAAAGCGCGCAGCGCATCTCCTCCAGAAAAGCGCAAGATGGAGGCCTATCACGCGCTTGAGGAAGAGGTCGATTTTCTCGACCGGTTTTCATCCTTCTCTCGCGCACTCCGTGTGACTGCGTACATGTTCCGCTTCGTGAACAATGCGCGGAACAAATCTAAGAAGTTAGCCACACTCACTAATCCCAATCTGACCCATGACGAGTTCCAACAAACAAAAACGCGTCTTATCGAGACAGCGCAGTTACGTCATTTTCCGAATGAAAAAAGCGCGCTGCAGGATAAAAAACCCATTAGCAAAAAAAGCCCTCTTCTTGTTCTCAATCCGATAATGGACAAAGACGGTCTGCTACGGGTTAACGGGAGATTGGCGCATGCCACGTTGAGATACAACGAAAGACACCCAATCATTCTCCCAACAAAATCGAGGTTCTGCCAGCTATATTTGGAGTTTCTACATTCGCTGCTTCTTCATGCAGAAATACGATTGATGCTCCAAATGGTAAGGCAAGAGTATTACGTACCAAAGCTAAAACCTCTAATTAAACGATGCATTTTCCAATGCAAAGTGTGCACTCTTTATAAGCAACGAACACGCACACAAATAATGGCCGCTCTGCCCCCTGAGCGTTGTAATTTCTCATTACCATTTTCTACCACTGGCGTAGATTTTGCGGGGCCGTTCCAAATTAAAGCGTCGGTATTAAGATCCACTACGCTTCTCAAAGGTTATGTAGCAGTATTCGTATGTTTTGCCACAAAGGCAATTCACCTCGAGTTGTGCTCTGACCTCACAACCGAAGCTTTTCGAGCAGCGTTTGCCCGCTTCGTCGGCAGACGAGGTTTCCCCTCCAAAATGATGAGTGACAATGGAAAAACGTTCATTGGCCCTCAACGCGCAACTGAACGCGACTTCGTTAAATTTCTTAACGAATGCTCCACAGACATTGTCCAAAAATATGCTCCTCAAGGCATCAATTGGCAATATATACCACCCGGAGCCCCACACATGGGAGGCTTGTGGGAATCCGCAGTAAAAAGCTTTAAAATCCATCTAAAGAAAATCGCTGCATCCCACAAGTTCACATTTGAAGAATTCACGACGATATTGGTGCGAATTGAAGCGGTTCTCAACTCGAGACCTTTGTCCGCACTATCACAGGACCCGGCTGACTTTACAGCCCTTACTCCAGGTCACTTCATTCGAGGTGCACCGCTGTTGGCCATTCCCGAGCCTAACGCTCTCTCTACTTAACCGCTGGGAGAAAGTCAAAGCGCTTCACCATCAATTCAGCCTTAGATGGAAAGAGGAATATCTCAAAGATATTCAAAAAAGATATAAGTGGAAAAATCCAAACCACAATCCTCTACCAGGCGATTTCGTCGTGATAAAGGAGGATTCGCTCCCGCCCACCGAGTGGAGACTGGGACGAATCGAAAGGGTTCACCACGGGCCTGATAACCATGTACGTGTCGTGGAGATCCGCACGCAAAATGGGGTTGTCACGCGCCCTTTAGTTAAACTGTGCTTCATTCCACCAGCGCAGCCTTCGCGCGACTCACAGTAAAGAAGAAAACAAAAATAAATCATATACCATCCCTGTATATTATGGATTTAAACATCTCGCTTTAAATGCTATCCCCAAGTACTTCTCGTTTCTTTGTTTGTTCTTCTACTTTCAGACCGAAAAACCATAATGGCGACACGAAAGGCATGCCCTCTAGCTCCGACCGCAGAGACAGACAAGTGTCTGCAATGCAGACTCTGCCATCGCTACCACGCCATTCGGACCTGTCCAGCCTTCAAGGCAATGAAGCCACCGCAACGGTCAGCCGTAGCCCGGGCGCAAGGGTATTGCGTCAACTGCCTCGCACTCACCCACACCACCGGTGAATGCGATTCGTCCGGCAGCTGCAAGGTTTGCGGGCTCGCGCACAACACGCTGTTGCACATGGCAGCAGCCAGTACTGGGCGCCTAAAAGCGCGAAAACGGCCATCCAACCCGCGCGCAGTCCAAGAAAAGCGCAGGCAACGCCCGAAGCAGGGCAAACGAGTGCCCCAACAGCCATCTAAGAAGGAAGCCACTATCGCGCGCACTGCTGACGGCCTACAAACCCGGAGATATCGGGGACAGAGCACCACCCGTGTGCTAGGCAACACCATCCGCGCCCTGAAAGTGCTGCAGGAGGCACTGACGAGCGCATCCCTGCAGGGCGGGGACGATGTTTAAGCCGCCGCTTAAACAATTAGGCGGCCGTGCGCGTAAGAAGCCAACCGGCCGTGCGTTCAAGCCGTTCGGCTTTCGGAGTAACCCGAACGCGAAGGCGCACAGCCGCCCATCCCAACGGCAGCCCGCCACCGGCATCGATTTGGTTGGGCCAGTTAACAGACTACATCCGGAAACCGCGCACGCGACTGCACACCATATCGGTTAATAAATATATCTATCTAGCTACATATGTACATTGTAATTTTAATAAGTTGCATTAATTAATGAAAATTGTTAGCAAATTCTAATACAAGTGGTGACTCATTTAGTTGAAAGTGAAGAAAGTGGTGAGTGCGACAAGAGACCAAAGTGGATTAATTATGTACCATAAAATATATTTTCGCATATCGCATATGTCAGCCTACCAAGCGCAGCTGACAGTGTAAGTTGTAATAATAATTTTTTTGAGAGTATACATAACCAACGCCATCTATTGTTTTTTGCAGACCTGATGATGTCTACAGACTGAAGTCGAAATATTGGCTTAACAAATATATAAAATAATATATTATTTAATTGTCTTATTTTATTTCGGCCTTGAGCTCACCAAAAATCGATGTATTATATAACCAATTTATACTTTATTGATCTATTAATACAAAAAAAAATTAAAAAGGGTGGCTTCTTATAAATTTTACACATTTTTATTAAATATATTACATATATAGTAGCCCTCTTCGGATGGTATTGAAGAATGAACTGCAAAAAGAACACCCCCACCGATTCTGTCCTTACGTTGCGAAGTTTGAAGCTAACAATGAGTAGCGAATGTATACTATCGCTTGGAAGCACTTAATGTCATACTTATTCTTATTCCCATTGATTTGTTTCTGCAAGAGGCAGCTTCGTACTCCGCAGTAACACTCAGCACATACCCGTGGCGTTGTCCACGTATTTTTTTTTGCGAATGGGATCCGGGCGATTAAGGCATCGAAAGAAATGAAAAGGCTGAGGGATTGGCTGGAGATGCTGCAGCGACAGTGCCATCAAACAGTTAAAATGCGCCAGGCAAAGTGCCTGTTGTGCGGATATGATCAAAAACGTTTTGGACAACTGATTAACCCCTCAAAGAACAATCTGAGAATGCTTACAGGATTTTAACCGAGTAACTGCAGACTTCTAGACCACCCTAACAGGTTGGCAATATAGGTTCCTATGTTGTTGTTGTAGCGGTTACTCACACCCTGTCCGGGGCGACCAACCCATCAATCATTGTCGTCGAGTTCAACGGGAGGTTCAGGAAACGAGCAGTTTCGACGGGGTTGGCCCATAGGGAAAGCGGTGTTAGCTCAGTGGGCTTTGCCGGAAATGCGAATAGATGTTTGGTGTCTTGCGGAGACTCTCCGCATTCCGGACAATTCCTAGGGGTGTCGCGGTTGATTATGGATAAGTAGGAGTTTTACCTACTACAGTATCCAGATCTTAATTCGGCCAGAATGATGCATGACTGCTACAGGTGGAGCTTGGACCCCTAAGGTGGCGTTCACAGTCCGGGAGTATATTAAGTTGGAAACGGATTCCCTGTGGATGTCGTCTAGACATCGTCTGAACGTCGTTGGGTCCAGCGGCTGTCGGATATTAGTCTTGGCCTCGTTCGTCAATTGAAATATATGCCTTCTGATGTGTCTTGGTGGCGGTTTCAACCCGAGCAAATCCCTGTTTGGGTGCCTCTGGCGGTGCATCCCAGCGTGATATTATGCTCTCATATCGGCAGCACGCTAGCTTCATGGTGAAGATGCTCCTCAGGTGACATCAGGAGGCAACCGGTGATCCCTCGACAGGTAATAGCAAACCTCCGAGGGTATTTCTGCCATGAAAAAGCTTCTCATAAAATACATCTGCCGTTCAGAGTCAGCCTTGAGACCTAGTGAAAAATAACTATCTAGTAATAGAATGATCCCATCTGTTAAGTGCATTTGCTGTATTTTTTCTTTTCTTTTTGACAAAAAGAAACTAAAAGTACTAATCACTGCTGCATCTGTATGTAAGAGTTCAAATTAATATGATTTAAAACTTTGTTTACCTTAACAATAGAACATACACCCAGAAAATACCACGTAAACACACACCCGGGATACGTTTGTACCCGGGACCTTATTTTGCGGTTTTTTTAATGCTTATTCAACCGATTTCTATTATTTTTTTTTTAAATATATATTTTAATATATAACAAGTATTTTGTCTTTTGTTTCATTCGAATATTCCTACTGGTTCCAGCGATATGGGCAAATAAAGTCAGGACATGCAACAGTGGATTTTTGTTTTTGTTGTTGTCCTGATAAATGCAAAACAAAATAATAAAATTTATAATAATATACTTGTAGAGTAACAACGAATACACATTTTGGTTTTTATTTCATTGAAATATTCTACCTGGTTCAAAAGATATGTCCAAAAAGGTCGCGCAAGGTATGGGTACGTAGGTAGCAAATACACTGGTATAACTGGTTTTTGTATTTTATATGCAGCTGCAAGGGTTGTTTTCACACGAGGTGTTGTTATAAATGCTGCCTGTTGATATTTTCATTATTTTTTTGGTGCTCAAAAGTGTAAGAAATGAAAATATAAGTGAAAATAAATATAACTGAAGCTATAAATAACTGGATACGAAATGACTTCAAGAAGAAACTAATATTTATCAAGTGCAGCATATAGAAGGTAAAAAATGTAAAATAAGCAACAATGTAAACATATACTAATTTTTTTTATTATGCAGGCTAACTGAGGAACAGCGAGAATCATATATACAATCTTTATTTGATGAAATTTGTGACGATGACGCTCCCTATGACTTTGACTCAGAAGATGAAGAAGAAATTCAAATCAATAACGTCAGGTACTCAGACAAAATATTATAAGAGAACGTTCTGGACCAGCTAGATGCACTGAAATGTTGTCAATTGAGCTGTTTAGTATTTTGCCTCCCTGTGGCAGCCCCACCAGTCGTTGACATTTTGACGGTTCGTTTTGTGCTCATACTTCGGGAGAGCGGATGGTCTTTTTGGGTTGTGAGAGAGACGACGGCTGACAGGCACGCTGAAGTGCGGTTCCACAATATTTTTGTATTTAAGAGCAGCTTTGAATTGTAACATAGAAGTTAATAAACCATTAGCAAAGAATGCAAATGTACATCAATATTAACCTTGCTTTAACATTGGCATCCCTTGCGGGGAACTTCAGGTACTAAATTTGCTGACTTTTATTATTAATTAGTCATGAGCAAACTGTTGCTCTTCGCATAACGGTGTGGAAAAAAAATATATACATAAGCATATGTACTACGCAACCTACTTAGGTATATAACTTATATATACAGCAGAATATTGCGCGAAGGTTACGGTATTCATTGACCTTCGTCAAGGTAAACTTCAAGGAAGGAGTGATTTTTAGGTTGGCCTACCGCACGGCTCCTGCAAACATGAAGGCGCTCATCAAACAACAAACGAGCGCAGCAAATCTAATCGTAAACTTTATGACCAACTTACGCAAAACCGCCAAAAATAAACAAACTAAAGGTTTTTTGATTGGTCGCCGTTCACTGCTGTACCAATATTGGGAAAAATATGTAAAGGGATACGATGACATATCAGACGCAGCTGACGACGCCAACGCACTTGAGATAGCACAGCCGGTTCTTGACTCATACACTGAGATTGAGCGCATTTACACCGAAACATTGGGTGAGTTGAACGATATGATTGAGGCAACTTCCAACCTCCCCACGAATTCAGAGTCATTTCGTTCAACTTCTGCAGTCACTTCCGCTAACGGGTACTCGAGTCAAAATCTTCCACCCATTAAAATACCTCCATTTGATGGTTCCTTTCTGCGTTGGTGTCCATTCAAGGACTTATTTACATCGGTCGTCATCAAATGTCGTAGTCTATCAGACACCCAGCGTCTGCAGTATCTAAAGGACAGTCTCACTGGCGAAGCAAAGAACTCACTCGATAACATTGCCACTACAGACGGTAATTTCGCGGTCGCCTGGGAGTTGCTAGAACGCAAGTTTGACAACAAACGCATTATTATCAACGCACATCTGACCGAAATCACAAATCTGCCCAACATCCAAAAGGAATCAGCTGCCAATTTGAGGGCATTGATTGACAGTGTTACGGCATCGATACGTGCGTTGGAGCAACTCGGTCGTCCGGTAGCGCAGTGGGATGACTGGTTGATCTATACCATCGTGCATAAACTCGATACGGCGTCGGTACGTGCTTGGGAGCTTTCCATTGCTGCCAACAACACCCTTCCAACTTTTGAAGATTTACGGAAGCATCGAAAACCAAACCAAGTCCTTGGAAGTTGTACAAAGCTTCGAGGATTCTAAACCGATAAACTTGCCATCAAAGGAGGCGGCACAGCCCAGATCCAAAAATCAAGGGGTGAAGGGGTATCATACTACCACAACAAATTGCCCATGCTGCTCTAGCAAACATTATATTTTATTTTGCACGGATTTTCGAAACCAAACGGTACAGCAACGATACAGGACAGTTCAACAAGCGAAATTGTGTTTAAACTGTTTGCGGTCTGGTCACAAGTCGCAACAGTGTCCTTCAAATCGTCGTTGTCAAAAGTGCAACTTGGCGCACCACACAATGATACATGAGTATTACACCAACAATGTACCACCCCCACCTATTGCTACGGTTCGTTCATCTGCTAACAGTCCAGCTCGCTTATCGACACATAACGCATCCATCGCTGAAGAGGCTACGCATCGCATTCCGTCAGTACTACTAGGCACCGCGTTAATTGAGGTGCGCTCTGATGCCGGACACATAATGATACTACGTGCCTTAATAGACAGCGGAGCTGAAGCAACATTTATTAGTGAATATGTTGTATCTCAACTCAAATTAGCGAAGTCATCGCTGCGCATACCACTGAATGGAGCAAATGGACAAAGGCTAACTACAACAACGGGCTCGGTGGAGTTTTTACTATGTTCAACGAAATCTGCATTTAAAATGCGATGCACTGCTCTAGTACTCCCACGAGTAGGAAACCCGAGCCCGCCAGTAAACAGCCCTCCGGAACAGTTTATGACATTGTGGCAGCTCGATCTTGCCGACCCTAAATTTAACGTATCGGGCGGTATTGACGTCATTTTAAGCGCTGGTGATTACGCCGCAATTATTCTTAATGGTATTAGGGAGTGTCCCGGGGCGAACGTCATTGCCCAAAATACGCAACTAGGATGGGTAATTTTCGGCAACCTGTCAACTCGAGATAACCAAGCGATAAAGTCCGCCTATGACTGCTATTGTACTAGATTGCAGTTGGATGGACTCCTCCGTCGCTTCTGGGAGCAGGAAGAGGTCATCGTACAACACACCTTAAGTCAAGACGAAATTCGTTGTAACGAATTCTTCGAGTCCACAACGCAACGTACGGAGACAGGCCGTTACATGGTGCGACTGCCGGTGAAAAAGGAGTCAGATCTATCTGGCCTATCAACAACGCGAGGGGCGGCACTATCGTTACTTAATACAATGGAACGCCGCTTAAATCGAGACGTCGCAGTACAAACATTGTACCATGAGTTCATGTGCGAATACTATAAGCTCGGTCATATGCAGATCGTTAGAGAAGATGCGACGGACAGACGCGTTAATTACCTTCCACATCATAGCGTGTTAAAGGAGTCAAGTACAACGACCAAATTACGCGTCGTGTTTAACGCGTCCAAGAAAGCTGAAACCGGAACATCATTAAACGATTGCTTATACACAGGACCAAAGTTACAAAAGGATCTCGCCTCTGTTGTCCTAAACTGGCGCAAGTACCGCGTTGCCTTTACAGCAGACATCGAAAAGATGTATAGGCAGATACTGGTCCACCCGGAAGATGTCGATTTGCAACGAATTTTCTGGCGTTGTCACGAACGAGAGCCACCTTCAACTTTTCGGTTGTTAACAGTAACTTATGGTACCAAACCCATCGGTTTCCACAAGCATGTTCTACTCTGTTGAACGAATTCTACGTGGACGACGTTCTATCGGGGGCTGAAACAATTTCTGAAGCCAACAAACTTCGAGGTGAATTACAAAAGCTGTTATTAGCAGGAGGCTTCAAATTGCGTAAATGGACCTCCAATTTTCCTGAGACACTGCATGAAATCGATCCCCGCGACCGTGAAGAGCAAGGTGCGTATGTACTTAGCGCTGAAACTGAATCTAAGGCATTGGGAATCGTTTGGGTCACACACTGCGATAGCTTCAGTTACAAAATAACGCCGAAACCTACCAGCCGACGTGTAACGAAACGCCAGTTCCTCTCAGACGTATCGAAGCTATTTGATCCATTGGGTTTTTTGGCCCCTGTGCTCATCAAGGGGAAAATACTATTCCAAAAGCTCTGGACCCTTGGCATCGACTGGGACGAACAGATTCCTGATATTATTCGAAACGAATGGGATATAATTCGTTCTGAGCTGGAAACCTTTTGCCACCTCAAAATTCCACGCTGGATACAAACATCTGTCACTGCTACCTCGTTTGAATATCACGCATTTGCAGATGCATCGACACAAGCATATGCCGCAGTCGTATATGTAAAGGTAATTTCGGAAATAGGCACAAAGGTTACTCTGCTTATAGCGAAAACAAAACTAGCACCACTGAAGAAGATAACCATACCGCGGCTTGAGCTATGCGCCGCACTTTTGGCGGCTAGACTCATCAACAAGGTTCAAGAAGTGCTTAAACTTCATTCCGCCGTCACGTATCTCTGGTCGGATTCAACCACGGCACTTGGTTGGATCAAGTCAAATCCAGGCAATCTGAAGGACTTCGTCGCCAATCGAACGACTCAAATACTTGAAACCACATCCAGCGACCAATGGAGGTATGTGCGCACAACCGACAACCCAGCTGATTGCGCGTCGAGGGGAATGTCGCCAAGTCAACTCAGCAACCATGCGCTTTGGTGGGCTGGCCCGCCATGGTTACATTCATCGGAAGATCACTGGCCAAAACTAAATCCTGAGGTTTCTCACACCCTTCCTGAGATGAAGTCAATTAAGGTGTTAACTACGCAGAAGGTGGAGACTGAGGCATCAATTCTTGATAACTATTCCGATCTTAGTAAGTTACTTTGTGTCACCGCCTGGTGTCAAAGGTTCATTGACATTACACTCGGAAATCCACATGCTACGACACCTTATTGCCTTTGGACTGAATGCTATGCCGCACTTAAATCCTGGACAAAACGAGTACAACAAGAAGAATTTGTTCAGGAATTGAAACATCTTCGTGTAGGCAAGAGCGTTGAGACGAAAAGCAAGTTAAGCAACCTAGGTCCTCTGATAGACTCCGAGGGCGTATTACGTGTTGGCGGGAGACTTAACAACGCCAATTTATCCTTTAATGAGCGGCATCCTATGATTCTGCCAAAACAAAGCCACTTAACCTTTTTACTTATTAAACAGGCGCATCATCATCTGCTTCATGCTGGGACGCAAACAACGCTCAGCCACATTCGGCGACGCTTTTGGGTGATCAACGGCCGTGCTGCAGTTAAGAACGTCATCAAGAAGTTTCTATCTTGTTTTCGATATACATGCCAACCAAACACGCAGCTTATGGGTCAATTACCAAGCCCTCGCTGCAACATTTCATCACCGTTTGTACACACGGGAGTTGACTACGCAGGCCCGTTTCAGGTGCGTGCTACAAAGGGTAGAGGGTATCGCGCTTACAAAGGTTACGTTGCCGTATTCATTTGCCTCGCCACAAAGGCTTGCCACCTAGAACTGGTAAGCGACATGACCACCGAAGCGTTCGTCGCCGCACTAAAGCGTTTTATTGCCACTCGAGGGCTTTGCACAGATATCTACAGCGACAATGGTACCACCTTTGTGGGTGCCAGTGCACTATTAGACAGTGAAGGAGAAGCCTTTCAAGCGCAACTTCAGGCAGCTGCATCGTACACGTCGCGTTGTGAGATGAACTGGCATTTTATACCGCCGGCGGCCCCTCACCATGGTGGGCTCTGGGAGGCTGCGGTCAAAAGCATGAAGGTCCATCTTAAACGCGTAATAGGGCTGACTACTCTAACTTTTGAGGAATTTTACACCGTACTAAAACAAATCGAAGCATGCCTCAATTCACGACCTTTAACCGCCGTCACTGATGACCCCACCGATCTCACGGCGCTAACCCCCGGCCATTTTTTAGTCGGCAGGGCGCTTACGGCCAGCCCAGAGACGTATCCTCTTAACGCTAAGATGACACATCTGAATAGGTGGAAACAGCTTACGCAGATGTATCATGACTTCTGGTCAAAGTGGGCGAGCGAGTATTTACAAAGTCTTCAAGCCCGAAATAAATGGCGCTCGCAAGAAGACAACATCAATATTGGGCAGATTGTTCTCATTCGAGACGAACGACTGCCACCAATGCAGTGGCCACTGGGTAGAATCTTGGATATTCATGCTGGGGCAGATGGCATTGTAAGAGTGGCAACAATCAAAACGAAATCCACCACGCTTAAACGGCCAATCACCAAACTGTCGGTCCTACCAATTGATAAGCCTCTCGCAGATGGTGGGCGGCCTGGTGCAACCTAATTTCGTCCAAATCTAGGACGAGGTGGGCGGAATGTTTAGTATTTTGCCTCCCTGTGGCAGCCCCACCAGTCGTTGACATTTTGACGGTTCGTTTTGTGCTCATACTTCGGGAGAGCGGATGGTCTTTTTGGGTTGTGAGAGAGACGACGGCTGACAGGCACGCTGAAGTGCGGTTCCACAATATTTTTGTATTTAAGAGCAGCTTTGAATTGTAACATAGAAGTTAATAAACCATTAGCAAAGAATGCAATTGTACATCAATATTAACCTTGCTTTAACATGAGCAAACATTCAAATGTTTCATGAACGTTGAAATGGCTGATATAATTATGCGCCACACAAATAAGTTAGCAAAAGAAACTTATAATGCTTACAACAATGCGCATCCAAACACAACTCCTAAGTCATGGACGCCTGTGTCAATAACAGAGCTGTATGCATTTTTTGGCATACTTATTATGACTGGTGCGAACCATAGCAATGGAGAACATGTTCGAGATTTATGGAGCGTCAAAAACTATCCTTTATATCGCGCCACAATGGGAGTCAACCGTTTCTGTTCGATATTGCGGTTCCTAAGATTTGACGATAAAAACACTCGTGCAACACGCTTACTAACTGATAAAGCAGCACCGATCAGTGAGTTGTGGACGATGATGAACAATAATCTTGCTGCACATTACAAGCCCAGCTCGTGCTTGACGATTGATGAACAATTATATCCTTACCGTGGACGCACACGGTTTACGCAGTACATACCGTCAAAACCTGCTAAATATGGTGTCAAGGTTTGGTGGATTTGCGATGCCACAAATGCATATCCACTGCATGGACAAATATATACTGGCCAAGCAGAAACTGGTAGGGAAACGAACCAAGGCGAACGAGTGGTGAAGGATTTGTCTGCCAAATACCAAGGAAGTGGCCGAAACATTACAATGGACAATTTGTTTACGACCTTGCCAGTTGCAGAACTGCTTCTCACCTGGAAACTCACGATCGTTGGAACTTTGCGCAAAAACAAATCATATATTCCTCAAGAAATGAAGCAGAACAAAAACAGGACAATTGGTTCAACGACATTTGGCTTCAAAAATAATGTGACAATGTGCTCTTATGTTCCCAAAAAAAATAAAGCAGTAATTTTGCTTTCGACCATGCATAATGATGCTGAAATAGCTGACAGTGGGAAACCTGAAATAATTGAATATTATAATCGTACCAAAGGTGGTGTTGATCGAATGGACCAAATGTTTGCGGAATATCCAACACAAAGACAAACAAAACGATGGCCACTAGCGATGTTCTTCAACATGTTGGACATTACAGCTCTTGCAGCCTACATTGTCTACGATTTGAATAACCCTATGTTGCCTTGGAGAACAAACAACAAGCGTAAGCAGATCCTGCGCAGCTTGGCTGAAGCATTGTGTATGCCCATTATTGAAGCCAGAGCCATAAATCGTCAAGTGACGCGAAATTTTTCGACTAAAATTGCTATTGAAGCATATTTCAACCGACCGGTGGAATCAATGGTGTCAACAGCAGCATCAACATCTGCCGCAGCGCGCACGCCAAAACCTGTGTCCGGATCTTGCTATTTATGTTACGCACAAGAGGAAAAACGCCGTAGAAAAACCAGAAAGCTGTGCGCCAAATGTAAGAAGCCAATGTGTCTTGAACATTCGGTCACATCAACAAATCTATGGCTCTATTTGCCATGATTTTCCTTAGATATAAGATGCATTTTTATAATTTTTATAATAAAAGTCAATAATATAATGTGTGAAATGAATATTTTTAATTTTTCAAATACAAAAATTATATAAAAAATGTTTTTTTTGATTAATATGAGGATTTTTACTATTGGGGTACAAACGTATCCCGGGTGTGTGTTTACGTATATAATGTGTTTGGAAGGCTGTAGCTCCTGAACCAGTCCGATCTGGTTCAAATTTTGAATTTGAACTCAAAACTAAATAATCTTCCTAGATCCGTTAGCGGTATAGAGGTATAGCGGTTCAAAAGTTACAACACTTCAAAGTTGAAAGTGGATACATTTGTACCCGGGTGTGTGTTCTAGGGTTAACAGTAGTAGCGCTCAATGGTATACGGATAGAGCCTAACAATGGTATTATTCTAAACGGCACTGGACTGTCTACAAAGATGGGCCACCGAAGCGGTTTAAATACTCGTATAAACCAAGGCAAAACCGACCTCAAAAGAGGTGACTTCTCAAACGTAAAGAGAAAGCTTACGTTGCATACTATACTTCCCAGAAAATCTTCAGCAATGTGGATGTATACGGCTTTTACTAGGTCTTCATGTTTAACGACACAGCATTGTGGTCTACTTTGACCAGGCAGTACAACATTAGCAAACTGAATATTAGTAATAATAATAATCCCAACGGTTTTATCCCTCCATACCCGCCCGACCGACGCCAGGGACGCATCCGAATGACGCACGGATATATAAAAAAAAAAATGTTGTGTCGAGTCATGAAAGGCAGAGGTTTCTTAAGTGTCGAGATCTAAAACTGTTCAGCTCAGAACAAATGCTCATCAGCTGATCGAATGTTAATATGTATGTATGTATGTATCAATTATTGAGAGTATTGAGTGAGTGTTAAAATCCTGACACAAACTACGGAGTGGCTCATTTAACTCAAAATTACTTTTACATGGCTTCAGAAAGAGAGGCCGGAAATGTCTTGAAATTCTGGAGGGAACGTTTAGTTTTATTTCGCCAAGAAGAGATGGGCTAGAGATCAAGCCTGTCAGTAACTTGACCAAAAATATAATGCCTAGCATTTCTCTGCGACTGGCAAGTGTAGGAAGATTAATGAGGTTTAAACGACTTATATATGGCGGCAGGTTGTACTGAGAATCCCAAAGAAAATTTCTTAAAGCAAAAAGCAGAAATTGTTTTTGAATTGACTCTGTTCGGTCGGAATGATCTTGAAAGCGCTGGTTCCAAACAAAAGATCCATATGCCAGTATGGACCACACTAACGTTGTGAACAGAGCCTTCGTGATGTAAAGGTCATGGAATTCTTTTGACCACCGTTATACAAATGCAAAATCACCCTTTGCTCTGTTAACTGTAACATTTAATTGAAGATTAAAATTAAATTTCGGGTCCATTGTAATTCCAAGATCAACAAAGTTAAACACTTGTTCGAGGTTATGATTACATACATATGTATGTCATAAGAAGGTGGTTGTACTGCCCTTCGAGAAAAGCACATTACCTACTTTACATTTTTTAAGGTTTAGTGGAATGTAATTTACTTCACGCCAGTTAGTCATGCTATTTAAATCCGCTTGTAGTAAGGACCTTTCCTTAACAGAATGATACGATCTAAAAAGCTTTACATCATTAACATACAATAAAATTTTTGAATAATTTATTACAGAAGGTAAGTCATTTATAAAAAGTAAAAACAGAATCGGACCAAGGTGACTTCCTTGCGGGACCCCTGAAGAAACATAAATAATGTTTGAGGAACTATATTTAAAAAGGACTTGTTGTATTCTGTCAATGAGGTAAGAAGACATCCAACGAAGGAGATTAGGTTAAAAACCAAGGAGATCGAGTTTATGGATCAGTAAAGAGTGACTTACTCTGTCGAATGCTTTACTAAAATCAGTGTATATTACATCAGCGTGCATATATTATCTGAATCCATTTGAAACATAAGTTGTGAACTCAAACAAGATTGTAACGGTAGATTTACCCTTAGAGAACCCGTGTTGTGTGCTAGAAATTGTAGAGGATATGGAATACGTTAAATGATCAACAACAATAGCTTCGAATAGTTTAAGAATAGCAGAAAGCTTAGCTATACCGCGATAATTTTCTATAGGGGACCTACTCCCGGTCTTATAAATGGGTATAATGAATGATTCTTTCCAAGCTGAAGGGAAAATCCCAAGCTTAAGAGAAAGATTAAATAAATTAGTTAAGGGCTCATAAGTATGTTTAGCATAGTTTTTGAGGAAACACGTCGGGATCGAATCGGGGCCAGCCTTAAATGATTCCTTTAAGTTACTCAAATAATAAAATACTTCCTCGGAAGATATCTGCGGAATTAAAGCAGAGGTGAAGGAACAGAGTTTATATGGATAAGGTTTGCTCAGAGGCGAGTTAATGGAGTAATTTGACCTGAAGAATTGGGCAAACATGTTGGAAATTGATTAGGATTCAAAAGACACGGTATTTTGATATTTAATAGCAGACGGAAAACTAGTCACTCTGCGCTTAGAGTTAACGAAATTATAAAATGATTCAGAGTTTTTTTTATTAAATTCCTTTTAACTTTGCACAAATAAGATCTGTATCATATTTTATTTAACTCAAAATAAGCGTGTCGGATAACTGAGTATTTAATATAGTTAGTGTGCAAACCAGTTTTTTGTACAATTTAAATAATCGCGACATTTTATTTTTTAAATTTTTAGTTCTTTAGTAAACCAAGGTTGTTATTATTGATCCTTTTGTACGAACCCCGTTTTGGTACGAACTTTTGAAATAAGCTAAATATAGTGTTATTAAAATGCTGGACGCAACGTTCAACATCATCTTTATACGTCGGCCATGATAATTTTGATAATTCTCGACCTAATTTCTTGAAATTGGCTTTCGCGAATATAAAACGAGCGTTTGAGCTACTTTATTTATCAACATTATTTCCAAAATCACCAATAGCTTCGTAATTTACCTCAATCGCAGGGTGATAAGAGTCCTCTAGAATAACCAAGGGTTCGTACCTCTTCATAGAAGTCTTAGATACATCATCAACAAAAACAAGATCCAGAATAGTTCTTAAATTGTTTGGAGATAAATTGATCTGATTTAGATCGAGCTCAGCCATATCTTCTAAGAACACATTGTATCTATCCCTTGATGATATTGGAACGATAAAGTCGTCTATAAGAGTCCATGATATGCCTGGCATATTGAAGTCACCAAGTACAATCATCGAGTCATATGCAGTAATCATTGAACTTAAGGATCTAAGTAACGCAATATGTTGAGAATATACCGATAAGTCAGAGTTAGGAGGGATGTAGCAAACAGCTAAATAAATTGGATTGACTCGATGAGGGGGATATTAGCATCTTCGGATGGTATTGAAGAATGAACTGCAAAAAGAACTACCCCACCGATTCTGTCCTTACGGTCATTTCTATAAATTTTATATTTATTAGGAAGGATCTCTGAATTAAAAATATGTGGTTTAAGCCAGGTTTCAGTAAACCAGATTACGTTATAGTTACAGTCTAAGCCTTTTAAATATAAATCGTTCAATTTAGTATTTAAACCTCTAACGTTTTGGTAGAAAATAATTTAATTATAATTTAAAATTAGTTTTTTTGCTCAGCGTCACGATTAGGAATTGAAGCTAAGTTATTTATTTTATTTTTATGTGGCTTGTATTCAAACTCGCGAACAAATGACCCGGTTGGCCAAACAGAGTTGTTAAGCAAAGTATCAAAAACTTCAGGTGTCACATTAATTTTAAAAGATTATACGTTACGTTCGTATTTAAAGTTAAATTTTCGGATTGCTAAGTTACAAGTCTTAATTTTTGATGAAATGTAAAACTCTATATCAACAGAAGAAGTGTCCCTATCAAATCTAGAAACAAAAATCGATTTTCTCAAAGGAACCACAACTACCTTCTTTGCAGAGCAGTCAGTCTCATCCAATGGTGCTACAGTTAGCCCTTGATGAAGTTGATAAAGACGGGCCCTGAGGCGGAGGGACAGCAGACAAAAGATTAATTAGCTCAATTTGTTGGGGTTGGGGCACAATATTCTTTTGAAGTAATGTAAGGGGAGCGACAATACTTTCCTTGGGTGGCTATGTTTCCGTTTGCGTTTGGTCCCTCTTACAGGTTGCGAAGTTTGTAGCTAACAATGAGTGGCGAATGTATACTATCGCTTAGAAGCACTTAATGGCATACTTATTCTTTTTCCCATTGATTTGTTTCTTCAAGAGGCAGCTTCGTACTCCGCAGTAACACTCAGCACATACCCGTGGCGTTTCCCACGTTTTTTTTTTTTGAGAACCACTGTTTGGTTCTCCTATAATATAAATCGGACTTATTAAAATTATTTAAATGTAATAAACTATGGGATCTGGGCGATTAAGGCATCGAAGGAAATGAAAAGGCTGAGGGATTGGCTGGAGATGCTGCAGCGACATCACCCAAAGACCTGAGCCTGTGCTTTCAATAGGCCAGCACTCTATTAGGCAAGAACTAAGAAGAGAGAACATATTAACCGAAGCGCACTGCCATCAAACAGTTAAAATGGGCCAGGCAAAGTGCCTATTGTGCGGATATGATCGAAAATGTTTTGGACAACTGATTAACCCCTCAAAGAACTATCTGAGAATGCTTACCGGATTTTTTCCGAGTCACTGCAGACTTCTAGACCACCCTTACAGGTTGGCAATATAGGTTCATATGTTGTTGTTGTAGCGGTTACCCACTTCCTGTCCGGGGCGACCAACCCATCAATCATTGTCGTCGAGTTCAACGGGAGGTTTAGGAAACGAGCAGTTTCGACAGGGTTGGCCCATAGGGAAAGCGGTGTTAGTTCAGTGGGCTTTGCCGGAAATGCGAATAGGTGTGTGGTGACTCTCCGCATTCCGGGCAATTCCTAGGGGTGTCGGGGTTGATTGTGGATAAGTAGGAGTTTTACCTACTACAGTATCCAGATCTTAATTCGGCCAGAATGATGCATGACTGCTACAGGTGGAGCTCGGACCCCTAAGGTGGCGTTCACAGTCCGGGAGTATATTAAGTTGGAAACGGATTCCCTGTGGATGTCGTCTAGACATCGTCTGAACGTCGTTGGGTCCAGCGGCTGTCGGATATTAGTCTTGGCCTCGTTCGTCAATTGAAATATATGCCTTCTGATGTGGCTTGGTGGCGGTTTCAACCCGAGCAAATCCCTGTTTGGGTGCCTCTGGCGGTGCAGCCCAGCGTGATATTATGCTCTCATATCGGCAGCACGCTAGCTTCATGGTGAAGATGCTCCTCAGGTGACATCAGGAGGCAACCGGTCACTGTACGGAGTGCAGTGTTCTATGATGTCTGTAATTTGTCCACTGTGCACTGCTATTTCCAGGCGAAAAAATTGGCGCTGCGTAATTTAAAGCAGACCGAACTTCCGCTCTGTATCTTACCAGCAACGTTTATTTATCTGCATGGTGGCAGTCACTCTAAACTAACCTAACTACTTAGCGCAAGATGTTCAAACAATGGGCTATCGAAAATGACAAAAGTCTGTGAAGAATTACTCTCTGTAAATACTGCAAATATTTTTACGTAGTGTTGTTGTTGTTGTTGTTGTTGTAGCGGCTAGCTACACCCCACTGGGTTGGCGGACTCCCTCAATCGTTATCGTCAAGCTCAACTAACGAAAGGTCCAGGAAACGAGCCGTTTCAACAGGGTCGGAACATAGGGAGAGGGGTGTTAGTTGAGTAGGTTTTGGCCGGGCATGTGAATAGGTGATTGGTGTCGTGCGGAGACTCTTCACATGCCGGGCACGTGTTGGGGGTGTCGGGGTTGATCCTGGTAGTGTAGTTGATTACGTAGTGTCATTACGTTCAATGACAGATATGAAAGTTATTATCCTATGTTTTTCAAACTCTTTATACATGCAATGCTTCACAAATATTTAAAAGGTTCGGTTGCTAAAAAGTCAACTTCAATAATTTATTTACATTGCTTTATCCCATAAATACACATTGGAGGCAAACCACCCATTAAAAATTTGGAAATTCTCAATTTAAATGATGCATTTCCTTTACATGAAGATCAAATTTCGAGCAGTCCCACATTAAAAATTCTTGACAAGAATAAGGGCAACTTATGTACATAATACGGCGTAAGTGCTTTTCTCATCAAACCTGTTCATAGTTAAGAAACATTAAACTAAATATTAACAGAATAGAAATAATACAAGGCCGCTGTGGTCGGGTGGGTAGGAGTGCGTGCTATAACTCGATGTGTCACTGGGTTCGAGGTTCGAATCTCAGCCAGGGCAAGTAAAATCTTAATCATAGAAAAATATATTTTTTTTTGAAGTTACACAATGCGTTCACAGGAATCAAGAATAAAGGACCCAAAAGCAAATGTTGTTATGAAGTAATAGTAGGTGAAAATAAAAAACCAGAGGGCTTGTTAACAGAGCTTTTATTAATTATCATAACAGTAATCTTAGTTGCAGATTTTGTCTTAAAATTACATTCAATCTATAGAAGTAAGTTAAAAAAAGCCATTGCGTACAATATAAAACAAGACCAAATTTGAAATTGAACAATGGATAGTAATTAAAGAAAAAATAAACGAGAAAAAGAAAACTTTGATATATCTTACAAATGTTTAAACAAAACAATAAAAGTTAAAGAATATACATTATTAAAGCATCTGCAAATATTATATACTGCACTAGAAAATATAAGAAGCACCTTAATTATTTACATTAATAAACTTACAACAGAACAAAAAAACAATGCGTTAGAAATATTTTGGAATACGCAAGACAAATTAATAAAAATTTTATCAAAATACGATTTTGAAATTAATATGGCCGCTGTGGTCGAGTTGGTAGCGGTGCGTGCTATAACTTGATATGCCGGTGAGTTCGAGGTTCGAATCTCAGTCAGGGCAAGCAAAATCTTAATAATAGAAAAAGTTTTTTCTAATAGCGGTCACCCCTCGGCAGGCAATGGCAAACCTCCGAGGGTATTTCTGCCATGAAAAAGCTTCTCATAAATAATCTGTCATTCGGAGTCGGCGCAAAACTGTAGGTCCCTCCATTTGCGGTATATTAGAAAGACGAACACCACAAGTGGTAGATGAACCTTGGCCAATCAGTCAGCTATATAGTGTAAGCGCCCATTATTATTATTATTAAATAATACGTACTACATATCGGGTGTTTTTTTTAGGGGTATAGAACTTCGAATTGAAATAAAACACAAGAATATGGGGCCGTATGTCGGCAATAACGCCACGAATGTTGGCTTCCAATTCCACTAACGTTTCTGGTTTGTTGGTGTAGACGAGCGACTTCACATATCCCCAAAGAAAATAATCCAATGGTGTCAAATCACACGATCTTGGTGGCCAATTGACAGGTCCATTCCGCGAAATTATGCGCTCAGCGAATGTTTCCTTCAATAAATCGATTGTGACGTGCGCTGTGTGGCATGTAGCGCCGTCTTGTTGGAACCACAACTCATCCACATTCATGCCATCCAATTCGGGAACAAAATAGTCGGTTATCATGGCTCTATACCGGTCTCCATTAACGGTAACTGCCTCTCCAGCATTATTGCGGAAGAAGTATGGCCCAATGACTCCACCAGCCCATAGAGCACACCAAACAGTCAGTTTTTGTGGATGTAATGGCGTTTCAAGGGTCTCATGTGGATTCTCTTCACTCCAAATGCGGCAAATTTGCTTGTTGACGTAGCCATTCAACCAAAAATGAGCCTCATCACTGAACAAAATTTTGCGATGAAAATCAGCATCGAGATCAATCTCATTTTCGGCCCATACACCAAAATCACGACGCATTGCATGGTCTCGCGGCTTTAATTCTTGCACAAGCTGGATCTTGTAAGGTCGCAAGCCAAGATCTTTGCGCAAAATCTTCCATAAAGTTGATGGACAAAGCTCCAATTTCTTTGCACGGTGGCGAATCGATTCATTCGGGTCCTCTTCAACACTTTGCTCTACAGCGGCAATTGTTTCTTCGGTGCGCACTGTTCGACGTCTCTGCGGATGCGTATTATCACATAGAGTAAACGTAGTGCGAAAACGATCCATGGTTAACCGAATTAATTGCTCTGATGGACGATTATGTCGACCATAAAATGGACGGAGCTCACGGTAAACTTCGCGAACTGAACCATTATTTTCGAAATAAATTTGCACGATTTGCAAGCGTTGTTCTTTTGTCAACCTGTTCATGATGAAATGGCAAACCAAACTGAACATAAATGACATTAGAGTTGCCAGATTTGACCACAAAATGCCAGTTTTATCTCTATTCGAAAAACAAACCTGTAAAAAAAACACCCAAAAAACATATGTAAACATAAATGTTTGTGTAATAATAATTTGGCGCTTACACTTAATATCTCAATGTTTGGCTGACCTTCTCCTAACATTTGGAGTGTGCGTCTTTAATCTGTACCACTGATCGAAGGACCTACAGGTTTCTGCCGACTTCGCAAGGTAGATGTATTTTAAGTAGCAAGACACAAATACACTCAGAGGTTTTCCATTACCTGCCAAAACTTGATCGCTATAAGGGGACTTTTTTTCTAAAATTGTAGATTTTATTTGACACAGGTTCGAACATCGTTACTCAAAGGAATTTCGAATTAGAGCACGCATCACAAAACACTTGACCACAACTGACGGTGTATTTATGTAAGTACTTGTGTTGTTGCCCTTCTCTTATACTTTCTGTATGAACAACAGAGAGAATACAATAACTACCTTCTTAGTCGGAAAAACCTAAAAATATAGATTTTTCGCACCAAAGCGCATCCTTGTGGCCGTTGTTAGTAAAAAATAAAATGCAGATACAGATTTCTCGAACCCGAAAACCCCCAGAAGATGAAACAAAACAAATAACAGATTGTCGCATGTCAATTTGACCCGCTTGTGTGGTGTATCTTCCACATTAAAATTTCTTTAAACTCGTTAGGCGTGGTTCCACTTTTTTATCATACAAACCTTGTCGTGGCATATGTGAGCACAACTGAAAAAACTCAACCAAATCGGTTCGGCCGTTCTCAAGTGATGCGGTAACATACATGGGGCATTTCATTTTTATATATATAGATTTTGAATTTCAATGAAATCGGTCTGTAAATACGGATTTTAGAAATATCTCGACTCCAGCGCCACCTATCGATAGTATTTTCACACAATGTATTTATGTTTAGGAGCCTAATAAATGTGTGAATTTCAATCAAATCGGTCTGTAAATACGGATTTTAGAAATATCTCGACTCCAGGGCCACCTATCGCGTCTATTTTCACACAAAGTATTTATGTTTAGTAGCCTAGTAAATGTTTCGAGGTTCAATTAAATCGGTCTGTAAATACGGATTTTAGAAATATCTCGACTCCAGCGCCACCTATCGACATTATTTTTGCTCTATGACACGCCCAGTGATTATATGCTCTTACTGTCAAAATTGTATTAAAATCGGTTTGGTACTTTTGACGCCTATAAAGGACATACATAAACATTTTTTCTATTTTATATATAGAGATTTTTAACTATATTACTTTTTTCACTATTTTCGCTATTTTCATTATTTTAACAATTACACACTTTATAACTTTTCACTATCACTTAAAAATAACAATGGCAAACAAATATTAAAAAACAGAATTATATATTTGTCGTATTAGCAATACGTTTATAGCGTGGCATGACGATGAGTTCGCTGTTTCTCCTTTTCTTACTTAGTGACCGCGCTGCTCCTCCAACTTATCAGGGCACATTGAACAGGTAGTAGCAGCAGGAATTTCAATGTATTTTGTTTTTGCCTTTTACATCTAAATTGTCAAAATTTATTGACAATAAATTACAATTCAGTGTAATATAAAGCAAGTTTGACAATTCAGATATAAAATGAATAGAATCAGCTGCTCTAGCGCTACTACCTGGCCTTGCAGTAACTCCTTTTTCTTCGTTATCTGTCTTCTCATCACAGCTTGTCTGTCACTTGAAATATCAAAAAGATATATAGCCGAAAACCTAATTTGTACTATAACCTTTCAAATGGGCCAAATCGGTTGGATAGTTTTAGAGTGTATAGAGGACAAACATACAAACATTGTATTTTATATATATAGATGTTTATACCATGGTACAATAAACAGGTAGTTCTCGTATAATGTTATCAGCTGATTGGAGTTTTTTCAGATATTTGGTTCATAACAAGGCAAACTTTGTTTACAAAACAATCTTTTATTTTCAAAACAAAATTTGGTTTTGTTAACTATTATTTATTTCAATGGTAGACTATTACTTCTCGTAGTAGTTCTCGTATAATGTTATCAGCTGATTGGAGTTTTTTCAGATATTTGGTTCATAACAAGGCAAACTTTGTTTACAAAACAAACTTTTATTTTCAAAACAAAATTTGGTTTTGTAAACTATTATTTATTTCAATGGTAGACTATTACTTATTTCAATGTCAAAGAAATTATAACAGAAACCTAAGCAACCCTGTTCTGTAGAGCCACGAGAAACTCGAGGGCATTGGCATCACTGGGTTTGAAATGGTTGCTTATTTACTTCACTTCCGAAAAAAATAATATAAATGGTATAGTTAGGCCAAGCAGTTCACCTTTTGCTTCGGCCATGGTCTTAGTAAAAAATGATGGGGGGGGCGGGTATTATGTTGACTATCGAGCGCTTAGCAAGATTACTGTAACAGACAATTACCCATTGCCACTAATTTAGGACTGTTTGGAATATGTAGAAGGAAAAAATATATTTACTTTGCTTGATCTGAAAAGCGGATTTCACCAGGTTAATATCTCGCCTGAATCGATTCCGTACTCGGCCTTTGTTACTCCAAATGGACAATATGAACTTCTGAAAATGCCGTTTGGATTAAAAAATGCTCCTGCCGTATTCAAAGATTCATTAACGAAATATTCCTTGACATGGTGAATGACAAAAAAATTATAATCTACATGGACGATATTTTAATAGCGACAGCCGACTTTGATGAACACAAGAGCCTGGTTCAGAAAGTACTTCAGCGTATTACTACGCGAAGCTTGAAACTTAACCTAAAGAAATGCATGTTTGGTTATACTAGGATAGAGTACTTAGGATATTTAGTCTCTCCTGATGGAGTATCACTAAATGAGTCTCATATAGCCGCGATAAAGAAGTATCCAATACCGACAAATGAAAAAGAGTTACACTCATGCCTAGGCTTATTTTCATATTTTAGGCATATTGTGCCGTCATTTTCAAAAATTGCCAGACCATTACAGAATCTATTAAAACAAAATGTAGCTTTTCAATTCGACGAAGGGCGTTTTGAGGCATTTTATTATTTGAAGACTAAGTTGCCATATATAGCCCCAAACAGGGAACAGAATTGCACTGTGATGCTAGTGCAAGCGGATTTGGAGCTGGAAACGAGCCGTTTCAACAGGGTCGGAACATAGGGAGAGGGGTGTTAGTTGAGTAGGTTTGGCCGGGCATGTGAATAGGTGATTGGTGTCGTGCGGAGACTCTTCACATGCCGGGCACGTGTTGGGGGTGTCGGGGTTGATCCTGGTAGTGTAGTTGATTACGTAGTGTCATTACGTTCAATGACAGATATGAAAGTTATTATCCTATGTTTTTCAAACTCTTTATACATGCAATGCTTCACAAATATTTAAAAGGTTCGGTTGCTAAAAAGTCAACTTCAATAATTTATTTACATTGCTTTATCCCATAAATACACATTGGAGGCAAACCACCCATTAAAAATTTGGAAATTCTCAATTTAAATGATGCATTTCCTTTACATGAAGATCAAATTTCGAGCAGTCCCACATTAAAAATTCTTGACAAGAATAAGGGCAACTTATGTACATAATACGGCGTAAGTGCTTTTCTCATCAAACCTGTTCATAGTTAAGAAACATTAAACTAAATATTAACAGAATAGAAATAATACAAGGCCGCTGTGGTCGGGTGGGTAGGAGTGCGTGCTATAACTCGATGTGTCACTGGGTTCGAGGTTCGAATCTCAGCCAGGGCAAGTAAAATCTTAATCATAGAAAAATATATTTTTTTTTGAAGTTACACAATGCGTTCACAGGAATCAAGAATAAAGGACCCAAAAGCAAATGTTGTTATGAAGTAATAGTAGGTGAAAATAAAAAACCAGAGGGCTTGTTAACAGAGCTTTTATTAATTATCATAACAGTAATCTTAGTTGCAGATTTTGTCTTAAAATTACATTCAATCTATAGAAGTAAGTTAAAAAAAGCCATTGCGTACAATATAAAACAAGACCAAATTTGAAATTGAACAATGGATAGTAATTAAAGAAAAAATAAACGAGAAAAAGAAAACTTTGATATATCTTACAAATGTTTAAACAAAACAATAAAAGTTAAAGAATATACATTATTAAAGCATCTGCAAATATTATATACTGCACTAGAAAATATAAGAAGCACCTTAATTATTTACATTAATAAACTTACAACAGAACAAAAAAACAATGCGTTAGAAATATTTTGGAATACGCAAGACAAATTAATAAAAATTTTATCAAAATACGATTTTGAAATTAATATGGCCGCTGTGGTCGAGTTGGTAGCGGTGCGTGCTATAACTTGATATGCCGGTGAGTTCGAGGTTCGAATCTCAGTCAGGGCAAGCAAAATCTTAATAATAGAAAAAGTTTTTTCTAATAGCGGTCACCCCTCGGCAGGCAATGGCAAACCTCCGAGGGTATTTCTGCCATGAAAAAGCTTCTCATAAATAATCTGTCATTCGGAGTCGGCGCAAAACTGTAGGTCCCTCCATTTGCGGTATATTAGAAAGACGAACACCACAAGTGGTAGATGAACCTTGGCCAATCAGTCAGCTATATAGTGTAAGCGCCCATTATTATTATTATTAAATAATACGTACTACATATCGGGTGTTTTTTTTAGGGGTATAGAACTTCGAATTGAAATAAAACACAAGAATATGGGGCCGTATGTCGGCAATAACGCCACGAATGTTGGCTTCCAATTCCACTAACGTTTCTGGTTTGTTGGTGTAGACGAGCGACTTCACATATCCCCAAAGAAAATAATCCAATGGTGTCAAATCACACGATCTTGGTGGCCAATTGACAGGTCCATTCCGCGAAATTATGCGCTCAGCGAATGTTTCCTTCAATAAATCGATTGTGACGTGCGCTGTGTGGCATGTAGCGCCGTCTTGTTGGAACCACAACTCATCCACATTCATGCCATCCAATTCGGGAACAAAATAGTCGGTTATCATGGCTCTATACCGGTCTCCATTAACGGTAACTGCCTCTCCAGCATTATTGCGGAAGAAGTATGGCCCAATGACTCCACCAGCCCATAGAGCACACCAAACAGTCAGTTTTTGTGGATGTAATGGCGTTTCAAGGGTCTCATGTGGATTCTCTTCACTCCAAATGCGGCAAATTTGCTTGTTGACGTAGCCATTCAACCAAAAATGAGCCTCATCACTGAACAAAATTTTGCGATGAAAATCAGCATCGAGATCAATCTCATTTTCGGCCCATACACCAAAATCACGACGCATTGCATGGTCTCGCGGCTTTAATTCTTGCACAAGCTGGATCTTGTAAGGTCGCAAGCCAAGATCTTTGCGCAAAATCTTCCATAAAGTTGATGGACAAAGCTCCAATTTCTTTGCACGGTGGCGAATCGATTCATTCGGGTCCTCTTCAACACTTTGCTCTACAGCGGCAATTGTTTCTTCGGTGCGCACTGTTCGACGTCTCTGCGGATGCGTATTATCACATAGAGTAAACGTAGTGCGAAAACGATCCATGGTTAACCGAATTAATTGCTCTGATGGACGATTATGTCGACCATAAAATGGACGGAGCTCACGGTAAACTTCGCGAACTGAACCATTATTTTCGAAATAAATTTGCACGATTTGCAAGCGTTGTTCTTTTGTCAACCTGTTCATGATGAAATGGCAAACCAAACTGAACATAAATGACATTAGAGTTGCCAGATTTGACCACAAAATGCCAGTTTTATCTCTATTCGAAAAACAAACCTGTAAAAAAAACACCCAAAAAACATATGTAAACATAAATGTTTGTGTAATAATAATTTGGCGCTTACACTTAATATCTCAATGTTTGGCTGACCTTCTCCTAACATTTGGAGTGTGCGTCTTTAATCTGTACCACTGATCGAAGGACCTACAGGTTTCTGCCGACTTCGCAAGGTAGATGTATTTTAAGTAGCAAGACACAAATACACTCAGAGGTTTTCCATTACCTGCCAAAACTTGATCGCTATAAGGGGACTTTTTTTCTAAAATTGTAGATTTTATTTGACACAGGTTCGAACATCGTTACTCAAAGGAATTTCGAATTAGAGCACGCATCACAAAACACTTGACCACAACTGACGGTGTATTTATGTAAGTACTTGTGTTGTTGCCCTTCTCTTATACTTTCTGTATGAACAACAGAGAGAATACAATAACTACCTTCTTAGTCGGAAAAACCTAAAAATATAGATTTTTCGCACCAAAGCGCATCCTTGTGGCCGTTGTTAGTAAAAAATAAAATGCAGATACAGATTTCTCGAACCCGAAAACCCCCAGAAGATGAAACAAAACAAATAACAGATTGTCGCATGTCAATTTGACCCGCTTGTGTGGTGTATCTTCCACATTAAAATTTCTTTAAACTCGTTAGGCGTGGTTCCACTTTTTTATCATACAAACCTTGTCGTGGCATATGTGAGCACAACTGAAAAAACTCAACCAAATCGGTTCGGCCGTTCTCAAGTGATGCGGTAACATACATGGGGCATTTCATTTTTATATATATAGATTTTGAATTTCAATGAAATCGGTCTGTAAATACGGATTTTAGAAATATCTCGACTCCAGCGCCACCTATCGATAGTATTTTCACACAATGTATTTATGTTTAGGAGCCTAATAAATGTGTGAATTTCAATCAAATCGGTCTGTAAATACGGATTTTAGAAATATCTCGACTCCAGGGCCACCTATCGCGTCTATTTTCACACAAAGTATTTATGTTTAGTAGCCTAGTAAATGTTTCGAGGTTCAATTAAATCGGTCTGTAAATACGGATTTTAGAAATATCTCGACTCCAGCGCCACCAATCGACATTATTTTTGCTCTATGACACGCCCAGTGATTATATGCTCTTACTGTCAAAATTGTATTAAAATCGGTTTGGTACTTTTGACGCCTATAAAGGACATACATAAACATTTTTTCTATTTTATATATAGAGATTTTTAACTATATTACTTTTTTCACTATTTTCGCTATTTTCATTATTTTAACAATTACACACTTTATAACTTTTCACTATCACTTAAAAATAACAATGGCAAACAAATGTTAAAAAACAGAATTATATATTTGTCGTATTAGCAATACGTTTATAGCGTGGCATGACGATGAGTTCGCTGTTTCTCCTTTTCTTACTTAGTGACCGCGCTGCTCCTCCAACTTATCAGGGCACATTGAACAGGTAGTAGCAGCAGGAATTTCAATGTATTTTGTTTTTGCCTTTTACATCTAAATTGTCAAAATTTATTGACAATAAATTACAATTCAGTGTAATATAAAGCAAGTTTGACAATTCAGATATAAAATGAATAGAATCAGCTGCTCTAGCGCTACTACCTGGCCTTGCAGTAACTCCTTTTTCTTCGTTATCTGTCTTCTCATCACAGCTTGTCTGTCACTTGAAATATCAAAAAGATATATAGCCGAAAACCTAATTTGTACTATAACCTTTCAAATGGGCCAAATCGGTTGGATAGTTTTAGAGTGTATAGAGGACAAACATACAAACATTGTATTTTATATATATAGATGTTTATACCATGGTACAATAAACAGGTAGTTCTCGTATAATGTTATCAGCTGATTGGAGTTTTTTCAGATATTTGGTTCATAACAAGGCAAACTTTGTTTACAAAACAATCTTTTATTTTCAAAACAAAATTTGGTTTTGTTAACTATTATTTATTTCAATGGTAGACTATTACTTCTCGTAGTAGTTCTCGTATAATGTTATCAGCTGATTGGAGTTTTTTCAGATATTTGGTTCATAACAAGGCAAACTTTGTTTACAAAACAAACTTTTATTTTCAAAACAAAATTTGGTTTTGTAAACTATTATTTATTTCAATGGTAGACTATTACTTATTTCAATGTCAAAGAAATTATAACAGAAACCTAAGCAACCCTGTTCTGTAGAGCCACGAGAAACTCGAGGGCATTGGCATCACTGGGTTTGAAATGGTTGCTTATTTACTTCACTTCCGAAAAAAATAATATAAATGGTATAGTTAGGCCAAGCAGTTCACCTTTTGCTTCGGCCATGGTCTTAGTAAAAAATGATGGGGGGGGCGGGTATTATGTTGACTATCGAGCGCTTAGCAAGATTACTGTAACAGACAATTACCCATTGCCACTAATTTAGGACTGTTTGGAATATGTAGAAGGAAAAAATATATTTACTTTGCTTGATCTGAAAAGCGGATTTCACCAGGTTAATATCTCGCCTGAATCGATTCCGTACTCGGCCTTTGTTACTCCAAATGGACAATATGAACTTCTGAAAATGCCGTTTGGATTAAAAAATGCTCCTGCCGTATTCAAAGATTCATTAACGAAATATTCCTTGACATGGTGAATGACAAAAAAATTATAATCTACATGGACGATATTTTAATAGCGACAGCCGACTTTGATGAACACAAGAGCCTGGTTCAGAAAGTACTTCAGCGTATTACTACGCGAAGCTTGAAACTTAACCTAAAGAAATGCATGTTTGGTTATACTAGGATAGAGTACTTAGGATATTTAGTCTCTCCTGATGGAGTATCACTAAATGAGTCTCATATAGCCGCGATAAAGAAGTATCCAATACCGACAAATGAAAAAGAGTTACACTCATGCCTAGGCTTATTTTCATATTTTAGGCATATTGTGCCGTCATTTTCAAAAATTGCCAGACCATTACAGAATCTATTAAAACAAAATGTAGCTTTTCAATTCGACGAAGGGCGTTTTGAGGCATTTTATTATTTGAAGACTAAGTTGCCATATATAGCCCCAAACAGGGAACAGAATTGCACTGTGATGCTAGTGCAAGCGGATTTGGAGCTGTTCTTTTGCAGCGTCAGGATGATGGCAAACTTTATCCGATATCGTATTTTTTCAAAACAACTTCCAACGCGGAGGCTAAATATCATAGCTTCGAATTGGAGACGCTAGCCATAATTTATGCATTGCGACGATTTCGGGTGTACTTAGAGGGTATACATTTCAAAATAGTCACAAATTGTAACTTTTTGAAGATGACACTTAGCAAAAGGCAAGTTAACCATCGAATCGCAAGACGGGCACTGGAATTGGAGAATTACGATTACCACATACAGCATATGGGAGGGGGTTCTATGGGTCATGTTGATGCTCTGAGTAGATTCCAAATTGCATCCATCTTTGACGCCGGTGATGTCGATTCCCAAATAATATATAATATAATTTTGGCGCGTACACTATATAGCTCAGTGTTTGGCCGAGCTTCTCCTACCATTTGTGGTGTGCGTCTTTTATAATTTACCACAAATGGAGCGACCTACAGTTTTGTGCGGACTCCGAACGGCAGATGTATTTAATGAGAAGCTTTTTCATGGCAAAAATACCCTCGGAGGTTTGCCATTGCTTGCCGAGGGGTGGCCGCTATTTAGAAAAAACTTTTTCTATGATTAAAATTTTGCTTGCCCTGACTGAGATTCGAACCTCGATCTCACCGGCATATCGAGTTATAGCACGCACCGCTACCAACTCGACCACAGCGGCCACGATTCCCAAATCCAGGTTACCCAAATTCGTGATGATACAATTAGAAGTCTGAAGACTCAACTTGACAGTTCTCAATCCCACGACTTTGAATTAATAGAGGGACTTGTTTGCCGAGTGAGGAAAGACGGACGCAAATTATTATACGACCCGCATGAGATGGAGCAGAACGTCATACGACTAATTCATTAGAAGATAGGTCATCAGACGTGTGAGAAGAGCTACGACAAGATAAGATTGTATTACTGGTTTCCAGGTATGGGAGAATAGACAGAACGTTTCATTCAAAATTGTATTAAATGTATCATGTACGCAACACCAGACCGAGAAACAGAGCGGAATTTCTAGATTATAGAAAAGAGGCCACTGCCGTTCGAATCATTACAAATAGATCACTTCGGGCCATTACCATGTATTAATTCGAAAAAGAAACATATTCTCGTAGTCATTGACGCGTTTACAAAATGTGTTAAGTTATACCCGACGAATTCGACTAGCTCTCGAGAGGTCACCAATGCTCTTGACAAGTACTTCAACTATTACAGTAGACCAAGAAAGAGGTAATCTAGAGGGTGGTCGGGACATAACGCTAATAAGAGCAAAATCATCAAAGGCAATCGGGAAATCTCAAGAATACAATGAGACTTATTTTCGGAAGCATAGCAAGCCTGCAAAACTTTACAATATTGGTGATTTCGTTGTTATCCGAAATGTGGAACTTCGGTAGAGATCAATAAAAAATTCTCTCCTAAATATAAGGGGAAATATGTCGTCCCTAAAATTTTAGGGAACGACAGATATGTAATACGTGACATCGAGAATTGTCAGTTAACTCAGTTGCCGTATGATGGTGGAGTTGAAGCTAATCGCATTCGAAAATGGATGCTGAAACCTGATATGCTCACTACATATGTATGTAGGTAACTATGAGGAAAATCTTTGTAATAATGAGTTAAATGTAGATGAAGAAGAGTCATTGGTAGACATTTTTGACACTTCATCCAATGACTCAGTCAAAGATCCGCTAAGTTAAGAGTTTTCTAGTTTTAAGAGAAATTTGTATTGATCATTTTTTTGACACTTCATCCAATTACTGAAAAAGCTACCTAAAAATCCCAAACACTATAATATATAGCACCAACCATCCTGCTGGCACTGCCCGCGGTGGTACAGCAGTCATAATTAAAAATAATATTGCACATCACTTACATAGCAAATACGAAAAGGAGCACATCCAATCAACTTCAGTTACAATAGAAGATAACCAAGGACCACTAACAATAGCAGCGGTATATTGTCCACCAAAACATAACATAAAGAAAGAGCAGTTTGAACACTTCTATAAAACACTTGGTACTAGGTTTTTAGCAGGTGGCGACTATAATGCTAAGCACACACAATGGGGCTCAAGAACAATCACTCTAAAAGGCCGAGAGCTTCTTAATACAATGCAGACAAATAACCTTTCGTGCTTATCAACAGGTGAACCCACATATTGGCCTACAGACCCAAACAAACTACCCGATGTTATTGACTTCTGCGTAACGAAGGGTATATCAAGTATGCATGTTTCCATACGGTCGTGCCTGGATTTATCCTCAGATCACACACCAATCATAGTCACCCTCACTTCGCATATATCCTTGAAGTGTAATCCTCCTATGTTACACAATAAGCGTACAAACTGGGCTGATTTTCGCAGTAAAATCGATGTGCACCTACCACTCCATATACCTCTCAAATGCAGCACAGACTTAGACGAAGCGGTGGAACTTCTTAATACATCAGTTCAGCAAGCAGCCTGGTCTGTGACTCCAACATTAACACCAAGGCAGGTAGCTAATGTTACCCCTACACACATAAAACTCAAAATTGAATATAAACGAAAATTGCGTAAAATGTGGCAAACTACAAGAGACCCAAACATTAAAAAAAAATTAAATGCAGCAATAAAAAACTTAAACGTTTCACTGCACAAATACAAAAACGAAGAGCTCAATAGACACATCTCAAATCTGTCTGCCACAGAGACAACTAACTACTCACTTTGGAAAGCAACGAAAAACATAAAACACCCTATTGCGCATGTTCCCCCAATCAAAACTATGGATGGTAAATGGGCGAGAAGCGATGTTGAAAAAGCAGCTACATTTGCAAAACATCTCACCCAAGTCTTCGAACCACACGCACCAAACCCAGGGTCTGATGACCACGAAATTTATGACTACATAAATTCACCAAACCAAATGGAACTTCCCATTCAGAAATTCTCAAAAACTTTGGTCAGAAAGTTTATTGATTCTCAACTTAGCGCCAAAAAAGCCCCTGGATACGAATTGATTACTGCAAAAATACTAAAAGAGCTGCCCAACACAGGAGTAGCTTATCTTACCCAATTATTTAACGCTATACTCAGAATTGGTTACTTTCCATTACAATGGAAGGTGGCTCAAATAATACTAATATCCAAGCCCGGCAAGCCAACACACAAACCCTCATCATACAGGCCAATCAGTCTATTACCAATCACTTCAAAACTTTTTGAAAAACTATTGCTAAGCAAACTAATGCCAATAATTACCGACAGCCACTTGATTCCAAACCACCAATTTGGTTTTCGACAACACCATGGAACTATTGAACAAGTGCACCGTGTAATTGAAGTAATAAATAGCGCCTTAGAAAATAAACAATACTGTACAGCTGCATTCATTGATATTACACAAGCTTTTGACAAAGTTTGGCACTCAGGGTTGCTGTACAAACTCAAAAAACATCTACCACACACGTTCTATGATATTCTTAAATCATTTATCAGCAACAGACACTTTATGGTCAAGCTAAATGATCAACAAACCCAACTCTACTCAATACAATCAGGAGTCCCACAAGGTAGCGTTCTCGGACCTGTGCTATACACAATGTTTACTGCAGATTTACCACTATCACAAAATACCACTACCGTCACGTTTGCTGATGACACTGCTATATTAGCTAAGCACGAAAATCCCTCAGTTGCATCATCATACTTGCAATCCCATCTCAACGATATTCAAAATTGGTTGTCCAGATGGAGAATTAAAACAAATGAAACAAAATCCACCCAAATTACTTTTACCTTAAGAAAAGAGACATGTCCAACAGTTCTATTGAATAACACACCACTGCCACAATCCGAAGAAGTCAAATATCTCGGCATTCATCTTGATCGTCGCTTAACATGGCGAAATCACATATTTGCAAAGAGGAAGCAATTAGGGATAAAAGTAAGAGAACTCTACTGGCTTCTAAATCAAAAATCCCAACTCTCACTAGAAAACAAACTCTTGGTGTACAAGGCAATTATTAAGCCTGTATGGATATATGGGATTCAGCTCTGGGGTTCAGCCTCAAAATCAAATATCGAAATCATGCAACGTTTACAATCGAAAGTATTGCGTATAATAACCAATGCCCCTTGGTTTGTTTCAAATGTTACCATTCACCATGATCTTCGAATGCCAACAGTACTGGATGAGATAAAAACGTTCAGCATGTCGTACTACTCAAAGTTAAGAAACCACCCCAACACCCTCGCAATAAAGCTGACTGAAACATCTTCCCAACCAAAGAGATTAAAAAGATTGAACCCGTCAGACCTGCAGACCTGCAGACCTTCCTCAAAAACATAATACGAATACACAAGTCTCTCATAATAAAATAATTGATAATTTAATGTAACATTAAGCCTCTGAAATTCTATGTTGAATTGTTTTTAATAGAAGAAATATCACTGGATATCTCTCTTAAAGTCGTTTGTTATTAGTATTAACATAATCCTTAAGAAATACTGAATGTCTAATTTTAAGATAGATTGTATAAATAAACTGGAGTTAAAAAACTTCATCCAATGACTATGTCAAAGATTTGCTAAGTTAAGAGTTTTTTAGTATTAACATAATCCTTAAGAAATACTGAATGTCTAATTTTAAGATAGATTGTATAAATAAACTGGAGTTAAAAAACTTCATCCAATGACTATGTCAAAGATTTGCTAAGTTAAGAGTTTTTTAGTTTTAAGAGAAATTTGTATTTTTCAATGATCGAGGTCGATCAATTGTCAGGTTGGCCGAGTTGTAAACTATTATTTATTTCAATGGTAGACTATTACTTATTTCAATGTCAATGAAATTATAACAGAAACCTAAGCAACCCTATCCACTTCCGGAAAAAATAATAAATATAGAAGTTGCACTGGCAACACGCTACCCAATTCAATACAAGTTTTACTGAGACATCCTGGGAAGAACGTGGGAATTTATAAATTTTACAGTTTACAAAACAATATTTGTTTACATTTTATATATTTCTAATTTCTAATTTAAACAAATTTTGCGTTATGGTGATTTGGGAAACCTATGTATATACGTATGTACATATGTATACTCATACCCAGAAAAGGGACAATGTTTTATAATGCGACTTGTACTGTTTGCATTGTATTTTTCAAGCAAAATGTTGAAACGTGTTATGGAATACGCATTTTGTTGAGAGCAGCAGTGAAGGCTGGCATGACATTTCGGGTGCTCTGTGGCTAGTCATTGTCGGCTAGGGCGGATTCTTGCCATCACTGCTGTCCTATGCGCCATAAACAGAGAAACTGTCATTCAAATAATAACCGTTAATTCAAAATAATAACCGCAAAAAGAATAGAAATAAATGCTGAAAAGAGAAATAAACAAGTACGGCCGAATAAACGGCATCACCGTTGGTGGTGTGATGCCTGGTGCTAGCCCACCCTCATCCATGGCTGCCGACGCACCCTTATACCAGCAGCCCCTATACAAACTCCTGCGTGCCTCCTAAATCATTGGACCAACCAGAATTCTTATTTTCTTAGAACGTTTTATTCACAAATCATATTAATACTAAAATACTAATACAGTAATTAAGTAATCTTTAGCTCTATATAATCTTAGTAAATACATAGGTAGATATTGTTTCTTTAAGGTAAGTATCAAAATGTAGATATGGTTCATTAAGGTAAGTATCAAAAATGTAGATAATATCTTATTATTTCATTGCGACTAATTTTCGTAAGTATCAAAAATTAAAATATACATATCTTATTACTGGAATTCACCCGAACCTATCTTCCTTTTTTTCATATTTTCCAGTATGGCCGCGCCATCGTTATTGCCACGGTGGCAAGTTGAGGTCGCCGTACCTGTCCCTTTAAAAGCTGTGGTGGATTTAAATACCCTGCAACGACCCACCACCGGGTGTGCTGCCAGTCGGACAAAATTTTATTGTTTTCGTGGAGAGCCATAACAAACCTGCTCCTCTCGACAAGTCTTCAAGTCGAGAAAAAGGACAGGAAAGGGCTCCATGCCCGCCGTGCGGAAAATGCCATGAAGTTATTTGGAATTTTACCGAACGTGGGGCTCGACTCACCCCTGAGATTAAGAGTCTCCCAGAATAAAGTCCGCCGGGCCACTAACGCTCTCGAACGAAGTGATATTTCAGAAGAAAGGTTAAAAAAAACGTAAGGTTTAAATTCCGGGTAAGATTCCAGCTACCTCATTTTTCCTCGTCTTGGTATTAGTCTGCCGAAAATAGGGTCTTGGAGTAGTTACAATCAATTGAGACCAGGGTGTCGACACACAAGCTAAAGTCAAACAAGGTAAGCCCGTGAAAGTAATGGCAAGTCCGGCTTGTGTTAGGCCCATGCTGGTCTAGGTAGAACTGGTAAATATGGTCAAGTTTGACCATTCGTAAGGAATAATCACTTTAACGATAAAAGTCAGGTGAGGTGTATGCCCGAGAATAACTAACGGACCACTTAATGCTGAAAGTTCGAGGTTGCGGTGGTTCCCTATTTGTTCAGTCCAGAGAGACCTATCCCCCTTGTTGCCGGTCTTACACCATGCCATCATTATTTCAACACCATTAGTTTAACACCGTTAAGAGTAACCTAGTTGTTCCGACAAGGACATTAGTCTGGCTATAACCCGACAGAATGTGCCGATAGAAAACGTGCCGTGGCTATTTTGGTTTCTTATTTTATTGCCGCGAACATTTAAGACATTTTCTTAAGGGAGAACTCGTCCAAACTCCGAAAAATAATTGTTTAGACATTTTGAGGAGAACTCGTCCAAACTCCTAAAATCACAGTCCTGGTTGTAGAGCGGAGTGTGAAGTAAATCACGACTCTCGTTGAGAGTGCATGTGATATACCTCTTGGTTAAAGGTGCTCGGGGAGGATACTGGACTAATAGTCCCCGACCGCCTAGAAGCCCAAGATCTCTGTTCACTTACGTCAGCTTGAGTTGCCTTCCCCCCAATTTGCGTGACTTGGCAGGTCTTTACAGCAAAGCCCCTCCGCTAGTTCAAACCTTACATGACTTAGCTTCGCGGAAAAGCCATGCAAGGCCAAACCCCCTGCGATCTGCGTGCGTCCGAGGACAACCCCTCGGCTGGATTTTTTCTGGAAAAAAACATATGTATGTGTATATAAAAATCTGAAACGTGTTATTGAATGTATTGAGAAAAACTGTAAATATTTAGTTTGAGACGCTCTTCGTGACGGATGGAGATGTCACTGTCGGATGTCAGATGCGTGGAACCTACCAACCGGGTTGCCATTAAGGTCCTCTAAGTCATACAAGGCATTGCCAACTTTTCGCATAACACGACATTTGATATATTTAGGCAAGAATTTAGCCGTTACGCCTTACTTAAAGTTACTTAAGGCGAAGTTCTTTCGGAACACTTCTTGTCCCGCTCGGTAGTTTATTTCCCTTGAGCGCTTGTTGTACGCTTTCACCGGTCTATCTTGTGCCTGTAGCGGCTTTAGAAAAACATACTTTGAAAAATGATCAAGCACTATGAAAAGAAACTGGTTTTTTCGTTTGGATCCTGGATATGGTCCTAAGAAGTCACAGTAAAGACGTTGGAAAGTCTCCGAAATGAAGGCATTGCCCATAGGTGGTCTAGACACGTGATTTGTAGCTTTTACGGCTTTGCAGGTTTCACACTGTCTTACGTGGTTCCTTACATCTTTCGCCATTTGCGGCCAGAAATATTTCTGTCGAATTCGCTCTAAGGTTTTCTGCCAACCTTCGTGATAACTGGCATTCGAGTCGTGCGAGCATTTGATTGCAGACTCCGTCAGCCTGTTCGGCAGCCACAAACGCCACAGTGAATCTTCTTCTTCTTCCAAACCTCTCCGAAACAAGACTCTTTTGTAAACTTTGTTGCCAGCTATGCGTAAATCGGGCAGCCTGGTTGTTTTTAACCGTCTCGCGGAGTTCTGAGTATTCTACGCCATCAAATTCTGGTGATGCTAGGTCAACTTTTCGTGGCGCCGTAGGTGACAGTTCGTCTACGTCAAAGCATGAGTGTCTGGAACAACGATCAGAGACCATTTGCGATGCTCCATTTTAAAGATATATCGTTGCAGCAATAGTGACCATCTCGCTAATTTTCCACTCGAATCCTTTTGCGTCATCAGCCACTTAAGGCTTGAATGGTCCGTAATGATTCGAAAGGGCATTCCCTCTATGTATGGCCTAAAACGCTTGACGCTACCTATGGCTGCGAGGCATTCACGCTCGTTGACTGTATAGTTGCGCTGAGCATTGTTGAGCTTTTTCGACACAAAAGCTATAGGATGTTCAGCTCCCTCGTCATCTAGCTGGAATAACACGCCTCCTATCCCTATTTTGAATGCATCACATTGGATTACGAACTCTTTTGTGAAATCGGGCTGCGCCAAGACCGGCGCCGAACTTAACGAGACCTTCAACTTTTCGAATGCTTCGACGGCCTCAGGAGTTAACTTAAAAGGGACAGGTTATTTACGAAGACAGTCTGTCAAGGGGCATGCCAAATCAACGAAGTTGGTAATAAAGGACCTATACCAGTTTGTCATCCCTACAAACCTACGAGCCTGACGAGGAGATTTCGGGATCGGGAAATTCTTAATGGCTTCTATCTTGCCCGGGTCTACTTTCATACATCCATTACCTATCAAATACCCGAGATAACGAATTTCTTTCTGGCAGAATTTACTCTTTTCGACGTTGATTGTAAGTCCTGCATTCAGCAAACATTTTGCCACCTCCTTAAGCAATACCAAGTGTTCTGAGAAATTCGAGCTGCACACCATCAAATCGTCCAGGTAGACGAAGACGTCCTCTCGCAAGCGTGACGGGATAGCTTTATCCATCAGTCGACTCATCGTTTGAGGCCTGTTGCACAAGCCAAAGGGCATTACTTTTAAGTGATATACGGGCTTTCCTGGAACTGCAAATGCTGTTTTCTCCATAGCTGATTCCGTTAATTTGATTTGGAAGGCGTTTTTCAAATCAATACCACTTATAAAGTACGTGTCCCTAAGTCTGCCTAACTATCCGTTAGTTTTCGGCAGCGGATAGGAGTCCTTTTTAGTTACCGCATTCACCTTTCTGGAATCTATGCACAACCTGACCTTGCCTGGTTTCCGTACGAAGACCACGGGACTACACCACGGTGAGTTCGATTCCTCGATTACGCCCATTTTGAGAAGCCCGTCGATTTCGCTGAAAGCCTCCGCTTGTATTGGTGGTGAAAGACGAAAATACTTGCTTTTGATTTGAACCACGTCACCCTTGTCTGTGTGGTGCGTAACGAAATTTGTCTGCCCTAATCCTAGCTTTTCGAATGACGGAAACCCTTGAACTACCTCTTGCAATGCTATCTTCTGATCAGGGTTGAGCTGATGGAAATTAGGCTCATCTTCGATTTGAAAATCTAAAGAGACACACGGAAATATATCAGGTGCTAACGCAAATGCCTTCCAGAAGTCAACCTCAAGGTATGCTTCGTGAACTAGCGAAGAAACTAAATATAATCGAATAGTTCGTGTGAGATTCTTGAAAGTAACAGGCAGAGATATTGAACGGAGTATTTTCTGCTTATTACCGCTGTATAAACATTCATCCGGGGGGGTCATATATGTCTCGTTGACCTGTCTCGAAGGGTAGTGCGGAACTAGACTTCGATTCTCCTTCAGCACCTGTTCAGCCCTCCTGGCAATATCGCGCAAGTTCAGTCTATCACCCATTCCAACAGTTCATCAAACCCGTTACCAATTAATTGGCAACAATAATAATCATATTTCATTTACAAGTAGTAATCAATTTTACGCTAACTTAAAAACAACAAATCGTTTAACATTAAATTGCCTAATCAACATTTATTTTACTTAATTCATTACGAAATATTTATTGTCAAACAAGCATTTCTTTCATTCTACTTGTTGCAAAACACTTTTATGCAAAGTCAACATTCACGCTTCACTAAACGTTCGCTGAGCCAGGGGGCTATAAATACTGTAAATTCATATTAAGTAAATTAATTCAATGAGTGCAATAAAGTAAGTTATAAAACTTAAATTTGTGATTTTTTTTCAGGGCTTGAATAACCAAACCTATAATTTGCAGGTCGTGTGACGACTTCGCTTCTGCGTTAAACAGCATCAACTTCAGACTACTAGTTGCATTTCTTTTTAGTATCTCTATCAATAAATTCTCTGTCATCGGTTCCCTTAGTCGTGCGTTCATGGCCAAAATGTCCGTATAGAAGGAATCGTAAGATTCAATGGCTTTCTGTCGCCGCATCGATATTTCCATCATTATTTCGTGATCGCCTTTTAAAGTACCGAACTCCTGTTTGATTAAGTAGCATAGGAAAGGATAAGTCGCATTGGGATTCTGGCGTGTGAATAGCCAGTACCATTCCTCCGCTCGTCCTGACAAGAATAGGTGGAGCTTGCCATCAATTGCTCATATGTGCATTGCGTCCGTGCGCACAGAGTGTCTAACTTGAACAGGAAGTCGGACACACTACCCGTGCCGCTGTATGACACCTTCCAATCCTGCGGCTTAATGGATACGCTAGCGGTGGATAGGGACTGACTATTAAGAGGAACTTGTGGTTGAGTACGACCTGGAAGAGTGAAATCCCTTGGGTGTCTAGTCGCTGCTTGCGAAGTGGCTACTGCCGTACTCAAGGCGTCAATATTTTCCCTCATTGTCCTTAACTCAGTCCTCATTTCTTCCTGAGAAGTGCGGAAGAGTTGCTGAAGCACGTCCTCCCAAGATTCTCCCGCTGGTCCTTCATTCTTAGGGTGCAATTATGTTGGAGCTGCGATAAGAGCGAAGAAAATAGCTGCGATAATAGCAGAGAAAATTGTAAACGAGAATCGCGTACATGTGTTTATGTTGGCGCTGCGATAAGAGCTGCGATAGTATCAGAGAAAATTGTAAATGGGCATCCCGTATATGTGTTTATGTTGAAGCTGCGATAAGAGCGAAGATAAGAGCTGCGATAATAGCAGAGAAAATAGTAAATGAGCATTGCGTATATGTGTTTATGTTGGAGCATAGCAGAGAACAAAGACGAACGATAAGAGCATAGGAAATCATTGATCACATTTTCTTTGCTCTAGTCGCTTCGATCAACATGAACACGGAGGAGCTAATAAGTGAAATTTTTGCAAGCACTGCTATATGGAACCAAAAAAAATTCAAACCACCACAATTGAAAAATATTAATTTGCTTTAAGTTAAAAAAAATTATAATGTTCATGTTTTTTGTAATACAGTGAAAAGTTACAATAAATCGTTCTCATGCAAAATAGGTCTGCTATGACAATTGTAACATTTTTTCCTAACTTTTCTTCAATTTTAAATAAAACAAAATCACAGGTTTCAGAATTCATTCGCATATACTCCGAAAACTTGACAAATTATAAAACACGTCAAAAATATGCCATTCCTCAATAATTGGGCTTGCAAAAAATTTGCGGTCTTTCTTATCGCAGCTCCAACATAAACCCACCCTTATCCGATCTTCCTGATGATCCATAAACTGAATGTCAAAATCCACGAAAATCCACAAAGTCAAAAACTCAAGTAATATTTAGAAAAAGAAATGTATAGTCGCGTCCGGGTTCAAGATTGTAAAAGAAAGTCCAGGAAATGTGGGGTGCCTTTACCGGACTCAGTTACGCAACGGAGTATCCGAAAAGAAAAAAAATTGTACTTTTACCCCTCCTAGCTAACAATTTATCACATAAACTGGATAAGGCAAGATCCAAAAGTCGCGACCGCGTACCGGGATGTGTAATAAGAAAAAAAACGTATTAACCGTCAAGTCAAAAAAAAATCAATTAACGTATTGAATATAAATAACCCAGTTAAAACTCTCAAAACAACTTATTATCTGTATATTAAGTTGATTAGTTAGATATACGTGTGAAATATACGTGGAAAAAAAAATCAAAGTGGTAATTTGGCAAAATATCGTTTATATATACATACATATTTTAAAGTCTAATGGGAATGGTGAACTCCCCTCATTTGCAAGGCAGAAGTTCGAATCAAAACAAAACAAAACACATATTCACTTTCAGTCCCAGCGCACCCGACCGCAATGCAGGAAGGGGCAGAAAATACATGCCCCCTGAGTCTTGAAGGGAGTGCTAGATGCTGATCTATCTTTCGGTCCCAGTACACCTCGCCGCTATGAAGGAAGGCAGTCGCGACATGCCCCCTGAGACTTGCAAAGTGACTGAGACCCCGATAGTCGGCTCCCAGCCCATTCCACCGCAGTACGCGAGCCGACTGGTTCGCTGCGCGCAGACCTATGGAGCAAAACTGGGGCCGTAAAAAAAAATCGTTATTTATAGACGAAAATTCGGCTAAAGTTATAACTAAAAAAAACCTAGCACTCTTAGCTGACAACATAGTTCTAAGTCTATGGCCGACATATTGGACAACTGACCAAAAAAAGGGGGAAAAAATGCAATAATAAATAAATCTAAGTGCGTTTCACACTGCCTCATCGGGTGAATACCAACTCCGGAGGACGTGACGTTTAGTCGTGCAGAAACCCTCCGTTCCGGTTCGACCACCTCGTCCGATCTGCCACGATTGACTCCGCATATCCCGCCGCAACGCAGGAAAGGCGGTTTCTACGGCTGGGACTTGCGGGATAGTGAAGCCTCTCATGCCAGTCCAGGCCGGTCAATATGGCCGAAAAGTCGGGCCACCCATTGGGCGCCATCTGTTATGCAGTACGCATTGAGAGTAGCAGTGAAGGCTGGCATGACATTTCGGGTGCTCTGTGGCTAGTCATTGTCGGCTGGGGCGGATTCTTGCCATCACTGCTGTCCTCTGCGCCATAAACAGAGAAACTGTCATGCCTTACAATCAGAATTCAAAATAATAACCTCAAAAAAAATAGAAAAAAAAAAATGCTGAAAAGAGAAATAAACAAGTACGACCGAATATAGGGCATGTTGTTGTTGTAGCGGCTAGCTACACCCCACTGGGTTGGCGGACTCCCTCAATCATTATCGTCAAGCTCAACTGAGTTGGGCCAGAGTGACGCGGGTCTCACGAGGCAGCTGGAGCTCCTCAGCTGCTATGGGTGGTGGTTGGACTCCCAGGACTGCACTCACAGGGCGGGTGTCGATGTATTTGGACACCGACTCCCTGTGGATGCTGTCTAGAGCCTGTCGGTACGTCCTTGGGTCCAGCGGTCGGTGTACGTATGTCTGGACCTCGTCCGTCAGTTGTGAGAGATGTCCCCTGATGTGCCTGGGTGCCGGCTCCAGCGCGAGCAGGTCTCTATTGGGGTGCCCCGGACGGTGGCATCCCAGTAGAAACTGTTTTGTGAGCATAATGTTGTGCTCCTGCACTGGAAGCACGTTAGCCTCATGGTAGAGGTGATCCACAGGCGTCATCAGGAGACATCCCGTCACTGTCCTGAGTGCGGCGTTCTGACAGGTCTCTAGTCTTGACCACTGAGTCCTGCTAGTTCCAGGCGACCAAATTGGCGCGGCATAATTTAGAACCGGCCGGCCAATCGCCTTGTATGTTGCCAACAACATTTCTTTGTCTTTGCCCCAAGTGCTGCCGGCGAGCGACTTGAGGACTTTGTTGCGGCTCTGTACCTTGTTGACGATTGCGGTTGTATGCGCTGAGAAGGAGACCAGGCTGTCGAGGGTGACTCCCAGGATCTTCGGGTGGTTAACCGTCGGAATGGGGATCCCCTCGATGTGGATGTCGAGGGTGAGCCCGACCTCCTTCGTCCAAGATGTAAAAAGGGTCGCCGTGGACTTAGCAGGAGACAGCGTCAAATTCCGTCCTGTAAAGTAGTGAGCAAGGTCTGGGAGGTAGCTGTTCACTTTGGAGCACAAGCCATCAATTCCATTGCCGGTAGCCATTATCGTGCAGTCGTCGGCATACGAGACCAGTGTGACTCCCTCTGGCGGGGAAGGGAGTCGCGAGATGTAGAAGTTGAATAATAGGGGGGATAGGACGCCACCCTGTGGTACCCCCTGCTTAATTCTTCTCGCTTTTGACACTGAGTCACGGTAGCACACCGACGCTTGACGACCACACAGGTAGTTCGCGGTCCATCGCTTCAACGCCGCTGGGAGAGGTGAGGCCTCCACGTCCTTCAGCAAGATGGAGTGGCTGACTGTGTCGAAGGCCTTCGACAAGTCCAAAGAAACGAGGACGGTTCTCTCACAGGGGCGGTTGCCGTTGAGACCACGATTAACCTGAGTGTTTATAGCGTTAAGTGCCGTTGTGGTGCTATGCACTTTCCGGAAGCCGTGTTGATGCTTCGCCGGGCTGAGGTGGTGATTGAAATGCGGGAGCAGCAGGGCCTCAAGTGTCTTAACCACTGGAGAAAGCAGGGAGATCGGCCGATAGGACTCGCCTTGGCCGGCCGGTTTCCCTGGTTTCAGCAGTGGTATCACCCTACTGGTCTTCCAGATATCCGGAATGACCAAGGTGCATAGCGACAGATTGAGGACCTTGGTGAGGTATGCTACTCCCGCGGTGCCCTATTTTTTCAGCATCAACATACTTAACCCGTCTGGGCCAATGGATTTGGAGGCTTTCGCCTTCCCGATGGCTTCCTTCACCTCAGTGGTAGAGAGGACAATTGGTGCGCTTGGTGTTGACGTGCGCAGACTTCTGGTGACTGACCGTTTGGTTCTGTCGGCCGAAGGATGCAGTGTAAATTGTCGACTAAAATAGTTCGCGCATTGCTTCGGGTCCGACGAGGCGTGGTCTCCAAAGGAGATATCTGTTAGATCATCACGCCTCGTCGGGTTGGACAGGGACCTCACGGTCGACCATAATTTGCCCACTCCGGCACCGAGGTTGCAGGACTTCAGGTGCTCCCTCCACTTGTTCCGCTTATGAACGTTGACCAGGCGTTGGATCTCCCCGTTTAGTTGCCTAATACGGGGATTACCGGGGTCCGCCTGCCGGAGGTGGTCGCGTTCATCCGCTAGAGACACTGCCTCACCCGGGAAGTCCGGACGGATCACAGGGATCCTCCCTGCCGGAATGAAACGGGCTGCAGCGGACTTCACCACCCTGCGGGCTCGCCTACGCGAACGTCGGTTGGAGAAGGCGTCTTCAGTGAAGTCCTCGAACCGCTCCCAGTCTGCTTTTTTGAAGTTGACATAGGTGTGGCGATCCGAGGCAACATAGTTGGCAGGTCTGTCAATTGAGATGATTATGGGTAGGTGGTCTGATGCAAGCGATAGCATAGGTCGCCACGTTTTGCTATTTATCAGACCTGCGCTAGCTATTGTTAGATCTGGCGAGCTGCTGCAACTACCCACAATCCCGGTGGGGGCTTCGTCGTTCATGGTGCAGAATGTCGAATCGTCTATCTGCTCTGCCAAAATATTTCCCCTACGATCATTTGATAGGCTTGAGAACCAAAGATCGTGATGCGCATTAAAGTCTCCAACTACCAAACGGTTTTCACCACTGAGGAGCGCACCTATGTCAGGGTGATATCCAGCGGGGCAGCAGGAGACAGGGGTATATATATGTTAAATATTTCGAGCTCGACAACGCCTGACCGGACAGCAATCCCTTGACTTCGGTAGCGTAGAACCGACTATTGTGGAAGTGATATATAGGGCATCGCCGTTGGTGGTGTGATGCCTGGTGCTAGCCCACCGTCATCCATGGCTGCCGTCGCACCCTTATAACCAGCAGTCTCTATACAAACTCCTTCGTGCCTCCTAAATCATTGGACCAACCAGAATTCCCATTTTCTTAGAACGTACTAGAAAATACTAATACAGTAATTAAGTAATGTTTAGCTCTATATAACCTTAGTAAGTAGGTAGATATTGTTTCTTTAAGGTAAGTATCAAAATGTAGATATGGTTCATTAAGTTAAGTATCAAAAATGTAGATAATATCTTATTATTTCATTGCGACTAATTTTCGTAAGTATCAAAAATTGAAATATATCTTCTTACTGGAAGTATCAAAAAGTAAATATACATATCTGATCATTGAAAGTATGGAAAAATAAATACATCTTATTTTTTCATGGCGACAAATTTTCGCAAGTATCAAAAAAGTAAACATTTCTTATCATTGAAAGTATGGAAAAGTAAATATATCTAATTACTTCATAGCGACAAATTTTCGCAAGTATCAAAATTTTAAATAGTTATTATTGAAAGTATCGAAAAAAAAAAGAAAGAAATAATATACATATATACAAAAAAAAAAAATCCGTATCTCCTGCGTTAGGGTCTGTCTTCTTTTAATTTAATTTATACGTTTATGACAACGATTATTATAAGTAGGCCTTTTAGTTAGTTATAGGTTATTTTGATTTAGTTATTGGTTTACTTTAGTTTGTTTAATTCATAGGTAGGTAAAGGTAAGGAGAGTAAAGGTACTCTGATTGTACCCAAAAAAAAATTCAGTCATTGTCAAAAGTGAGTCTTACGTTTAACTTTTTTATTTTAGTGCTGGTGTTCACACCAGTATCTAGGTAACACTAATATAGTAATATTAATCTTAATAATGTGGCCGCTGTGGTCGAGTTGGTAGCGGTGCGTGCTATAACTCGATATGCCGGTGAGTTCGAGGTTCGAACCTCAGTCAGGGCAAGGAAAATGTTAATCATAGAAAAAGTTTTTTCTAATAGCGGTCACCCCTCGGCAGGCAATGGCAAACCTCCGAGGGTATTTCTGCCATGAAAAAGCTTCTCATTAAATACATCTGCCGTTCGGAGTCGGCACAAAACTGTAGGTCCCTCCATTTGTGGTATAATATAAAGACGCACACTACAAATGGTAGGAGAAGCTCGGCCAAACACTGAGCTATATAGTGTCCGCGCCAAAATTATATATATATATATAATCTTAATAATAATAAAATGTTCAACATTTATTTCGTCTTTACTTGTCTAATATATATCATATTTAAATACAGATTTTCTTTTCGGTTTACTGAGTTGTGGACTCACCCACCATTGCAGCAGGCTTTAGTGGAGACGTGCTGTTGACATTATGTTGCTGGAAGTTGTTGCTAGTGCGGGTGTTTGCGCGCTACTATGGGCGCTACGGTTTGTTGGCGCTGCTGTTAACGCGCTACTATTACGCTGGGACTCGCTGTTGTGCTGGCGGTGGTGCCACCGCGCTGCTGTGGGAGCTGGCCCTGGAGCTAGCTCGCCGTTTGTTGACGTTGGAGTTGGTCTTGATGTTAGCGCGCTACTACTGGCGCTGCTGGTGTGCAGGCGCTGGGGCTAGCTCGCCGTTGTTGACGTTTGCGCGCTACTATTGGCCTTGCTGTTAGCGCCAAGTGCTGATGTTGGTGCTAGCGCTTTTGCTGGCGTTATTGCTACTAGCTCCTTCGATAGCGTGCACATCTAAAAATTTTTCCACTTCACCTTAATTACATTTTTTTTTGTGCGAAATTAAAAATTGTAACAATTATTTTCTTTTGTGTAAGATCTATATGTATCTGCTTCGCATCAAGTGTCGTCCAAAAATGCAAAATGATCGACGCCACTCGTTCCTCGGGTCGTTCGCTAACGCGGAATCACGCCACATTTTTGGTGTGTACTTACTGGTGCCCTATACCGTTGTCCCTCTCACACATACGTCACCCGAGCCTATCTTCCTTTTTTTCATATTTTCCAGTATGGCCGCGCCATCGTCATTGCCACGGTGGCAAGTTTTCATTGGTCGGTTGGTGAGGTCGCCGTACCTGTCCGTTTAAGAGGAACGACCCACCAACGGGTGTTCTGCCAGTCGAACAAAATTTTATTGTTTTCGTGGAGAGCCATAACAAAAGCGTACATTTTGTTTACATTTAGAATTATCAAACTCGTCAAGTTTGATATATACATATATTATGAAACGTGATGGACCACAACAAATCACAAAATATACGCAAGGGTTGCATTTTCTTTAATGCTGCTACCTGTTTAATGTGCTTTGGCTTATACATATTTTTTAATGTATACAGTGTTGTGCATATCAAAAGAACTAGTGCATTCTCTCACATAAACCATAAAAATCAAAGTTTTAAACTTTGTAGAAAACTAATTTTAGTACAACAATGTGAAAGGTTCAAGTGGCTAGGAAAGGTGTTGCATTTGGCTGCAGGCAATATATGAAATATTTGCATAATTTTGTTTCTAGCTTTGTATGTATACCAGAGATCTGCTTTGAGTGTGATTGAGCCTGTTTGATCACCCGCGACAAAATTTGAGCACGAGCGAACGCCACTCTCGGTAACCAAATGTTCGTTCAAGTGGCACACCCGAGAGCTGCTTAACAGTACTCGATTTTGTTCGATCACCCTCGTTAACCCGACATCTCCACTGAAAATAGCTGATGTTCTAACATCTGTCATTTTGGCTGGAAAAAAATGTTTTGTCAATTTTTATGTGTGGGTAGTTTGATGTCTTGACATAAACATTTGTAAGATGGCGTCAAACAAGTAAGTTCGTTTAATAAAGCGCAAATATGCTGAAAATAATACAAGAAATATGTTTTAGTTCCTCCCAAATACGTAAACATTAATAAATTCAATAGAAAACAACTCAGGTTTTGCTTCTGAATTAAAATATCTTCGATGTTGACCCCACAAAATTTACAGGCAAATAAAAAATTAGCTGTCAAAGTAACAAAGTGAGAACTTGTTTCATACAATAGATGCCAAGACATAAACGCTGACATAAATGGCTGACATGAATAAATAAGCGGTCTCCATTGACAATATATTTTCTGACATCTATTTGAGGACATCAGCTATTTGCTGTGGAGATGTCGGGTAAGAGTTGAGTATAAGCGAGGGCCACACTTAAAAACTATGTGCGCAACCGGGTTACGCATTAGAACACCCGCAAGTAAGAAAATATATGCAGCCAATTAACCAGATTTTTTTAACGGTGTGCTTGGAGGGATTCCACGCCCCCTCAGTCGCCACCCACCACCCCCTTTTCATGTGGTTCTATACTAAACATTTCAAAAAAAAAATTAATTTAACAATGTACACAAAAAGCTTTTTAAAAAATGTATTCCATGCTATTTATCACTTTTGAATATAGTACATACATACATATATTTAAAAAAATTAAGTAAAAAAATTAAACAAAAAGAAACTTATTTCACACATAGTATGTACAGACTTCTCACCACCAAGCATTAAATATATGGTCATAATCATTGTCAAGTTAAAGCCACAGAACGAAATTTGACACTGAAGATGGCACAACGCCGAAACCGGTTTGTCTCCAAACCAAACTTGACAAGGGATGACGGAAAATCTCTCCAACAAATACCGGATTTAAGGTTAGCATCAGCTTCGAAAAGTACATATGTCAAAAAGTTGCTACTAACTTGTACATGTGTACATACATACGTATACATTTTCCACATAACTTTTTGTTTACTTTTTTTTTTATTTTTAAACACAAATTTTAACAGTTTCTTTATGTGGTCAGGTAGTTTCTACCCGTAGAGGACTTATCGTACAGCTCGTTGTGGGCTTATAAGTTTTTTCGTGTTTCATATTTCCTTATTTTTGTATTTAAAAATAATTTATAATTTCACTTCTTGTCAAATACGTTTATTCACAAAATTAGTTTTACATATGTACATGCTTTTGAAGGCTTTTTAAATAAAATTAAAGTGAATCCTATGAAATAAATAATAATAACAGAAAAACAGGCCTAGACTAAAGGCCAGTTTTTCAGTGATCGTTTAAACTAAGTTTAGTTACACTCAGTTTAAACTTAAAGTAGGCAAAGCAAAACGCTCAAAGCTGAGAGAAGGCTACCGCAAATTCAAGGTACTATCGTCCAAAAATAGGGAGAAGTTGGGCTGTCAGCTCCCACTAGCTCTTTTCCCCAGGGATGACATAAATAAAGAAATAGTGTTTGAAAGATACTTCAGAATTGGTGATATTATAGACAAAATGTCGTGGAACCCCTCTCTTCTGGGGAGCTGGGTTCGGCGAAGTACATTGCAGTGGTATACTGATGGCTCAAAGACCGTGGATGATATTGGGGCAGGCTTCTATGGTCCCAGAGCTAAACTCTCGATACCCATGGGCGCCTTTCCCAGCATCTTCCAGGCGGAAATATATGCGATCAGCGCTTGTGCCGAAATAAATCTGCAAAGGAACTATCGCGGTGAGAGAATGCTCATCCTAAGCGACAGCCAGGCAACGCTCAAATCCCTTACGTCCTTCGAGGTAAATTCCTCAATGGTCTTGGAGTGCATAAATAGGCTCAATGAACTGGCAAAAGGAATACCATAAGTCTTTCATGGGTTCCAGGTCACGCAGGCATCGAGGGAAATGAGATGGCAGACGACCTGGCCAGGCTATCTCAAACCCCATATGACCAGAGCCCTTCTTTCCAATAGGACCAAGCACTATAAAGGAGGCGCTCAGAAATGAAACTAGACAGCTCAGAACCCAGCAATGGGAAGAGACCCTGGGCCTGCTACAGTCAAAGAAACTATTGGGGGGTATAGTAACAAACGATATAAGATACTAATAGGCCTCCCAAAAGCAAAACTTAGAATCATCACAGGCCACTGCAGATTGAGGGGTCATCTGCATAAACTAGGTATCTGGTCGAGCGACCTGTGTCGCTTCTGCGACAGGACAAGGGAGACCCCCACACACCTGCTCCTGGAGTGCGATGCTGTGGCTTGACGAAGGGAGAGATGGCTAGGTCAGATGTGGCCTAAGGAGGAGTACATACACTCCCTGTCACCGGAATCCATCTTGAAATTCATAGATGCTCTTGGTCTAGGGGATGTGTTGTAGGTTACTGAGGGCACAATAGACCAATCCTCATTTATTTATCTATCTTATTTATCTAAGTTTCCTTGCGCTCAATTAAATTAGTTGCAACCAAAACTAAGTAGTCAGCAAACAGCTGATAAGTTAAACTAAGTTTAACTGTGCGCGACGGGCCTTTTAAACTTAGTTTAAACATCGTTTAAAGTTGACTGAAAAATTGCATACTGAGTTTAAACTTAGTTTAAACGACAAACAGAGTTCAACTTGCACTGAAAAACTGGCCCTAAACAGAACAAAAATTTACACTGAAGATGACACAACGCCGAAACCGGTTTTTTTTCCAAAACAAACTTGACAAGGGATGACGGAAAAACCGGTCCAACAATCATCATCATCATCAACATGTAAACCCTGTTAAAAAATTATTGCACAAACACATATTGACACATTTGGACAATTTATTTACCCGCGTAATTATTTAAAATAATTTTTCTATTAAAATATCGTTAATTCTCTAACAAACACCATTAGAAACAATTCTTTAAATTTTTTAAGGAATGTAGAAAACATTTATCAAAATTTCGAATATGAAAAAAAATGGTTTTGGAGTATCCAGTTTTTGGCGTAGAATACGTCTTACCTTACGGTATGGGCACCCATGTCAGATTGTTATTGTTGTAATCTCTATTTCTTTAATTATAAGGAAACGGCGAGATACATTTCATATTGGTTGATATCTCCTTAATATTTAAATTTCTCAAATGAAAATTTTATAAACACATCCAAACAAATATGTGTGTGGTGTTTGGTTGAGTGTGCAGTTTGTAGCGTGAATAGACGTTCATTTTATTGCATAATTTTAGGCGGGAAAATTTAAGTAGAGTAAAGGCAGAGAAAGCGCTGCCAACTACTGCAAAATAACAATGGTGATTGATGCTGTTTGACAACAGCTGAAAGTTGACGTTTAGACTTCCCCGTTGATACAGATGTCAGTATGCTTATTGGTGGTGATTTTAACACAGAAATTACTTCAAATCCTAGATTGGCGAAATTTATGAGCGATACGTTTAATTTGGATTATATTCGAAATGATGCTCCCACAACTATTGATAACACAACCATTGACTTAGTTTTTGCGAGAAATTTAAATGTTAATTTAAAAACATATTTATCCTATTTTTCCTATCATAAGCCTATATTCTCAAAAGTAACTTTCAAATAATCAAATAGATTTGGGTCTGTTATTTATCATTTATCTTTACTATTGATAACTACCATTGACTTCGTTTTTGCGAGAAATTTAATTGATAATTTAAAAACATTTTTATCCTATTTTCCTATCATAAGCTTATGTATATCATCAAAAGTAACTATCAAATAAAGAACACTTCCACAACAGTCGGTTCTACGCTACCGAAGTGACTCGGATTTCATCCGACCAAGGACTGTTATTTCGGCGACCTAACCCCACTTAGGCTGCCGGACACCCCCAATCTTATCTCCCCTTGGGTGCAATACCTTGCAGCAGGATTGCTACTCCACGTCGGTGAGGTGTAATTCGTGCAACGGATGGTGCCATCTTAAGGTCTGCTCAGGCCTTAAGAAAACTAGGGAGTGGTCCACATCCTATGTGGGCCAGTGTTGCTCGCGCACTCAAGCGCCCCAAGCCTCCACGGCATCCCCCCTTGCGCCCCCCGCGCCGGTGCCTCAGAGCACCCCTCTTGCCTCTACGGCCCCCCGGAGCTCACAGCAACACCAAACCTCCCCACCGCCCCCTCGCTCCACCACACGTGGCGCCAACCAGCAACTACTGGTTGCCCCCACTATCTGCTGTGTATGCCGGGCCAGAGTGCACCGGAATGCCTGCTCCGTCAGGTGTAATGCCTGCCAGGGCTGGTGCCACTTCCGGGCGTGCTCTGGCCTACGCACCACAAGGGACTGGTCCGTGAGCTTTACCGCCTCCTGCTGCCGCAACAACCCCCCGCCAGTGTCGCTCACGACACCGCCCACAACAACCGCTGGGCCTTTACTACCACAGCGGGATGCACAGCCGGGGCGGGCCGGCCCTCGGATCCAGTCCCTCACCCCCCTCAACGCGACAACCTTACCGAGACAGACGAGACTCCTACAGTTACACTGCAACGGACTCTCGAGCAAGATCTCGGAGGTGGTTGCCTTCATGGCTCGGCACGGGCTGTTAATAGCTGCGGTCCAAGAAACGAAGCTACGTCGCAGCTCAACGTTAACGAACTGCGACGGATACAACGTGCTTCGTAGAGATCGCGAGCGAGATAATGGTGGAGGCCTAGCCTTCATTCTACACAACACCGTGCAGTATCGTCTTATCGATGCAGACATCGACCCAAGGGACAGCACCTTAGAATGTCAAGGGATTGCTGTCCGGTCAGGCGATGTCGAGCTCGAAATATTTAACACATATATACCCCCTGTCTCCTGCTGCCCCGCTGGATATCACCCTGACATAGGTGCGCTCCTCAGTGGTGAAAACCGTTTGGTAGTCGGAGACTTTAATGCGCACCACGATCTTTGGTTCTCAAGCCTATCAAATGATCGTAGGGGAAATATTTTGGCAGAGCAGATAGACGATTCGACATTCTGCACCATGAACGACGAAGCCCCCACCAGGATTGTGGGTAGTTGCAGCAGCTCGCCAGATCTAACAATAGCTAGCGCAGGTCTGATAAATAGCATAACGTGGCGACCTATGCTATCGCTTGCATCAGACCACCTACCCATAGTCATCTCGATTGACGGACCTGCCAACTATGTTGCCTCGGACCGCCACACCTATGTCAACTTCAAAAAAGCTGACTGGGAGCGGTTTGAGGATTTCACTGAAGACGCCTTCAGTGCTCTCTCAACTCCAACCGACGTTCGCGTAGGCGAGCCCGCAGGGTGGTGAAGTCCGCTGCAGCCCCTTTCATTCCGGCAGGGAGGATCCCTGTGATCCGTCCTGACTTCCCGGGTGAGGCGGTGTCTCTAGCGGATGAACGCGACCACCTCCGGCAGGCGGACCCCGGTAATCCCCGTATTAGGCAACTAAACAGGGAGATCCAACGCCTGGTCAACGTTCACAAGCGGAACAAGTGGAGGGAGCACCTGAAGTCCTGCAACCTCGGTGCCGGAGTGGGCAAATTATGGTCGACCGTGAGGTCCCTGTCCAACCCGACGAGGCGTGATGATCTAACAGATATCTCCTTTGGAGACCACGCCTCGTCGGACCCGAAGCGATGCGCGAACTATTTTAGTCGACAATTTACACTGCATCCTTCGGCCGACAGAACCAAACGGTCAGTCACCAGAAGTCTGCGCACGTCAACACCAAGCGCACCAATTGTCCTCTCTACCACTGAGGTGAAGGAAGCCATCGGGAAGGCGAAAGCCTCCAAATCCATTGGCCCAGACGGGTTAAATATGTTGATGCTGAAAAATTAGGGCACCGCGGGAGTAGCATACCTCACCAAGGTCCTCAATCTGTCGCTATGCACCTTGGTCATTCCGGATATCTGGAAGACCAGTAGGGTGATACCACTGCTGAAACCAGGGAAACCGGCCGGCCAAGGCGAGTCCTATCGGCCGATCTCCCTGCTTTCTCCAGTGGTTAAGACACTTGAGGCCCTGCTGCTCCTGCATTTCAATCACCACCTCAGCCCGGCGAAGCATCAACACGGCTTCCGGAAAGTGCATAGCACCACAACGGCACTTAACGCTATAAACACTCAGGTTAATCGTGGTCTCAACGGCAACCGCCCCTGTGAGAGAACCGTCCTCGTGGCTTTGGACTTGTCGAAGGCCTTCGACACAGTCAGCCACTCCATCTTGCTGAAGGACGTGGAGGCCTCACCTCTCCCAGCGGCGTTGAAGCGATGGACCGCGAACTACCTGTGTGGTCGTCAAGCGTCGGTGTGCTACCGTGACTCAGTATCAAAAGCGAGAAGAATTAAGCAGGGGGTACCACAGGGTGGCGTCCTATCCCCCCTATTATTCAATTTCTACATCTCGCGACTCCCTTCCCCGCCAGAGGGAGTCACACTGGTCTCGTACGCCGATGACTGCACGATAATGGCTACCGGCAATGGAATTGATGGCCTGTGTTCCAAAGTGAACAGCTACCTCCCAGACCTTGCTCAGTACTTTACAGGACGGAATCTGACGCTGTCTCCTGCTAAGTCCACGGCGACCCTTTTCACATCTTGGACGAAGGAGGTCGGGCTCACCCTCGACATCCACATCGAGGGGACCCCCATTCCGACGGTTAACCACCCGAAGATCCTGGGAGTCACCCTCGACAGCCTGGTCTCCTTCTCAGCGCATACAACCGCAATCGTCAATAAGGTACAGAGCCGCAACAAAGTCCTCAAGTCGCTCGCCGGCAGCACTTGGGGTAAAGACAAAGAAACGTTGTTGGCAACATACAAGGCGATTGGCCGGCCGGTTCTAAATTATGCCGCGCCAATTTGGTCGCCTGGAACTAGCAGGACTCAGTGGTCAAGACTAGAGACCTGTCAGAACGCCGCACTCAGGACAGTGACGGGATGTCTCCTGATGATGCCTGTGGATCACCTCTACCATGAGGCTAACGTGCTCCCAGTGCAAGAGCACAACATTATGCTCACAAAGCCGTTTCTACTGGGATGCCACCGTCCGGGGCACCCCAGTGGAGACCTGCTCGCGCTGGAGCCGGCACCCAGGCACATCAGGGGACATCTCTCACAACTGACGGACGAGGTCCAGACATACATACACCGACCGCTGGACCCAAGGACGTACCGACAGGCTCTGGACAGCATCCACAGGGAGTCGGTGTCCAAACACATCGACACCCGCCCTGTGAGCGCAGTCCTAAGAGTCCAACCACCACCCATTGCAGCTGAGGAGCTCCAGCTGCCTCGTGAGACCCGCGTTACTCTGGCCCAGCTCAGATCTGGATATTGTAGCAGGTTAAACTCCTACCTATCCAGGATCAACCCCGACACCCCCAACACGTGCCCGGCATGTGAAGAGTCTCCGCACGACACCAATCACCTATTCACATGCCCGGCCAAACCTACTCAACTCCCTCTCCCTATGGTCCGACCCTGTTGAAACAGCTCGTTTCCTGGACCTTTCGTTAGTTGAGCTTGACGATAACGATTGAGGGAGTCCGCCAGCCCAGTGGGGTGTAGCTAGCCGCTACAACAACAACAACAACAACAACAACAACAACAACAATCAAATAAAGAAATTCATTTGCTTGTATTATTTATCATTATAAATTATCATTATACATATGTTTTCTGTCTTATCGGATGGCGTATTCTACGTTAAATTTAATGGCCGTGTCTCTGACACAGCCTCCTTCTTTTATTTTTACACAACAAAGTTTTTAGTGGCTATGAAATATCACTGATTTTTTTTTTTAATTTTTACTGACGCTCGTTCGCAATTCCTTTCGTATAAAAAATAATCGCGGACTTGCGTTGTATGGAGGAAACTGCTAGTAAAGAAATTGTCAAAAATCAGTGATAACTTGTAGACACATGATAAATGCCCTTTTTCACACTAAAATTTAATGAGCCAAAAAACTGCATACTGAAAAAATTTTTAATTAATTTTGATTAAACTTTGTTAAATCATGGTACATCATGTAAATAGTTTAAAAAAAATGGGTGTTTAAGATTTTTCTTAGAAAATTTACCATATTTTACTTCTGAAATAATTATAATTCATAAGAAAAATGGAGTGCACAAATATGTTAAATATTATAACTTTGTTCGTATAACGGTTGTATGTAACAGCAAAAAACATATACATACATACATATGTATATACTTAAATGATCAGAATGAAACGAGGAATTGATTTAGCCCTGACTGTCTGTCCGTCCGTCCCTCTGTCCGTGGTTACATTTTGGAAAATGGGCGTTGCCACGCCCACTTAGGAAAAAATTTTCGGTGTAAGGTATCGTCACAAAATTTGGTGAATAAGTTCCTTAATATCTCTGTTATTATTGTAGAAAATTTTTGAAATCGGATCATAACCACGCCCACCTCCCATATAACGGAAGTTTTGGAAAATGCGAAAACTTCGTTTTTTCGGTATCTGTTACAGCAAATTGAGTGAAATTTGGTATTTGGAGCGATTTTGAACCAAGAAATTTGGTATTTACATACATATGTAACTTTGGAAAAAATGTTTGTATCTCAATAACGGTATAAGGTATCGTCACATAATTTTTCGGTATCTGTTACAGCAAATTGAGTGAAATTTGGTATTTGGAGCGATTTTGAACCAAGAAATTAGGTATTTACATATATAACTTAGGAAAAAATGTCTGTATCTCAATAACGGTGTAAGGTATCGTCAAAAAAATTGGTGAACAAATTTTCCTTAGTATCACTGTTATCATTGTTAAAATATTTTGAAACCGGATTATAACCACGCGCACTTCCCATATAACGGAAAATTTGAAAAATGCTAAAATTTCGGTTTTTCATCATCTATTGGAACATATCTATTAAAATTTGATATTTAGAGACTTAAGAAACTTGATATTTATGAAATTTTGAAAAATGGGCGTTACCACGCCCACTTATTTAAAAAGTCTGTAAGTATCTCAACAACGATGTAAGGTATCGTCACAAAATTTGGTGAACATATTGTCTTTGATATCACTAGCATTACCGTCAATAATTATTTGAAATCGTACCATAACCACGCCCAACTTCCATATAACGGAAATTTTTAAAAATGCAAAATTTCGTTTTTCAGTTCTTATTGGAAGAAATTTAAAATATATGGCGAGGGTATATAAAAATCGGTTTCGCCCGAATTTAGCTTTTCTTACTTGTTTAAGGATGACTTTAATTTGTGATGGTTCTGATAGGCGCTGAAATATATACCAAAGTTTGAAATACATAATTTACTTCCCTTGACTCTGAGTATCTTTCCTATACGTAAAATTAAAATAAGACCAGAAATGAAACACGCAACATCACAACGGTCTAAATCATTTCTATCTACATTGGCAGTACTCTTACCTAGTATAGTTATAGAAGGATTAAGTTTGCCCTCCTTGTTGAAAAGCGGGGGATTCTCCATTTTTGCAAAAGGTTTATTTGCATCAGGATCAGACGGAGTGCCTTCTACTCGTGACCACTGTCCTATAGATGACCCCCTACCCACTGCAAAAAAAAAAAGATTAACAAAACTTATCTAAACTCATCCAAATTGTGTCTACCTACCAATGGAATGCAACACTAATGAATGGTCCTTTACGACTGCGTTTTCCAGTATTATTGACTCCCGAATACGAACACCTGGACCGATCGTAACACCTGGGCCGATCGATACATTTGGGCCAAGCTAAATACTTTAAATATCCTACATATTTTCATTATAAAATAATGAAAAAAAACTTACTGTAGCACTTGTGTGTACAATCGCACTTGGGTGTAAATAAACGTCAGGATAAACTGTACATATCAAATTAGAATCTTGTTCGCTGTGTTTAATTCCAGAATTAGCTAACCTCTCTGGATGCGTATTCTTATATAGCTCTAAAAACAAATTTGTTTAGTTTTCTTTAACTGATTTATGAATACATATGTAATATTTATATTACCTAAATAATGTCGGTTAGCATAAATGGCAGAACCAGCAGTTTTTATTTGTGACCACCAGTTAGGCACTGGCATTGCGTAGAGTTTACCCGTACCAGCAAGTGGAGTTAGTACCTCCTGTTCCCATTTGATGTGGCCTTGATCTTTGCCGTTACCGCCACTCGGGCAGGAGTATTCTTGACCTTTTGAATAAAATATTTCTGCTAACCGGGTAAATATATCTAAGGAACATACGTAGACACCACAGTTAATAAATGTGGACACATAAGAGCTGGGCTTCTCTACATAGTGCGAAACAACACCGCTATTACGATCAAATACCAGACATCCATAATGTAACGACTGCTGTCGCGTTGCCTCAGTGCTCATAATCGTCACCAAAGCAGTATCGCTCCGCTGCCTATGAAAGATATATAACTCTTGGAGTGGAAAATCAGCGCAAACATCGCCGTTTAAAACAAAAAATGCGTCAGCATTTCCTGAACGTATTTGATCGCGAAAGTGATACATGCCGCCTGCAGTGCCCAGTGAGGTGAACTCTTGCAAATATCTGAAAAGCATTAAAATATTAGTGAATAATGTATGAAAACGACACCACAAAATTGTATCGTCAATTATAACTCCTACCTAATATTGATATTGTAAAGGTTTTGCATATCAATAACAAAGTTCTCCATCTGATTCTGGGGATAATAGCCAATTATCAAAATTTCTTTTAGTTCAGGCACACGCATACATGCTTCTATGTGGTGCTGAATGATAGGTCGCCCTGCTACTGAAAATAATGGTTTAGGGGTGTCCAGAGATAACGGGCGAAACCGAGTCCCTTAAATTATCCAATATACATACATATGTATGTATAAGGTAAGAACTTAAAAATATTTATATATAAATACCTTTTTGGGGACCTCCAATTAAGATCACAGCTTTAAGCATTACGAAATAAATTTATTATCAGCAAAAAACACTACGCAGCAAACCAGAGATAACGCATTCCACACTACGTCTTCTTTGGTTTCCTATTTGATAATTCTCAAGAAAAGTAATCAAACTAAAATTCGATAAAACGGCTAAAAGAACGCATTTCATTAAAAAAATATCGATATTTTTTCCAAAAATTAAGGCCATGCCACATAAGACTTGCTTCGCTTTACGTGACATTTCTAAATTTGTCAAAAAAGCGAAAAACGCAAAAGGTATGCCACAATAAAACTTTGACAATACATACTTTTCGTTTGTTTATTTAGAGTTGTGAAAATCGCACGGAACTTTAAGGCCATGCCACATAAGACTTGCTTCGCTTTACGTGACATTTCTAAATTTGTCAAAAAAGCGAAAAACGCAAAAGGTATGCCACAATAAAACTTTGACAATACATACTTTTCGTTTGTTTATTGTGAGTTGTGAAAATCGCACGGAACTTTATAATCATATTTACATACATTCGGAATAATTATGGACATTATGGAAGTTTTGTTAATAGTTCTTTTACTTCACGAAGCCTTATTATGTTTAAAAAACATATCAAGGTGGAAAATGTTGGTAAGGGAATTATACCTTTGCTGCAACCTCCCGCACGAACCGCTCACGAAGTGACTTCCACCGTGCTCTGCAATGCTCCTCTATTATAAAAGAAAAAGCCTTTAGTAAATCATCACATATGTATATACTTACATACATATATTTATATACAATAAAATACACGTACCAGAAACTCCCACAAAAGCGGCAACTGCCTGCCATGCCCGATCCTTCGATCCTTTAGGTATTTATTGCAGAAGAGGTGGCAGCTGTTGTCATAGATGCTTGACTGCATTTTCACCGCTTCAATTAACTTTTCCTCCATTTATTTTGCTAAATTTAAAAAAACTGTATATTTAAACATTTATTTCAGTTAAATTTTTTATTTACCTTGTTTTTGTGGGAAAATTTTCAAATATACGTCAACCGTTCACAGACGAATATCAGAAATAAACGAAATTGGTAAGAGCGAACTGTCAAAGTCAGCGAAAAGATGAGAGTTGCCCAAGATTTCGCTTCGCTTGGGCGACGGTGTTGCCTATGTGGGAAATTTCGTATAATTGCATGTATTCATCTTTGCTGTCAAAGCTAAACTCTGACGTAAAGCGAAACAGAAGTTTTATGTGGCATGGCCTTTATTCGCTCAACTTTCGCATAAAGGCTCGGTTAGTCAAGACTATTCGGTAAGCAATCTCAGTCTCTAATAGAGATAAAAGTCACAATTTTAGATCAGTTGACATTCATTAGTTTAAAAATAAGTCCTCCTCGAGTCTCAAAATAAAGTCTCTAAATAGTGAAATTAAAATAAAAACATAAGAAAACGGCGAGGAAAATAATTTGCAAAAAGTCGTTGAGCAAGAAGGTTCGTGTCCTACGTGTTATTCAATTTCAAACCCACTCGGTATAAATAAATAAATTTAAAAAGATCAGTCACGTTACTGATACTCGATTTTATCAATACATCTTATCAAAAGGCTTGTTTTGTGCTAGAAGAGCCTATGATAAACGATGTTGGCACAATGAAAAATGCGGTAAGCGAGCGATCACTTGTGTAAAAAACTTTATTACCCGACATCTCCACAGAAAATAGCTGATGTTCTAACATCTGTCATTTTGACAGGATAACATGAAAAATGTTTTGTAAGTTCAGTTTTGTAAGTTCAGTTTATTAAAGCGCAAATATGCTGAAAATTATACAAGAAATATGTTATTTCCCTACCAAATACGTAAATATTAATAAATGCAATAGGAAACAACTCATTTGTTGCTTCTGAATGAAAATATCTTCGATGTTGACCCCACGAATTTTACGGCCTGTTACCAACTCCTGAGTTTAACATACATACATACTTTGAATTATTCCTATTTATTTAGTTCGATGTCTTCATTTATTTGCCAGCACTTTTATATACTTATACATTTACACTCATTTAGATATGCTCACATATGTACATATGAATATGTAGACGCCAACAAGTGTCATCTGTGTATACTATATGTACACATAAACTTATATATATTGAATTTGCCGCATACTCTTTAATTGCACATATTTACATATGAATATGTTCATACGCAGAGTAACGGTCAATGCAGTATCGCTTATTTCGTTTTGTTTCTATTTCGTTGATGTTCGCTTGTAAATACATACATGGTTACATATGTACATACATACGTGCAAGCAAAGAACTGGGGTTGTTTTTCGCGGAGTTATGCGTATGCAGATATGTACATACATTTGTACATACGAAGTGAATTTGAATGCATACCGTATATCGCAATGTTTCTTTCGCTCTAATTTCCGCTGTCATAGTTCGGTTGATCTTCGAGTAAATAATAAAAGACAAATCCGTCATCAACCAGAGGAATAGAGCGAAGGACACACTGCGGTAGGTAACTCTTGATATACATAATTTATAATAATTTGTAACACAGACTTAACATTTTAGAAATAAACCAAGTCATTGTTTGGACTAAAACATATACATACGTTCACCTTTAAATAACAATGGAACTTGCGTTAAATTCGCAAGCGGGTTGATGACAATTTCTTTATTTCGCAGTGAAATACGTAACATATTTCACTGACTGATTGCCTTTTATGGAAAGTTTTTAACGTACAGTCATCGTTTGTATACCAACACATACATATGTATAAGAACAGTAGCCGTTCTTGGTAATATATGTACATATGTGTGATTAATTTGCCGAATTTCGTGATTTGCCGTCCCAGCGAGGACATTTTGCCGTTCTGCGAATCTGCCGTTTCGTATAGAAGCATCGCGATATATAACATTTGCCGTTCCACGTACATGCCGCTTCATTTATAAGCATCGTAATTGCAATTGCCACTTTGCATAAGTAAATATTCAAGCCGATATCATTAATTGGACTTCAACATGTCTACAACAAGATCGCCTGTTTCTAAAGCCACTACATCTGCCTCAGTGGCTGATACGCCGAAGTTAGTACCAGATATCGGTACTGCCGCCGTTATGATTGAGTTTCCAGACCCTTCTGTTGTCGAAGGGGTTAGTACCCGTGCGTCATCTGCTGCTCGAAATGAAGCAATGTTTCAGGCAATGCAAAAACGCATGGCTATGCTTGAAAGTAGTCTGAAAGATGCTCATAAGAAGATACGAGAACACGAGTCAGCAAACGAAGCCCAGAGCGCAGACGCGCAATGTATAGCCAGTATACCTAGCAACAGTTCCGCCAACGAAGTTGGCTTGGCGTCATCGAGTCTACCAATGACACACTTCCAGTTTCCTCAGCAACAATCTCCGATAGTAACGAGTGCTTCTGCGCATTTAGGTGCTGTGCAGCTGCTGCTGCCGCCTTATAACGCTTCACGTTACCTGATGTATACCGCCACTCGTTTCTCACCGCCGCTTTACACATCTTCAACAAATGGTTCAGCTGTAACAACAGCAAATAGTATGTTCACCACGTCGAATTTGCCTTCACACGACGCGATGCATAGCAACTTTTCTGCAACGGTTCCTATTGTCGCAAACATGGGCTCCGTACCTTTGAAGTTTCCAACGCATCCAAGAAAATTGCAAGATCTGCCGGAGTTTAGTGGACAGCCGGAGGATTGGCCGATATTTCTTACGGCTTATACTGAGTCAACCGCTGTATATGGGTACAGCGATTTTGAAAACAACTTACGCCTCCATAAGTGCTTAAAGGGTGAAGCTAGAGAGGCTATAAAATCTCTGCTCATTCATCCGAACAACGTTGTTAATATAATCGAGCAACTTAAGTTCCGATACGGTCGTCCGGAGCAATTAATTCGAAGGCAGATAGCCCTTGTTCGAGAAATTGCACCGATATCGGAGAACTCAGTGGTAAAGTTGATACCGTTTGCAACAAAAGTAAGCAATATTTGCGCATTTTTACGTTCTGCCTGTGGTGGAGACCAGTACATAGCCAATCCAACGCTTCTCGATGAGCTAGTTGGGAAGCTACCCATGAGCAAGCGTATCGAATGGGCCGTTTTCGCATCGTCTGTGCAACCGTATGCAACTGTTCAACATTTTAGCATGTGGCTTACTAATCTTGCCAATGTCATCTGCACGGTTCAGGACGGAGAAGCCGCCAGAGACTCAAAACGTCGTGTTGTACTACACGCTGCCGAATCCCTACGCCATCCAGTCTGCTTTATTTGTCAAGGCCAACACAAGCCAGCAGACTGTAGTAAGTTCAGCCAACTTACAGTGCCGAAGAGGTGGGAAGAAGTGAAACGACACCACCTTTGCTTTTCGTGTCTCAATGCTGGACATGGGTCGCGCAACTGTCAACGGCGCAAAGCATGCGCCACCGATGGGTGCAAACGAATGCACCACAAATTGTTGCACGAAATTAAGAGCGCCGTCGACGAATCGTCAAAGCAGGCAACGCAACATCAAGAGCGCATCAAACGTGTTTCCCTTGACGAACCACGTAAATGTGCAATCACACAGACGCAGCCAGCGTCTCGTAGTCCCAAGCGAGGTGACACTAGCGCAGCGGTCCTTAATTGCAGCAGTAATATTGCTGATGGCAAGTTACTATTTCGAATTCTGCCGGTCGTACTGTACGGAAACCAGAAGAGCGTCGAGACATACGCCCTTTTTGATGAAGGTTCGTCAATAACAATGCTTGACAACGCACTGATTGAAGAGCTTGGGTTACATGGTCGGACTGAACACCTCAACCTACAATGGTTTGGAGGCCGAGGTACTCAAGAAGCAGCCGTTGTGGTAGACTTACATGTGAGTGGTGCCGGTATGCAAAAGAAGCATAAGCTACGTAGGGTTTACGGGGTTTCAAACGTACAGCTGCCTTCACAGAGCTTGAGTAAATCCGATTTATATTGCCATGAAAGATACATCGATAAACTTGCCGTTCAGCCATATGCGGAAGTTAAGCCAAAGCTGTTAATCGGACTTGACCATTGCCACCTCGGTTTGACATCAACCTTAATGCAGCTAAACAAGTGTGGGCCGTTTGCCGCAAATACTGAGCTGGGATGGGTCGTGTTTGGGACAACAAACAACTCTTATCCGACATCGCCATCATGTTTGCTAGTTAACAGTTGTACTGACCAGTCTCTTCACAATGTGGTAGTCGACTACTTCGAGACGGAAAGCTTTGGAGTTCGGGCTGCGCCTGTTGTTGACAGTGAAGCTGATGTTCGTGCGCGCGAAATCTTAAAATCAACCACATCTCGCGTTGAAGGAAGATACCAGGTTGGTCTGCTTTGGAAGAGTCCCAACGTACGACTACCTGCCAGCTATGGGATGGCCTTGAAAAGATTGAAGGGTATCGAAGCTAAAATGAGACGCGATACAGACTTTGCTGCAGACTATACGCTCATCATGGATTCCTACGTCACGAAGGGTTACGCACGCAAACTGTCGCCAGAAGAAGCAGCCGTGTCCAACGATAAGACATGGTACTTGCCTCATTTCGCCGTTCGCAACCCCAACAAGCCAGGCAAGCTACGCATGGTGTTCGATGCAGCTGCTGAAGTAGACGGTGTGTCTCTTAATTCGCAACTCATTAAGGGCCCTCAAGAATATCGGCCTTTGCCTGCGATACTTTTTCACTTTCGTCAAGGTGCAATAGGCGTGTGTGCTGACATCAAAGAGATGTTTCACCAAGTGCTGGTTCAACGTCATGACAGATGTGCACAACGATTTATATGGCGTAATGGTGATACCACCAGGTTACCTGAGGTATACGAGATGCGCGTAATGACCTTTGGAGCAGCATGCTCGCCTTGCGCTGCTAATTATGTGAAGACAATCAACGCGTTGGAGTATTACAATAAAGTTAGTGGCTCGAGCCGTGAAATCGATACTCGATTACCATTACGTCGATGACTATGTCGACAGCTTCGACACAGAAGAAGAAGAAGCTGACGTCTCGAAAGAAGTGCGAGCAATACATAAGATGGCCGGCTTTGAGCTTTGTAATTTCGCGTCCAACTCGTTGAGCGTAACAGATGTGCTTGATGGAGACGCGTCTACCCGTCAAATATCAAAAAAAGAAGGAGTAATGGTGGAAAGAGTCTTAGGTTTATTCTGGCAGTCATCGACCGACACCTTTGGGTTTAAGTTCAAATTCAACAATGTAGACTCCAACGGAGCGCGCCGCCCGACGAAGCGAGAACTCCTCAGCGTGGTCATGTCGATCTTCGACCCGTTGGGATTCCTGAGCAATTTCGTGGTAAACGCTAAGATCTTCATGCGGGAAGTGTGGAAGCATGACATCCGATGGGACGAGCCATTGCCAACAACGTTAACAACGCATGGGAAGAATGGCGTAAGCAACTGCCAGCTGTCGCTGAATATGCCATTCCTCGGTACTACTTCCAAAATGGCAAACCAAAACATCTGCAGCTCCATGTCTTCGTTGACGCCAGTGAGGACGCTTTTGCCGCAGTGGCCTACTGGAGGTCCACTAATGCGCTCGGAAAAGTGGAAGTTTCGTTCATCTGTTCAAAAACCAAGTGCGCGCCGATAAAGTCATTGACGGTGCCTCGATTGGAGCTTCAGGCAGCTGTTGTGGGTTCGCGTTTGATGAGTTGCGTCCGCGAGGAGCACTCCTTGGACATAGCTGACTGTATCGTTTGGAGTGACTCCAAAACAGTCATCCAGTGGCTTCGCAGTGAACATCGGCGGTATAAACCATTTGTGCAGCATCGGGTCGCTGAGATATTAGCCGCAACTACTACCGCAAATTGGAGATGGCTGCCTACTAAACACAATGTCGCCGATGAGGCTACTCGAGGGAACAAACTTGTTGATTTCAGCTCCTCCGCGCGTTGGTCCTGCGGTCCACCATTTTTGCGATACGAAGAGCTGACTTGGCCGTCAGAAGACTCTACATCCAATCATCATGAGGAAGCTCTCTTACGATCGTAAATTGCCAATTTTTAAACTATAACCGGTTCTCTTCATTCAACAAACTAGTGAGAACGACAGCATGGGTACTTAGGTTCATCGACATTTGCCGCCGGCACAATCCGCCAAACCGACGTTATGGGCTAACTGCCAAAGAAGTCGAAACCGCTAATATTTGATTGTGCCGCCTTGTTCAACGCAATGAATTTCCCGAAGAATTTCAACAGATCGAGAGCGGACAGGACTTATCTCGCACCAGTTCGTTACTTCAGCTTTCGCCTTATATTGACGAAAATGGGATCCTTCGTGTACAAGGTCGTATTGACGCCGCCAGCTGGCTACCAATATCTACGAGACGGCCAATAATCCTTCCGCCTAAGCATGATTTCACCAGTCTTGTCGTCATGCACTTCCACGTTAAAATGCGCCACCAAAATATGGAAGCCACTATTTGCGAAATACGTCGTCGCTACTGGGTTCCACGTTTAAGAAGTTTGCTGCGCAGTGTAGTAGTCAATTGCGCCGTATGCCGCCTTAACAGAGTCAACGCCGCGCCGCCATTGATGGGTCCGCTTCCGATCGATAGGCTAACTCCATATGTCAGACCGTTCAGCTATACGGGCCTTGACTACTTTGGACCGATCACTGTCAGCGTACGTCGCGCCAACGAAAAAAGGTGGGTGGCGCTTTTCACGTGTCTAACCGTCAGGGCAGTGCATTTAGAGTTAGCGAAAGAACTTAGTATCAACTCCTGTATAGTCGCGATGCGCAACTTTATCTACCGCGGCGGCGTTCCAGTCCGCATCAGGTCGGATAATGGGAAGAACTTCGTCGGCGCTGATATGGAATCAAAGCGCTTCAGTGAAGTTTTTGATTGTAATCGCCTGCAAAGTGACTTTCTCTGCAGATAGACGATCTCGTTTTTGTATGTGATCCCAATGTATCTCGCCAGGATTGGTGTCGAGGCAAGGTAGAAGGCTTGTATACAGGAGCGGATGGTGAGGTCAGGCGAGTCGACGTACGCACTTCCAGTGGCTTGAAGAGACGCGACGTCGCCAAATTAGCTGTTCTGGACGTTCGTAGTGGTGAATCAGGTTGATTCACGGGGGCTGGGATGTTACCAACTCCTGAGTTTAACATACATACATACATACTTTGAATTATTCCTATTTATTTAGTTCGATGTCTTCATTTATTTGCCAGCACTTTTATATACTTATACATTTACCTTCATTTAGATATGCTCACATATGTACATATGAATATGTAGACGCCAACAAGTGTCATCTGTGTATACTATATGTACACATAAACTTATATATATTGAATTTGCCGCATACTCTTTAATTGCACATATTTACATATGAATATGTTCATACGCAGAGTAACGGTCAATGCAGTATCGCTTATTTCGTTTTGTTTCTATTTCGTTGATGTTCGCTTGTAAATACATACATGGTTACATATGTACATACGTGCAAGCAAAGAACTGGGGTTGTTTTTCGCGGAGTTATGCGTATGCAGATATGTACATACATTTGTACATACGAAGTGAATTTGAATGCATACCGTATATCGCAATGTTTCTTTCGCTCTAATTTCCGCTGTCATAATTCGGTTGATCTTCGAGTAAATAATAAAAGACAAATCAGTCATCAACCAGAGGAATAGAGCGAAGGACACACTGCGGTAGGTAACTCTTGATATACATAATTTATAATAATTTGTAACACAGACTTAACATTTTAGAAATAAACCAAGTCATTGTTTGGACTAAAACGTATACATACGTTCACCTTTAAATAACAATGGAACTTGCGTTAAATTCGCAAGCGGGTTGATGACACGGCCAAATGAAAAGTTAGCTGTCAAAGTAACAAAGTGATAGCTTATTTCATACAGTAGATGCCAAGACATAAACGCTGACATAAATGGCTGACATGAAGAAATAAGCGGTCTCCATTGACAATATATTTTTGACATCTATTTTACGACATCAGCTATTTTCTGTGGAGATGTCGGCTTAAGACCGAGATGTTACAGGTCTTGTTGCAGCATCTTTCGACGAAATAAATAAAAACCAATGCAGGGGAGTTTAAGAAACCGGTGAGGGTGGTTAACAAAGAGGTGCTTCATTTGCTATTAAGACTTGTTTAGGAAGGATTGACCAAAGATTCGAATAAAACATCGATAGTGTCAAAATGCTAATTTTGCATCATGGTTGCATAAAGAAAAAAATAGATATTGCAATAATAATTTTAAACTTATATAAAAATATTTTTACCTGCAGATAATAGCGCTTCATTCTCAGCATATCTTCTCTCAAATGGTCGTGTTTTATTAAACAGGACAATGCAACACTTAAACGCTTCAACTAATCTTTCTCCATATTATTCTATATCTGTAAATTATATAACAATATAACATGCAACATTAAAAACAATAATATTTCATATATCTCTTTTTTCCTTTTTTTTAAAGTAATTATACACGAAAAAATTATGAAATACTAGTGAATTTGCTAAATCGTGCGTATTTGCACGCAGAAATAAAATGGAAGTGTAAACAGTTGGTTGTCAAAGTGTTCAAAAGTTGAGAGTTCGCCATGATTTTGCTTCGTTTTGCTTTGCTTTACTTTTCTCGCCTTGTATTTAGCAGCACTCATATCAGAGAACTTATATTTGACAGAGAAGATTTTCACGCGAATATCAGTGTGAATTGTCAAAATCCAAGTAAATGTCTTGTCTTATTTCACCGCGCCAGGGCTAACAGGGGAAATAGCGAGAGTGGCAAGTTAACAGAGCTGAGTGAGGTCGAAAGAAATTTAACAGCTTGTATATTCTCATAAATGCAAGAAAAATATACCTATTTTGGGTTGATTTTGACAATTCAATAAAAAGCAGAATAATTATAATACGATTGATAAAATGTATATTCATACTTATGTATGTGCATTTGTAAAATTAATGGCTGAAGCCGCCCCTTTTTTGTTTTATGAATATGGATTTAATTAATGCACAAATGTGAGCATAATCCACCTGTTGTTTTGCCGACGGCATTACGTATTAGAAAATTTATGAGTTTCGTTGGATATTGGAAAAATAAAGTCAAATAATAATAAAATTGGTTTTATTAATTAATGAAGAGTCCTCTTTTGTGTCATTTGTGTACTTGCATACATATGATATGATAAGATTTGCTATAATGGTGGTGCGCAAACGCAAATGCTTAAATGCCGTCGGCGATTTGCATTTGTTGACACATAATTTTTACGCTGTACATAAGTTATTCGCAAATTTTTTGAAAATTACTACAAATCTTGTGTTTGCGTACATATGTATGTATGTATGTACATATGTACATAGATTCTAAACCCCCATTTAACACAATACAAATCAATATTTTACCCATTATACATATATTCTTATCTATGCATACATATGTATGTATACAAAATGCAGAACTAACTTTGTTCATATGTATGTACATAGATATGTATATACATACTTTAGACATGCCAAAATATTAATTCAAGGACAAATGACGTCTTTGCACATACAAATATACGCACATACTTATATTTATACATATTTACACATCAACGTGCGCACACTTCTGTCCTCACTTCCCGCAGCAACTGCTACATCAACAGTTACACCGGCGCCATAAATCCTAAACCATTTCATTCATAAATTGCGCGTGCGTAAAACTCATTTCATTCATAAATTGCAGCACAACTTAAAATCTGCCAGCGAAGCACATTTTTCGCGATCTTGCAAAAATTTATAAATTTGAACATTTTCGTCTTCAGCTTTGCAAGTACAGGGGCGTTGCCTATTTCTGGCCCAGTCCGGCAAATGTGTTAGTGAAAAATAAATGAAAATATGTATAATATACATTCCTCAGCTAATACGATACTCTTTTACCAAATGCATATCTAATTTATGAATATTTAATCATTACGAACCATTATATTGTAAAATACTAATAAAAATATATAAATGCATTCGGTAATATTTCGCAAAATCGGCCTTGCCAAGATAAATACTCAGCACATCTTCATCACCTCAATACGCGCTGTGTACATTTGTATGAGCTTATATATATATGTAAATATGTAGCCGAATTTTGTCGCATTTGAACAACAGTGTTGGTCATCACTGAATTTGCAAACCATTACTGCAATTTGTAGTCGAAGCAGGAAATCTACTACTTTATAAAAACTAGTTACAAAAATGCATAATTAATTTTCACTTTTAATTTATTTAAAAAATATATCACACTATATCTCAACTTAATAAGTATTAACCAGCTATATATTATTGATTTTCTCACAGTTAAACGTCTCTGAGAGTTAAATCGTATATTTTTTTATTACTCCTATTTTCCTTGGACCTACTGCGAAACGATAAGTATTTGCATCCAACTCTAATTTATGGTAGTGGTTTATTGCCTTCGTCTCGCAGCAGAATTGTCGGAAATCGGAGCAGAAGCAAACATTTGGAACTCAAGGGTGGTTTGCGGGCACGTGAACAAATGTACGTTTGTATTTATTGTATGTACATACATACATATGTATGTGCAGAAAAATATGCGTTTGTGTTTTTGCTTGCACATAAGATGAATTTTAGGCTTAGATTTGTTTGATCAAATATTTTAAACATGTGTGATATTAAATTTAGTTTGGGAAGACAAAGTAAATTGTATTATTGTATTCAAATTAGGGAATATACATGTTTATATCAGTCCACATTTATGGTTAAAAGGTAAAGAATTTGCCCATATGGCCAGATTTACATAAATATGTATGTAAGTACAAAGTACTACTTGCCTTAAATTGCAACTGATTCGATAAATATTATTTCATTAAAATTTTGTTCACATTTAAGTGATAGAATTTTGCCAAAATTTAAATAAATTTTCAGCTCCACCGATAACATAACGAAAATACATTAAAGCTCTCGTTTTATCAATTCCCGCTCTGTCACTGTTAGTTTTTTTTCTCTATCGCTGTCGAATCGTGGTGAACTAAGACAAAATATATCATGGTGAGCTACGACAAGAAAATTAGTACCCCTCAAAATCAGAGGAATGTGTGTCGGAATGGACTGAGATAAGGCTTCTCTGTCAAATATAAGTTCTCTGCTCATATAACATCAGCAGCCGAAACCCAGCATTCGCTAACGCTAAAACTCTAAAAATCGCTAAAATTACAAACGCTAAAAATTATCCGAACTTTTGGCGATATTTGTTAAATGCGATTCTGGATTTTTTATCGTCAAAAATCTCCAAGAAAATGTATTATACTTTTATCCGCCGCATGCGCCGCTGGAGTAGTTGAAGGCAAATGTCAGGTTTTGTTTACATTAAGGGCACATAAGTGTATAGTTACTTTGTAAAAATTATAAATACTTACACAATTTTGCACAATGTTATGATCAGAGAACTTATATTTGACAGAGAAGATTTTCACGCGAATATCAGTGTGAATTGTCAAAATCCAAATAAATGTCTTGTCTTATTTCACCGCGCCAGAGCTAACAGGGGAAATAGATGGATTGGCAAGTTAGCAGAGGTGAGTGCGGTTGAAAGTAATTTAACAGTTTGTGTATTTTCATAAATGCAGGAAAAATATACTTATTTTGGACAAATTAATAAAAAGCCAAAATAATTAAAACAATTTGTGAAATCCACGACTGAAGCGGACCCTTTTTTGTTCTAAGGATATGGTTTGAAGTAATGCACAAATGTGAGCCTAACCGACTTGTTGTTTTGCCGACGGCATTTCGAATGAGGAAATTTAGCAATATCGATGGATATTGGAAAAATTAAATAAAATGCCGAATTTCATTTGTCAAATATAAACATTTGTTTTATAAATGAATGAAGAGTAATCTTTTTGTGTTTTGTACTTAAGCAGTGCGCAAACGCAAATGTTGACTTGCCGGCGGCATTTTACATTTGCTGACACGTATTTTTTTTTGCTTTTATACGAGTTATGAGTTTAAACTATGTATGTATGTATTTGTATATCGGTTTAGATTTGGTAAATGACTACAAATATATATATATACATATGTATGTATATAAATGATATTAGATATCATATATAGCAGATTCCTCCTCAGCATAATTTGAATTAATAATTTGTCTACACATTAACAATTAAGTACGTACATATATGTATATGTATATACGTATGTCTGCATATACATACTATGTATATAAATAATTTATATACAAAACATCTAACATGTACATACATTTTTGAACGGTTGATGTTAAATCAAGTGATGGAATACCTAACAGAGAGTGGTCTCATGTCCGAATATCAATCTGGTTATCGAAGGGGGCATAGCTCTTCAACTGCTGTGTTGAAGATACTGGAGGATATACGACCATTCTATGATAAGGGAGAACTCACCATTGTTTCATTACTAGATTTTTCCAAAGCATTTAACACTGTTTGCCACAAATTCCTTCTCCAAAAACTTTACGCATATTTCGATTTCAGCAATTATGCAGTTAGGTTATTAGCAAGCTATCTTACAAACAGAAGACAACGGGTTACATCAAAAAATAACTGCTCTGCATTATTGCCTATTACAGCGGGAGTACCGCAAGGTTCAATTCTTGGTCCGGTTCTGTTTTGTATGTATATCAATGATATTGAAAAGTGCTGTAGAAATGTGTCTATTCACCTTTACGCTGATGATGCGCAGATTTATCTCTCAGCACCCTTAGGTCTTACAGAGGATTTAGTATTTAGGATCAATGAAGATCTACAATCTATTTATTTGTGGTCAAAACTTAACAGGCTTAATTTGAATGCAACCAAAACTCAAGCAATTGCCCTATCTCAATGCTCATACAGCATGGATGCTGTTTCTCCTATCATATTGAATGGAACTATTGTGAAATATGAGAAAGTGGTTAAAACCCTGGGCTTTAAACTCAATACGTCTCTATCGTGCGTCCACCATGTAAATGCGTCAATAAGTCATATTCTGTATTGAGGCGACTTTGGAAAGCAGCAGCTTTCATACCTCAGGACATAAAACTTAGGCTTGTAAAAACACTAGTATATATATAATTTTGGCGCGTACACTATATAGATCAGTGTTTGGCCGAGCTTCTCCTACCATTTGTGGTGTGCGTCTTTATATTCTACCGCAAATGGAGGGACCTACAATTTTGTGCCGACTCCGAACGGCAGATGTATTTAATGAGAAGCTTTTTCATGGCAGAAATACCCTCGGAGGTTTGCCATTGCCTGCCGAGGGGTGACCGCTATTAGAAAAAACTTTTTTTTTATTATTTAGATTTTGCTTGCCCTGACTGAGATTCGAACCTCGAACTCACCGGCATATCAAGTTATAGCACGCACCGCTACCAACTCGACCACAGCGGCCACTAGTAGTTCCTATAATATCATATCAAGAGTTGGTTTATGGATGCCCGGATAAAGCATCCATAAAGAAATTACAACTATTAATGCTGCTAGATATGTATACTTAAAACGAAAATTTTGATCACATTTCCGATTTATCTATGAAAATTATCGGTTGCAGCTTATCTGAATATTTTGACTGTCGCCTATTGCTATTTATGCACAAACTCATCCACACCCGTTGCCCTAACTATATTTTTTCGAAATTAACATTTGCTCAGTCAACTCGCACAAGCAATCTCATAGTATTTACAACACTTTAGGCATTCGCACACATCTAGAATGTTCTTCGTTAGAGCTGTGCAGCTGTTAAATGTTAAAACTAGATTAGATTAAATTATTCACTTTTATATTAAGTACTTATTATTACTATTTTTAGTATAGCACGTTAAAAGACTGCGTCTTACTTGTGTCTAAATATTAAATAAATAAATAAATAAATATATAAAATATCAAATGTACATATTCAAGGACAAATGACGTCCGCATACATGCAATTATACGTACATACATATTGAAACATATCGACATGTGCACACTTCTGTCCTTACTTCCCTCACAATTGCTAAATCAATAGTTACGCCGGCGCACAGTGGTCTGAAAGTTGAATCTAGCTGGCCAAAAGTCGGCTTCTCGATTTTGAATCATCTGGCACATCATTTAGGGTTTTTCGGGGTCGCTGATTACGAATCCGTTATCAAAATTTCAAAATTCTAAAAGGCGGATCCAAAATGGCTCACAATTTCAAAAAAAATTTTACTAACATTGTTCTTAATATTATTCAAAGGGTTTTTGGGGCCGCTGATTTCAAATCCAATATGAAAATTGCAAAATTCAATATGGCGTATTCAAAATGGCGACAATTACGAATTCAATATCGAAATTTCTCAATTCTAAATGACTGATCTAAAATGGCGACATATTTTCAGGAAATTTTTAAATACATGTGTTAATAATAACATTTTATGGGCTTTTGAAGTCGCTTATTACGTACAAAATACTCAAATGTAAAAATTCGAAAGTTCAACTTAATATGGCATGGCAGAGAAGTTCAAAAATATTTTGATGTACATTTTGGTTAATATTCAAATCTCAGGTCGTTATAGATATGGGATATAATTCAGGAACAATATATCTTAAATAAAATAGTAATAATGATAGGAATTAATTGTGAGCGAACATTTTATTCCATTTGTACAGTTGTATACAAGGTTTATACACGTTTTATTAGGCTTCGTCGTCATTTTCTAATGTGGTTTCGAATATAAGTAGTGGTAGAACTTCTTGAGGTAGTTCACACTTTTTTTCCTTTGGTACTCCTCTAGCGTTAGTAATGACGGGATCGGACAGTGCCAGCATCATCTGTATCAAATCTGTAGTTGTTTTAGCGCGATCCGTTTCTTTTGCGAAGTCGTCATATTTTTCGATATCCAAATGCTGTCCACTTGTTAACGCAACCATAATTATCCAAATATAATAATATTTATATAATATAACACGCATCACGTAATTGAAATATAATAATATAATTTTTTTAATTTGATTTAAACTGACGCGTCGCGGCGCTTGCTTTAAACGCAAATAAGTCAAAAAGTGGCAAAAACCAAAAATATTTTATGAAAATATACATCCTAATAAACACTTTTTTTAAAATAGTAGGTCGAAACAAGTCGAAACTTTTTAGTTACGTCATTTTGAAATTCAGAATGTAAAAGTAGAGAATACACTAATCTTTGTTGGCGATTCTCCAATGTAAACATTGAAGATATAATAATGTGCTGTAAACTTTCGTAAAGTGTGCAAAATGGACTACCAAATTCATATAAAAATTGTTAAAATATGACGATTCATCAGGTAACTAGTTGCATTCAATTGCAGACACAATTTTGACGGCTAAACATTTTTTTTTTGGTAAATCCAAGAAAAAACAATCTAGGTACACATACTACTACATGAAAAAAAAAAAAAAAAATTTTTCGACTTTTGGCCAGCTAGATTCGATTTTCAGACCACTGTGCGGCGCCATAAATCCTAAACGATTTCATTCATAAACTGCGCGTGCGTAAAACTCGTCACTCATTCATAAATTGTAGCACAACGTGAAATCTGGCAGCAAAGCACATTTGTCGCGATCTTGCAAAAATTTATAAATTTCAACATTTTCAGCTTTGCAAGTACAGGGGCGTTCGCTTTTTATGGCCCAGTCCGGCAAATGAGTAGTTGAAAAATAATTTAAAATAAGTATATTATGCATTCCTCACCTAACACGAAATTTCTTTACTAAATTCTTATCTAATAGATCAATATTTAACCATTACGAACCATTCTTTACTAAAAAACTATTCAAAATATATCAATTCACTCGAAATAATTTCGCAAAAGCGACCTTACCAATATAATGGCTCAGCACATTTTCATCACCCCCATACGCGCAGTGTACATTTGTATAGGTACATATTTATATATATGTAAATATGTCGTCGAATTTTGTCGCATTAGAACAACAGTGTTGGTCATCACTGAGTTTGCAAACCTTTTACTGCTATTTGCAGTCGGAGTAGGAAATCTATGACTTTATGAAAAGAAGTTACAGAAATTCATAAATAATTTTCACTTTTAATTTATTTAAAAAATGTATCACACTATATCTCACCTTAATAAGTATTAGGCAGCTATATATTATTGATCACAGTTAAACGTCTCTGAGAGTTAAATCATATATTTTTTTACGACTCCTATTTTTCCTTGGACCTACTGCGAAACGAAAAGTATTTGCACCCAACTCTAATTTATGGTGGTGGTTTATTGCCTTCGTCTCGCAGCAGATTTGTCGGAAATCCGAGAAAAAGCAAACATTTAGAGCTCAAGGGAGGTTTGCGGGCACGTGAACAAATGTACGTTTGTATTTATTGTATGTTTGTACATATGTGCAGAAAAATATGCGTTTGGCTTTTTGCTTGCACATAAGATGAATTTTAGGATTAGATTTGTTTGATAAAATATTTTAAACACGTCTGATATTAAATTAATTTCGGCAGGCAAAGTAAATTGTATTATTGTATTCAAATTAGTGCATATACGTACATATATCAATCCACATTTATGGTTAAAAGGTAAATAATTTGCCCATATGGCCACATTTACATACATATGTATGTACACATGTACAAAGTACTATTTACTTGCCTTAAATTGCACCTGATTTGATAAATATTATTTCATTAAAAATTTGTTCACATTGAAGTGATAGAATTTTGCCAAAATTTAAATAATTTTTCAGCTCCACCGATAACATAACGAAAATACATTAAAACTCTCGTTTTATCAATTCCCGCTCTGTCACTGTTAATTTTTTTTCTCTATCGCTGTCGAATCGTGGTAAGTTAAGACAAAATATATCGTGGTGAGCTAGGACAAGAAATTTAGTAGTCCTCAAAATCCGAGGAATGTGAGTCGGAATGGACTGAGATAAGGCTTCTCTGTCAATACACGTTCTCTGGTTATGATATTAAATAACGTTAATTATGATGTTGAGGATGTTAAAAGCATAAGTTTTTACAATGAGCTTAATTATGGTAACGAAATAACTAGTAATCATCAAGGCAATGCTGCATGACAACAATTTGTGAACAACTACATTCTTTATTTATTAAGATCTATATATTTGCCAAATAAGATTAAGATTTCTAACAATTGAGAATAGAAATATCACTCAAGAATTATTAAATTTTTGAATTTGGTTAAAGCCTAGATAAGAATTTACAGTAAACCAACAAAGTTTTCGCACGAATGTGTAAGAACCCAATTTAATATTTCAGTGGGCATTGTATATATTACTTAAGTATTTATTTTTTACAATAATTCAATTAATTAAAAGTTCAAATTAAAAGGAAAACCAATATGTGTACTAATTTTTTTTTATATGTATATAAATTTAATTCAACACAAATTTTAGTAAAAAATTCTTTACGAAATTGCACGTTATTGGATATATATGTATGTATGTAATTCATTGACAAGAAGAGTACGTAAAAAATAAAATGCTGTCCTACAGCTTTAGGGTGCGTTTATGTTGGAGCTGAGATAAGAGCGAAGATAGGAGTGACTAGAGCATAGCGAAAAATCTGCCCTTTGATGTAGTGTTTATGTTGGAGCTGCGATAAATGCGAAGAGAGCGGAGGGAGCACCGACTAGAGCATAGTGTAGAACAACGTTTCGATGTGGTGCTTATGTTGAAGCTGCGATAAAAGAGTTGATATCAGCTTTAGTTTGAAGGTGAATAAAAGCAAAAAATGTGCGATTCCGATGAAGAAATATTGTTTTCGTCTTAAACTTCTTTATATAGTTTATTTAAAAGAGCACAGGAAGCCTGCAAATTTTGTGCAAACCCAATTATTGAGAAAAGGCAGATTTTTTACGTGTTTTATAATTTATAGAGATATCGCAGTATATGCGAATAAATACTGAAACCTGTGATTATGTTTTATTTAAAATTAAAGAAAAGTTAGGAAAAAATGGTACAATTGTCATAGCAGACCTATTTTGCATGAGAGCGATTTATTGTAACATTTCACTCTCGTATAACATGCTTTATATATAATATAATTTTGGCCCGTACACTTTATAGCTCAGTGTTTGGCCGAGCTTCTCCTACTATTTGTGGTGTGCGTCCTTATATTATACCACAAATAGAGGGACCTACAGTTTTGTGCCGACTTCGAACGGCAGATGTATTTAATGAGAAGCTTTTTCATGGCAGAAATACCCTCGGAGGTTTGCCATTGCCTGCCGAGGGGTGACCGCTATTAGAAAAAACTTTTTCTATCATTAAGATTTTGCTTGCCCTGACTGAGATTCGAACCTCGAACTCACCGGCATATCAAGTTATAGCACGCACCGCTACCAACTCGACCACAGCAGCCACTGCTTTAGTATTACAAAAAACATGAACATTATAATTTTTTTAACTTAATAAAGCAAATTAATATTTTTTTAGTTGCGGTGGTTTGCATTTTTTTTTGGTTCCATATAGCAGAGCTTGCAGAAATTTCACTTATTAGCTTCTCCGTGTTTATGTTGATCAAAGCGACTAGAGCGAAGAAAAAGTGATCAACGATTTCCTATGCTCCTATCGTTAGTCTTTGTCCTCAGCTATGCTCCAACAACGTCTGTCAGTAGTTTTACAGAGTGATTCTCTAATACTATACTATGTTTCCACGACACATGATTCGCTCTCCCATTCGTAATTCGCACTCTCATTCATAATGAGCAGCCAAGGTGGATTCAATAAGGTGGTGGTAACCGCATATAAGTAAAAATCCAATATGTATTTTGTTTTGCTTTTTGGTGAACAATCTGAATCAAGAAAAAATCGATGCCGTCTATAATTTTTATCGGAAATTTATCGAAAATAGCTACCAAAGTACATATAAATATGAGTCCAACACGAAAATTAAACAAACAAGAAACAATGAATTGCTTAAATGGTTCCAAACGTTCAGTTTCTGAAAAAAGTTATCATGTAAAACAGGTTGTTGGGCAAACCTAGAGTGAATGAAGACGCAAAAGTATGTATTAAAACAGCAACAGATATGCCCGAATCACGGATGTGTCGCGTAAACGGGGTGATTGGTCGTTCGTAATTCAAACATGATTCACTTGCCCTGGAAACACCATTTAACTTGAACGTCAGGCCAGACGAACGATTCGTGCCTAAACGAAATCGTCTGAATTTTGAAGTCTCTATTTCGATTGAAAATTATCGTCCATCCTTACGTTCTTACGTTGTCGGCTCGCACAAACTTGTCAAAATTGTTTTGTTTACACTGTATAAAAGTTTAAAAAAGAAAGAAACTTAAAAAACGATTAAAAGAAATTAATCAAGCAATAGCATTTCTCGCAAGCGAACGTTCCGATTAAGAGGATTTGCGGATTCAAAGGTGGAGGTTGGGAGATTGCACTAATATTTTGGGATTTCCAGACGCAGAGTAAGTAAACGTGTATTTAAAGGCTTTCCAGATAGTTGTATTATTATGTTTTCATTTTTTTTAAGGTTTGTTTAAAACTTTTGAGTCAACAAAAATGTACTCGGAAAAATTTTTAACGAAGTGAGCATCCGATTAAGAGGATTTGCGGATTCAAAGGCGGAGGTTGGGAGATTGCACTAATGTTTTGGGATTTCCAGACGCAGAGTAAGTAAACGTGTATTTAAAGGCTTTCCAGATAGTTGTATTATGTTTTCATTTTTTTTAAGGTTTGTTTAAAACTTTCGAGTCAACAAAGATGTACTCGGAAAAATTTTTAACGAAGTGAGTATCCAGAAGAAGGACACCTACCGCACTACTCACTTATCACTACAATTGAAACTGTTCACTACCAATCTATCTAAAATGTCTTAGCAGTGGGTCAGTGATAGAGAATGCACATTTGTTACGTTTCCGCAACAATCAGCTTTTATCGACTAGTTGTCGATAGGGAACGGAATTCGCATTAGAGAATACAAATAAACAAACAAACGACAGTTCGAGTGCTATCCTTTATCGGGTGAAGTGAAAATAATAATTAAAATGAACAAAAAATCCCAAGTGAACTAGAAACTAAGTGTATATTTTTTCACCAAAGTAATTAAAAATGTAAGAAGTGTTTTTTAATGGCTGTAGGGCATAAATTGAAATCTATTTTTCAACAGGTCAATACCATCCACTAACCGGAGTTTGTGTGAGACTGGTAAATAAAATGAACGGGCAGACATTGCGCAAGGTTTTCCAAAAACCCCTTGCAAGTATAAAGTGTCAATGTACCTTCAACTATAACACTGCGTTACAAACACCGCGTTAGACACATTCTGTCCTATGAACCAAATATACTTTTTCGGAAAGGGGAGAAAAAATAAAAAATTCTCTGCTGTTCAGCATTGGGTGGCTGGGCTTCGGAATGATTAAAATTCTCAGCTTCCAAACCATCACTATCAGCGGTTTCTTACCTGTCCGATGCACTCTCATTATCGCTGGCGTCGACTGATGTCTCTGGTTCTTCCACTTCACAATTACTTTGATCAGAGGATGTGACAGTTTGTGTTTCCTCCGAGTGACCGTACGTCCTAAAATTTCCGCGGTTGATGTACTCTTCACAAACCATGTCACTGGCGTTAAAGGAGCTGTTCTTTGTTCCCGCTATTAGACGTCGATTTCGTCTATAGTAGTTATCTAAATTATCCCTGATGATATAGGAACGATCATTTACGTTTTTAGTGATGGTTCCGTAGATCCATTCCCTCCCGTTCTTCATAAAAATAATACGATCACCTACTTTCAGTATGGGTAGTGCCTTTGCGCTCCTATCAATATATTATTTTTGCCTTGCTTTCTTTGCTATTAACTTTTCTTGTATTTGACTTTCTATCAGGTTGTTTCAACACAAGAGCGATTTTGATACTGGTAATTTTGTTTTTAGTAATCTCCCATTAAACAACTGACATGGCGCCAGCTGCATGCTTGCTACGGGAGTTGCATTGAATTCCAGTATGCGATACTGTTCTCTATCATATGACGCCTGACATCTTTTGAGAATGTTTTTTGCGATTGCTACTCCTTTTTCAGCTAAACCATTACTTTGCGCATATGTTGGACTCGAGTATTGTAGAGTGATGTTACATTCATCAGCAAATTTGTCAAATGCCTTACAGTTGAACGGGCTATTGTCGCATTTGAATTTTGTTGGATATCCACAGTGATCGAATCGCCTCCTAAGTTTGTCTATAATATGGTTCGCCGATTTGTTTTCCAGTTGCTCTACCATTAGGAAGCCCGAATATGAATCGATGATTGAAATGAAAAGTTTGCCGGCGTATTCGAAAATGTCCATTCCTGCTAGATAGAATGGGTACTCAGGTGTTTCGTCCTGAACTAGTGGCTCCTTTTGGTTGTTACGTTTGTGCTGTTCGCAAATTTCGCATGCTGCTATAAGTTCTTTGACCTGAGAGTTCATGTTTGGCCAGTAGTAGTGTACTCGTGCTCGAGCGAGCATTTTTACAACCCCTAAATGTGCGGCGTGAAGTTGCTGAGTAATACGGCCTTGTAACTCACTTGGGATCACGAGGCGGCAGTTGCGAAATAAAATACCATTTTCAAAATGCAGTTCAGATTTGTGTTTATGAAATATTTGACTGAAATCGTCTAACTGGTGGTATGAAGGCAATTCAGTTTTTACATATTCACAGATACGTCCGAGTTTTTCATCCTGTTTGAGGACCACTTTGTAGAACTTGTAGTTGTCTTCTGAAAGGCACACGGAGCGAGTTACTGAATTAATCATTTGCGATAGTTCTGGGATTTCGTCAACTTCTTCCAATTGTTCTCGTGAAAGGCAGTCAGCAAAAACCAGGTCCTTCCCCGGCTTGTACTTAACTTCCATCTTTGGGAATCTTAATAATTACATAAGCATGCGTTGTAACCGAACAGTTACGTCATCTGTGTCCCTTTGGACTAAGGTCTGTAGCGGTTTGTGATCGCTTTTCACGATGAAGTCACGCCCGTATACGTAGTAATGAAAACGTTCACAAGCAAATACGATGGCTAGTAGCCCCTTTTCTATTTGAACCCATTTTTGTTCCCTGCGACTTAATGTCCTCGACGCATACGCCACGAGTTGTTCGTCCTGCAATAATGCGCAGCCAACACCGTCTCTAGAGACGTCAGTTTGTATAATCACCGGCTTGGTTTTGTCATAGACTGCTAATACTGGATCTGACGCTATAATATTTAATAAATCCTGAAGCTCCACATCGTGTTTTTGATTCCACTCAAATGAAACGTCATTTCTCGTTAGGTTTCGCAGGTTAGCTGATTTTTGCGATAAGTTGGGTATAAACTTTGCCAGATATTTTATGAGGCCCAGTAAGCGAAGAACATCTTGTTTACTTTCTGGTTTTTTAATCTTCAAAATGGCTTCTAAATATTTCCTCTTTGGTTTGACCTGACCATGTGATAATACATGACGGGAAAATACTTAGATCCATTTCTAATTTCTCCGTCGGGTTGACAAATCAGGGTTGCTTTTTTTACCAGTTGATGTCAATTTGTTTGTTTGACAAATGAAAAACGAGAAAAATATTAAAAAACCAAATTTGATCGCGCGTTAAAATTTATAAAATTTGTGTGTGCAAATTTAGTTATTTAAGTTAAAATATCATAGCTATGAGCTTCAACGAGTTGCTGATTGAGGAAGTGCGGAAATATCAATGTATCTACGATTTATCCCTCAAGGAATACCGAAATGTGCAGAAGAAAGACCAAATTTGGGAGGAGATTGGGAAAGTGGTTAATGCAACCTGTGAGTTGATTATTATTGAAACTCCCTCAAATTTTGATACTTATATTGTATTGTTTAATATTTTTAGCGGACATTTGTAGAAGGCGATGGAAGACTCTTCGAGATACATATAAAAAAAACAAAGCGTGCTAACATGTTAGCATCCGGCAGTGGCGCACCAGCACCCAGCACGAAATGGAAGCTCCAAGAGACTTTATCTTTCTTGGATCATTGCAAAGACTCGAGGCCGTAAGTATTGAAATTAAGTTTCCGCAATATGTATGCGCCTCACTCTATATTTAAACCACATTTCTTATTTATCTTTTTCTTTATTAAGGAATACCGGAAGTTTTGAAATATTGGAAGAATCAACAAGTTTCTTTGAAGGTATAGAGTATATAGAGGGTATGTCTCCAGCAAATTACACCATGGAGCACTCCAATTCTCAGCCTTCATGTTCTTCGTCCATAAGTATGCTTTTTTCAACTTATTAAACACAAATGTCAATAATTTAAAATTGATTTATATTACAGATTACACCTATACGCGGAAGGCCAACTAAGAGGCGCGCCGATGCAGAATTGAACAATACTTTTGCCAAAGCAATGGAGGAGTGCACTGCCTCAATATATGATCTTGCCAAAGTGCCACCAAGAAATTCAACATTCCAGCATTTTGAAAGTTTTGCACAAATAATTTTAGATGCTAACCTATCCCCAGGCGATGTTAACAAAATAGAAGGAAAAATTATGTTGGTACTACATGAAGAGTTAGCGAAATATTGAATATAATAGAACTTAAAATGTCGCTATGTATGCACAGTTATTGCCACTGCATTTGTAATCGCAATAATTTTCAAGTAACGTTTTTTCTTAATTTTTTATAAAAGTTATAGTTATTTCTACAACAATTGAATTGATATTTTAGCATTAAACATTTATTAATGTTGTACAAAAAAGTATGTTGTAAACGATCTCATAAATATAATTTATATTTTGGTTTTAAAAACTTTATCCATGTGATCCCAAAAAGTTAGTATGTACGTTATAAACGGCCATACTAACTATGTTAGTGTTAAACATAGCAACACAATGCATTACAATACAATTTGGCAGTAATTATTTCAACATTAAATAATTCACTGTCGAATAACATTTATAAAGAAATAAAATTGAATTTTTGATTTTTGAGCTTGTTGATCGAGTTCTTTAATGTATTTGTTGTTATTGTTAATTTAGGCTATTCGATCTAATTTCTTTTGTGCAAGAAAAAACAATTTCTCCACTTTTTACCCGACGTTTCGCTAACTACCTTAGCATCTTCAGGGGTGATTTCTTTATTCAAATGTAGTTTAGTGGAGAAGATCGAATAGCCTAAATTAACAATAACAACAAATAAATTGAATTTTATTATACAAAGAATGGAAACACAAAAGAAATATTAATTTTTTTCCATCCCTTTATTGATATACATATGTTTTTTTTTTTTTTTTTTTTTTTTCGTTGGACGTTGTGGTAGCTCGCTACCCTCAAGTGGCCTATCGAAACCAGGATAAGCCTGTTCAGTCTCCACTCCCCGCGGGACCACCGTTAGGTATTACTTCGCCAGGAGGGATATACATATGTATATATATGCATGTGTCGTGTGTCGTGTGTCTTTCGTTTCATGCAGTTATTAATATACCAACATCGTTCCTATATATTTATATGTTTAATTATATTTTGCATACAAAGTTTGGTTTGGTATCTAAATTTAAATAAAATAACTTTACTTAAGGGAAATTGTTGATCTTGTCTCAATTATTAAATAGAATATCGGCCAGCGTATCTCTGCTCCTAAATACATCTCCAGATGACCGATTTGCTTGAGCAATTCTGCAGGAAGGCATCCCAGCGTGGGACTCCCTCCAAGTTCCTGGCACCTCAACACCATTTTGGAGGTGGTCCACGAGTTCTTCACCGAAGTAGCCACTCTCCTTATCAAGCATTAGATAGTTATGCAGTACAATTACCGCCAACACAATTTTATCTACATTCTTCGGTGCTGCGTAAATGTTCGTATGAAGATCTCTCCACCTGCTAGCCAAAATCCCAAATGCATTTTCAATATGCACACGAGCGCGAGATAATGTCTTGTTGTAGTTGTCCTTGATAGGTGATAAGTTGCTGCCAGGATATGAACGCATCAAATTGTGCTTTAATGGGAATGCACTATCCCCAACAAAATAGTATTGAAATGAGGTATCCGTTCCTACAGTATTCAAAAACTTAATTAGCTACAATGTACAAATGTATACGTTTACGAAAATTGTACTTACCAGGAATTTTACTATCTGCCGGAATATTAAGGTTTCCTCTTAAAATCATTTTTCCAAATGAACTGCGCGCGAAAATTCCACCATCACTCTCGCTTCCCATTGCACCCACGTCCACAAAAGTAAATGTGTAGTAGGAATCGTAGGCGGCCATTAGCACGATACTATAAGTTTTCTTATAGTTGTAATATAAGGATCCGCTACGTGCCGGACAAACAATCTTTATGTGCTTTCCATCAACCGCTCCAACACAATTCGGCATTCCCGTTTTAACATAAAACCTTTCCGAACGCAAAACAAACGATTTAATTTCTACACGCAAACATTGATAGTTACCAATCACAAACCTGTCTGATATTCTTTTCCATTCATGCTCATTAGGCTGAGCAACATAAATATCGTGCAGTTCTGTCCATAAGGCATTGCAAGTATCGTAAATAATCTCTCTTATTGTCGATACACCCATTTTATGCGACCAGGCTAGATAATGTGAGCTGCATCCTTGCGATAAGTACCTAAAATGATACACATTGTTAATTAATGATTTCGTTGCATTTATGACGAGAATTACTTACATCAGTGTCAGTGCCAAGCGAGTTTCTTCGTTTATTGGCGCTCTTCTCGAAAAACGCTGTAGTCTTCCTTTAATTAAATTTAAAAGAGTCTGGAACTTTGCAACACTCATCCTAGTGGCTTTGAAAAATTCTTCTTCATCCTTCAGCTTGAGTTGTTGAAAACATGTTCCGTGAAACCCTAATTCGTTCCTGGTCAGATTTGTAGGACGTACCCACCACCTCCTCCTCAACCGCTTGGTTGCCTCCACGTACATCATATACATCGCGTTCATAATGGACACAATTTTGTGAATCCGCGACAGTCTTTCAATGCTGGGGTTCATTTTTGAGCGTACTCACAATTAAAACAATCGAAACGATTTCACTACAAAATTAATTGTAAAATGTCATTTAGCAACTGTCAAAATAGCGTTTCCGTCCCCGTCCCAATTGTGTTGAGCCGACCGAATTTTCCGACGGGAATATATCAGCTGTTCACTTCCCGTCGACCCGTTTACCCGTTGTCCGACGCAATTCTGTTTAGCTCATAAAGTAGACGACGACTCCTGGTATGTCGCCAAATATTTGTACCATATTACGTTGAAACATTGCAGGTGCATTGTTGATGCCAAACGGCACGCAATTAAACTTAAATCGGCCAAATGGGGTCATGAATGTGGTTAGGTCAGAGCTTTTTTGGTCCAACTCCATTTGCCAAAACCCATTGGATAGATCAAAAACTGAGTAAATTTTTTTTATTTGCCGCACTCGCATTGGACTTACTTGCGCAACTCGGTCTCGAAGTCTGCAAACGATTGCTTCCCTTTTTGTTTGGTGGTATTGAATTTGAATGATTCCATCGTCGCATTACTTTTTGGAACGCAGAATTGCTTAAACGATTGTAGTACCTTGTCAAGAGTGCGAGTGCATGCTGATGCTTGTGTTTCCGCCTGACCACTAACTATTCCGCTTGCAGTGCCATCGTTTGGAAACACTGTGTCGTATAGTTCCGCTGCCTTGGACCCTTTTGGTTCAGGGTTTGTGTCTTTACCATTAGCCAGCATGAACATAAGAAAGGTGCGTTTCCATATTGGCCAATCATGAGCTAAGTTTGAGCAGTCGAGTGGTTCTGGTAGGCGCGAGTTCGAGGCCATTTCGCACAACAATATCGTGTGGATGGGCTAGCGTTGAAGGATTGTTCTGCTCTTTGCTTCACAGAAATTACGGGTCGTCCTGGATAGCGTTGATACAACGAGATTTTATTCCGGTCCACAGTCGTTTCCAAGTGTTTCTGATTCCACTTTTGTTGATATCCATTTTTTTCTTTATTCCACTGATCTTGTTGTTTGCTTTTTCCGCTGAGTTGGTTATTTGGAGTATTGTGTACACTTCTGACACCATGTAAGAATTATGTGACTTAATTCTTAGTGAATAGTTATTGTGTGTGTCTTACACGTTAATTTGATATCTCTCTAGCTTACAATGCTTACTCTCGAATCTTTATCAAAATACCGCAAAATGGCCATTGAAGCCTTTTACAATGTTGCCAGATTGTCTTAATGTCTAAACAGTAGTGGATGGGTTGCATTTGTATAACTGACATAAATCTTATGGCTAGATATTATTACACCATAAAAGCTATGTAAAACGGAAGCCATATCTAAACAAAATTGAACTCAGAGCAACGAGAAAAGAAAGCAACCACATACACACATTCAATAATTTAGAGAAAACGATAAAAAGGATTTGCGGGTTGGAAACTTCTATTTCGGGCTTCGCGCTTGCTATTTATGTAAATAAAACAGCGCCCACAATGGAACTAATTTAATTATTTTTTATATTTAAATAACTATTTATTATGTATGAAATTAGGTGGCCGCATACTTTATTGTTTTTCTATTTTGCACATCTGGCATCTGTTGTTTCTAGAACATTCTTCTTCTTTTTATCGATTATATAAATATACCTTCGCCTAACACGTTTCTTGTAATGTACTTTTTTTTACAAGGGAATTTAATTTAATAAACATAAATACATATACAAAAGTGGTGTCAGAAGTAGTTTTCTAAAAGGAAAATGAGTCTCACACCGGACGATTTGAAGACAGTAATGGATGCGCTAGCAGGGGCGATACGAGTAGCGGTGACGGAGGTTTCACAGAACGCTGCGGCAAATGCAAATCGCCCGGCATTACCTATACCGCCACCATTCAGTATTGTGGAATACAAAACGGAAGACAAATCATCAGTGCAGGATTACCTCAGACGTGTAGATTGGGCATTACAGCTAAGAAAAGTTCCAGAAGATCAGCAGCACAAGTGTGTACGTCAACACATGGGGGCAGAGCTCAACGCGGCTCTAAAAGTTATTGGCGTAGAATACGTCTTACCTTACGGTATGGGCACCCATGTCAGGTTTTTATTGTTGTAATCTCTATTTCTTTAATTATAAGGAAACGGCTCGGTAACTTTTTTTAAAAATTTTTTTGTAGTCAAATGAAGATGTTAGCTTTCGTTTGACATACATTTCATGTTGGTTGATATCTTCCTAATATTTAAATTTCTCAAATGAAAATTGTATAAACACATGCACACAAATATGTGTGTGGTGTTTGGTTGAGTGTTTGCTGTTGGGCGATTTAAATGTACTCGTGCAGCCCTTTCTTTGTATTGCATAATTTTAGGCGGGCAAGTTAAAGTAGAGTAAAGGCAGAGAAAGCGCTGCCAACTACTGCTTATTGGTGGTGATTTTAACACAGAAATCACTTCAAATACCAGATTGGCGAAATTTACGTTTAATTTGGATTATATTCGAAATGATGCTCCCACAACTATTGATAACACAACCATTGACTTAGTTTTTGCGAGAAATTTAAATGTTAATTTAAAAACATATTTATCCTATTTTTCCCATCATAAGCCTATATTCTCAAAAGTAACTTTCAAATAATCAAATAGATTTGGGTCTGTTATTTATCATTTATCTTTACTATTGATAACTACCATTGACTTCGTTTTTGCGAGAAATTTAATTGATAATTTAAAAACATTTTTATCCTATTTTCCTATCATAAGCTTCTGTATATCATCAAAAGTAACTATCAAATAAAGAAATTCATTTGCTTGCATTATTTATCATTATAAATTATCATTTTACATATGTTTTCTGTCTTATCGGATGGCGTATTCTACGTTAAACTTAATGGCCGTCCTCCTTCTTTTGTTATCCCGAAAGCACCAGACGCGCTCAGCTACAGCGAAATAAAAAACGTTTTAATCCACCATTTTTAAGGCTCTCGAAGTAAGTATGCGGTGAGCATCAAATTTCGACAAAGTAAACTAGAAAACGGAGAATCAATTTCCAAATTTGCACTTCGTTTGAAAAGTGCTGCTACATACTGTGAGTATGGTGAGTTCTTAGATAAGATGCTGGTAAAGTAATTGCTGTATGGTGTGGAATCACGTACTATTTGTGATGAGGTTATAGTTATTTTGTTAGACTGTTACATTTTATTTATTTTTATACCTTTTTAAATAAGCAAATATAAAGAATGGAAATTAGCATACTTAAAAACAGATCGAATGTCACCATAAACTTGACATGCGAGTAATGCTTACAGTGTATAGTTTACGTAACCATTGAGTTCATGTGAAATGATATATCGCCGAAATGCTTTGCTCAAGGCCATGCCAAAGATTTGATGGCTGTTGTGCGATTAGTGGCAATATAGCATACTTTATTTTTTGTTGTTTGTAAACATACAGCATTACTGTTTTCGACATTATTGATTGTATGCTAGACCTCCCCTCTTTAGAAGAATGATCTTTCTTCAGAATGATTATTCTTATAACTACTTCAAAGTGATTTTATAAAGTAAAATTATAATTATATATTCAAACTTATATGCAAAAATACAGATTTTTTTCAGTTCAGTAATTTAAAATTATTTTTGTGTACAACTAATTTTTTGTCGTTGCATCTTAGATTATAATTATTTCTATGATCGATCATTTCTACTATATATGAACCCTTATAAGTACTGTTTAGTTTATGACTTGCTTGATCCTTTACTAATACTAGATCTCCTATATTAATTTCAACACTATGTGTGTTTTTATTATAAATGCGTTTCTGTGCAACCTTGCTTTTTTGCAGCATTCTATTTGCTCGTTCTTGTGCAACCTGGAGCCTAAATTTAATTTCTTTATCGTAAGCTTCATAGTTATAGATTGATGCAATTGTTGACTATTCAAGAAAATCGTAGTTTGGTGGATTTTTTCCAGAGGCAAATTCAAATGGACAATAACCATGCACCGTAGAAGGAGTTGTGTTATAACAATATGTAAAGTATTTTAACAATTCATCCCAATCGGTTTTGTCGACTGATATGTTGCCACAATTTTAACGGGTATTGGAACTGCAATTCGATATTTTGTTAAATTACAGACGATTGTTAGCATATTCGTATCCACTCTCGGACCTCGGCAAAGGACCGATTGTGTCGATCTGAATGATGTCGAATGCCGAATTTGGGGTTTCTGTCAAAACCATCGGTTCTTTGATGTGTCTAGTAGTTTTGTTTTTATTGCAATGTATGTATTGTTTTACATATTGTTTAATATCTCGTGCCTAGGTGGCCACCATTTACAGGATCATCGTGGTAATCTTTACGTATTTTGTTTATCGTTTCTTTGTCAGGAACATAGGTTCTTGTTGGTGTTATCGCAATGATCAGTTGCTTTAGTACTTTATTGCCCATTTCTATAAAATCATCTAGATGCATGTATTTAAATAATTTATCGTCAGACGATATTTGAATTTTATTGATGCATTGACTGTCGGCTTCTACCCTAAGCCTAGATAATAAATGTCCTACGTCAATTTTTTTATTAACAATCAGATCATCGATATTAATAATGCTACAAATCCTTTTTTCAAAACTAATTTTGGTGGAATAAAGATGAGCTGGACATGTCTTTTAATCTCGTATTTATATAGCGCTTCATATACGTATATATATTTTGAGGTCAATTTCAATGGTAAGTCTTTTGAGGTCGTTTATATCAATGCGGGATAGCGCGTCCGCAATAAATTTTCTTTTCCGGCTATGTACTCCACTCCAAAATCATATTCTTCAAGATCTAACCTAATTCGTGTCCATTTAGAGGATGGGTTTTTTATTGAAAATAAATATGTTAAAGGACGGTGATCAGTTTTAACAAAGAAACTTGGTCCGTAAACATAGGGTCTAAAATATTTTATGGTCCAGTGATTAGCAGATAATTCTTTTTCTATTGTAGCTTTATTGCATTCTCCTTTTGTGAATGAACGTGAGGCGTATGCCACTGGTAGTTGTTTGTCTTCGTATTGCTGGCTCAAAACTCAAAAATCTTTTAACTTCATCGGCTTTTGCTGCTGTTGGGTAGTTCTGTATAACACTAAGCTTGCTCTCATCAGGTAGAATTCCTTTATCTGTGCACATGTGGCCCAAATATGTTAGTTGAGTTCTAAAGAATAGGCATTTTTTAGGGTGTAATTTTAAGTTGTGTTTTCGGCAAATTGAGAATACATCCTTGAGATTTTTTAGCATATTTTTTTCCGAATATCCTATTACTACCAAATCATCCATGTAAAGGAATGCTTGGGCAGGTGATAGTCCTGAAAATGGTAGCGTCTTCATCCATTGAAATAAATTTGGGGCAATTTTGAGACCGTATGGCAGACGTTTGAATGAGGTTATGTCCCTTGATGATTCTTTTAATACGATTTGATGGAATCCTGACGTCAAGTATTTTGCTCTACCAAGCTTGTTCAAGAATATTGTCTATTCTTGGTAATGGGAATTTATCGGCTGTTAATTTTTTGTTAACTGCCCTGTAATCTACGACTAGTCTCCACCTTTTAGCTTTATTGCCTGGAAAAGATTTTTTGGGAATTAATAATATCGAACTATTATATTCTGAGGATGATGGTTCCACGGTATCATCTTTAATTAAATTATTTATCTGCCAAGGCACATTCAATTGATGTGCCTTGTTCATCTGCCTATTAATTTCTTCTTTGTGTGCATGGGGTATTCGATAACTTCTTCTGTAAACCGGTTTGTTGTATTTTAGACGTAGTGCTTGTTTGTAGAAGTTGTTTGTACATACATAGATATATTTTCAGATTCTAATGCGAAAATGTTAATGTAATATGTACACAATTTATTTAGGAAATTTTTACGTAGTTTTTCCAACTTTACTTGCGAACTCTCAATTATTGGTTTGGGTTTAAGTATTTCATAATCGTCTAGGTTTTCTGTTTTGATTTGTAGATTTGAAATTGTTGCGTTTTGATTTGTTGTGTTAGCTATCCGAACAAATGACTGTTTTTGGGTTGTTATTGTATTAGCGATAAAGATGCCTTCCTGTATTTGTTCTTGTGGAATCCGTATATTTTTTAATTACCTCAGATCTGGCTGATACAGAAATATAATGAATATTACGTTAGTTTCGCATGGGTATAGCTATATCTTCATGATAATCAATTGGTCTAAGAACAAGCCAATCTTGACTTGTTTGGTAGTCTATTTTACAGTTGTATTTCTTCAAAAAATCGAATCCTAATAAGCCTGTACATGGAATAGGGAAATTGTTTTCAACAACATGAAATTTGTGTTTGGTTAATATGTCGTCACAAATGAGCTCTGTTACAACTCAATATTCATAAATAAGAGATTGCGCCTTGCTCAGGTCCGTTACTTTTTTGCTTTACGATATTGGCATTCAGCTGCTCAAAAGATGTCAAAGTTTCTTTAAAATCGTGAAGTGAATATTTGGTGTTCTATAATTTCAAAGGTTTAATTAAAGTTTTTTGTGAAGTGCAAAGCGATTTTATTATATTATTCGAACTTATAAAGCAATTCTCCAATCAAAATGAGAATACCGTACATGCGCAGATCGTAAAAAATTCTTGTTAGCTGTCCTCGCAATATCTTCTATAACAATCTTGGTTAAAACTTCTATCGTTCTAATTGTTCCTTGTCCAATTTCATTGATAGTAGTTGTGTCATGAGTGTCTATTGTTGCTCGATTATGAATGTAGTTGATTTTAAAAATGTATATATCGGCGCCAGTATCGATCAAAAATGTGTTGATTGTGTCATTTAGAAATGTTCGAGTGGATATGTAACTGTTGAGATGTAGGTTAAAGGTGTATACATTTTTTGTAGCTTTGTTGGAGCAAGTTGGTTTTCCGATTGTTGTTCATTTTGTAGCGTTCGAACGTTTCGGTTATTTTGTCCTAGGTTGTTGCTGTTTTGTCTAATTCTATAGGTATGTCTACCATTATAGTTAGGAGAATTGTTGTTATTGTAGTAATGTCCGTGTTCGCGAAAATTTCTATGTCCGTTGCCTTGACGTCTATGCCGTCTGTAATTGTAATTTCTGTTAAAGCGTTGTCGTTGTTGGCTTCTATTATAAAACATAATATTACTCTGTTGATTTACAGCGTCATTATTGGTTTCCATAAATTTGGAAACTGTTGAATCTAAAGAGTCAAATTGACTACTTTTCATTATCATCTTTACCTCGGTTTTGGAAGAATTGAATTTAAAGGCATCTACTGCCACTTGCGCAGAGTATGAGGATGCGAGCGGTGGTGGTACACCATCAGAAATGTATGCAGTTTTTAACTGTTTTGTAAGGTTCTGAATTTCTGTACTAAAGTTATTAGCAGATTTTTTGTCTCGTTTTATGTTTTTGATTCGGGCTTGTAGGGCTTTTGCTGATTCACCCTTACATTTGGCTTTTAGTTTATCTTTAATTTGGTCTATTTTTGATTCATTTGTTATAATTTTTCGGGAATCACCTTTTGATTTAGTTTTGACTAAGGACACTGCCAATTGTTCGTGTTATCCCATAATCTGTTTAAGGATGTCTAATGAATCAATGAAAGCTTGCAAATTTTGTGGTCGGCCATCGAAATCACCCACTATTGAAGCGGCTAACTTTAAAAATTCTGGCTGAGACATTATGGTTTTAGGTTTTTCTTGATAGCAAGTATAAGAATAATCTTCACCTTTGTCGGAACCAGTGTCGGACTCACTTTGAGCTTCTGATGGGCTACTGTCCACTTGGCTTAGGTCCACTACTACTGGTTATCGTTTCTTGTTAACTAGTTTATATTTATTTTTTTTTTTTTCAAATTAGTATATGTATATTCGCTTATTTAGGTAGCCGCAAGGATTCGCGTCTTGCTACGCTAAATAGTTTACCATGCGTTTACCATTATACTAAAGTGCTGTTAAACACATTATAATTTTTTTTTTCAGCTTTTCCTCAATTAGCTTAATTTTTGTGCAATTGTCCCTTTTTATTGTTTCGTCCTGGTGTTGTTTTGTCTGTCGAATTATTGCCGCTCGAAGACGCCTTAGCCGGTTTTAACACCACCTCTTCTTTTGGTTCGCTCCAGTTTAGGTATTTCTGTCAGCTTTCTCTGCAGTTTCGCTGTTTCTTCGCCCTCCTTCCTGTTTATGTTTTGCCCGGCCCGGTATTTTTCAATTGTCAATTTTTTTCAATATCTTCCTTTAGTGCTTGCTAAAGGTTATTGCTTTCCATCATGATATAAAGGGTGTTTTTTTTACAAGTTTTTTTTCGAATAGAGATAAAACTGGCATTTTGTGGTCAAATCTGGCAACTCTAATGTCATTTATGTTCAGTTTGGTTTGCCATTTCATCATGAACAGGTTGACAAAAGAACAACGCTTGCAAATCGTGCAAATTTATTTCGAAAATAATGGTTAAGTTCGCGAAGTTTACCGTGAGCTCCGTCCATTTTATGGTCGACATAATCGTCCATCAGAGCAATTAATTCGGTTAACCATGGATCGTTTTCGCACTACGTTTACTCTATGTGATAATACGCATCCGTAGAGACGTCGAACAGTGCGCACCGAAGAAACAATTGCCGCTGTAGAGCAAAGTGTTGAAGAGGACCCGAATGAATCGATTCGCCACCGTGCACAGCAATTGGAGCTTTGTCCATCAACTTTATGGAAGATTTTGCGCAAAGATCTTGGCTTGCGACTTTACAAGATCCAGCTTGTGCAAGAATTAAAGCCGCGAGACCATGCAATGCGTCGTGATTTTGGTGTATGGGCCGAAAATGAGATTGATCTCGATGCTGATTTTCATCGCAAAATTTTGTTCAGTGATGAGGCTCATTTTTGGTTGAATGGCTACGTCAACAAGCAAAATTGCCGCATTTGGAGTGAAGAGAATCCACATGAGGCCCTTGAAACGCCATTACATCCACAAAAACTGACTGTTTGGTGTGCTCTATGAGCTGGTGGAGTCATTGGGCCATACTTCTTCCGCAATAATGCTGGAGAGGCAGTTACCGTTAATGGAGACCGGTATAGAGCCATGATAACCGACTATTTTGTTCCCGAATTGGATGGCATGAATGTGGATGAGTTGTGGTTCCAACAAGACGGCGCTACATGCCACACAGCGCACGTCACAATCGATTTATTGAAGGAAACATTCGCTGAGCGCATAATTTCGCGGAATGGACCTGTCAATTGGCCACCAAGATCGTGTGATTTGACACCATTGGATTATTTTCTTTGGGGATATGTGAAGTCGCTCGTCTACACCAACAAACCAGAAACGTTAGGGGAATTGGAAGCCAACATTCGTGGCGTTATTGCCGACATACGGCCCCATATGCTCGAAAAAGTGGTTGAAAATTGGACCTGTAGAATTGGCTTTATTCGAGCCAGCCGCGGCGGCCACATGCCCGAAATCATATTTAAACATTAATGGCATAAAATTATCCTTCCAATAAAGCCAAATTGATGGACCTTAAAACGATTTTCTTGTGTTTTATTTCAATTCGAAGTTCTATACCCCTAAAAAAAACACCCGTTAGATATACCAACCAATATAATCATATATGCCATCACTAAGAATATAGTTGGAATGAGGATTTGGCAAGAAACAAATTGGATATTCTCAGCTGTGTCACAAAAGAGTTTCCAAAGACCGCATCAGCAGGAATAGCTGAAGTCTTCTGGCTTTTAATGCGCGGAACTTTCAAAAGACCGCATCAGCAGGAGTATTTGAAGTCTTCTGACTTTAATGCACGGAACTTAAGCAGCAGTTCTAGACTTATTAAAGCTGGCCGGATCGCCATGAAGTCTAGATAAGTTATTTTGTTAGACTGTTACATTTTATTAAAATATTTATTTTTATACCATTTTAAATGCTGACACAGCAGTCGTACATAACAATAAATTCAGTATCAATCTATAGAACTAAAAATAAGCAAATATAAAGAACGGAAATTAGCATACTTAAAAACAGATCGAATGCCGCCATAAACTTGACATGCGAGTAATGCTTACAGTGTATAGTTTACGTAACCATTGAGTTCATGTGAAATAATGTATCGCTTTGCTCAAGGCCATGCCAATGACTTGATGGCTGTTGTGCAATTAGTGGCAATATAGCTGTTCCGCAAAGTTAGGAATAATTGAATGAAAATATATCCAACTTACATGCCCCGACAATAATAATCAAAACACAATGATTTTAAGGGAAAAGGCCGCAGCCAGAAAAACCCTTCTTTATTTTTTATAACTTCTTGCCCACAGCACACACATCTCGCACACATTATTAATTCTTACAGAAAGACTAGCACCATCACTCTCGAGCACACTTCTTCTTCAACTGATTTTTTCGTCTCTTTGTGCCGTGACGTTTGTCCCTGCGCGAAATAGAACATTCGGCCAGTGACATCGTCCCTGCACGAAACAGTGCCACCGAAAACCTACGGTTTTCCACTCGCTTGAATATACATATTTACAATAAAAACTTAATTCTAATTAGACTTCGAACTCCGCTCCACATTTGCTGGCTCAATCGGTAACATGCACACTTTCTGTACTGGCCTGGTTAGTTGACTCGTCTGCGTCTCCACAACTACTGATCTTACTAGATTATCTTTGCTCACAATTATTTTGCTCACTCGACCAAGCGCCCACTGCGCAGGTGGAAAGTTTTCAGCTTTAACTACTACAAGTTGACCAACCTTAAGATTCTCTTGCTCTCTTCGCCATTTCTTTCTCTCTTGAAGACTATTCAGATAGTCGGATTGCCATCTAGCCCAAAAATGCCGCACCATTGCTTGTCTTTGCTCCCAAAGTTTTGTACCTTCATTTCTTGGCTGATCCTCTAGCACAAACGGAGGTGGTAAAATCAGCGGCTCCCCGATGAGGAAATGACCCGGTGTCAATGCCTGCATATCATTTGGATCATCCGACAATGGATATAACGGTCTCGAATTCAATATTGCTTCAATCTCAACCAACAGCGTGGCAAATTGATCATGTGCCAGCGTTCTCTGGCCCACAACTCTTGTTAAATGGAATTTCATGGACTTTACAGCGGCTTCATAGATTCCACCCTGATGTGGGGCTGCAGGAATCATGAAGTGCCATTCAGTTCCTTTCTTGTTCAAATGATCTAGCACCTCTTGCTCCCTCCAGTAGTCAATTGCCCTCTTCATCATCTTGCTCGCGCCAACAAATGTCGTCGCATCATCACTGAACATCTTCGCACATCGCCCACGTCTTGCAATAAATCTTTCATACGATGCAATAAATGATTGTGTTGTTAAATCTAGCACCATGTCAATGTGTATGCCTCGAGTTTTCAGGCATACAAAAATAACAACCCAGCACTTGCTCTTTGATATATAATCATCACGCACCCTCATACGCACACTAAAAGGACCTGCATAATCTAGCCCACAGTGTAGAAATGGCTTTCCAGCTTGCACTCTCTCTGCCGGCAAGTCTGCCATTAACTGCCTTTCCAGCTTATAGTTATGCCGCACACAAACTACGCACTTATGTAAAAACTTTCTTAGCTCATCCCTTAAACGAGGAATCCAGTATTTCTGTCGAATATACTGTGTCATTACTTGCACCGCGCCGTGCTTTGTCTATCTATGCGCATAATCAGCTAACAGATAGGCCAATCTAGAACCTTTAGCTACAATAGCCTGATGTCTTGCTTCATATTCTAGCTCTGCTTCTGTTAATCGCCCACCAACTCTTAACAAACCGCTTTTGTCAATAATCGGACGCAATGATTCTATACTACTATGCTCCGGCAATACATTCTTATTTCGTATCAATAGTAGCTCTCTGAAAAAATACTTTTCTTGCGACTTCTTCAACAAGTACTCCATTGCCCACAGTTTGTCTTGCTTAGTAGGTAACTCTACTTTCTCATTCATGCCCCGTAATCTACGCCCCTTCCTAAATTTCTTGCTCCTATCTCGCATCATCAAACTAGCCTTAACATTTTCTATGAATCGTTTCGTATATGACAATATATTTAAGATTCTTTCTAACTTGCTTTTCTACTCTGTGAGAGGAACGAGCACACCGCTTCCCCCATTTTTGGAACAAAAATCTCTAGCTCATCTTGATAAACACTTGTTACATTAATCTTAACTTCATCTTGCGCCTCTTTATAGCTTTTATTCTTTGCTTGGTCAAACTTATCTTCTGGCCACTGTGTTCGAGGGAGAGAAAGCCACCTTGGCCCCTCTAACCACACTTTAATACTAACTAGCTCACCTGCTTTTAATCCACGGCTTAGTAAGTCAGCTGGATTATCTGCCGTGCTCACGTGCTTCCAATTTCTTGCTCCAACGTTATTCTGTATTGTTGCAACTCGATTAGCTACAAAAGTTTTAAGATCTCTCGGCACATTTTCTAGCCAAAAAAGTACAAATGAATCTGTCCACATGGTACAATCTACCTCGCTCCAATCCATTGCCCTCTTAACGTCTACTATTAATCTAGACAAAAGCGCACATGCTGACAGTTCCAATCTTGGCACTGTCAGCTTTTTCAACGGCGCTACTAATTTTTAAATCTCACTACAAGCTCCATCGGCAGTTCTTCATCCCATGACACCCTTAGCCTCCATAAATCTTGTATAAGAATCTTGCCCACCACTGTCACTGGAGAAATGTAGCCATTAGGATCGAACAACTGTGCCACATAGCTCACCACTACACGCTTCGTTATGACATCTGGCACCACTGGAGATTTGACCACAAAAGCATACTCATCTGGGGTTATCAACCATACTAAACCTAGGACTCTTGTTTCATCGTCAAATTGAACAAAGTCTTCTTCACCGTCAACTTGCATTGCTGCCATCACTTCTCTACTGTTCGACTTCCATTTGCGAAGTTTAAATCCAGCCCCACTCAAAACAAGCTCCATCTGTTTTGCCAACGCAATAGGCCCTTCTATATTATCTGCACCTGTTACACAGTCATCCATGTACATGTCATTTAATATAGCATTTGCCCCCTCTGGAAACTTCTCTTGCCCTTCCTTCGCACACTGAATGACCGCCCTTACAGCATTATATGCTGATGAGGTCATTCCATACGTAACCACAGTCAACTAATATTCTCTTAAAGGATCATTTCTATTCTCGCGCCAGAATATTCTCTGAATATCCCATTGATGCCTAGCAACTCTAACTTGGCGGGCACATCATTTTTATGTCCGCACTAAAGCCAATCTTGTATCTTCTAAATCGCATAATTATTTCATATAGCTCTCTCTGTAATTGCCCACCTAGTAGTTGCATTTCATTTAATGATATGCCCTTATTTGTACGACAGCTCGCATCAAACACTACGCGGAACTTTTTCACCACACAGTGATGCGGTATATAATAGACTAGCTCACTTGTTGGCGCCTGTTCATCAACTAATTGCATGTGCCCCAACTTTTCATATTCACGCATAAATGTAATATATTGTATTCTTAAATCTGGCTCCTTGTCTAACCTCTTTTCTAAATAGAAGAATCGCCGTAAGGCAATTTCTCTCGAGCTCCCGATATCTTGCATGTTCTTTAATGGTATAGTGACCACAAATCTACCATCTTCATCTCTGTAATGCGTCTCAACGAATATCTTTTCTACTTGCTCTTCTTCTGGAGTTTGTGTTGGATGCTCTTTTATTTGATTCATCTCCCAGAACTTCATAATTAACTTTTCTAGCTCTCTGTTATCTTTATATTCAATTGTTGAAACTAGCTCACCTGTTTCTATGTCAAATCTTTGCGCACCTTCTCCGAAAACGACCACACCTAGCACCGTATGCATCAGAGTTATGCCATCTATGCCTTCACTCACGCTTTTAATAATGCTTCTTGCAACAACGCCAGCTCCCAGTAACACATGTACCTCTTTCGGTTTCCAGTAGTCTGGATCAGCCAACTTTGCCCCTGATGAATGCTGTATAGAAACCATTTTAGCACCAAGATAAGGCAGCACAGGACACCACTGGCTCTCCATCGGCAAAATCCAAAATTATGCTTTGATTTCTTGCTCCGATTTATACCACGGCTTTATCACTAACACAGCCTTCTTTTTCACTTGCACCGGCTCACCATTAATACCAACCATTTTCTTTGTAATTCGCTCAGAAAGTAAACCATATTTCTGCTGTAATGCATAGCTAATCAAATTAATCTGGGCCCCAGTATCTAGCAACGAACGCACCGGCTCAGCTCATAACCATTTACCACAATCTTTATCATTGCTGTAGCCAACAATGTTTTAGATTGGTCTTGCCCACTATTAAAATGCATTATATATTGTTCGTCGAAACAATTGAATTTCATTTTATTTTTACATCCTAGCTCATCTCTGTTCAACCGCTTTACTTCAGTTAGCATTTTTATTTGCTTGTGACTAGGCTCTAAACTTAAATTAACATTTTCTTGCTCACTAACTTGCACGCTATCGTCTAGCACCGCATTAGCTTGCACCTCGCTCTTCCGCTTTCTTGCCCCACTTAGTTGTCAGTCTATCTTTTTCTTTTGATTCGACTTCTTCTCAGCGCACACTTGCACACAATTCATCTGCTTCTTATGCTCTCTGTTTGGACAAAACGCACTGTTGTGTCTTGGCTTGCCTGGACATTTCCAGCACTCTGCTTGATAGCAGTTGTCTGCACCATGGCCCCTTTTAAAACAGTTTGGACAAAGATTGCGCCTCTCAATAAAGTCCTTACGTGCTCTCAGAGTCAATGCCATAAACTCTGGGCAATGGTATAACATATGCGCCTCATTACATATCTCACATGACATTATCTTGCCCCCTGCGCTCGATCTTGATGCACCATGCCTAGCTACATTTTCATTGCTCCTGGTTTTCTTAGCCCTCTCTGGTACAACAATTGCAGATTCAATGCGCCTACGATTATCCGCTGAATTTGCTAGCGCCAAGGCCTGCTTGTCTAGAAACGACAACATCTCGTCTACTTTTGGGTAATCGCTTTGCCTTACCAATTCCCATTGCTTAGCCGTTTCGCTATCTAAGCGCTCATGTATCATGTGCACCATAAAGAAGTCCCAGAGCTCTACTGGTAGCCCTTGCGCCTTTAGTTGCCGACGTACTTCATGTGTCACATTAGACATACGCCGCAAATCGTTTTCCTTGACCTGCCCCTTTAATTCTAGCAACCGGATAAAATTTCGCAAATGCTCACGCCCTATGAGGTAGCTTTGGTCGTGCATTTGATTTAAACGCTCCCATGCCTGCACATAATTGTCAGCAGAGAACTGCCATTGACCAAATGTTAGCTTAGCTCGCCCAATTAAAGAGTTTGTCAAATATAAAAATTTGAATGCTGCATAAATTTTCTCGTTATCCTGCACAGCTGCACGAAAACGATCACGGAAACCCGTCCATTTAGTTAAGGTGCCGTCAAACTCGCCCCATGTATTTTTAACATCATTCTGCTGGACAGGCATCTGCACTTGCACACTAATCGCTTGATTGCTTCTTTCTTGCACCTCGGCTGGCTTCTCGCTCTCCAACCTGTCCAGCATCAATGCATGCGCCTCAAAATAATAAGCTTCTACTAGCGCCAAACCTTGCTCGTCAAACTGTTCCAACTCGCCCACGTCTACTTCTTCAATGACTATGGAATGCTCCGCATTGTATGCCTGCCATACAGACTCTAGCGCACTCAAGCGCACTTTGACCTGGCCCACCGCTACTTGCTCAAATTCTTCAGCTTTCGCGAAATCTAGCGCACGCTTTATGCTTGCAGCACACGATGTCAATTTTTTACTTGATGCCATTCTAAAAGAAAAAAGAAACAAACAACAGCAGCCCCAAAAATGGTTTATATAAGTAACATAAATTTTCAATATTATTCTTGCACACAATTTATGAATATTCTAGCTCTCACATATACATGCACACTTTTTACCAATATCTTTAAACTAGCTCACCACAACATGCACCACCACAATTTTCATTACAATATTTCTGTGGATCTTACTATGCACCATTGCTTCTAACTGACATATGTGTTTGATAATATATTTGCTCACTTAAAACCATGCCCCTCATGACTAGCACCCATTCAGACATGCCATTTGTTAGAAGTCTTCAAGCACCACCTGCAGGTTTTCTAGCCCTCTAATAATTTTCTTGCCATCATTTATAATCAATATGCACCAGTATCTCTTAGCACACACACGCACCTACATATATATACATGTATATACAGTAATTGTATTTCTTGCCTTATGCACGTATATCACGTTGAAGGCAAATTTCTCGCACTCTATTTTTTCTTTTGCATGTTATAATTTTCTAGCATGACACAAGACATTTGAATTTAAGTATCACTAAAATCATAGGCTCTCTATTTCTTGCTCCAAAATAGCACACACACACACACCAAAAAGTGTGCCCAACCACTTCAGCACATGCGCTGCATATTGCTGAGTCGGCGCGTTTGCAATGGTCATCGTGTGTGGCATAATCACAAGCAGTGATGACACATGCAAAGCACATGTGACCGCACACACGACGGTTCATCGTACGGCACCAAATGAGGTACACTCGATGCTTGCTATTAGAACCGCAAGATCAGGTTACCGAGCAGATGTGGGTCAGTGCACATGACACTTATGATATAGTAGATATAGCAAGTAAGCAATTAGATGTAAGAAATATACAAATAGGGGAAATGGATAGCAATCAATGATTTGATTGGTTGCCCATAGAAAGAAGCATTTAGATTGTAAGCATATAAAATACGGCGTTGAGCCATAATAAAGCATTCTTATCCTAAGATTCAATACGCGAGTTTTATTGATGAGAATCATCGTGCATTTTAATGCTCGGACAAATGCGGCTGGAGAGCTAAGATAATACTCAAACCTGCTTTAATATTGAGAGGTCCCCGCACCCACAAACACTACATGGTGATCCTGCAAACCGAACTTGGGAACCACTGATAGTTTAAGACGATGGTAGACGAAGAATATATTGTAAAAACTCCGATAAAAGAATATCCAGAGTATATACCAACTTCGAAGTCAGCTGGACCCAAACCAATTACTTTAGAGCAGTACCGGCAAAGGCAACAAATCCAAAGCCTGAAACTGCAAGAATTTAGACAGCCAACAATATTTAAGCCAAAAAAACGTGGTGGAAAGAAAAGACGACATCAAAAGAAGTGTGCCGATCTACAAAGAGTAATAAATATTAGCCAAGGCCAACAAAAACGAAAACTGATTAAAGAAATAGAGAAATTGCGTCAGCATGGGTGGAACTCCATCGAAAGAAGAAATTATAAACAACAACAATAACGCAGCAGCAGCAGGTGCGACAACAAAAGGCGAAAAAGAGGACACAAAAAATTTATTATACATAAACTGCATAATTTTAATAATTCTATTATTAGCAAAAATTAATTCTTATTATAAGAAGTACCTAAAAAAACAAGCATATCGTAATATAAGCACAACTTAAAATGAATAAATATATATATATATATTAAATAAATGGAATTCAAAGTACTAGAGGAACTACTAAGTAAACTAAAAAAAAGTCCTAATAGAAGTTACACACAAGCTTACGTAAATAATACGCAAGCATTAATAGCAAATAGCTGGAACATCATTGTGCAAACCGCACACTCCAAAGACTTGACAATTCTGAATGAAAAATTTCATGAATTAAAAACGAAAATAGAAAAGTACTTAATTGTGAAAGAAGGGTCACAAATATCCGAGGAAACAAGCAATAAAACAATGTCAACTTTTGATTTAGTAACAGCTGCGAAGGTAATCCCAACCTTCAAAGGGGAATACAAGAAACTCAACAATTTCCTAGGGCTAGTTAAGTTCTACCATGACACTCTCACACAAGATATACAGAAGACTACACTAATCAAATTCATTTTAGCAACAAAATTGTCAGAAAACGTAAAAAATAAAATTGTAACGGAAGCTACACCGGACAGCTGTGAGACACTAGAATCAGCACTAAAATACGCATTCCGATCGAACAAAACAGCTTCGAGGGTTCATGCAGAAATTGCTAAAAGTTCGCAAGGTTTTCAATCGGTCTTTACTTTTGCTTCCGGCATACAAGACCTAATAGCTTCTCTAAATGAGTTACAGATAGCTGAAGAAGGGAACGAAAGCAGGGAAATAATTGTTAGATTGAACGACCAAATTGGTTTAACCGCATTCAAAAATGGCTTAGCTGAACGATATAAATCAATAATAACAGCTGCGAGACCAAAAAAACTGGTAGAAGCCATTCACATTGCAAGTGAAGTAACTCCGTATCAAGCAAATAGGGGTATGCGTTTCAATAACACTAGCGATAGACAGAATTTCACTAATAACAGAAATTACAGTAATTTTAACAGACAAAACAATAATAACAATAATCATAACTACGTTAGAGACAGACAAAACAACCAACCAAGAACCAACAATTACAGGAACAATCAAAATAGACAACATGTTCAGGGAAACGCACACATCCCGAGCCGACAGGACTCGGGACAACAAAACCAAAGACGATAGGATTCTTAGGAGAAGGTAACTCTACAAATTTCATAAAAGCAAAACTAGAAACGAAAATAGTAACTCTGCTGGTAGATTCTGGAGCCGATATCTCAATAATAAAAGAAAAAGCAGTACCAGTAAATTCCAAAAAAGTAAACACAAATTGCAAAATAAATGGCATTCTGAATCGTACCATAACTGCATACAAATCTGTGGAAATTGACATTAATTGCCAAGACAGTAAAATAAAGAACAAATTCTATATTTTAAAACAAATAAATAACCTAGAAGCAGATGGAGTTTTAGGTAGAGACTTCCTAATAAAATATAAGTGTAAAATTGATTACGAGACGAATGTTATAACATTAGAATTAAAGGAAGGACAAATCACATTACCTATGTACATGCGCCTAGATGATTTAAAAACAACTAGAAACCAACATAAGAGAATAAATTATTACAATTATGGAGAAAATAATAATTATAACAATAATAACAAAAAATTCATGAAAGTAAAAGATGAATTAGCATTAGACAACGTGGCAAGCGATAGCACAAATGCAATATTAGAAATCTGCAAGAAATATCAGCATATATTTCATATTGAAGAAGAAGCTTTAACCGTCAACAATTTCTATGAACAACACATTGAGCTGACGGATAGAACACCTGTATACATTAAAAACTACAGATTACCACACACACAGCTGCTGGTGATAGAAAAAGAAGTTGATAAATTACTAAAGGATGATGTCATTGAACATTCCGTCAGTCCTTATAACTCACCTCTGCTACTCGTCTCGAAGAAGGGTAATACAGGAGAAAAGAAGTGGCGATTAGTGGTAGATTTCCGAACATTGAATAAAAAAATCGTAGACGATAAATTTCCAATAACCCGCTTGGATGACATTTTGGACAAACTCAGAGGAGCGCGTTATTTCAGCACATTGGATATGACGAGTTCATTCCACCAAATCCCATTAGACAATGTCTCCAGGAAACTCACAGCATTTTCGACCAACAAGGGTCACTACCAGTTCAAAAGGTTACCATTTGGATTAAAAATCTCAACAAACAGCTTCCAAAGAATGTTATCAATTGCACTCAGTGGGCTCAGTGAATCAGCTTTTCTCTATGTAGACGACGTAATAGTATTTGGGAAGAGCTTACAAGAGCACAACCGGAACTTGGAAAAAGTTTTAGCAAGACTAAGTGTACACAATTTAAAACTAAATCCGGCAAAATGCAAATTTTTAAAAACAGAAGTCACTTACTTAGGACATTTAATCACTGACAAAGGCGTAACAACTGATCCCAGCTAACATAACGTAGTAAAAGATTATCCAAAGCCCAGTAATGCAGATGAAGTTAGAAGATTTGTAGCATTTTGTAATTACTACAGGCGATTTATAAAAAACTTTGCAGAAATAGCACAACCACTAAATCAGCTACTAAAGAAGAACCAACTATTCAACTGGAACAAGGAGTGCGACAAAGCTTTTCACACATTGAAATACAAATTACTCTCACCACCAATACTTCGTTATCCAGATTTCTCGAAACGATTTATACTTACAACTGATGCTTCCAATTTTGCGCTAGGAGCGGTACTATCGCAAGGTGAAATAGGAAAAGATAAACCTATTGCATATGCAAGCAAATCCCTAAACAAATATGAATTGAATAAACCAGTAATCGAAAAAGAGTTACTAGCAATTCAATGGGGTATAAACCATTTTAGGCCTTATCTGTACGGCACAAAGTTCACCGTATACACAGATCACAGACCACTGGTAAGCTTGTTCAAACATAGTAATCCTTCATCCAAAATGACTAGAATAAGAGTCGATTTGATGGACTACGATTTTGACATAATCTATAAGCAAGGAAAAATTAACACTAATGCTGATGCATTATCGCGAATTCAGCGTAACATAAAAAAGCTAAAAGAAATGATTCCAAAACAAAGCGTAAACATTGTAACGAGGGCAATGATGAAAAATAATCAAAATTCAAGCAAAGGGCAAAAAGAAAAGAGGAAATCGCAAAACACGGGAACCTTAAAATCAAATATGGAGAATGATCACCTACATATTTGGGAATGTACATCTATTTCCGATATAAGGCGTGTAAAGCGACTTAACTTCAAATACAAGAAGGACGAAAGTATGAAGCCCAACAATATTAAAGTCACAGTAGCAAAGAATGACCTAATTGTAGAATATAGTGATAATTCCTTATCAAAAATTGAAATGATTCTGAAGAAGCTATTGTTCGAGGCCAGCAATCTAGGCATCAAAAAGCTATCACTTGCAAAGAATAGCAAAGTCTTTGACAACATAAACATAAATGAATTTAAAATTGCATTTAATACGCTACAAAGAGATAGAAACATAAATGAATGTCTTGATATAATTTTATATGAACCTCCCAAAAGAATTGAATCACAAAAGGTAATGCAAGAATTAATAAAAGACTACCACAACTCAATTCATGGTGGCCACAGCGGCATAAGAAGAATGCTAGCAAAACTTAAGCAGAAGTACATTTGGAAAAACATGAGACAAATGATAATAAAATATATTAACAACTGCAAGCAATGCGCAAAAGCGAAAGTAACTCGATATACAAAAGAGGAATACAGTATTACCGATATACCAACAACATCGTTTGATGAAATAGTGATTGACACAGTCGGACCGCTTCGACCTTCCAAAAATTTCCGCTACATGCTGACTTTGCAATGTGAGCTAACGAAATTTGTTGTCATAATACCACTTGAAACAAAAGATGCAGTAACTGTCGCAAAGGCAATCGTAGAGCAATTTATTTTGAAATATGGGTGTATGCGAAAAATAAAAACTGACAAGGGCACAGAATTTACCAATGAGCTGCTGAAAAACATATGTAAACAATTACAAATCAACAAAGTAAATTCAACTCCATACCACCATGAGACATTAGGTTCAATTGAACGCAATCATAGGGTATTAAATGAATATTTAATGACACTTAAGAATACAGATGACTGGGACGAGCTCATACCATACTACATGTACTACTACAACTCGACACCCCACACATCAACAAAGTATTCACCCTTTGAGCTCGTGTTTGGCAAGCTATGTGGACTGCCAAATGACATAATAAGCGCTAAAGAAAAAGTATATGACATAGACAACTACATGAATGAACTGAAGATAAAACTAAAACATGCACACGACAATGCTGCTATAAACCTGAATGAAAGCAAATTAAGAGCTAGACAGAAGCAATCAAAAGTGAATAAAGCAAATTTCACAGTAAATGATTATGTTTATTTAAAAATAGGAAACAAGAAGAAGTTGGATTTACCATTTGAAGGACCATATAAAATAATTAGACAAGATGGTCTAAACAGCACCATTCTTAAAAACAAAAAAGAAATAATTGTACACAATAATAACCTAGTTAAAGATAGGAGTAACCAAATAAAACCATAATGATAGAAATAAACACTTGCAGTAAATAGTAAAAATAAATTAACTTAGAATTAAGCGTTACACAAAAATTATAAGAAATATCTACATATATGAAGATACAAAAACATAACACAATTCAATATAAATCAATTTACATTTTAAGAAACTACAATTAATTTATATTCCTCTTAAGGGGAAGGATGTAGTGTGCCCAACCACTTCAGCACATGCGCTGCATATTGCTGAGTCGGCGCGTTTGCAATGGTCATCGTGTGTGGCATAATCACAAGCAGTGATGACACATGCAAAGCACATGTGACCGCACACACGACGGTTCATCGTACGGCACCAAATGAGGTACACTCGATGCTTGCTATTAGAAACGCAAGATCAGGTTACCGAGCAGATGTGGGTCAGTGCACATGACACTTATGATATAGTAGATATAGCAAGTAAGCAATTAGATGTAAGAAATATACAAATAGGGGAAATGGATAGCAATCAATGATTTGATTGGTTGCCCATAGAAAGAGCATTTAGATTGTAAGCATATAAAAGACGGCGTTGAGCAATAATAAAGCATTCTTATCCTAAGATTCAATACGCGAGTTTTATTGATGAGAATCATCGTGCATTTTAATGCTCGGACAAATGCGGCTGGAGAGCTAAGATAATACTCAAACCTGCTTTAATATTGAGAGGTCCCCGCACCCACAAACACTACACTAAGCTCTCTTATTTTCATTGCAAATTAATTTTCGCATCATTTCTAGCACCATATGCAAATGGAATAACAACTTGCTCTCTTTTTAATTTTATTTGCGCATCTCTCTATCACCACACGCAAGCACAAAAACATGCGCTCTTGCTTTTTCTATCAAATATGCCCTCTCGTTATTTGTTTTGTACACGCACCAACGCAAACACAATGCTTCAACTCGCAATGCTGCGCAGTTGGCTCTCTTGCACACAATTAAACACACCATAGCAAAACAACCACCGCAACGCAATAGAATTTTCTGGCAATCGCAACAACAATGCACCCGTAGTGTGTCTTGCCATTTCTGAACAAGCACCAACATGCTCATCTAAAGTAGATTATGATCTTCATTGCTCACTTAAACTTTTTTAATTTTTCTACACTATTTTTTAACCTAGCACGCATTTTTTCTATTTCTCTACACTTGCGCACTACTATTGTACACACATTGCACCCTTAACGTATTAATACATAAATGAATATGTATTTTTCTGGCACACATTTCATTCATACCCACGTACGTACATATGTATTTTGCATACATATCAACTAGTACACTAAGTGGACTGTATTAACTTACCTAATATCGTAGGATATCTTGATGGATTTATTTTAATAGCAAAAACGAAATCTACGCAACTCACTTTTTAATGTTCACCGCTTGATATTATTTCACATAATAATGCACCAGCCCTCTTGCACATTCAAAGTAACAAACAACAAACGGTACTTTTTTCACGTTTGTATGTATGTACTTCAAACGGTAAACCAAAAACAAGTTTTCACAGGCACCGAATCCGGCTCGACACTGACCAAAATGTTCCGCACAGTTAGGAATAATTGAATGAAAATATATCCAACTTACATTCCCCGACAATAATAATCAAAACACAATGATTTTAAGGGAAAAGGCCGCAGCCAGAAAAACCCTTCTTTATTTTTTATAGCTTCTTGCCCACAGCACACACATCCCGCACACATTATTAATTCTTACAGAAAGACTAGCACCATCACTCTCGAGCACACTTCTTCTTCAACTGATTTTTTCTTCTCTTTGTGCCGTGACGTTTGTCCCTGCGCGAAATAGAACATTCGGCCAGTGACATCGTCCCTGCACGAAACAATAGCAAACGTTATTTGTTGTTGTTTGTAAACATAAAGCATTATTGTTTAAGACATTATTGGTTGTATGCTACAATAGCTAAGAAACCCAAAACTTTTGCTGAAGCAGACGAGATTGCGCATACAATAGAACTAACGCAAAATGCCACAAAAGTCCTGAAGTCTGTATACAGTGAATTGAAGTGTGCAAATTTGGGGCAGACAACTGAGCCAACGCATAAATTGGGATATGTACCGGTCAGAAAAAAAAGAAATGCATATTCGAAAGACGTAAATGCTGAAAAGTCGACACAAAAAAAAAGTTTGCAATTGTTATGGCTGTGGGGGACGGCACTTAAGGAAAGTCTACAAGTTTAGTAATTTCAAATGCTTTTCATGTGGGAGAGTGAGGCACATTGCCAAAGTGTGCAAGGCGAAATTAGACCAGATTTCCGAAGACGAACTCGAACCAGTTCAGCAGCTAAACAGCACTAATGCACTCCAAGCTGCGGATAACAAAAGTGTTGGTTGGAGAAGGAAAACAGCGGTTTGCACGTACTCTAAGCGTTTAATCGTATGAAGAATCTTCAATGAAAATTAGTGCTAAAATCTAAACAATTGCAAAGTTGAGTAAATGTAAGGTTTTTTATACTACAATGTGGTTCTTACACTCGTGCTTGCGCTTGTAGGATTATGCTGCGTTCTCTGCCAACGTCCAAGGTAAAAAGAAAGATGGTAAAGGTACGAGAGCGCACTTAGCTATAAAGTGAGCAATCCGAAATGACGTTTAGCAACGGCAATCATAGAACCCCACAAGCACAAGTTATTGACAACTTATGTACATTTGTGTAACTTAACCCTCGTGCGATGCAGATACTTCCACATGTACAGCTCGTATGGTCATGCATGTGAAGAGCACGCCCCAACGTTTTTCGTGCCTTTTACCTATCACCACATCAAACGGACCGAAGTAGTCCACACCAACATAAGTGAACGGGCGCGTGAATGCCGAAATACGTTCGACAGGAAGCGGCCCAATTTCTGGTACTATCGGCATAACTCTGCGGTTGCGACAAAGTTGACATCTCTTCGCTACTGCTCTAACCAGTGACCTAAGTCCATGTATACAAAAGCGCTGCCTTAGTTCGTTCACCACGATTTCGCTGTGTTGGTGATGGTATTTTCGGTGGTAAAAATCCGTTACCAAATACGTAACTTGATGATTACATGGAAGAATAACGGGCCGTTTCACGTCTGCGGGTACTCCTATAGCTGCGTCTATCCTACCTTTTACCCGTAGGAGCTCAATTTCATCTAGGTAAGGAGAAAATTTTAAATTTTGCTCTTGCGGCTTACCCGACCATCCGATGTGTTAAGTTGGTTCAGCTCTTCTACAAAGCATTCTGATTGGCATTCTCTAAAAATCATAAATTCGGCGGCGTCGCAAGTTTTGTCTCTTAGAAGTCTCTCAGTTAACTGATTCTTTGGAACTGTCTTCATTATAAGTTGAAGAAACCGAGACACGTATATCTGTGCAGCTCGAAGCCTCTCCCATTTACTAAACCGTGTTGGGTCTGGCGTGCAGCTATTAATCGCACATGAGCCATCGTTTAAGTGATGTATCGATTCAAGCTCCTTCTCAGGAGGCTTAAAAAACTCGGATTGAAGCCAGCAATTTTCTGGCGCACGGAGGAACTCAGGCTCACTAAACCATCGCACATTATTGCTTAGCATTATACCGTCGTGGCCGCTGTGGTCGAGTTGGTAGCGGTACGTGCTATAACTCGATATGCCGGTGAGTTCGAGGTTCGAATCTCAGTCAGGGCAAGCAAAATCTTAATCATAGAAAAAGTTTTTTCTAATAGCGGTCACCCCTCGGCAGGCAATGGCAAACCTCCGAGGGTATTTCTGCCATGAAAAAGCTTCTCATTAAATACATCTGCCGTTCGGAGTCGGCACAAAACTGTAGGTCCCTCCATTTGTGGTATAATATAAAGACGCACACCACAAATGGTAGGAGAAGCTCGGCCAAACACTGAGCTATATAGTGTACGCGCCAAAATTATATTATTATTATATATTATACCGTCGTCCCATTTAGTGCCGTCATCAGCGATGTTTTGTTTCGACGAAACCCACCTCCACTCGTTTACTTGTGAGTCCTGCAAAATTTCGCCAATACGCACCGCTACAAATTGACTAAATTTTCTGGCATCGGATCGTATCCAGTAGAGTACATCTTTTGAGTCAGACCAGAAGACTCTACCGGTAATGGCAACAGAAAGTTCGTTTTGCACAAATTTGGCTAGGCGCAGTCCCAGAATTGCTGCCATCAGCTCTAACCGCGGCACCGATATTAATTTTAGGAGAGCTACACGCGAGTATGCTTGAGTCTACGAAAATATGAAGCTCCAGTCTTTCGCTGCGGCTTACATATGCGTAGCACCTGGGTATGCGCATATTATCGAGATACTGGAGTTTGCGCACCCACCAACACCACTCCGCATGTTCCTTGTTATGTATGGGCTCATCCCAAGTTACCGAAGATCTCCAAACGTCCTGAAGTATTATTTTAGCCTTAATAACGAAGAATTCGAGTAATCCCAAGGGATCGAAGATCATCATAACCGCTCGTAGGATATCCCTCTTAGTTGGAATGATTGATTCATCAAAAAACCGTGCTTTATGGAGAAGATATCTGGCTTACGAGTGCTGTCGCCGTCACGCCAGAGAAACTGTTGCACTACTTGGTCCTCTTTGATGACCCGCACCTGGTGAAACATTTCACGAATGTCACCACACAACGCCACGGGTTTTTCACGAAAGCGAATCAATACACCAACCAGGGTTCGCAAGAAATCGTAGCATATCGTTCAACGCGGTTCCTTCGACCTTGGCGGCTGCATCCCACACCAATCGCCTATTGCCGTTATTGACGCTTAGCACGGAAAAAGTTGGGATGAACCATGCCTTTCCTCTTGTTGAAATCTCATCTGCCTTTAATTTGCGCACATAACCTTTGCAAAGATAGTCTTGGATACGTTCAGTGATAAAATCCTTCAGATCCGGATCTCTTTCCATTTTCCTCTCCAGACACTCGAGCCGTTTAAGCGCCATGTTGTACGACTGTGGTAAATCAATGCGGTCAAATCTCCACAAGAGGCCAGTTTCCCATCTCTTATCATTTTGAATGTACCTTGTCGTCTTCTCCATTATCTGCAACGCACGCTCATCGTCTTTAGACACCAGAGGTTTAACATTCGGACTTATTAGAATTGACTCGACAGAAAAAAAATTTCGCATAAGGTTATCGAAATTGTTACGGTTAGTGCACTGACAAATGTGCATCAGACGGTTTTTCGGAGCACCAACGTGCTTATCGCGACCGTAGATGGACCACCCTGGACGACACCGTGCAGCCACCAAACCATCGTTTCGATTTTGACGAATCTCCAACGGCACACAAAGTTTAACGTGATCGAGACCAATCAGTAGACCAGCTTTCGATGAATCGTAAGGTAATACAGGTAGTTTCTTAAGGTGATCCCGCTGTAGTATGTCCTTAACTTCGAGGCATTGCTTCGTATGCCGATCGTCGTCGCCGTCAGCATTTCCCGCATCTTTATCTTCCAGTGACCTAGGTTGTCGTTGCACCTGTTGCCCATGCAGCAATGGATTATGGGCCAAACGACACCTATCAATACCGCAAAATTTGTTTGAGTTGCATCTACGAACCAGATGATTTTTAAAACAACGTATACAAAGTCGCTTTTCTTTAATGAACTTCCAACGTAGTTGCCTGCTTAGTGCTTTAAAATCACGGCACTCAGCTAAATCATGTCTTCCAATATAGTGAGGACATGATGCTTTTTGTGTCACCAATGGTCGATCATCTGAAGTTGAACTGTTATGGTGGACAAGTAATCGTTCTCGACGACCCTTATGACCCATGTTCACATCAGCCGAAGCAATGTATGCTGGAGTTACCTGACTAGCGCAAGACGCCAGCCCAAAGAGCCACTCATCAAACGCGATAATGTCTACATGCGTGATACTCAACCGACGTCTACCCCATTCCAACTTTAATTCACCCGGCAGTTTGCTTAAAAGCTCGTTGAGTAGCATCGGGTCGTTCAGATACCCGTTGAGACCCATAGCTTGCATAGTGGCCCTATAATTTTGCACAGGCGGAACCTCCCGAAGCTTTCGTTGAAGCGTGGCATGAATTACATCTGGCCTACCGAAGAGCATATGTAAGGTTTCAATAGCCATGTTGACTGTGCCAGGCATCATTAATTTCCCGCGGAATGACTCAAGTGCACTTCTGTAATCGAATAAGGTTTTCTTGGTCAGAAAATCCGCAGCGCTTGGTAGATTGAACTTAATTTGTGATAAATAAAGGCCATTCTTCTGGCCTGCCTGAAAAGGAGGGCAAGTCTTTAGTTATGGCCTGCCTCGACGCCACATGCGATGGCAACAGCATTGAGTCGCAAGTTGTATGTGGTATTGACAGACCCATAGCGCCCCACACGTTTTTACTTGTGTTCGCCCCGCTCTGTAACCCTGGCGCTGGTTGAGCAAACGAAAATGGTTGGGACTGGCTGGAAGTCCACGTGGTACACGGAGCGGCGTACGACATATTAACCGGTGTAGCACCCAAATATTTGTAAGAGCAGCTATGTGGAAAGGCATTACTCCGCGAGTGACCCTCAGCATGCGAATGAACAAACGTAGAAGTTGCATTCGGACGTTGTCCACCAAAATAATTATAACCACTATACGGTACCAAGGGCTGTTCTAAAGCTGAGGCTCTGTTACCATGTGCATACGCATAAAACAGTCCGGACTCTGCGCGCGCCATCAAGGGCGCTTGACAAACATACGGCACTGCATCGTATTTTGAGGTTAAGGCTTGAAAACGTGTAGACGAAGAAAAAACTGAAGCCCCATATGCCGGTGCCGAAGACGCGACTCCGGTATTCGCTAAAAGCGCTGTCGGTGACTGCGCCTCAATTTGCGCAATACCTGATGCTCTGGCAGCTGGAAACATACCGTCCTGTAGGGATGTAACTCCGAAGGTTTGCAACTCTCTATCGTTTAGCGCGGTTGTCAAAGTTTGTGATGGTGCTTCGGTTGTCGCAAGTTACACCTATTGTGGCCGGTGCGCCAGGTGATGTTGCGCTGCATGCATCGGGCATTGCATTTTCCTTGGTGCTCATTCTGATCGCTTGTATATTTTGAGGTTATAACACAAGTATTTTAGTATGTTATCTGGAGAAGGAAAACAGCGGTTTGCACGTACTTTAAGCGTTTATTCGTATGAAGAATCTTCAATGAAAATTAGTGCTAAAATCCAAACAATTGCAAAGATGAGTAAATGTAAGGTTTTTTATACTACAATGTGGTTCTTACACTTGTGCTTGCGTTTATAGGATTATGCTGCGTTCTCTGCCAACGTCCAAAGTAAAAGAAAGATGGTAAAGGTTCGAGAGCGCACTTAGCGTTAACAGTTCCAGTGAACATCGATGGGAAGCAAATTGAAATGAAACTGGAGCACCCGTCTCCATGTGCAGTTATAAATTACAAAACGCTTCGTACAGTAAAACAGAAATTTAAATTGTGGAAGACAGATCGACGATTCACAAGCTACACGGGCCACGAAGTTAACTGCATTGGACGGATTGTAGTAACCACGACAATGGGGAAAACATCACTACAACTGAATTTGTATGTCGTCCAAGGAGACTGCGGTACACTTTGTGAAAAGGAATGGATCTCGCAATTCGCACCAAAAATAATCTTTACTGAATTATTTTCGTCATCCAGTCAAATCAACTCTATAAATTCGACTACGCCAATTCTTTCGGCAAACCAACAAGAATGTCTCCAACATCTCATTGCACGCTTTGAGGGAATTTTCAGCATGACAGCGGGGAAGTTTAGTAGACCCCCTGCACAAGTTAAACTCAAGGCGAGGGCGACACCGATAGTTGCGCGAGCACGAGGGATACCAATAGCGTTGAGAGACGAGTATGCCAAGGAAATAGGTCGCAAAATTTAGTCAGGTTTTAACAAGAGGGTGGAGCATTCAGAATGGGCCTCAACAACACACGTTGTAGCGAAAAAGAATGGAGGCATCCGCATTACCGGAAATTATAAACCAACGGTAAACCCAAAACGTTAAACACGGTAACGCATGGGTTAGTACGACCAGCTCGCGCGGTATATGGAGCAGCAAATATCCCAGCAATATGGCAGTTCTACAGGGAGTGCCAAACGTATTAAACTTCTTTGATATCATCTTGGTGTTTGCACAAAATTTAGAGCAGTTGTTGAGGGTCAAAGTCCAAGTGTGTTTTTGCGGCCCCCTCAGTGGAGTTTATGGGCCATCGCATCGACGCGCTGGGCGTGCATAAATCGGAAAAACACATTGAAGCGGTACTGAACGCTCTCAAGCCAACAACATTCGAAGAGCTTCAACTGTTTAGGGAAAAAACATACTATAGCGCATTTGTTCCCAACTTAGCGACGAGCGCCCGACCATTGCGCGACATGCTAAAGAGAGAGACGTTTTGCTGGACTAAAGAGGCAACGGCAGCGTTTATGCGGTTAAAGCAGACGCTGGTCTCACCGCAAGTCTCGATGAACTATGGTCGACTGTGAGATCCTTGTCCAATCCGACGAGGCGTGACGACCGAACAGAAATCTCCTTTGGAGACCACGCCTCGTCGGTCCCGAAGCGATGCGCGAGCTATTTTAGCCGACAATTCACAATGCATCCTTCGGCCGACAAATCCAAACGGTCAGTAACCAAAAGGCTGCGCAAGCAAAAATCCAGCGCACCAATTGTCCTCTCTCGCACTGAGGTGAAGAAAGCCATCGGGAAGGCGAAAACCTCCTCGTGGCTCTGGACTTGTCGAAGGCCTTCGACACCGTCAGCCACTCCACCTTTTTGAAGGACGTGGAGGCCTCACCTCTCCCAGCGGCGTTGAGGCGATGGACCGCGAACTACCTGTGTGGTCGTCAAGCGTCGGTGTGCTACCGTGACGCAGTGTCAAAAGCGAGAAGAATAAAGCAGGGGGTACCACAGGGTGGCGTCCTATCTCCCTTTCTATTTAACTTCTATATCTCGCGACTCCGCTCCCCGCCAGAGGGAGTCACACTGGTCTCGTATGCCGACGACTGTACGAAAATGGCTACCGGCAATGGAATTGACTCAAATCGCTCGCCGGAAGCACTTGGGGCAAAGACAAAGAAACGTTGTTGGCAACATACAAGACGATTGGCCGGCCGGTTTTAAATTATGCTGCGCCGATATGGTCGCCTGGAACCAGCAGCACTCAGTGGTCAAGACTAGAGACTTGCCAAAACGCCGCACTCAGGACAGTGACGGGATGTCTCCTGATGACGCCTGTGGATCACCTCTATCATGAGGTTAACGTGCTCCCAGTGCAAGAGCACAATCTAGTGCTCACAAAGCAGTTTCTACTGGGGTGCCCCGGGCAGGGGCTAGAGACTAATAGAGACTTGCTGGAGCCGGCACCCAGGCACATCAGGGGACGCCTCTCACAACGCACGGACGAGGTCCAGACTAACGTACGCTTACCGCTGGACCCAAGGACGTACCGACAATCTCTAAACAGCATTCACAGGGAGTCGGTATCCAAATATCGATAGGATAATGATTAAGGGAACCCGCCTTGCTCTTGCAGTGGGGCGTAGCTAGCCGCTACAACAACAACAACCGATTGCATACGGAAGTCGAACATTGAACACCACAGAACCGCGTTACCCACAAATCGATAAGGAGGCATTGGCAATCGTGTGGGCTGGTCCGAAATTTTTCAAATACTTATACGCGCGGCATTGTACATTAATCACCGATCACAAACGATTGTCACAGATATTGCAACCTGATAAATCAACTCCAATACTTTGCATAAGCAGAATGGCTAACTACGCAGACTTCTTAAGCAGATTCGATTTCTAGGTGGTGTACAAGACTTCAAAGGCAAACGCGACCGCAACATTCGCAAATTAAACACATGCAACAGATATTAACAACAAATCCCGACGAATATGACGGGTTCGACAACTTCATAATTCGCCAAATATACCAGCCACCGTTAAGTGCTGAGCGCATCGCAAATGAGATCAGAAAAGATGAGCGGCTAGGAAAAATAACTAAACTGCTTGAAACCGGCCAGTGCTTGAAGTGGGCAGGCTACAAGGCCCCATAATTCAACTACAAGCTATCAGCAGGCTGCTTGACGTTCGAACATCGCGTCGTGATTCCACAAAAATACCGAGACAAGCTACTCAACAATCTACACACATCGCATTTGGGAATTATGAAAATGAAAGGGATTGCCCGCTCATACATATATTGGCCGGGCATAGTGGAAACATTGAGAATATGGTGAACCAATGCGATTCATGTGCGAGACAAGCAAACAAACCGGAAAAAGTTAACGATCAAAACTGGGAGTATCCCAAAGGACCATGGGAGCTCATTCATACCGGCAAATTCCAGCGTCTCCATGGGAAATTGGAGAATGAAATGAAGTGGGTGGAAATGACAGACAAGTTAAACGCCATCGGAGGTCAGAAAAGTCCGCCGAACAATAGCGCCCGGTAAGTAATAACCTGTGCTGTACGGGCCGAATGGGAATTGTGAAAAACTGAACCGCGAGTGTACAAAGGCACTCCTTCGCTTTATTAAGAATGTGTTATGTACTTATATTGTTTGTAAAAATAAATATTATTTTTCTTGTATATATACAAGCGCATATTGCGAACACAATCCCATATATTGCCACTGCCCACAGACGATCTTTGTGTGTACGTATACATATCGCACCCTAAATACAAAAGGGTCACAACTCAAAACTAAGATTTTCAGGAGAGACGAAAAACGTTTTATGTAAAAATTATTGTAATATTTAAAGAAAATATTTTTCCATCATGAAAATATACAACATTGAAGAAAGTTCTGCTATATTTTTTTCAATTTTATATTATGTTTGCGAATATAAAACAAAATTTTGATTTATGACTGTTTAACTGAAATTTTTTCGATTAACTTGTGATATTATCTTAAGTTGTGCCTTTTTAACTGGTTTTTAATTGAAAATAAATTAATTGAACTCACTTTTCACAACTAAAGAGGCACAATGCAAAATAATATACCACGAAATTTATCACTTTTTACAGTTATAGAGGCAGAACTCAAAATAAAACTCTTTATGTGTAATAAAAGTAATCAGCTGTTCTTGAGCATATTAACGCAACTAAAAATAATTTTCTTTAGTTGATCGTGCAAAAGCAACACACTTGACATAAAAATAGACATAACTGTATTTTTCCAGTTAAAGAAGATAGTTATGTGAACGAAATTTTTGCAGTAGTTAGAGATGTGTACTCTGAAATAATTTATGCAAAAAACTCAGTTTTGGAAAATTTTGAGTTGTGACCCTTTTGTATTTAGGGTGCGATATGTACATTGATTCTACCTGTCGATTTCTAATTATGCTTTTTTGTCTAATATAGGTCTGGCGCGATTTAAAAAGTAGCACCAGTGTGCGAGTGCGCGACCGGAGAAGGCAGCAGTCTTTAACCGGCAACAGGCCCTTAAAGCAGTCACCCTTAACGCAGCTGGAGGAGCGGGTGCTGGAATTTATAGGAAGCCACTATGTAGAGGGCCTCTCTGTATCAGAAAGCTTACCAATGGAATATTAATTATAATAAATAAGGTTTATGTTGGATGAAAATGCAACCCTGCTACTTACACGTATACAAAGAATATGATATACATATGTAGTTAGTTGGTTGCACACGTGTCGAGAAGACAGATCATTTATTAATCGTACTATTACTTTATTAACCTTATATTTTAAATAAAGAAGATTGAATTGAACCTGCTTCACAAGATGTATTAATGGCGACGAGGATTAAGGCATCCATAAGTAAAAACAATTATTTGTAAATACAAAGCAGCTATAAAAAGAAAAGAAAAACTAAAATGGAGGCTGAAATGAAGACGTTCTTTCAACTAATGCAAAAGCATCGGAAAAAAGATAGCGCAGCCATGCAGGAGCTAGTCAAACAACTTCTGGGGGTTAAACAGACAGACAGCATCAGACCTACAGAAAATTCAACAGAATTTCGCATTGAGGCATTATCAACAAGCATTCAAGAATTCTCGTGCAACAGTGAAGATAACCTCACTTTCGACATGTGGTATGCGCGATACGAAGACTTGTTTGAGGTCGACGCAGCAAGTCTTGACGACGCAGCAAAAGTTCGACTACTTTTACGTAAGCTCAGCACATTAGAGCATACTAAGTACGTCAATTTTATTTTGCCTTCTTCAAGTTGAGGTAGATGACGAGTCGAAGCACCTCCTCACTATAAACACTCACTTAGGTCTCTTTCGGTACAACCGAATGGTCTTCGGCGTAAAAACGTTTCCGGCTATATTCCAGCAAATTATGAATAAAATGTTGTCAGGGCTCACCGGAGTGGCGGCATATATCGATGACATATTCATAGCGGGCCAAAGTCGGGAGGATCACGACGAAAAATTGCAAGCCGAACTAAGACGCATACAGGATTTTGGGTTCAAACTCAAATTTGATAAATGCACGTTCTATGCAAAGGAAATAAAATATCTGGGCTTTGTTATCAATGAAGAGGGCATACAACCAGATCCAACGCGCACAGCAGCAATAACGCAAATGTGCGACCCAAAGAACATATCAGAATTACGATCATTCCTCGGAGCAATTAACTTCTACGGCAAATTCATCAACAACTTACGCTCTTACAAGGGACCATTAGATGAATTACTAAAATGCAATGCCAAATGGGAATGGACGGAAAAACAAAGAGAATGTTTTAAGCAACTTAAAAATATTCTCTCGTCAGACTTACTATTGACGCATTTCGAACCAAAACTGGATATTGTCGTTGCAGCGGACGCATCGAACTACGGCCTCGGTGCATGCATCCTGCACGAGTACCCGGACGGCTCGATGAAAGCAATATGCCATGCGTCACGTTCACTCACAGCGGCTGAAACAGCTTATAGCCAAATCGAGAAAGAAGGCCTGGCCATAGTTTTCACGTTGACTAAATTTCACAAAATGGTATTTGGTCGAAAATTGAAGCTACAAACGGATCACAAACCCTTACTCGTGATTTTTGGCAACAAAAAGGGCATCGCGGTACATCAAGCAAACCGATTGCAGCGTTGGGCTATAAAATTATTAGCTTACGACTTTGATATAAGATACGTATCAACCAACAATTTTGGTCACGCTGACGTTTTATCGCGACTAATAGACAAAAACATAAATCCTTCAGAAGAGTACGTAATAGCTTCTATCCAATTTGAAGTTGACACTCTTCAAATACTCACAGACGCAATCGCCAACTTACCAGTCACACACAAAATGGTAAAGCACGAATTACAAAAAGAAAAATCTCTACGAACCATCATGCAATATACAAAGAACGGATGGCCACATAATTTGCAAGACAGCTATGCAAGGCAATTTTTAAATCGCAAAGCCGATCTCAATGTGGTAGACGGGTGCCTGATGTTCGGAAACCGCATCGTAATACCGTCTTTATTGCGCAAGAGGGTTTTAAAGCAACTACACAAGGGTCACCCTGGTGTCGAACGTACAAAATCCATAGCAAGAAGTTTTGTTTATTGGCCTAACATCGACTCTGATATTGAGTCGCTTGTTCGCAACTGCAACGGATGTGCATCAGCAGCGAAAATACCCACTAAGACACACCTAAGCCCTTGGCCTACCCCAGCAGAGGCATGGGAACGACTTCACATTGACTACGCCGGTCCATTAGACAACACGTATTTCTTTATCATAGTCGATGCGTACTCAAAGTGGCCTGAGATAATTCCCACATCCAGTATTTCGAGCAACAAAACAATTCAAATGTTCAATAAAATTTTTTGCAGACTAGGCATACCAAAATGCATCGTTTCGGATAACGGAACACAGTTTGTTAGCACGCAATTTCAAAAATACTTGGCAGAAAATGGAATTAAACATCTGCGCTCCAGTCCATACTATCCAATGTCGAATGGGCAAGCAGAGCGATTTGTGGATACCTTTAAAAGAGCGATAAAGAAACAAAAAGGAGAGGGTAACATAGTCCAAAATCTACATTCATTTCTTCAATGTTATCGATCAACTCTAAATAAAAACACACCAAAACACATCTCGCCAGCCGAAATTTTGTTTGGACGCAATATTCGAACACCATTAAATTTGTTATTGCCGGGTCGCCCCAAATCAAACGGATCAAGCACCGACCAGCGGAAACAAATTATGCAACAGCAGTTTAATCAAAAACATGGTACTAAGTACTCGGCGTTTGAACCTCAGCAACCCGTCTACGTCACTATCCATTCCGTCAACAAGTTTGAATTGAAACCAGCTGAAATCATCGAAAGAGTGGGAACAGTTATGTACAACTTAAGATTGGGAAACGGCAAAGTCATCCGTGCACATGCAAACCAAATCCGCAAACGCTACAATGAAGGAATTCATACTGAGGAGCCGAACCAGAAGTCCTCACTTGTAGAAGCATTTGGATTACATGACATAACCGAATCGCACCAGGAACATTGTCAATTAACGGAGCCTTCGGACGTAATCGATCCGATTCCAAGAAATACTGTCGAATCTCAACCACAACCGCAGCCAGCTGCTACAGTTGACTCCGTCCCATACCAAACACCTAGACGGACAACACGTAAACGTAAACCTCTAAAAAGATACTCGCCAGACTAAAGCTCATCTTGGTGGACTATATTATTCAACAGGAGAGGTGTTGGATGAACATGCAACCCTGCTACTTACACGTATACAAAGAATATGATATACATACATACATATGAAGTTAGTTGGTTGCACACGTGTCGAGAAGACAGATCATTTATTAATCGTACTTTTATTTTATTAACCTTATATTTTAAATAAAGAAGATTGAATTAAACCTACTTCACAAGATGTATTAGTTTATAAAATGTTTCTGTTTATGTTGCAAATGCGTTTATTTCATTAATATACTTATATATATGTATGTATGTACATTTAACATTCATTGCTTTAAATAGTAAATCATAGAATAAATAAAATATATACGTTTTTAGTAAAACAGTCATGCTAATTTAAACGGTTTAGTTAAAAGTTGGAACTACAAATTTATAAAAAAAATAATAGAACATATGTAAGTATATGAACATAAATTAATTACCGCGTTTCTAATAACACAAAACTAAATGGCGCTAGCTTAACAACACAGCTGATTTTGCAATAACGTATGTTGTCTAAAAAAGAGTTACAGTATATTTAACCTCTGTTGTTTAGCGGATTTGGCAACTTCGAGTGTTGTTAAAAAAGTTACTGAATCGCACTAGAGGTCTCCGACGATCGACCATACAGAGGAAGGAACCAACCCCATTTGCGCCGTAACTCTCGAAGAGGAGGGAAACATGTTATGTTTGAAATTAGGTGGCCGCACCTAGTTTTCTATTTTGCACATCTGGCATCTGTTGTTGCTAGAACATTATTCTTCTTTTTATCGATTATATAAACATACCTTCGCCTAACACGTTTCTTGTAATGTACTTTTTTTTACAATGGAATTTAATTTAATAAACATATATATATGTATAATATATATATATATAATAATTTTGGCGCGTACACTATATAGCTCAGTGTTTGGCCGAGCTTCTCCTACCATTTGTGGTGTGCGTCTTTATATTATATCACAAATGGAGGGACCTACAGTTTTGTGCCGACTCCGAACGGCAGATGTATTTAATGAGAAGCTTTTTCATGGCAGACCCTCAGAGGTTTGCCATTGCCTGCCGAGGGGTGACCGCTATTAGAAAAAACTTTATCTATGATTAAGATTTTGCTTGCCCTGACTGAGATTCGAACCGCGAACTCACCGGCATATCGAGTTATAGCACGCACCGCTACCAACTCGACCACAGCGGCCACATACATACATATACAAAATTATTGTAAACTTCGCCTGTGGAGATATATGCATTTTCTTTAAACTGCTGTCAAAAAAGTAAACAAAAAACCGCTGAATTTCGAGTAAAGAGTTGGTAACACTCATTCGAACGTAGCGGAAAAGCTGGCAACGCAAACTACGGAAACGTCGGAAATGCTGATAGCATTTTCCCCGAATTCGTGACATGATTTTTTGTCACGACCGGAATTCATTCGGAATCAGTGATTTGATGTAAATAAACAAGAAGTAATATGTCGGGGAGGTTGTTGCCGGCAACTAGAGTGAATAAAGTGACAAAAGTAGGTTTTGCAGTATTACAATAAACAAAAAACGCCAAACAAATAACGAAACGTTGGGAGAGCGAATCATCAATTCGGGAATTAGTTTTACAAGCAATGATTATTTATTTAGTGCACAGTTAACATGGGTACTGTCAAATGAAGTATATGTTCAAAGGGATTTTGCGTGTATCTGATTACCGAACGCAATTATTGCTACTATAATATAAAAGAGGAAATAAATGAATTGCCAAACCTGTTAATGTGTTCCTGTGTTGAAGCTCTGCATATAAATCAAGATTATATTTAATATTTAATTAAAAATTACTATGTAACATAAGGTAAAGCAAATCTTTAAACCAAATAAATAAATTAAATCAACGCTATAAACTTCCACCTTGTATTGTTTCAAACGAATTTGACGGCCATGCAACTGTGTACAGTAAAATAATAACCAAAAATATCATCGTTTTATTTGGAGTAGTCAGCATATTGTATTTAATTGTGGATATAATTAAGCACAGCTCAAAGAAAATTATTCTGTTTTCAACAATGAAACTCGCCGAGGTACAGATAAAAATTCGTTTAATACTGTGTCAACATTAACATCCAGATTGCGATGAAGGCGACGCAAAATTAAAAACATCGGATTTACAAATATCCAAAACTTTAATGAATATCAGCGATGCATATGATATCGAATATTTTATCATTGGAGGCGACGAGATTGAGATTTCTGGAGAAGAATATTTCTGTCATGCATGCTCTAGCTGCAAACTCTCTATCGCGGCTCACGACTGTGCCTGCACATTATTAGGCTAACTCAATAAAAAAGTTTTACAGATTTCGTATTATATATAATAATATTGGCGCTTACACTATATAGCTCAGGGTTTGGCCGAGCTTCTCCTACCATATGTGGTGTGCGTCTTTATATTATATCACAAAATGGAGGGACCTACAGTTTTGTGCCGACTCCGAACGGCAGACGTAGTTAATGAGAAGCTTTTTCATGGCAGAAATACCCTCGGAGGTTTGCCATTGCCTGCCGACGGGTGACCGCTATTAGAAAAAAACTTTTTCTATGATTAAGATTTTGTTTGCCCTGACTAAGATTCGAACCTCGAACTCACCGGCATATCGAGTTATAGCACGCACCGCTACCAACTCGACCACAGCGGCCAGATTTCGTATTATCGTAAACTAAATGATGGCAAATTTTATGCATATTTCCTTTCAACCGCAGGGGTTTAAAAAACGAAACCTTCCCCTTGCGCCCGGCTCTGTCACAACGCAATATTTGAAAAATATCTTCTGCAATTTCATTCATAATCACCCTTATCGTGAGTTCCGCCCGGAAAAAAATCCGCCCGAAATTTTTTCATTCGCCCGAATTGAATCCGCCTATTGTAAGTTTCGCCCGGAATAAATTTCGCTTCGAAAAATTCGAAAATGGAAATTGCAACTCTGAAATTTGTTTACTTGTTTAATGAAAGTGTACAATAATCAAATAGACAAAGTAAATAGTAATTTTGCAAAATGTATTCCATTGCAATGAGAATTTTATGCGAAGATGAAGAAAACTCGCTTTAACGAGCAGGAATCACTGGAAATGCCAGAGACTTTGTAAGAAATTATGGGTGAACATTCATGCAACTATTAATAAAATTATAATTCTTTCAGGTATTTGAAATATTACAGAGTCAATAAAGATGCGTTTAAGTATTTACTGGACGTGCTGACCACTTCGTTACCACCAGTACAACAAAAATTTTCCATTCCGCCAGTTGTTAAGCTCAGCGCTTGCTTGCGGTTTCTCGCTGAAGGTGGATACCAAAAAGGTGTTGGTAAGGATTGTGAAATTGGGCTAGCGCAATCGTCTTTTAGTCACGTTCTCTCTGAAGTTTTGCTTTTCCTGCATTCTACTCAAAAGTATCTCACTTTGAACTTTATTGATTGTTTTACTCCTGGAATTATAGATTACATATGTAAAAATTTGCTATTAATAATTGTTATATATCTTATATAAAAACAGATGCAACTTACATTTGGAATCCGTGTATATTGTTCGCCTCTCAAAAAATTGTGAAAAAATTCAATTGAAATGGCTACTTTTTTCGCCCGATAAGGCGAAACAATGTTCGAAAGCGGAAAATTTCCGTTCGAAACTCATAATAAGCGAACAGTGAAAAGTGAACTATTTCGGGCGAAAACGAAACTCACGATAAAGGTGAATGTAAACAGAGAATTTCCGAATTTCTTTTTACTGACATTTTCATGTATCAGGCAATAAGTAGTAGAAGAAATCAGCTGTTTTATAAACTCCACCTTGAAATGAATTACCCTTGTGCAAACATTTATTACCGCATTTAATGAAGATCGCAAAAATCCGACTCAGGTTTTAGCTGTTAACAGCAACGTTAGTTGAAATCCGTATATTGATTATCAGACCAAACCTGTGTAAACGCATATTTATGGAAATGAGATGAGGACGTACGTTGAACATACCCAATTAATTATCTCATACTGCTGTCAGATAGCTGCTGACATCAATATGTGTTTGTATGATTGTTGCAGATAGTTTTTAATGTCGATACTATAAAAAACTAAAAGTGATTAAATTCATCTGGTCGAAATCGATTTGGCTGGAAATTATTAACCCAGTGAAAACAAACGGGATCATATAAGCGTTAATGAGCCATCTTTGTAAGCATTCGTGTGCTTTAGTTCATGTTCGATATATCAGCTGTCTGTACATCCGTATATTTCATGTTAATTTTGCATATCTATTACAGGGGATGAATGCCGAGTTGACTTCCCCTGAGGTAATGGTGTGCCAAGCCTTGCGCGCCGCTACAGATCCAAATCATGAAGTTGTTCAGAAAGCCGAAGCGCAGTTAACAGAGTGGGAATCACAACCTGGATTCTTTCCTACTCTATCGCGTTTCGCGACTATGCATGCCGCTAATGAAAATGAACAATCAACTCAAATAGACTTAAATGTACGTTGGATGGCTGCTGTATACTTGAAAAATGGCGTTAATAAATATTGGAGACGTAATGTGCGAAATGAACTGCCTAGCGAAGAAAAGCAGCAAATTCGAGAAATTCTATTGAAAAATTTTAGCGCGGAGCCAGTACCGCAAGTTGCTTTACAGATAGCCGTACTCATTGCACGTATAGCACGTATTGATTGTCCTAGTTACTGGCCAGAGTTAATACCTCATTTAGTTAAACAGTTACAAATATGTGCACAAAGTGATAGTGATGATAGTGAACAGCAACGAGTGTTGCTTGTTCTGCATCAAGTGATAAAAGCGCTAGCTGGTCGTCGCATGATGGCGGAAAAACGAATTTTTGAAGAGCTAGCTGGAAATTTATTTGAGTATATGAAAGATTTATGGGATGCTTTTACTACTTTATTTTTTCATCAACTAAAGACGGCGTCCTTAAGGGCAATATCAACATTAGAACGTGCACTTTTGTCAATGCGCATTTTAAGAAAACTAACGGTATACGGATTTCCAAAGCCTTTTAAATTCGAGTGCTGTATGAGCTTCGTGGAGCTTTTATTTTCACGACTAAAACAATGTCTAGAGTGTCGATTCGAATTGCAGCATCTTGGAGCTGAAGAGCAGTTAATAACGCTTGTAGAGAAGTTCATACTGAAACAGATGAAAACTTTAACTGAATTTCAAGACTTGCACTCTAGTTCTTTTACTCGTTTTGTTCCTGCTGCACTAGAATTTACCTTTGAACATGTCTTCCATGAGCGTGCGCGCCTTATATTTACTGAAAATGTCATAAATTTCACCAACTTTGCTATACACTGCATAAATCTGATGAAAGGAATAATGATGTGCGGCGCTTATTCAAATTCGGCAGCTGCTGCTGGAGAACAGATTGTGACAGAACCTGATCTTGCTCCACATATAGCTCTATCCGAATTTTTTACTAATGATCGACTTTGTTATATTTGCGACAAAATTATAACTCATTATTTCTTGTTAACCCAAATCGAGCTTGATCAATGGATGGAGGACCCCGAAGGTTTCGCACAAGATGATGGTGGTGAAAGCTGGAAGTATGCCCTTCGCCCTTGTATTGAATCGTTCTTTCTTACATGCTTTAGCCAATACCAGACCCATATGACCGCTGAGGTGGTAAAATATATTCGAAAAGCTCAGCAAATACAGCTGACACAAACATCCGACCTTAAGGACATACTTTTAAAGGATGCCATATATAATGCTGCAGGATTAGCTTCATTTCACTTTTTTAATGACATCGATTTTGACTATTGGTTTAGCAACCAACTTTTGTCAGAACTTCGAATAGAATGTGATAACTTTCGTATCCTTCGTCGGCGTATAATTTGGTTAGTAGCTGAATGGGCAGCAGTGAAGTTTTCGCGAGATTTGCGACCCTTGGCATATGAAGCTTGTCTACATTTACTCCGACCTTTAGAGGATATGTCAATACGTCTGGCATCTTCTCGAACGCTGTCGACATTAATTGGAGACTTTGAGTTTGCACCAGATCCTTTTCTCCCGTATTTGGAACCAGCATTTAATGCACTATTTATTCTTTTAGGAGAGGCTAGAGAATGCGACACCAAAATGAATGTGCTGACAATAATGTCGTGTCTTGTGGAAAAGATGAGCGATAACATTGAACCGCAGGCAGATAACCTAATATCATATTTACCCCTTCTATGGAAAGAAAGTGAGGACTACAACATGTTACGATGTGCTATTATATGTACGCTGCAGCAATTAGCAAAAGCTTTACGTGACATCCCAGAATCCATGAAACCATTCCTGTACAACGTTATACAACTCAGTACTGATATTCAGGTAAAATAGCTATACTAACACTTATGTTAACCGAATTAATATCGGTATAAGTTAGAATCCAACATATTTGTCAATACATATTTTCTCTGATCTTCATATTGATTCCTCGCAACAGGCAGCGCAAAGGCGTGAATATTGCCCGTTTCCAATACAAGTTTCAAATAATATTTTCAGAATGATTACATTTCTTTTGAGTCACTTTAAATTTGTAAAAATTTAGTCAATTTGAATCAAAATATAAAACATGGAAAGAAGCTTGCTAACTTCGAAAACTGCATACAGAATTTCTATTATCATATAATACTATTGTATAAAATTCATTAATTGGGGAATGTTTGTCACGCTTTGCTCTCAAAGTACTGAACCGATTTTAATAATTCTTTTTTTTTAAATGAATCATTTGGGAAAAACAACTTACATTTTTAATCCTTGGAATATTAACACCCTTTTTTCGGGGCAAAGTTAAATAGAAAAAACCGTGCAAGCATTAAACTATTTGGTCGCCAAATACAACGCATAGCTTTAATAAATCACGCTTTATATGGTGGGAGAACCAATCAGTTTTATTTCATTCGAATTAAGATAAGTACGTGGGCAACGCCGCAACCTTTCTGTCATATTGTGCGAGCATTTTATTCAAACCAGAATAATTCCCAAAGTTAAATTTAAATCACCCCACAGTGGTAAAAGCTGCTAATTACTTCTAATAAGAATTTATAGCAGGGCTGCTCAACAAACGAAACGATACCATTTTGTTTTGTTAACGAGCAAAATTAACTTAACGAAATGAGTTTGTTTCGTTTCGGCGCCATGTTATCAAAACGAAATCAAATCGTTAATGTTGCAACGTTATAAAATTTCCGTTTTCGTTAATTTTGATGTGCCTAAAAGTATGCAGCCCTTCTGTTTGCGCTTCTGGCGACGAGTGAATCTCCAGCGTTTTTCTTAGGGCCAGTTTTTCAGTGCAAGTTGAACTCTCTTTGTCGTTTAAACTAAGTTTAAACTCTGTATGCAGTTTTTCAGTCAACTTTAAACGGAGTTTAAACTAAGTTTAAACGACCGATTGTGCTCGGTTAAACTTAGTTTAACTTATCAGCTGTATGCTGACTACTTCGTTTTGGTTGCAACTAATTTTATTGAGCGCAAAGAAACTAAGTTTAAATTTAAACTGAGTTTAACTAAACTTAGTTTAAACTGAGTTTAAACCAGCACTGAAAAACTGGCCCTTAACGTTTTAACGTTAACGCCAGCATTTCGTTTCGGTTAAAAACGTAATGAAATTTATTATGATAATTGCTTTATTATTATTATTATTCATCTTTATTCAGTCTATGATTTACAATCTTACAGACTAGAGTTAAAATTAAGAGAATTACAGAGTTAATAGATACTATTAAGGAAAATTAAAAGTTTACATGTTAGAGTTTTTATACATAACATTTAAATTCGAAACTATAATTATAATTATAAATCAAGATCCTGTTTATGATATACAATCTTACAGACTAGGATTAAACTAAGAGAATTGCAGGAATTAATAATAGATAAAAATTAAGAATAATAAGTTTCGAGAGATGACTTTATAAGACTTCTAGGAAACGAAAAATCGACATCTAGGCTATTTGAAATGTTGTTAAATTCTGCAAGGCCTCGAAAGATAGGCGCGAAAAAAGAGTAATTTGTTTTAGCTGATGGTATATGAAAGGGCAAATGGTGACGAAGAACTCTGCTAGGTACATTGAAAGTGACATGCTCAAGAAGGGATGGACAGTCAATGGAGCCAGAAATAAGGTCATATACAAATAATAGTAAAAGAGTACATCTTCTATTTTCCAACGAGGGCAGGTTTATAAGTTTACACCGCGAGAAATAAGACGGAATCGGATCTGAGAAGTTAAGGGAAGCAAGGGCAAATCGGAGAAAAACCTTTTGCACTCGCTCAATCCTGGAAGTATACAGGTTATAAATAGGGCTCCAAATAACAGAGGCATAGTCAAGTTTAGATCGAACCAACGAATAATATAAAGCTTTCCGGGTATAAGGATCCTTGAAATCCTTGGCATACCTTCGTACGAAGGCTAGGTTGCTATAGGCTTTTGGAAGAACATGGCAGATATGGTTAACAAATGTAAAGTTAGAATCGAACACAACACCAAGGTCAACAAATTCATAGACAGGAGTTAGCTGATGATTTAAAAGATAATAATTCGAAACGAATGTATTATGGGATTTAGATAATGTCATCTTAAAGCATTTTTTAACATTCAAAGACAATCTATTATAGTCACACCATATCAAAAGGCGATCTAAATCTTCCTGAAGATAGAAAGCGTCGGATGCAAGAGTTATTCTACGAAATAGTTTTAAGTCATCAGCATACAATAAGAAGCTGGAATATTTAAAACAGGAACCAATATCATTTATAAACAGGACAAACAATAAAGGACCCAAGATGCTACCCTGAGGGACACCTGAAGTGGCAACAAAGGGATTAGATTTGCAATTATCAATATCTACAAACATAGACCTATTCGTAAGATAAGATTTAAACCATTTTAGAAGTGTAGAATGAAAACCAATACATTCCAACTTATATAGTAAAATTGAGTGAGGTACCTTATCAAAAGCTTTAGAAAAGTCCGTATAAATGGTGTCTACCTGAAAGCCATCTTTGAAAGCTGATACACAGAATTCAGAAAAAGAAGCTAAATTAGTGACAGTTGAACGACCAGCAACAAAACCATGCTGACGAGGCTCAATTATTCTTTTGGCGAAAAATGAAAGCTTATGATGAATTACTTTTTCGAATACCTTTGAGCAGACAGATAATTTGGAGATTGGCCTATAATTCGAGATATCATTTCTAATTCCAGATTTAAAGACTGGTGTAATAGAGGCACATTTCCATCTATTAATAAATATACCAGTCGAAAGTGATAGATTAAATAACTGACATAAAGGAACGCATAAAGACAAACTACAACATTTAACAAAAAAGGCACAGAAACCATCAACATCACTTTTCAATGTAGAAGTTAAAGTAGATATAGCGTAAATGATATCAACTGAAGAAATACTCAACGAGCCGAGATCTAGACATTGAGTCGGCCAGAAAATATGTGGTAAACTTAAAGAGTCACATTCAGGAGCGAAATTCGAACTGAAAAATTTGGCAAAGAGTTCAACAGTATCAGGAAGTGACTGAGAACAGTGTCCGTCAAAATACATACAGGTAGGAATGTTAGAACAACCACGCTTAGAACGTACGAAATTCCAAAAAGCTTTTGGGTTGAATTTAAGTTCAGATTCCAGTCTCTTAATGTATTGGTTATAAAGAAATTTATCCAAAACATTAAACTGTCTAGCAGAATTAAGGTATTGTTCTTTAAGATAGGCATTGTCTATGTTAGTTTTATGGCGCTTGAAGCATTTGTTCCTTTTATTTTTCAGATTTTTAAGGGTAACGCTATACCAGGGTAATTTATGAGGCCTAGAAGGTAAAATTGACAGATGCTTGGAAAAGAGTTCAGACATAGTATGAAGAAAGATATCATAAGAAACATTGACATCACTTGAATCGAGGATCTCACACCAATTTAAGTCATATATTGCCAGGTTTAAGTTATCGTAATCTGCATCACGAAAATTATATGAGATATTATTATTCTGCCTTAAGGGAAGCTTATCAAAAAACTCCAAAGATATAATAAGAGGATTGTGATGCATATCGGGTTTACTAATCGGAAACTCACTTTCAAAGAGGTTAGATATCAGATTTTCATCTACAAACACTAGGTCTAACAATTTAGATAACTTATTAAATATGCCATTAATTTGTGTAAGATTAAGACTGAACAGACTATCAATGAAATTTATTTCATAAGAGCTAGTAACATTGGTAGGGGTAAGAAATCCAGAGTCTTGAAAGCATGTCCAGTTAATGCCTGATAGATTAAAATCACCAAGAATGCAAAAACTACAATTTTCATTATTTTCACAGATATGCGTAATATTTTCTATATGAGAATTATATAACTCAACTGAACTATTAGGTGGGACGTAAGAGACGCATATACACAAAGAGCCGAACGCACCCACCACCCGAACACATAATTGGTCTATTAAAGAATCTTGATTGAGTAATTCAAAAAATGATGAACTTAAACTACGCCTTAGAGCTATTAAAACACCTCCTCCTTTGGAGTGACCAGTCTTCACAGCATCTCGGTCTTTCCTATACGTCTGGAAAAGATTAGCATCAAAGTATTCTTCACTGAAGAAATTACTATTAAGCCAGGTTTCCACAAAAATATAAATATCGTAATCCAAATGTGAAGTACAACGAAATACTTCTTTGGCTTTTGTTCGCATACCGGCCATATTCTGGAAGTATATAGTTAGACGTTTGAATGAATGATCGGCGTTCATAGAAGTAATGCTATTCCGCGGAACGACGGTTCGCTTCGGGTTGAAAAAACTGAAACGGTCGCACATTGATATCGGATGGCCATACATTAGGATTTAGGATATTGTTGTAAACGGAAGATGACACACCAAGTTTAAAATTTACGCTGCGAAGACTTTCGATTGGAGTTCCTTTTTTGACCAATTTATAACATGATAGATGATTTCTGTCAATCTTAGCATATTTACTAACATACTCGATAAGGCTTTCCACTGAGACGGATGGTTTAAAGGAAGAAATGTGCACCCATTTTTTAACGATAATATTTTGAAATGTTTCAACCGAAACAAGAGAAAACATTTCGGAACGGTTAAACTTAACGTTAAAATGCATCCTTGATTTAAAGTATAACGAAAATAAAACATATTTTAAGTAATAAATATGAAATATTTCAAAAATTTGAATATAATATACTCTTGCGACTCTGCATAAACTTTTTATTGACCTTACAAAAAATATTTTTTTATGCTTCGCAGACGTTCTATGAGAAACTGAACCTTAGAGGACAAACACAGTTTTTAACAAATCTGAATATTGCGTTTACATTTTTATTACCATTTCACCATGTTTATATCGGCTCGCTTTTTTGTATGTCTGGATATAATCTTGAAATCTCCTTTTAATTGCCTCACCCTGTAAGCCGGGGGCTTGAATTTCGATCATATCTCAGAATCAGAGACTCACAATTAAAATTATTGTGCAGTTTTAAGAGAAGTCATCAAAATTTGATAATAATTATGAGAACAATTTGTAAAGCCGTCTTACTGAATTGGCGCATTAACCGCCTAAGCGATTTTGGCCGAGGTCAACAAAACACGCTAGTTGTCTCTGTCTCTTGCTAACAGGCGCCAATTCGAAATCCCAAGTATAGCCAAGTCTTTTTCCACTTAGCCTTTCCAACGCAGAGGAGGTCTTCCTTTTCCTCTGCCACCTCCAGCGGGTACCGCGTCGAAAACCTTCAGGGCTGGAGCTATTTCATCCATTCGAATGACATGACCTAGCCAACAGAGCCGCTGGTTCTTAATCCGCTGCCCTATGTCTACGTCTTTATAAAGCTCGTTCAGCGCATCGTTATATCGTACGCAGTAATTGCCGTCGCAAAGTCGTAAAGTTCCACAATTCTTTCGGAGAATCTTCCTCGCGAACACTCCGCCCTCTCATTTGATATTGACATCGTCCATGCATAATCAAATAAGACGGGCATAATGAGAGACTTAGACAGATATATATATAAGAAAGGTATGCACTGCGACCAGTTGATATATTGTACCCTCAAAGCTCATCACAACAATTCAGCTAGCCCTAGAACCCCCAGAGAAAGCTCAGAATGGTCGCCGGGGTTAGGGATTGTATGCATTGATCTTCTGGTCATGGCCGACACAGGGTCATCCCCCGTCTGCGCGTCACAACCTCACACTTCGTAAGTAGGTGGAGTTAAGTCTCTCCTGCCGAGTCACAGCTCCCAAGCTTGTGCAGGTGACCTTTTAGTCTGTAATAATTCTCAGGTTTTCCCTAGAAAGGTCCTTTCCAAGCCTGTGCCTTATAGAGACTTATAGAGTGTGGTTTCTGTCTGTCGAGAGAGAACTTTACTGTGCAACTGCCTACTCAGTCAAGCTGACGTTGTTATTGGAGTTAGTGCTAGTTCCTAGATACCCAAAGTTCTCAACTTTTTCAAATTTGTTACTGTCAACATTGATGTGAGTACCCAGCCGTGAATGTTCTGATTGTCTATTTCATCACAGGATATACTTTGTCTTGCCCTTGTTCACCTCCAGACCCATTCGCTTCCCGTCTACCCAGTTTGAAGAAGGCAGAACTTACTTCGCGGTTGCTATGGTCGAACACAAACAGTCTTTAACACGATAAGCTCAACAGAGCCTTATTCGCGATGTTAAGAAGACTAATCCCGCAAACTACAGGATCGCTTTTCTTGCGGATTGAGCAGAGCACACTTGAATTCCAGTCAGTAGGCAAGCGTTCTTCCGACTATATTCTAGAAATGAGCTCGTGTATGCACTTAACCGGCCTCGGGAGCTTTGTTCTTCTTTCATTAGTCAAGTGGCGGTACGTCGAGTCCATCATCATTGGTTGTCGCTTGGGGTTCATCACCTTCTCCAAAGTGGATGCGGCTGCTTCCATTAGCCAGTGAGCAGAAGTGCTCCTCCCATAATTTAAGTATGCTGTGGACATCAGTCACCAGGTCGCGGTTGTCATTCCTGCAAGAACTCGTCCTGGTTTTGAAATACAGAAGGTTTCGTACTTTCATCGGACTTTCTGAAATACTTTTCGATCGCTTTTCTTGTCGGGCAGCATCTTAATCTCTCTGCACTTATGCATTTCGGCCCCTTTCTTTTTCTATCGAAAAATGCGTCTTTCTTCCTTCTTCAACTCACGATAACGCTCCGCACAGCTTGCCCGATAGCAATGTGGCCCTTTAGGCAGCGTCTACCGTTCCTTCGCGGCACGGCATTCCTCGTCATACCAGTGGTTTTTTCGGGCTTGCTGAAATCCGAAGAATTTTTGAGCGAGGGTACGTACACAGCGAAAAATATGTTTCCATATAAGCTTTACTTTTACGTATGCGTAGGATATTAATATTAATTTCACTAATATTCCGTACAAACTGCCGATAATTCTTATATTGCAGCAGTAGAAGTTTCTCACTGAGCAACTTACTGGATGTTTCTTTCTCTCCTGAAATAGTGTGAAGCGCATTGCAATTAATAAAGTAACTCTTTTGAAATTTGTGTTCTAAAATATTTAAAAAATAAAAAATATTAAAAAAAATAGGCAAATGTGTTGTGTGTGGTAAGCGGGTGAAAGAAGGAAGAGGCATAGCAGCACCTGTAAGCAAGTGTTATTCTTCGCTTGATTCTAAGCTGACATCATTTATGGTGTAAATGGATGGATCCAAGACATACAAAATCCTCGAATACTTCAAAGTTGTAACTGCCAACAGTGACATGGGCCCCAATACGCGAGGGTTTTTTCTTTATTGGCACATTGTACTTCGTTTTGTCCTCGTTCACTGCAAGGCCAACCTCTTGCTTCCTTCTCTAGACTGGAAAATGCTACACTGACGGCCCTGTTGTTAAAGCCATCGATGTCATTATCATCTGCATACACCACCAGCATCGTGCTTTTGTTATTACCGTTTCCAGCACTAAAGTGAGTAGCTATGTCTAAAACCTCGTTTGGTCTCAAACGGCTCGGAGAGGTCCTTCCCAACTTGGACGGAGTTAAAAGTTGTGTTCAACGTCACTCTACATAACCGTATTAGTTTAGCAGGGATCCCAAACTTAGCCGTGGCGTCGTACAGGCAGCTTCAAAAGCGGCTTTAAACTCGACAAAGAGATGGTGTGTGTCGATTTGTTTATCTAGGGTCTTTTCCAGGATTTGACGTGCTGTGAATATCTGGTCAAAGGTGGATTTAGCAGGCCTGAACCCACACTGATAAGGTTCAATCAGTTGATTCATATACGGCTTCAGTCTTTCACACAGTATCGTCGATAGAGATACTGAGATTCTGATCTGCTGGCATATAGTCGTCGGACCAAATTGTGATTAACAGCTGGTACATGCTTCCTACCAGCTCCTCGCCGCCGACTTTGAACAGCTCAGCTGGTATACCGTCTGCTCCAGGCGCTTTGTTGTTATTTCTTTAAGATTGTTCTGGGCTCCTCTTCTTCAAACGCATCCTCAGAATTCATATTCAGTAGCGTTGCAAAGTGCTTCCTGCATACCTCAAGCGTCTGTCACCACATACTCGTTTTTGCAGGAACGAGCCCCGGTCTTGAAACCACTTGTTTGCTTCCTTATTTTCTGCGACATTTCTGCTTGCTAGAACATCGAGCACGCTAAAAGCGTATCTCGCGTCTATCACAACGTGATCAATTTGGTTTCGCGTTCCCTGATCAGGGGACACCCAAATGGCTTGGAAGATGCTTCGGTGTTGGAATCTGGTGCTACTTACTACCATGTTTCGCGCCTCGGCGAAGTCGATCAGCCTCTCGCCTTTGCCAGATGTATTCTCACGAAGGTGATGTGATCCATTGGTTTTACCTGAGGATGTATATCATCCTGCGATTGAATTGTCATACGAGATCATAGACGGAGAACGGGTTTCTGGATCGAAAGCTTTTAATTCTAATGACAGCTTCGATTTTAGAAAAGCTAATTTAAAAAAATTAAATTGTGACTTATCTAAAATAACTTGGCCTTACTACAATGGCGATATTGAGCGTAATGTTTTGGACTTCAACAATGCTTTATACAACTTATTTCTTAAACTTGTACCTAAAGGTTCTTGTATTCGTGATAAATCAGCCCCTTTATGGTTCACTAAAGAACTTGAGAACTTTAAAAAATAAAAAATCGCGTTCTTTTAAAATATATAAAAGTACTGGTCGTCATGTGGATTATCTTAATTATTCAGTCTTGCGACATAAATATGTAGAATTAAATAAAAACTGTTATGAAAAATACTTGAATAAAATGAAAATGAACATTATCCACGACCCGAAAGCTTTCTATGGTTTCGTTAATTCTAAGCGCAGAGTAAATGCATTCCCTTCCGCAATGAAATATCAAAATACTGTGTCATGTGATAACGAGATTATTGCCAATCTATTTGCCCAGTTCTTTGAATCTAACTACACCACTCAATTTAAATATAACTGTATTTCCTATCCATACAAGCTGAGCCCCAATAACTCTATTAATATTCCAGTCATATCATCAGATGATGTTTTTCATTATTTAATATCTTTAAAAGAATCATTCAAGTACGGTCCTGATATGACCCCGACATGTTTCCTAAAAAAATGTGCAAAGCACCTGTACGTGCCATTATCGAACTTGTGTAATTTGTCCCTCCAGCAAGGAGTTTTTCCGTCAATATGGAAACAGTCTTACATAATCCCCCTTCATAAATCTGGAAGCAGGTCTTCTATTGAAAACTATCGTGGAATAGCTAAACTCTCTTCTATCCCGAAGTTGTTTGAAGCTATTGTTACCAATCCAATGACTTATCCGATTTCCTCAATAATAGCAAATTGCCAACATGGCTTCTGTAAGGGCAAATCGACCATTACAAATTTACTTGAATTTACCACCCATGTTTCAAATGGGTTTAGGGAATGCATTTTAGATTTTAGTAAAGCATTTGACAAAGTATGTCATTCTTTACTCATCCGTAAACTAGATCTGCTTGGTTTTCAACCTGGTATCCTCTGTTGGATGTCTTCTTATCTCTCCGGTAGGACGCAAAAGGTAGTTTTTAAAAATTTTCATTCTGGGATCATCGATGTTTCCTCGGGAGTTCCTCAGGGCAGCCACCTCGGACCGATTCTGTTCCTGCTATTCATAAACGACATTTCTACAGTAGTAAAGTATTCTAAAATATTGATGTACGCGGATGATGTTACACTTTTTAAGACTTATGCCTCGGCTGAAGAAAGATCCTTGCTACAGCAAGATTTGGACAGCATAGTCAATTGGTGCAGCATTAATTATATGCCGCTTAACCTTAACAAATGTAAATTCATGTGCTTTTCTCGACGAACCATTCAGCCGGCCTCCTACAAAATAAATAACTACGTCCTAGAACATGTAAACAGTTTTGTTGACCTGGGTGTTGGTATGGATTGTAAACTCAATTTTAATTTTCATATTAGTTCCACAGTTAATAAAGCAAGGGGTGTACTGGCTTTTGTAAAGCGTTGGTCAAAGGAATTCCGCGACCCGTATATAACTAAAACACTTTTTACTTCATTGGTAAGACCAATACTGGAGTATGGTTCCATAGTTTGGAATCCTCGTTATCAGGTCCACTCAGACCAACTAGTGTCAATACAAAAACAATTCTTACTTTTTGCTTTGAGAAATCTTCCATGGGATTCGCCATACAATCTTCCCCCTTACACTAGTCGTTTAAAACTTATTAATCTTCCTACTCTTTCGAGTCGCAGAGAAATGTTAGGTATAATATTTCTGGTAAAATTAGTCAATGGATGGATCTCAAGTCCATTTCTTCTAGAGCAAATTAATTTTAATGTACCCTCCCGTGCAACGAGAAACTTTAAACCACTTTTCTTGAAACTATGCAGAACTAATTTTGAGTTTAATGAACCGTTTCGGGGTTTATGCCAAGACTTTAACAATCATTCCAGCACCTTTGATGTATCGGACTCACTTTTTATAATTAAAAGAACTATTCTATCCTCTCTTAATAACAGCTAACGATCCAATTTTCTTACTTTGCATTTCTCTAACTTTGTATTCGGCTGATGAAGTCTTATTCTGTAGCTGAGCAGCTTGGGATCTCGACGCTTAACAGTTTAATTGCGTTTGAATGTTGTAAAAATAGAAATATAATGGGAAAAAGTTAGATCTTTTAGGATCGCTGCATTGTATGTGATGAGTTCTTTCCAAAAAGTATAAATATTGGAAAATTGAGCAATGGGTTCCCAAGTTCCAGTTAATCAAAGTTGACTTACGCACGTGACAAAAATGGAAATTGCTTTCAGAGCCGTACGAAAAAATGCGAAAGTAAGCGAATTGTAGGAGATTTTTATTTAGGAAAATTTTGTTTTATAAAGGTTAATAAGGGCGCTTCATAATTCATGCTTGCTTCTAAAACAACTGAGCATAGGTTGGCTAAGAAAAAAAAAGTGTTGATTACTCACGTGACATTACGTACGTGACACTTTTTACCTTCATACATATTTTAGTAATTTTACATACATATATTTTCAGAAGTTTTTGACAAAAAAATATTAAACTTTTATTCAAAAATGAAAAATAAAAATAAGTATACTAGCAAAAATGCGAAGTTCGCATGGTATTTACATACACACATATTGTGCGGAAGTTTGTCCATTAATTTAACGTTTTTGAGTCGATGGTGAAAAAATTGGGATTTACAAAGATATTCTGAAGTGATCTCGCTTCTGTACAGTTGATAAGCTTCTGATACAGATACAATCATAAAGCGCTTTGCAACTACTTGCTTATTGCAGATTAAAGTATCCTTCCGGCCGGGAGCTTGAACACTAATGTCATCTCGGATATAAAACCCGTGGACTGCTTTAATGTTTTCCAGCAAATTATCGTTTGAACATACTGGTGTCTCAGTTTCATTATTCGAGAGCTTGGGATACTTTTTATACAATCTCTATTTCTTTTCTCTTTCAATATTTTTAAATTATTTTTGGCCTCACATGCCGTTCTCTTGCGATATTCACGCATTCTTTCAGCTTGTTGTTCTTTATGTTCTTTAAGCGTATTTGCATCTTGTTTAAGCCTCTCCCTCCACCGATTTTGATTTTTAGCATTACGTGACATCTAATATGTATTGTAAAAGTAAAATAATATTTATCAAATGGACTTTAATTAAGAGCATTAAATTTTTCGTACTTACCATTACGCACGTGACAAAGTTCAAAAGTTAAAAAAAAAAATTAATTTTTGTAGAACGCTATTTATATTAATAAATTATTTTAGCAAATACTAAACTTGCTTTACAAAATAAATAAAAAAAAACACTTAAACTGATAATGCGCGAATAATGGCACCATGTGGTCCTATTGCATTACGCACGTGACATACGAATGTTGCCGAAATAGAACTGAAAAAAATACCGTTATCGATGTACAGTTTGATCTTTTCTCTCATTTTTATATTCATTTGTAGTTGTATCAATTACTTATATACCAAATTGCGATATTACATATATATTTCTTTCGTCAGCAGCGATTAAAAGTAATACATTCTACAGCTTTTAAAGTGAATAAAAGAATCATAAGTTTTGCATAAAATTTTTTTTATTTTAAAATTATAATGAGCTGAAATTTTTTTTGCATAGTAAAATATCAATAGCTTTCTTCCATTTTCTGTGTCTAAAAAAATTCTGCGAGCGTTTTGATTTTTTAAGTCACGGTGGACCATTTCATGGAAACACCCATATTTAAAAAACATCCGTTATGCGGATTGAGCCCCTCGTGCCGGTTGGGCGGGAAAGTGGGTTTCCGTTGGGTTATAAATAAATAACAAGTCAGAATTTTCCTTCCTTGCCCACCTTAGCGTTTAAGTCGCCAATCACAATGTTTACATCGTGTCGGAGCCAGCCCTTGTATGCTTTCTCTAAGCGCTCGTAGAAGTCATATTTGGTCTCATCATTTTTCTCTTCCGCCGGTTCGTGCGCACAAATCAAGCTTACGTTGTTTAACTTAGCTTTGATGCGGATTGTGATAGGAGAGAACCTGGAGACAAGGCCTCGGAATCTCGCCGAACCACAAATCCTACACCAAATTCGTGCGCCGTCGCATGACAGCTGTAGTGGACGTCGCAAAATGCATCCTTTTTGCATTCATGTCCATCGCATCTCCTTATATTTGCCAGCCTTATATTTTTGTAGGACTTCCAGCAGTTGGATAGACACCTTCTCTAAAGAGGGTCCGTACATTCCAGGTGCATGTCCGTAAATCGTAGTCTTTGTTTTGTTTGCGGGGGTCGTCAAAGTGCTAGGAGGTCGTTCTCCGAGGCTGTCTGTGTCTTTTGATTGCAGATCTTGTTTTACGTGGTGGGTTCTAAGCCCAATGAACAACCCATTGCTGGGGGTTAACATTTTGAGTTAGTTTATATAGCGAGCCGTTTGCTCCAAGACAGACGTCCGCTTGTACCCGTAGTGGACCCTTAAACCGAATATATGCGAGTGGCTCCACTAAAGCTCCTTCTCTATTAGCCGTGACCCAAGGCTCCTCGCAGGTTACCGCATCTCGCACAGGGGTTGCTCACGTTGCCCAGTGTGCACGAACGTAGACGTAAGAGTAGGAATTGTGTGCAGCCGAGCAACTGTAACCGCTTACTTAAGAGCACCTCTGTACCTAATTGCACCCTATGCTATCTATAGATATAGAAAAAATACATAATTTAAGTATGTTAAACAATTGAACACAGGGTCCTGACGCCGAAATTCCCTAAAGACCATCGTACATTTCTTCTAGTAAGATTACTATCAGCTGATTGTCAAAAAGGCTTACAGCTGAGATCACCTAGTGGGCGGTCTTCACCAGCTTTCAATTTTTGTTTACTTTAAAAAGCAGACCAAATTTCGCTTGTGAAAACCACTAAAAAAGAAAATATGCTTCTCCTTGCTAACTGGTCGGTAAGCGAGCTCTCGAGCTTGCTTTCAACTGTCATTTTTGTAGTTTGATAGCTATTTTCTCATTTTGTAGCTTTCAATATGGCAACATCGTATAACGTAGTGTCCTTTGTGTCTCTTTCATTTCAGATGTTTTAAAATATTTATTTACTTATTTACGGCGCCTTTTTTCTTGTAAAGGACTTCTAATTCTCTTAAGCATAAAATAGTGAGCAGAGCACGAACCTTATTACTTGGCGTATGAAAATATATGCTTTCAAAATGCCCAGTGAACATAACTCTATCGCGCTTGCGATAACAAGAAGCAGAAGAAAGAGAGAATTGGAAGCTGGTGAAGACCGCCTGTAAAGTCAAGTAATATTTTGTGGTAGAGTTACCGCTTCCTTTTATTGAATGCGAGAAAAATTTTGTAACTATATTCGTAATAGATTAAACAATAATACTAACATTAAGTAGGCAATAATGTAAGCAGTGAGAGAGCAACTGATTTTTGTTTTTAGCCCCTGAATTGTTTTCTTTTATTATAATGGTGCAAAATGCAATATCTGAGCAACTGGAAGCTTTATGTTATATTTCTCTAATCTTTGTGACGTTTACTGCTAATATATTGTGAATAATAACGCGAGTTTTAGCAAAATTTCAAGCCGTTAGCTGATTAAATGGAGAAGTTATGTTTCAAAACGAAATATGTGAACAGTCGGTGGTATGGGAGCTACATACATATATTGTATAATTGTATTTTCAATAACACCTATTTATTAATAAATGTTTACAATTGCAACCCAACAAATAAAATTTAAAAACTAAAAGCCGAAAATGAAATAGCACATTGTGCCGACAATTATTTCAAAATTTTGCGGCAACTATTTAGTTGGGAAATTTTATTTTCATTCAAGAAAGAAAAACACCCATACACTTTTAAATCCCACACCAAGAGCCTCAAATTCACACATACAGCCTGTCGAAAAATTAGGAAGGAGAAGAAGACGATTTACGTTACTATTGAAACATTGAACAGCTAATGACGCGCGTAGCCAGTGCAGGTAGTTAAACTCGTATGCAAAAGCAATCGAGTATGGGTAACTAAAATTAAATCGATGGGAAGTGCCGCTGGTTAGACCATAACACATGTATTAAGGAATATTTTGGATTCATTCCATTTTGACCAGGGAACGGGTTTTAAGGCTCTTAAAATTGGTCGACTATTCGACTTACCAACAATCCAGTTAAGAACCGATCGGGTTTTAACCGGTTAGTGATAAAAAATGTAAAGTAATGTGCTTTTCTCGCAGGGCAGTTCAACCAGCTTCTTATGACATATGATCTTGGGATTACAATGGACCCGAAATTCAATTTTAATCTTCACATACATATATGTTACAGTTAACAAAGCCAAAGGTGTTTTTGCATTTGTTTTTGCAATTATCCTTACATTACGAAGGCTTTGTTCACAACGTTAGTGAGGCAAATACTGGAATATGGATCAGTTGTTTGGAACCCGCGCTATCAAGTTCATTCAGACCGAATAGAGTCAATCCAAAAACAATTACTGATTTTTGCTTTAAGACATTTTTGCTGGGATTCTCAGTACAACCTGCCGCCATATACATATGTATGTATAAGACGTTTAATACTCGTTAATCTTCTTACACTTGCTAGTCGTAGATAAATACTGAGCATAGTATTGGTCCAGTTACTGATAGGCTTGATTTCTAGCCTTTCTCTTCTTGGCGAAATAAAACTAAACGTTCCCTCCCGAATTTCAAGACATTTCCGGCCTCTTTTTCTGAAGCCATGTAAAAGTAATTTTGAGTTAAACGAGCCGTAGTTTATGTCGGGATTTTAACACTCACTCCGGTTATTTTGATATTTCAGACGTAAAGAAAACTTTTCTCAATGCTCTCAATAATTGATACATACCATACATACATATTACTATTCGATCAGCTGATGAGCATTTGTTCTGTAGCTGAACAGTTTAAGATCTCGACACTTAACAAACTTCTGCCTTTTATGACTCCGCGCAGCATATATGAAAACAAAATTTTTTTTTTGGCGAATAAAAAAAAAACTTTAAAATTTGGTTTTTGTAGTACATGTATGTATTTTTCTGTAAGTATATCCATGCTTTTGTATTTATGTATATATGTACGTATTTATATTAATATCTGTGGCCCTTTTTGCCCAGTGTCATTAACAATGTATTAATGAAGGTACCTCGGAAATATGTATGTATTAATATGATTTATTTATTAATGGAAGTCATTCTCCCTCGGTTGTCGGTTCTTTACTGTTTTTTTTTATATTATGTCTATTTACACGCGGCGTAGACGGAATGTACGCTCCGGTGTAAAGTTTATGGAAAAAATAAGAAATGAACGAGTGTTAAGATATTCGCAAATAATTGAATTTATTCACTTTAAAACGTTACAAATCGGAATCTGTGATGATATGATAATATATATATAACAATATGAATTACCTCCGTAATTGTCTTGTCTTCGGAAAAGAAGTGAACAGACGGAGTTTGTTTAAACGCCGTTGAACCGCCAAACGGTGCACCGAGTTAAGGGGAAAGTTAACGAAAGGGCACTGTTTGGCGGCAAGTACCGGCACTCCGAAAAGTGTAAAGGACTGTGTGTATGTGTGTGTGTGCATGTGGGTTTTTTTTTTTTTATTCGGTTACGACCAGGGAGGAGGAATCTTCATAGATACGAGCAGCCCGTGCTGCCCGCATGCCCGATTTGCCTCCTGGCACCTACGGACTAAACCCAACCTCCTTCGTACGCTGGGCCTGTGGCACCCCTGCGGGACTATCAATTCCGATATTACTTCGCAGGGCAGGCACTGGACGTTATTCTTCGTCTTCACTCAGCGTGCGATTGTAATTCTGCGCGGTTCGCGTTTCGCTCGTCTATTCGAAGTCTTTTCATTATTCCCGTGATGGTGTTAACACATTTGTGCCAAATATCCTTATCGGACAGCATAGCCTCCAGCAAGCCTTCGGGGGACACGGCTTTTCCCATGCAACGTTCTAGATAGTTGCGTTCTGTGTCGAATCTGTGGCAGTCCATAAGTATGTGTTCTGCGCTTTCAATTTTCCCATCGCAATGTAGGCAGAAGGGGTGATCAACGTGCTTGTATTTATATAAATATTGTCGGAAGCAGCCATGCCCGGTAAGGAACTGGGTAAGGTAGAAGTTTGTTTCTCCGTGTTTTCTCTTAATCCACTTGTCTACCCTTGGGATCAATCTCTTTGTCCAACGTCCTTTTGGGGACGAGTCCCACCTTTGTTGCCACTCGTCGGTGCTTTGTTGCAGGATCTTGTTGCGTTCACTTGGGCTATGCTTTATTGCTGCCGCCGTTCTTGCAGCTATGTCTATCGGGCATCTTCCAGCCAGCAAGTTTGCAGCCTCATCTGACACGGTCACGAATGCACAGCATACTCTAAGAGAAGATAATCTGTGCACTGAGGCTGGTGCTCTCATATATGAGGTTATAGGGGTCGCGCTTGCCCAGATTGGTGCCGCGTACATTAAAATTGATGAGCTGACGCTCGCAAGCAGGGTTCTTTGTTTCTCTTTTGGGCCTCCCATATTTGGCATGAGTCTTGCAAGAGCCATACTGGTCTTCCTTGCCTTCTCGCTGGCATATTTCAGGTGTTCCTTATAGTTCAGTCGTGGATCGAGTACGACACCGAGGTATTTTAAAGTTGGCGCTGACGCTAAAATGTGTTCTCCTACGCGGATTTGAATTTTTTCCACCTTTTTTCGACTGGTCATAAGCAGGGCCTCTGTCTTGTGGTCAGCTAACTCTAGTCCTGCATTCTGCAGCCAAGTTTTTGCTAACGCTATTGTTTCGCTACACATACGCGACACGTCCACCAAATGTTTTGCCACTACTACGATTGCTATGTCATCCGCATAGCCTATTATAGACACGCCTTCGGGTTTTTCAATTTTAAGGATGCCATCATACATGATGTTCCAAAGGATTGGTCCGAGGACCGAACCCTGCGGCACACCACCTGTGACATGGTATCTTTTTGGGCCTTCATTTGTATCATAAAATAGCTCTCTTTCGCAAAAATAGTTTTGGAGTATTCGGGTCAAGTAGTCTGGGATTTTCATCTCTATCAACGCCTTTATTATGTAGTTCCAGTTGGCGGAGTTGAATGCATTTTTTACATCCAGCGTGACTACAGCGCAGTACTGTTTAGTTCCTTCGAACCATCTTTTGCCCTCCAGAGCTTTACGCGCTATATCGCAGACAGACGCAATGGAATCGACAGTTGACCGCATTTTTCGGAAGCCGTATTGTTTATTTGAAAGCCCGTCGTCACTTTCCGTAATCTCTTGGAGTCGGGCGCTTATTATTGCTTCAAATAGTTTCCCTGCAGTGTCCAGCATGCACAGAGGCCTGTATGAAGAAGGCTCTTCTGGGGGCTTGTTGCCTTTGGGTAGTAGAACTAGCCGTTGCCGCTTCCATTTCTTTGGAAAGATACCTTCTTGAATGCATTTCGTGTATAGATTGCTGAAGGTTTCAGTCTTCTTCTTAACTACATATTTAAGAATGCTATTCGGAATTCCATCCATACCTGGGGACTTGCTGGTTTTAATTCTAGCTGCAGCAGCGAGCACTTCATTATTTGTTACCGGAGGGATCTCGGCGGTTTCTACTACTAGCTCCCTCGGTGCACTGCATACTTCTTGCTGTGGGAAAAGGCCTGAGACTATCCGCTTCATTGTGAGTGGGCATACTGGCGGTTTGGCGTTGCACCCTTTCAATTTTTTCAGGACGATATTGTATCCGCTACCCCAAGGATTGTCGTCGACGTCTTTTACTAGCTCTGCAAAGGCCTCGCGCTTGCTCTTTTGGATTGCTTTTCGTAGTTTTATTCGGCTGTGCTTGTATGCAGATTGTAGGTGTTGATACTGGGGATTGTTTCTTGCCCTCTGTCTCTGGTGTTGCCGGCGTAGCCTTAGGCATTCCCCTCTTAGCTCCGCTATTTCGTTTGTCCACCAGTACGCTGGTGCTCTTCGGTTACCACTCTTTTTCCGTGGCATTGATGCATCGCAGATGTCAGTGATCAGCTTTACTAGTTTTTTTTTTTTTTTTTTTTTTTTTACGGACGTTGGGATAGCGCGCTATCCATCAAGAGGCCCGTATGAATCTCTGGTGAAGCCACCTCCCCGGGACTACTCACGCATTTCATCAGGGAGGGGCTATGGCATAAATATGCCTGACTTCCATGACGCCGTTTCCATAGTCCCCCATCCACGTAAGGTGATTAGGGGTTCAGGAGCGTTCTACTACGACTTCACCTGTGAAAGATACAAGCAAATAAAAGATTAAACATATTCAGGACTAACTTAATCGCGTTGCTAAACGACGGCGTTGTTCGCGTATTCTGAGCTCAGTCATTATCTCTTTACAGATGTTTTTAACTGTATTCCAAACTGCTTTATCATTAATCATATAGGATATCAGATTTTCTGGCCTTGGATCTACCTTCATAATGATTCTTAATTTCTCCCGCTCAAATGAAAACGAAGGACAAGAAAACAGTATGTGTTCTGCGTTCTCCGCCACAGTCTCACACGAGGCACAAACCACTGTATTATCATGACCATATTTACATAAGTATTCTCTGAAACAACCGTGCCCACTTAGCACCTGGGTCATATAAAAGTCTATTTCGCCATGCGATCTGCCTAGCCAAGCCTCGATACTCGGGATGAGTCGGAAAGTCCAGCGTCCCTTTGTCGACGTGGCCCAGCGTTGTTGCCATTGGGTTAGGCTTTTATGGCGTTCGGCCGCTGTCTCTTGTACTGAGAGGGCTGTGCCTTTATCTCGGGCCGTCTGATAGGTTCGCTGGATTTCGTTAGCCAGCAGATCGGCAGGCATTATGCCAGCAATTACACAGGCCGCCTCATATGAAACAGTGCGGAAAGCGCTACAAACGCGTAGTGCACTAAGTCGAAATATGGAATTCACATTTTTTGCATATGACGTATGCTGAAGCGCGTGGCCCCATACAGGGGCCGCGTACATAACCACTGATTGTGTGACCTTAGTTAGCATCTTCCTGCGATTTTGACCAGGTCCACCTATATTTGCCATTAATCTAGCTAGAGAACTATGGACTGTTGCGGCTTTTTGTGTCACAGTTTCTATATGTAGTTTAAATGACAGCCTGGCATCTATCATAACACCTAAATACCGTACTGCAGGCATAGTTTCGAATACATACCCATTGATGTCTAGACGTGTAGTTTCCTTTTTCTTTCTGCTTGTTATAAGCACCCCTTCGGTTTTGTGAGCTGCCAATTGGAGCCCTTTGGTCTTGAGCCAGTCATCGATTAATATAGCCGTGTCTTTCGTAGCCAATTGAATTTTTTCTATGTCTTTCGCTACAATGATAACCGCAATATCATCTGCGTATCCGATTACCTTCACTCCTTTTGGAACAGGTAGACGCAGGACTCCATCGTAAGCAATAATCCACAAAACTGGGCCGAGAACTGAGCCTTGGGGAACTCCTCTGCTGACGTCATATCTATTTCTACCTAGATCAGTATTATAAAACAGAACTCTATCAGTAAGATAGCTATCTACTATATTTATAAGATAAGGTGGAGTATTTATTGCCTTTAATGCATTAATAATGTGCGACCATTTTAATGAGTTAAACGCGTTTTTTATGTCTAAGGTTACTACTGCGCAGTATTCTTTCGAACCGTACTTCCAGCGCTTGCCTGATATTGCTTCTTCCGCTATTTCAGTGACGCGACAAATAGCATCGACTGTGGATCTTCCCTTTCGAAACCCGTACTGGGCTTCCGACAAACATTGATAGGTGTCAATGTGTTTCAATAAGCGATCGCAAATTACACGTTCCAGCAATTTGCCTAAAGAATCTATCATACAAAGCGGTCTGTAAGAACCTGGATCACCTGGAGGCTTGTTGGGCTTTGGAAGCAACACTAACTTCTGCTTTTTCCACCTCCTCGGGAAAACGCCATTTTGCAGGCATATATTAACGACATGTGAGAAGGCCATAGGGGAATCAGCTACTGCCGCTCTGATGGCAATGTTCGGTATACCATCGGGTCCCGGAGCCTTGCCGTTTTTTAGCCGTTCAGCTGCAGCTAGAATTTCATCCTGTATAACAGGTGGACAAATTGTCAATGTATTGTTATTCACAGGCCTCATTTGGGGGCTATCTTTGGGAAAAAGCGTTTCGACTATTTGCTTGAGCAGAGTGGGACATGTTGGCATCTGCTTTTGGCTACTTTTAAACTTTTTCATAACAATTTTATAGGCGCCACCCCAAGGGTACTCGTCAATCTCACTACAAAGCTCTTTGAAACAAGATTTTTTGCTTGCCTTTATTGCATTTTTTAATTGTTTACGCAAGCATTTAAATTCATCTCTCAGAATATCAGATCTGTATCTTTGGTATTTTCTTCTGGCTTTGTTGCATTCAGACCGCAAGTCTGCGATTTCAGCATTCCACCAATAAACAGGGTTGCGGCTATTTTTGCGCACTTTTCTATTCATAGATGCATCACAAGCCCTAGCTAATACTTTATAAAGTTCATCGGATAGACTTTCTGCATTGGCCTGCATTTGTGTTACGCTTTTCATACCATCCAGTACCAACTTAAACATATCGGGATCAAATGAATTAGTGCACCAGGCCTTTGCGTCGTTCTTCACATATCCACGAGCCCTACTTCTCATGTAATCAACATCGATTATTACAGCCAAGTGATCGCTATGTGTGTAAATATCGCTTAATTGCCAGGAAACTTTTGCCATCATTGATTCACTACAGAAAGCAATATCGATAATGGAACCTCTTCCATTTTTTTCGAAAGTATTTTTGTTTCCTCTATTCAAGAGAAGCAAGTCTAATGGTGCAAAGGCTTTAAGAAGAGCGCGTCCTCGCTGATTTGTCCTGCTGCTGCCCCATTCTAGAGCCCACGCATTAAAATCTCCGGCTATTATTTTGGGAGAGCACAAAACCGCATCTTCAACGAGTCTATCCAGCAGAAGTTCAAATTCTTGCTGGCTAAGACTAGGGGGTGCATAACAGCTGTATATATAAGTACCGTCAATTTTGGTCCTTACAAAGAACTCATGGCTGTAAGGCTTTTCGGTAATGCATTTTTGCCCACATACCCATATTGCTGCTTTGCCTTTGTTATCAGGAATCCAAGTTCCTTTCTCAGACTTCTTATACTGCTCGCTCAAAATGGCAATGTCAATTTTTTCTTCGATTATTGTTTGATCCAATAGCTGCTGAGCAGCTTCACAGTGATTCAAATTCAGCTGCAGTATCTTCATATTTTTGATTTAGATTTTTGTATGGCGCGTTGGAAAAAGGGGCACAGTTTGCTCCCAGCAATATGGTTTTTTTCCGCCTGATTGCTAGCTTTGCAAAGAATGCATAGTGCCGTCTTGTTGCATTGTTTAGCGTTATGACCTTTTTCTCCGCACTTAAAACAGCAGCCACTGCGGTCTTCATTTGTACAAGCCTTTGCTTGATGACCAAACTCCAAGCATCTGTAGCATCTTGTCAGAATACTTTTTTCCCGAATGCGACACACCGACCATCCAATCTTAAGTTTTTTGGCTGCAATGATTTTCTGTGCTACGAGCTGAGGTAAGCCAAGCAGCGCTATTTGGGTCCCTGGATAACCTTTTCTGATCGTTTTAATCCAGTTTAGCTCAAAGTTTTGGTTTAAAACTTTTGCCTCTGATATGGCTACAACTATATCTTCTTTAGTTGTGATCTCATCGAGATCATGTATCTCTATATAGGTCTGCTTAGATAGAGCTGTAATTTCGGCTTCATTACCTAAGAGACTTTGTACACCGTTTTTGAAAAGTTCTGTTTTTTCCTCATGCACATGGTTGAGCTCGAGAAGTATTTCTCCTTTCTGGGTCTTGCGTACTCTTTTGACCTGTTCACCCATTTTGCTTAAATTAGCGCTGGTTTTCACCGATTTAAGCATATCGCTATATGACATGTCACCTGTCTTCTTAATGACAATGGCATTTGGTTTAACCAGCAAAGTGTTCGGTTTAGGCTTAATGATCTTCTTAGCTCTTGTTTGTACTATCCATTCGCCTTCAGGGTCTTTATTTGATCTAGTCAGAGCCTCCCTATAAGACAGCGTTTTTTGCCCTGTGCCATCTTTTGAGATTTCCGCCTTACTGGACCGTTTCGGCGGGTTCGTTTCGTTTGACATGGAGTCTTCTATGCCTCTTTTTGACGTAAGATTCGCTTTTTTGAAAGGAGGCGAGGTTTGCGTGCATTTACAGCTTTGCGACCTCTCCTTTACTTCACCTACGACTCTCGAAATTTTTAATTCTTCGTAAATTTCCACAATCTCATCAACCAAATCCCGAATCGGCTGATGAATGGAGCGCCTTGGCGGCGCCATTAAGTCGACAAGACTGCTCAATTTATTGCCTAAAAGCAGCAGCACGTTCAATTTTTTTTCTTCCTTTGCCAGATTTGGGCCCTGGCTAGTGGCCAGCCTTACGTTATCAAGGTCCGGCGGAGACGATCGGGCTCGCACTACCGACGGACTATCAGACGCTACAAAATTTCGCTCCGCCATATTTATATTCGCGGACGGTGACCTCTGAATTTTGCCACTTGCTCTAAAAGGATCAGGCAAATTCACGTTTTCCCCCATATCTATTATTTTTTGCCCTCCTTGGTGCGTTGACATCACCCAAAGGAGGCAGCTTTTACGTACCCGTCTGCAGGAAGTGTTAAAAGCTTTGCTAACCGGAAGTCTTCAAACCGAAAGCTTTTAAGCTGAGCTTTTATAGAAACTTTCAAGCTTGAGTCAATGAGCTTCTATGCTTAAAGCTTTCAGCAGCTATGTTCTCTTATAAAGCTATCAGCTTTATTCCAATGTCAAAATCAGCTGTTTACCTGGCGCCAAAAATGAACTTGGAGTTCTTGCCAAAGTAAGCAGCCGATTTGTTTTTGTGTTTTCTCTATTCAGAAGAAAACTTTTAAAACCAATAAAAACATACCTGATTGGTGGTCTACTATACAAACCACTTCCTTTGGATATAGACGAGTCTCAGGTCCTCACTCACACAATTTTCTTTTTGTTTTTAAACACTTTTTCACCACAAACTTAAAGTTTTCACTAGCGCAAAAATTTCACGTCTGCACTGCACAAAGTATACACATACATACTTTACTAGTGCATTAGCACATGTGTTGGGGCTTCCAGAGCTTCCAACGAGTGTGTGCATGTGGGTGAAAGTGTGTGTGTGTGTGTGTGTGTGTGTGTGTGAGTGTGTACACGCAAACCGCAAACCGCAGTTCTTTCGATCTAAAAATATCTAGCAGAGCTCTCAAAATATTTACCGACCAAGAACGCCATACTTCAAATTGTCTTCAGACATGATTTTGGTTACTACGAAAACAGCATGTTTCCTTTCTGCTTACGAATTTAAGGGAAATTTGAAGATACTCTAATGTTGTTTCTAAAGGACAGCGCTTATGAAAAAAAACACGACAGAAATTATTCCCTAATAGGTATTTTTGGCATTCATGATAATCTACTAACCGAAAATCAACGACTAACTGAACAATCGAAAATGAAGGGTTAGTCGAAAAATACGAACACTTTTATTTAAACTTAGCTCAGCGAGATAAGGAAGTCTGAATAGAAGATGTGATGATCTCCGAAAAAGCAGTTATAACTTCTTCCGGTTTGAGTATGGTTGTTATTTCCTAACTATTTTTTCCATAAAGATAAAAAAAAGTTACGTTAAATAGTTTTATAACCAACCAATAACAAAAACATTAAATATTTTAATAAGACTAAGTAATTTTACATTAACATACTCTTTATAGGAACCTTCACATATTTACCTTATCGAGGAGGGACTGGCGCTATGGGTTGCCGTTGTGGAAAATTCAACTGTTATGTCACCACAGTTATTAGAGTTATGCAAAAACCTTTTGCCAATCATAGAAATGTCTTCAGAGAATCTGCGCATAGTACTGATCCTTATACAAGCATACATTCTCTTGGACGCGCATACATTTCTTGAACGCTATGGCATGGAATTTGTACAATTCTGCACCCGCATGTTCGACGATTTGCGACCAGAGGGCATATCTTTAATGCTGAAAGTTTTTGAAACTTGTTTAAAATCAGATGCGAACTATGGATTGGTATTAGTACGGCCGGCCTTGCCCTACATATTTAAGCAAGTGTACCTGGACAAAGAGTTTCCTATATTAATGTCAATGTACTTGATGATGGTTGCAAGGGTATTACTTATAAATCAATCTGCATTTACTGGAGTTTTGCAAGAGTTACAAATGCCTAATGCATTAGAAACTATACTTGATGTGTGGATACGTAAGATGCCACTAGTGACAGAGGTTGAAAAGAGAAAACTTTTTTCACTTGCCTTTGCATCTATATTCACCAATGATCAAATTTTAGTCAAACGTTTTCCAGGAATCATGCAAAATATTGCAGACACACTTATGGATGTAATGCGGGAAGAAGACGATGAAGTAGATACAACAAATAGCATCGAAAGTACAGCGAATCTACCGCCCCGTCCAGCTGGGGAAAAGACTACAAAGTTTTGCGACTCGTTAGTTTTCCTTGATGAACATGATTTAGATACAAGCAGTTACTGTATAATGGACGATTTCGACTATAAGACTTACCATTACGACCGTTGTAGGCAACTCTCTCTTAAAGACCCAGTGCATAAAATTGTGCTTAGTGAGTATTTGGAATGGCAGCTTAATGCATTGCGGTCACAAATGGGTGAAGACGCGTATCAAGAGTTGATGCAAACCGTTTATCCTGGTGTATTGGAGAAGGTCGAGCAGTTCGTCAAACTCAATTTGAATTTTCAACCAAATTGAAATAGATTATCTAAGGAAATGAACTACAGTGACGGAAAAAAGTATTGGCACAGTAGACAAAGTCGGTTATGATGTTAGAAATCGCTTTCAACGAAATTTTAATTTTATTATTTCGTATTTTTCTTATAATTATACACATATTTGGAATACGTTTAAAAACAAATGACATAAATTCAATGAATGGTCAAAGCACATTAATTCGTAAAGTTTAACAAGTTCCTATATCACACGGAAAAAAGTATTGGTACATTTTCCCTTAATACTAGAAAATCTAAGAAAAATCGAGCTGTCAATAAAAATCAATTATCCCACACCTGCAGCGTTCATACAACCCCACACCACTACGCCTCCACCGCCGTGTTTTACAGTGGGAGTGAGATTTTTCTGATCTAATGCCGTATTAGTTTTTCGCCTATCCCCTTATTTTTCCAACTGATCGGAATATATTAAATTTGCTTTCATCCGAAAACAAAACTTGGTCCCAGTAGCTGCAATGCTTGTCTTTGTAGTCTTTTGCATAAGCCGTTCTCTTCATTTGGTTGATGGAAGATATGAGTGGCTTGCGTCGTGAATTGAATCTGGCCTCGTGTAGCACATATCTTATGGTTATGGGGTGAACTTCATTTCGAAACTCTTCCGCAGCAGAGTTGAATGCAGCTATTTCCGTTGATGTGAGATTGGGATCTTTCTTCACTTTTCGTAATATTGAAGCACATTCCCGATCGTTTATCTTGCGCGACCGATGCGCTCACCGCTTTCGAAATTTTCTGACCCCTTGTAGCGGTAAACGACACTTCGAATGGTAAAACAGCTTCTTTGCATAATTTCGCCTATTTCTGCATACGATTTAAATTTCCACTGAGATTGTGATAATTCACTTTGTTTTCGACTCATTTCAGATAAATTTATTTTATAGACCAAACACATTTAAACTGCGCAAAACAAATGAATATAAAATAACTTAACAAGTCAATATGACGCTTTTTGAAAAGCATTGCCAGCTGGATAAAATTTTCAATAAATTTGCACAAGAAGGAGTATGCCAATAGTTTTTTCCTTGTGATATAAAGACTTTTTTAACTTTATGAATTAATGTGCTTCGACCATTCATTGCATTAATGTTATTTGTTTTTAAACGTTTTCCAAATACATGTATAATTATAAGAAAAATATGAAATGATACATTTTTTATTTCACAGCCGTCTTTGTCTACTGTGCCAATACTTTCTTCCGCCACTGTATATTAATGCAATAATATCAACACGAAAAGCCTTTAATCCAAAGTGTAACGATGCGAGTCACTAATTTTTTACTTCAATTATAAAAAATGGTGTTAGGAGATATTCATATCTATCTACTGCCCATTATAAAATAAAATTACTACTCTTTTGCTATTTTTACAAGGAAGTATGTAAGTATCTTTAAAAAGTCCAAATAAAATAAGTAAACTGGAACCATAATGCGATATAATTTACAAATGTTTTGTTTAACGAAGCAAGAAATAAAAAAAATCTGAAATAAAATAAATATCCGTTATATAAATGTTTTTTTTTATTACTACTGAGCATGGTTCAATAAAAAGGTAGTATAATGTTAGCAGCTAAAAAAAAATGTTTACAAAACAATCTTTGTATACATTTTGTATATTTCACATTTCTATAGCAAAATTTCAAGCCGTTAGCTGATTAAATGGAGAAGTTATGTTTCAAAACGAAATATTTGAACAGTCGGTGGTATGGGAGCTACATACATATATTGTATAATTGTATTTTCAATAACACCTATTTATTAATAAATGTTTACAATTGCAACCCAACAAATAAAATTTAAAAACTAAAAGCCGAAAATGAAATAGCACATTGTGCCGACAATTATTTCAAAATTTTGCGGCAACTATTTAGTTGGGAAATTTTATTTTCATTCAAGAAAGAAAAACACCCATACACTTTTAAATCCCACACCAAGAGCCTCAAATTCACACATACAGCCTGTCGAAAAATTAGGAAGGAGAAGAAGACGATTTACGTTACTATTGAAACATTGAACAGCTAATGACGCGCGTAGCCAGTGCAGGTAGTTAAAGTCGTATGCAAAAGCAATCGAGTATGGGTAACTAAAATTAAATCGATGGGAAGTGCCGCTGGTTAGACCATAACACATGTATTAAGGAATATTTTGGATTCATTCCATTTTGACCAGGGAACGGGTTTTAAGGCTCTTAAAATTGGTCGACTATTCGATTTACCAACAATCCAGTTAAGGACCGATCGGGTTTTAACTGGTTAGTGATAAAAAATGTAAAGTAATGTGCTTTTCTCGCAGGGCAGTTCAACCAGCTTCTTATGACATATGATCTTGGGATTAAAATGGACCCGAAATTCAATTTTAATCTTCACATATATGTTACAGTTAACAAAGCCAAAGGTGTTTTTGCATTTGTTTTTGCAATTACCCTTACATTACGAAGGCAAATACTGGAATATGGATCAGTTGTTTGGAACCCGCGCTATCAAGTTCATTCCGACCGAATAGAGTCAATCCAAAAACAATTTCTGATTTTTGCTTTAAGACATTTTTGCTGGAATTCTCAGTACAACCTGCCGCCATATACATATGTAGTATAAGACGTTTAATACTCGTTAATCTTCTTACACTTGCTAGTCGTAGATAAATACTGAGCATAGTATTGGTCAAGTTACTGACAGGCTTGATTTCTAGCCTTTCTCTTCTTGGCGAAATAAAACTAAACGTTCCCTCCCGAATTTCAAGACATTTCCGGCCTCTTTTTCTGAAGCCATGTTAAAGTAATTTTGAGTTAAACGAGCCGTAGTTTATGTCAGGATTTTAACACTCACTCCGGTTCTTTTGATATTTCAGACGTAAAGAAAACTTTTCTCAATGCTCTCAATAATTAATACATACCATACATATGTACATATTACTTACATACGATCAGCTGATGAGCATTTGTTCTGTAGCTGAACAGTTTAAGATCTCGACACTTAACAAACTTCTGCCTTTTATGACTCCGCGCAGCATATATGAAAACAAAATTTTATTTTTGGCGAATAAAAAAAAAACTTTAAAATTTGGTTTTTGTAGTACATGTATGCATTTTTCTGTAAGTATATCCATGCTTTTGTATTTATGTATATATGCACGTATTTATATTAATATCTGTGGCCCTTTTTGCCCAGTGTTTACTAATAAGTAAATTACTGAAGTAAAACTCGAAAAGTCATTAACAATGTATTAATGAAGGTACCTCGGAAATATGTATTAATATGATTTATTTATTATTGGAAGTCATTCTCCCTCGGTTGTCGGTTCTTTACTGTTTTTTTTTTATATTATGTCCGTAATATCAGTTCTTTCGATCTAAAAATATCTAGCAGAGCTCTCAAAACATTTACCGACCAAGAACGCCATACTTCAAATTGTCTTCAGACATGATTTTGGTTACTACGAAAACAGCATGTTTCCTTTCTGCTTACGAATTTAAGGGAAATTTGAAGATACTCTAATGTTGTTTCTAAAGGACAGCGCTTATGAAAAAAAACACGACAGAAATTATTCCCTAATAGGTATTTTTGGCATTCATGATAATCTACTAACCGAAAATCAACGACTAACTGAACAATCGAAAATGAAGGGTTAGTCGAAAAATACGAACATTTTTATTTAAACTTAGCTCAGCGAGATAAGAAAGTCTGAATAGAAGATGTGATGATCTCCGAAAAAGCAGTTATAACTTCTTCCGGTTTGAGTATGGTTGTTATTTCCTAACTATTTTTTCCATAATCACCTTAAAGATAAAAAAAAGATGTGAGTGTTTGAACTCAAGGTAGATGTGTAAACTGTTAAATTTGCAGTATTTAGAAATATTAACCCCTATATAATACTTTACAATCTCGTTAATAATGGTTGTATCTTTAAAGGTATCATGGGCATTCAAGGGTTAAGTCAATCATACATACAGTGCACTCGCGGTAACGTGAACTAATTAAAACCAAGGGAGTTCACGTTAGTGAAAATGTTCACGTTAGCGATTGTCGAATTTGAAGACGCAAAATAACTTCAAATTGCTAAATTCAGGATTTTTACACATTTAAATGTAAAAGTATTTTATTATTGCCATTAGTATGTTCATGGGTATGAACATACATATTAAATTGCGAATAAAATTTCACATTAGATTTATTCATTAAAAAAATCCGTTATCTTTTTCTGCTGCTTTTTCCTTTCTAATAGCTGAAATACTGCTTTCTCCCTTAAGCGTCTAAGTACACTCATGTCGCTTTGATCAACCATTGCATCTCCAGCCCATTGCAATGCCTTGTTAAAGATTTCAACTGCCTCACTTGCGGCAATTTTCTTTATGGGGTCTTCGGCAATACAATCATCATCGTCACTTTCTTCAATTTCATGGATTTCGGTGATTTCATGGATTTCGGTGATTTCATGGATTTCGGTGATTTCATGGATTTCCGTGGTATCATCAACACAAGGGTCATCGTTCCACTCTCGAACCATTGGCAATGTAAACTCAACCTAAAATAGAAAAAAGTAATAATGATATCAAAGTGTGTCGTAAAACTTCTACCTGAGGACTCAAGTCCTGAAGGAGATCAACTGACATTCGCATTAAAGAGTTTATTTCTGCACTCCATTTGTCTTTCAGGATACTTAATGGAATGTTATATTCAGGGTCCTCCTCGTTTCCCATTAAACTTAAAATGTTTTTCCAACAATTGGCAAGAGTTTCTGTGCTGACCCGATCCCACGCGACAGATAAAAGGGTAACAGCATCTTTCAACGTTACATTTTTCATTGATTCAAGCAAATCTAAGTTTTTTGCTGCTATTGAAGCCAACAAACTGTTTCTGTAATATAACTTCGTTATTTTAATCGCATTTTGATCTATAGGTTGGATAAGAGGGGTGACATTTGGCGGCATAAACATGGCAATTATATTTCCATCTTCTGTTTTTAATTCTGCTTCACTTGGATGAGAGGGAGCGTTGTCAATAAGTAATAGTGCCTTTATTGGTAAGTTCTTCCGCTTTAGAAACAATCTTACCTGGCCAAAAGCAAGAATTTATAATAATTATTAATTAAGCGAAAAAATTGTTTACCTGTGGCACAAAAGATTGATGGAACCAATGTTTAAAAATGGCAGACGTCATCCAGGCTGATTTCGAGTTCTTATAATCCGTAGGGCAACTAAAGTGTTTAAAGCTGCGTGGATTTTTTGCCTTACCAATTACTAAAAGTTTAAGTTTATGTGCACCCGATGCATTTGCGCAACAGAGAAATGTTATACGCTGCTTCTCCGTCTTTGTCCCTGGAGCAGTTTTTTCATGCGATGATACATACGTCTTATCTGGCAAAAGCTTCCAGAATAAACCAGATTCGTCAGCATTATACAATTGGTCATTACATAACTCCATTTCCTCAATTTTTTGTTTTAGTTTCAGTTTAAATGGATCAACCAATTGAGGCTGCGATTAGAGTTTTTCTCCAGATACTTTAAGCAATCTAACTCCGTATCTTTTCTTAAATCTCTGGAGCCATCCGTCACTAGCATTGAATCCGGTCGCGTTTTCTTTAAGTAGGGAATGCAATTCCTTAGCCTTTGCTTTTAGCATTAATCCACATACAGGACAATTCCTTTCGCGCATCCGGATGAACCAAAGGTATAGACTTTTTTCCATAGCTGGAAGCTCTGACGATTTTAAAGTTTTTCTTTTTCCCGGTCCTTGGTATGTATTATTCACGCATTTTAAAATGGCTTCTTTTTTCTTTTTAATACTGCATATTGTTGACTTAGCGACATTATATTTTTTTGCTAAGTTAGTCACACTTGTTCCTTTTTTCAGACTGTCTAAAATGTCTGCTTTTTCTTTTAATTGCAAACACTTCGATTTTTTAGAACTCATTCCGATTGATTGATCACTCCGCGAAAGAAAAAACCTTCAACTGAAGTAAGTCGTATGGTAAAAATTTGCGCAAATTTTTCAATATTAGGGGATTCCCCGAATTTAAAAAATAAAATTTAATGTATTCAGTGTTGTCCGTATGTTAATAAAAAGTGTAGTGAACAAAACAAAAATTTTGTTCACGTTACTGAGCTTTCTAAGTAAGTTTGTTCACGTTACAGAGTAGTCAATGTAAAAAAAAGCGTGTTCACGTTAGACGGTGTTCACGTTACCGCGAGTGCACTGTATTTTTCTTGTTTAATTTTTAAAATTTAATTTATTTTATTATTTATGTTGCAATAGTTAAAATAGGCTTATGATAGCTAAAATAAGAAACGTACACCTTTGATTCAATACTGGTAATAGTCTGGAAAAAACGACCAGCAGGCATAGCTTTAAGGTCGTTTTTAAACCACAATCTATCACACACAGCGCATGCGTATCCAAAGTCGTTGTCGATCATTTTTAATTTAAATTGTTTATGGGCATTAACATGGTTAGGATAATGCTCATATTGCAATTCAATGTTTTGGTAATTTGGTTGTTGTTGCTGTTGTAAATGTTGTTGTTGCTGTTGTTGTTGCTGCTGTAAATGTCCACGTAGCCTATTAATTTCTTTTTGGCGTTGACGTTCTCGGTAGGCACGTTGATATCCAGCGTTTCTGGATCTTCTTAATGATTGCGATGTTCTCTACAATAATAATTAATATTAGTATTTGACCTGTAATTTATTTAGAAACATGAATATTACCTGCATTTCGGTTATATACCTCCAGTTTTATCGTTTAATTTATTGTTTTAAAGAACACCAATCAGCTGAGTTGTAGAAACACAAAGCGATCAGCTGTTCAAAAGTAGTACCAACGCAAAGCGAATAAGGGAATTTCAATCAAAATTTAGAGAACATGCTGTGCTCTAATTCACTCAGCAAAGAACGTAGATAATGTACGTTCTTTGCACACAGTTTGTAAAAATTTGCGCCTAATTGCATGCAACTCAAAGGTACAGGGTGCTCCCGATTAAATATAATTAATTTTGCTTTTTGTGTCAATACCAAAGAACGTAGATAATACCCAAGACAGACATGGGAGCTTATCTGCATTAACAGCCTTTATTGGCATTAACTCGTGCATTATTCTCTTCACTGCATTTCTATCTGGCAAAGCTGTCAAGTGGACAGGTGTATGTTCGGACAAATCAAACAGGTTTTTTGTTCCATCAAACCAAGAATGATAGAATACAAGATTGCGCAATCCCGTTGCGGATGAAATATCTTGAGTAATAATAAACAAAGAATAGGGGGAGAATAGTGGGAAGAGAATAATGAGCAATTTGCAATTTTTCAAGGAGAAATGAATTTTTTTGGTGCTTAAGTATAAAACTATGAATAATAGAAAGAATGCATCAAACAAAAATTTATTGAGTGGTACCGCTTCTGTTTCCGCGAAATTAAAATTAAAATCTCCACCCAAGATAAGTGAATGCCACTGAAAATTGTTTCCTAATTCCCGTGCACCAGCAAACCGATTAAACTGTGTCAATCTAAATTTAGAGAACACCCTATGCTTTAAGCCGCATAGTTTATAAAAATTATGCGCCTAATTGCATGCAACACAAAGTTAATTGATTTTGCTTTCTGGGTCAATATAATACTAACACATACGTCAGACGGCACACGCATTTTCACACAGAGTCGTTCTTGACCAATCAAAAACGTCTTACTTTTTTTTATATGGAGTTTTTATGGTAGGATTAGCGTAAGAGATTTGCCCTACCGCGGCTATAGATGTTTACACATCAAAAAGTTACGTTAAATAGTTTTATAACCAACCAATAACAAAAACATTAAATATTTTAATAAGACTAAGTAATTTTACATTAACATACTCTTTATAGGAACCTTCACATATTTACCTTATCGAGGAGGGACTGGCGCTATGGTTTGCCGTTGTGGAAAATTCAACTGTTATGTCACCACAGTTATTAGAGTTATGCAAAAACCTTTTGCCAATCATAAAAATGTCTTCAGAGAATCTGCGCATAGTACTGATCCTTATACAAGCATACATTCTCTTGGACGCGCATACATTTCTTGAACGCTATGGCATGGAATTTGTACAATTCTGCACCCGCATGTTCGACGATTTGCGACCAGAGGGCATATCTTTAATGCTGAAAGTTTTTGAAACTTGTTTAAAATCAGATGCGAACTATGGATTGGTATTAGTACGGCCGGGCCTTGCCCTACATATTTAAGCAAGGGTACCTGGACAAAGAGTTTCCTATGTATATTAATGTCAATGTACTTGATGATGATTGCAAGGGTATAACTTATAAATCAATCTGCATTTACTGCAGTTTTGCAAGAGTTACAAATGCCTAATGCATTAGAAACTAGTGGATACGTAAGATGCCACTAGTGACAGAGGTTGAAAAGAGAAAACTTTTTTCACTTGCCTTTGCATCTATATTCACCAATGATCAAATTTTAGTCAAACGTTTTCCAGGAATCATGCAAAATATTGCAGACACACTTATGGATGTAATGCGGGAAGAAGACGATGAAGTAGATACAACAAATAGCATCGAAAGTACAGCGAATCTACCGCCCCGTCCAGCTGGGGAAAAGACTACAAAGTTTTGCGACTCGTTAGTTTTCCTTGATGAACATGATTTAGATACAAGCAGTTACTGTATAATGGACGATTTCGACTATAAGACTTACCATTACGACCGTTGTTGGCAACTCTCTCTTAAAGACCCAGTGCATAAAATTGTGCTTAGTGAGTATTTGGAATGGCAGCTTAATGCATTGCGGTCACAAATGGGTGAAGACGCGTATCAAGAGTTGATGCAAACCGTTTATCCTGGTGTATTGGAGAAGGTCGAGCAGTTCGTCAAACTCAATTTGAATTTTCAACCAAATTGAAATAGATTATCTAAGGAAATGAACTACAGTGACGGAAAAAAGTATTGGCACAGTAGACAAAGTCGGTTATGATGTTAGAAATCGCTTTCAACGAAATTTTAATTTTAATTTTGCTTTGACCATTCATTGAATTTATGTCATTTGTTTTTAAACGTATTCCAAATACATGTATAATTATAAGAAAAATATGAAATAATACATTTTTTATTTCACAGCCGTCTTTGTCTACTGTGCCAATACTTTCTTCCGCCACTGTATATTAATGCAATAATATCAACACGAAAAGCCTTTAATCCAAAGTGTAACGAAGCGAGTCACTAATTTTTTACTTCAATTATAAAAAATGGTGTTAGGAGATATTCATAACATGTATCTACTGCCCATTATAAAATAAAATTACTACTCTTTTGTTATTTTTACAAGGAAGTATGTAAGTATCTTTGAAAAGTCTAAATAAAATTAGAAAACTGGAACCATAATGCGATATAATTTACAAATGTTTTGTTTAACGAAGCAAGAAATAAAAAAAATCTAAAATAAAATAAATATCCGTTATATAAATGTTTTTTTTATTAGTACTGAGCATGGTTCAATAAAAAGGTAGTATAATGTTAGCAGCTAAAAAAAAAATGTTTACAAAACAATCTTTGTATACATTTTGTATATTTCACATTTCTAATCTATACAAATTTTGCGTTAATGTACATACTCAGAAACGGGGAATGGTGATATCTAGTTTTAATATCCAATTGGAACAGAGCTTGGGCATGCCGTTTTATGCAAACAATAAAGTTTGTTTCGATCATTTTTTGCAATCTTGAAGGCATACCTCGTGCGTCTTTTCCGAATCTTGTGACCAGGAGCAATGCTTTCTGAGGATCCGTTGTAGTATGCTGCGTCTTGCACTGTTGCGTTGAAAACGCAAAATGTTCATTTTGTTTTGTTTACATTTAGAACATTGTACAACTCTGCAAGTAAGATATCTCGTTCCATCCCTTTCTAATTTCCGCCTTGTCTCTTTCTGTTTTGACAAAACATGCATTTAATGTTTTTGGAGTGAAAATTAACAAAATATGAAGAACGTAAATTGCTCATTGCCTACTAAAAGTCTGATTCCCTACATGGATTTCCATGCAAATCTACATGTATTGCCTTGCCAACCCTGCTTTGAAATCTATCGATTTGTTTATTTAAAAACAATTTTGACGTTTTTCGTGAAAATTATTTTTGAACTTTTATCTACAGTATGCAAAATTCGTATTAGTACACATTTTCATAAGAACAAGCATCAATAATTTTTTCAAATGTATCTTAAAACAATCCGTGGAATAAATTTATTTCGCAGGCAAATCAATAATAGTAAGGTTCAATAACTAAAACGTAGAAAATAATGCATTGTAAATAACAAAATAAGCAAATTAACTCCATTTACTAGAGGAAAAATTCGTATTAGTAAAAATACATTTAATTGCTTTTTTTAATTGCTTTTTTTTAAATAAATAAATAACTGTTCGCGGTATGCCTTTAATAGAAAAATAATTTTATAATTCAAAAGCTTGAATAACGATCCAAAATACACAGCGTTGGATACTAGAACTAGAATGGAGTAAAATATAACCGCAAAGATTATCTGCTATTTAAAGCAAGGATATGTCATAAAATAATAACAATTGAAAAATTTGCTTATTCTTCACAAATAATCTATAAATATATGTGTACTAATACGAATTTTGACTTAATAAATGGAGTTAATTTGCTTATTTTGTTAAGTACAATGCATTGTTTTCTACGTTTTTGTTATTCAACCTTACTCTTATTAATTTTTTGCATTATTTGCATTTTACATTTAAAAAAAATTTTGATGCTTGTTCTTATGAGAGGTGTACTAATACGAGTTTTGCTTACTGTACATATGTATGTTATAAAGCAATTTGTATATGTACATATGTATACATTTTGGTTTTTTACAGCTCCTTTGTATGTTTATGATTGTTTATTTGGTTAAATACCATGATTCAATTATTAAAGGTTTGGTAACTAAGCAGCTAGCTCCCTCACTTTTTGTCAAACGGCTCCCTTAGCATCAAAACCGTGTTGCTTCTTAAAAATAATAATAGTAGTTACTTCAAAACTTTTTAATACCAACAACTAACAGGCAACACTCATGCTTCTTATGTGCGCGTAAACAGCAAGTTTAAATCCGGATTCTGATTACAATATTGACCCCGTCTCGTAAATAGTTCATGTAAATATGTATAAATGACGCGCTTTTTCATTGAACGCTTTTCACGCGCATATATGTACATAAATTCGATGTGACAGAGTGGAAAGTTTTGTAATTTCTAGAAGGAATGGGTTTAAATAAATTAAAAATAATGTGACATATTAATCATCCAAATGCCCAAAATAAGAATTTGTAAGATCTAAATTCTTGAGTAAGGAAGCTTGATTTATTTTTCTTTTAATATATAAAGACTAAAATCTCGAATTATTGTGGTTTTCTTACAACTCCATTAACTCCATAAAGTCACTTCCTATTTATCAGAATAAAATGTTTGGTATTTTCAACTTCCAGGGGTTCATCACAATATTAGGAATAACACTCATACCGATGGAAGATAAATAAAAGGAATAAATCAAATAAATAAATAACTTGTATTTGCTTTATATCATAAAATCGTTTAGTTTATGGGACAAATAGATTGAAAATTTATTCGCTAGTTAAAAATTTAGAAAAAAATATCTACATACCAAGAAGTGCATAATTATTTAAATTTTGTAAGCGTAGCTATTGTATTTCTTAATTTAAATGCAATGTTTCCGAAATTTTTAATTTAAAAAATCACCAACATTTTACTACTTATTATTTACTTTTTAAGAAAGGGTAACAAAATCTAACCCGTTTTCCATACTTCGTAAAACAACCCTTTATAAGGGAGTGTCAAAATTCGAATGTCATTATTTACTTAACCTTTTACAACTGAATCATGGTTAAATACAACCAGCAGTATTCTATGTATACTTGCACAAAACTACCCTTAACCAGTTATGAATGTTCATGCATTCTTGGGAAAATTCTTGAAATGATTATATGTATTAGAACAATTCGGGTTTAGAAAACCCCGAAGCCGCAATAAAGATCAAATTTGGCTCAAATCAATGCACTTACCGCTGGCCGATCACAAGACTGAAGGGGTTTTGTTAAGCAGCAAAAGGCCGTGAAGTCTCTGAATATTCACGTGGGGACAGACATCATCACGACCAAGCTCGCTATCAAATATTTGGGGGTGGTGATTGCCTTTCAACTAAATTTAAAGACCCATTTGGAATAAGTTGCTAAAGAAGCACCAAAAGTGCAGTCTAGCCAAATATCATGGGACCAAGGCACATCAAACGACTTCTTTACCATAGGGTTATCATACTGCTTGCGGAAGTTAATTAATTAAAATGATTACGAAATTTAGGGAAATTGTGCACGTGGACGGGGTTTCTGCACAATTTCAAAAATAAAATTATACAATTTTTGGTTTTTAAATTGAACGAATTGTGAGATCAAAACAAAATGACAAGCAACAAATTTTAAGTTCACGATTGTATTTAAAGGGATTTGTGCAAATTTATTTCTATTACTTAATTTGACACATATGTATTATAAAAAAATAATAAATGGTATTCGGAAAATTTAATTTTTCAAAAGTTTGAAATATAAATGTAAGCATATGTATGTACATACAATAATTTACAATATTTACAACTCGCAGTCAAAAAATTAAGATTTTACTTAAAGCAAATTAAAACTTTCTGACACTACTTAATTGGGATATCTTTTTATTAGGAACTCCAGCCATCTATTTGATATTAAATTGCACTTAATAAAAATGTGTCAGCTTTAAATTTTCACTAACTTGAGATATGAATTTTCTCCCAAATCGATCAGTAAGCGAGCTCTCGCTCATTACGTCACATCTTTCATTGTGTCAACGTCGTATTTGTTAGCGTCCTCTCTATCAAAAAACGGCCTTGGATTTGTAAAAATGACAAAAGTGCGTCTCGCAAAGACACGAACTTTCTTACTCGACTACACATTGCAAATGAAAAATTTGCCTTCAAAATGCCCAGTAAAGCAGAAAACAAGGAAGAGTTGAAAGAATAATGTATTAACATGGAATTTATTTATTATAAATTACTTTTTGCACATCATTGCATTTACATATGAGTTTAATAAATTTTTAAACTTACATATTTCTATATCAACAAATTAAAATTCTTCAAGAAAAAACAATAAAATAAGACTATTGAGTTAATTATTTTTTACTTTTAAATGTCTAATGCATCTTGCTCTTTACCTCGAAAGTCAGTACAAATTTTAACTACTATTTTAAGAAATTTAACTTATATTTCATGGAACTCTGTCTGTACTTGGTCGTTTTAAATACAACCGTGGTCTGAAAATCAGTCGATCTCAGCTGTGAGATATTTCCGGGAAAACAGCTGATTGTTATCTTACCTTTAGACCTGTACTATGATTTAGAATTATTAAACTCTTCAAATATACCCCAGGGTAGCATTTTCTTTATGCTGCTCTTTAAGCATATTTTGGTAGCTTAATAGGTTAAAAGAGTCACCCTTAAACGGTTTTTGAAATTTGTAATTTATGAGTGATTGATAATTTTGAGTACTTTTTTTTTAAATTACAATAAATCTGCAAGTCTGCAAAAAAAAAAATTGAGAGCTGTTTTGGTATTTTTGGTGTAATTCTTATGTTTCTGGGTGTGCTGAATCCGAAAAAAATTTTAATTTTGTCATAGAACGTCACGTTTTCTGACAATATAGGTGTCTATGTTAATCGAGTTATCATTTAAAATAAAATATTAATGATTTTATTAAAAAAGTTTGTTTAAATTTATAATTGCGTAACAAAATTAATTTATTTATGTAAAATACATTAATTAGTAAGCACTAAACACATTTCTTTTTCTCAGTGATACTCGTTTTGGTACATTTTCGCTTGTGAGAAGCATCAGGTCTCTTTGAAGCGCCCAACAGTAATCTGCCATCATTGAAACGCTCCATCTTCCCTGGTATCTTTTTTTCATCTCCTTAATATCTTGGTGAAATCGTTCACCTTGCTCTTTACTCACGTCTCCTAAATTTTCTGGAAAGTAATCGAGGTGGGAATGAAGACAATGTACTTTTAATCTCATCAAGCAATCTAAAGCTTGAAATGCTTTTAACATTCTTTTGACGATTTGTTTGTAGTAAGGATCTTTGTTGTTGCCTAAAAATTTCATTATGACCTCTTTAAAGGCAATCCACCCTTATATTTGAGGATCCGTCATGTTTGTGATGAATAGTGGATCAGCCATAGGTAAGCCGTTTAATATCTGGTCCAACGAAAAACCTTCCTTCAACTTTGCCTCCGAGAGGCCTGGAAACTTTGAAAGTGACTTTACAAATTGCTTCATCAATCCCAGCTTTATGTGAAGCGGTGGTAAAAGAACTTTATGAGGAGGCACCAAAGTTTCATGCAGGACATTCTTTTCGCCAACTTTAAGCTCCCTCGGAGGCCAACACTTTTTGGTCTAGTGATTTGTTCGGTCTCTACTATCCCATAGACACAAAAAGCAAGGGAATTTGGTAAACCAAGATTGTTGTCCGAGCGCCATGCCCAAGATTTTGAAATCACCGCACACCTGTCAACCGTGGTCTTTATATTTTAATGTGCAAAGAATCAATTCCAAATTCTTGTAGGTTTCCTTGAGTTGTACGAAATGACCGACAGAAATGGAAGTATAGAAACCGGCGTTGTGAAGCAGAGCTGCTGTAAGGCTTCTTTTTGAAGAATCTATGAAAATACGCCACTCTGCTGGGTCGTATGAGATTTTAAAAGTATCCATCAAACCTTCAATATTGGTACAATAAACCAACTCGTCCTCTTGGGCACTTTCTACACTATCGGAGCGCGCCCGTTCAGGTTACAACATGTTTATGTTTGTTAATGCAGCTCACACAGGGTGTTCCTTATTTAGAAATTAATGATAGTTATCGTAAACATTTAAAAACAGTAATCAAAATGAAATTATACCTATTATTAATTCCTACAAGTTCGCCCACAAAACCCCTTTTTTATAATAAAATTTTGCGTTTTGTAAAATAACCTTACGTTCTAGAATTTTTTAAGTATTTTTTTAGTTTTCAGAACACCTACATAAATACATTTAAATCAGTTGGAAATATCCAGACAGCATTTTTGTTGCAGATCTGTGTACTTTGTTAATTTCAATGAAATTAGGTTGTATATTAAAAAATATAAAATAGTAGAGGAATACAAGAAAAACAATTTACGTAAAAAAAATTGTATTTGTTTATAAATAATTAATTTTACAATAAACAAATAATAATTTAACTAATTTCTCGGTGTCGTAGGAGAACATTTTTTTTTAACTAAATGACTGCACAAAAAAGTTTAAGTGCTCTCTTACCAAACAAAAAAAAGGATATTTACAACTTTTATATTCATCTTAGTACACGCAAAAAAAATTACAATCAATCACATATAACAAGCGTTGTTCGCTTTTGTTATTTCGCTTGAATAAATTGTTTTATTTTTTTCATGGTGCTACCAAAAAAAACCATAACTGTGTAAGAAACAGATTACATTAATTGTCTGAAAATTGTGATAAAAGGTTTAGTGGTCTACATGGTTCATTCGTTTGTGATTCGTGTAAAAGACGATTGTATAAAATGAAAGATGTGACTCTATTTGAAGATGTAAATAAACAAGGGCAATATGCAGAAAACTTTAATTTGCAGAGTGATGAAGATGAAGAAGAATTAGAACTATCAGATGGTTCAAAGATAAAAAAGATAAATCCTATGAGTGTAAATATGTTGACGATATGAATAAAATAACTAAGCTAGCAGCTGCGGTTCATGAAGCTAAAAAGTTAAACTTAAATATAAACGATACAGACAGTGAAATTCTAAGAAAATCTCTTAATAGTGACAACTCAAAAATTGCTGCAATGGGAAATGTAGACAAGGAATCAGTTATAATAAATATTTCTGATGGTCTGCAATTGCGTGATGATCTGAAATATCCTCTTTACACAGCACAGGCGAGCAGATAGTAAAGAGCCAACAAAATGTTTTAAATGTAAGGGCTCAAGGCATATGGTTAATAATTGTTTAGAAGCTTAATTTAGTAAGCCAATATAGATTTGATTACAGGTTTAGATTTTTTACAAAAGTTTACCGTCATTTTAAATGCAGATGGATATAGTTTTGTGCAGCCGGCTGAATGTACGAATGCAGACCAGTTGCAAACCAATATTTACAATGTGGTTAAATGTAAGGCAGACGTTGATGTAGAGCAGAAATGCCCACCCCAGGCACATTTAAAAAGGTGGCGCTGAGGCGCCAGCTGGTTTTTTCGCTTCGGTGAGCATTATGTCAAACTGCTTCGTTCTGATTGGCTGCCAATATAAAAGTCTAATGGTATTTGACATGATGCTCACCAAAAAGCAAGAACAAAATACATGTTGGTTTTTTACTTATATGGGGTTACCGCCACCTTATTGAATCCACCTTGTGCCCACCGGAGCCGTATGAGGTTGCTCGGCTTATTACCGTAGAAATTTTTGAAATCGGTTCATAAACACGCCCATCTCCCATATAACGGAAGTTTTGGAAAATACAAAACTTCATTTTTCGGTATCTATTAAAACAAATTGAGTGGTATTTGAAGCGATTTTGAACTAAGAAATTGGGGATTTATGAAATTTTGAAAAATGGGCATTGCCACGCCCACTTATGAAACATTTTCTGTATCTTGATAACAATATTAGGTATCGTCACAAAATTTGGTGGACATATTTTCCTCAATATCACTGTTATCATCGTTAAAAATTTTTGAAATCGGACCATAACCTCGCCCGCCTCCCATATAACAAAAATTTTTAAAAATGCAAAAATGTCGTTTTTTCTTTATTTATTTAAGCATATTAGTTGCCACGCCCACTTATAAAGAAACGTCTGTAGGTATCTCAATAACGATGTAAGGTATCGCCACAAAATTTGGTGAACATATTGTCCTTGATACCATTAGCATTACCGTCAACAAGTTTTAAAATCGGACCATAACAACGCCCAACTTCCAAATAACGGAAATTTTGAAAAATGCAAAAGAGCTCGTTTTTCAGTATTTATTTGAAGAAATTTAGTAAAGTTTAATACTAGCTGCGATTTGAAACAAAGAAGCAGGAATTTTATGAAATCATGGTCAGCGGCCACACAAATATATAGCGCGAGGGTATATAAGAATCGGTTTCGCCCGAATTTAGCTTTTCTTACTTGTTTTAATTTCAATTAAGCACTACTGTCAGCTTAAAAACTTACAAAAAAAAATACTTCTCCTCTTTTATTTTACTCACATCTCTATACATATATGTATATATAAAAATCAGTTGCTGTTCGTTTGTTACGCTAAAACTCGAGAAAGGTTGGACCGATTTAGCTGATTTTGGTTTTGAAATGTTTGTCGTAGTCCAGGGAAGGTTTCTAATGCTTAAACTCTTCAGGAGTTATATTTTAATCTGGAAAACTTTTTGCCTCCGAGATTGATGGCATTAATGAAGTGACAAATTTCGGTTTCATGTTAATTTGTGCTTGAATTGATTACAGACAAATCAAATTTTAAACAAAAATTTAAGCAACCTGCGGTTGTTTCATATTCAGCACAACGTAACAGATAGTGAAAACCACTAGGACATGAACATGTTCCACTTTTAGCAAAACGGGCAATGCATTGGTAATTAATAATCTTAAAACTATTTTGATTTTCTTTTCAAAATAACTATTAGAATCCCTTTATCTTTTCAAAGACATTTGATAACATTTTTGGTGCCTGTTTGTTAGTTCTGAAAAATAGTTACGTGGCGTAACCGGTACAAACCAAAAAATAAAAATGTAGGTAACTTATTTGTTGACATAAGAGTTTGTAATAGAATAACTGAATAAACCGTGACGTGCAAAAAAGAGGCACTATTGTACAGTCATGCCAATAAATCGTGGAAAGCGGAATAAAACGAAAACAAAATTAAACTTTACCTGACTACAATGTTATCATAACAAACAAACAAAGGTGATTGGTGTTGCTCAATCTTTCAATATTTATGACTAAAGGGACTGACGGTGGTTGAAATGCTTTATAAATCACTTTTAAAATACTGTAATTAATATTAAGCATATCTAATAGTTAAAAATGAGAAATGATCAGTCTTTCATGAATTATAATAAGTGTTACTCGCTAAAAATCTATAGTTTCCTCAATTATTTTCTACTATTTATTGCCAGACTTAAAAGTATAATAACTTATGAAAATCGTAATTCCTGACATTATAGATCAAAATTTTCAGCCATTTTTGCTAAGGATAGGTGATATGAAGTTCACCGGGTCATCTAGTGAACAAATAATTTTATTTGCAAAAGTAATTTTTCACGAGCTCTGCTAGCGCACGCATACTATCCCCGAATTCAGTAAGCAGTGTCAGTCTATAATAGAGACAAAAGTCACAATTTTAGACCAATTTAATTAGTTTCAAAATAAAGCCTTTAGTCTCAAAATAAAGTCTCTAAATAGTGGCCTGGTCATGAGCAGGCCACAAAAATTAAAATAAAAACAAGTAAAAAAAGCTAAATTCGGGCGGAACCGATTTTTATATACCCTCGCGATATATTTTTGTATGGCCGGTGACCATGATTTCATAAAATTCCCGCTTCTTTGTTTCAAATCGCAGCTAGTATTAAACTTTACGCAATTTCTTCAAATAAATACTGAAAAACGAACTTTTTTGCATTTTTCAAAATTTCCGTTATTTGGAATTTGGCGTTGTTTATGGTCCGATTTCAAAACTTATTGACGGCAATGCTAATGGTATCAAGGACAATATGTTCACCAAATTTTGTGGCGATACCTTATATCGTTATTGAGATACCTACAGACGTTTCTTAATAAGTGGCAACGCCCATTTTTCAAAATTTGATAAACACTCAATTTCTTAGTTCAAAATTGATCAAAATTTCACTCAATTTGCTTTAATGGATACCGAAAAAACGGAGTTTTTGCATTTTTCAAAAACTTTCGTTATATGGGAGGTGGGCGTGGTTATTGACCGATCTTGAACATTTTCAATACCGACCTACCCTGTCCAAAGAGCAATCTATGTACCAAATTTCATTGAGATATCTCAATGTTTACTGATGTTATTGTAACCACGGACAGTCGGACGGACGGACGGACGGACAGACAGTCAGGGCTAAATCGATTTCTCTTTTCATTCTGATCATTTTAGTATACATATGTATCTCTATATCTATCTCGATTATTTTATGCTGTTACAAACAACCGTTATGCGAACAAAGTTATAATAAAAAGAAAAAAACGTGAAAGCGAGGAAAAGCAATAATCTCTAGCTCATTTTGAAACTTAAGATGAGACTGAGTTACAGAATTCGGGTATAAGACAAAAATGTTGTGCTTGTATTGGTAGCTTTGCCAACACTGGACATCACTTATGTAAAGCCGCAATATAAAGCAGTAGTTAAGATTATAAACCATCGGATGTCCTATTGCATTGCCCTGTAAAGCTGAGCATAGCGAGTGGTAGCAATATATCATTTCGCGAAAGCCCAAGTCGGTTTTCGACAAAGATATTGAAAAATTGCATGCTGACAGATGCTTTACCGTCATAGACCTGAATAATAGCTTTTTTCACGTTAAGGTTGAAGAACGAAGCCGCAAATATACAGCGTTCGTGACCAAGGAAGGGTTGTTTGAATTTAACAAAGCACCTTTTGGTTTTTGCAACTCCCCAGCGGTTTTTGTACGATTTATAAATTACGTTTTCAGACAGTTAATAAACGAAAGCTTAATGGATATATAGGTAGATGATATGTAGGCTTTGTACAATCGGCTGAGCAGTGTTGGGAAAATATACGAAGGGTGTTAGCGGAAACGCAAAAGTTTGGTCTACTGATAAATTCGGCAAAATGTAAATTTTTAAAACAGAAAATAGTGTTTCTGGGTCATGAAATTGAAGATGGGTTTGTATGGTCGGGACAAAAAAAAAATAAAACAGTAAAAAATGTCCATTTGCCGAAAAACAACTAAAAGCTTTTCTCGGGCTGACGGAATATATCCGCAAATTTGTGCGAGATTATGCGATCTTAGCTAGGTGTTCCACCACCGGGACGCAGAAAATAAATAACAGGCGTTTTCTATTTGTTTACACTTATGTATTCAGTAAACGTTGGTAACGAGCACAGCTCAGCTTTGCACAGTTTTAATATCCTACAAAATTCAATATTAGCGCTTAAATACAATAAAATATTAAAGGATATTCTTACATTCGTTTTTGCTCGCTCTCTCCTTGCTGGTGAAACTTAAATTATATCAAATTTAGGAATGACAACCATTTCGATTATTACCAGCAGGAGCAGGGTTGCCAGAAGGGCAAAAATTTATAATGATTTAAGGGTTGTATAAACAAAACTATAACTTAAATATTATGTAAGACAAAATAACTCACCAACATCCCGGCTACCGAGAATCTAGCCGGATTCACCAATGTCCAACTTCGCTAGCAAACAAGCGGGCCGTCTGAATACCCCTGTTCTGGTTCGAACCTCAGCACTTCGGACTTGCAAGTCCTTGCCAGGAAACACTCGAGTCACTCTTCCCAACGGCCACCGGGAACGTTGTACATTGCTGTCGATAACTAGCACAACGTCTTCAACACGTAGTGGTTGCACGGGTTGATACCATTTCGTCCAGCGGCACAGATCCGGGAGATACTCGGAAATCCATTTTTACCAGAAACGGTGTTGCGCTTGTTGTATTTTTCTCCATTGCTTTCTAGAAGCCTGGTGCTCCTCTTCGCGCGGGTGAGGTGTCTGCTCGGAGTTAGCTGTACCTAAAAGAAAATGATTTGACGGTTATATGTTCGTCGGTGGGTGTGTCTATTGGTATGTGGGTTAGCGTCCGCGATTTAACCATATTCTCCGCTTCGCACATCACACTATAAAGGCAGTGTTCTTAGAGATTGTCGTTATGTCGTTTCACGCTGCGCACCAAGCGCTCCCAACATCCTCCTGCGTGGGGGTTTAACGGAGTGTTGAATACCCATTCTATACGTTCGTTCGCCAGGACGTCAGCAATTTTCCCAGAATCAAAATCGACAAGTTGTTTTTGTAGTTCATTGTCGGCTCCAATAAAATTCGTAGCGTTATCGGAACGTATGCGAACAGGAGTTCCCCCGTCTGCTCATAAAGTTTCGTATACATAGCAGACAGGAGTCGGTGCTGAGATTTGTTGCGATTTCCATATGTACTGCGCAAGTCGTCAAACAGGTAAAGAGTGTTATCGAACGCTTCTCCTTGGGCCGTCCTATAGTAACGAGAAATGACCCCATGTAATCCAGGCCCACGTAAGAGAACGGCCTCACCAATGGCGTCAACCCATCTTGCGGCAAACGACCCATTATCGGGGTTTCTGACAGTCTCTCGAAACACGTCGGACTGCTACTGAGGTATCCAAAACTTTCGGCGAATTTCTGCTACTATTGTTCCTTCGTTCTGGTGTTTCCACCGTTGATGATAAAAACTAACAACCGTATACACGTTCCAAAGTCGGCTGGGTTGCATGAGCTTTGCACCCATTTCCACTCGTGTACTCCGCTGTTTTTTAAAATCTTATTCACACGGTGTGCTATATACGGCTTATAGCGACGATGATCAGATTGAATCCATGCAGGTGTGGTTTTTGAATCGCTCCACATGACGCTGCCTCGCTAGCATCTGCAAACACATGCAGCTCGACTGGAATTTGTAAAAACTGCCTATAGTAACATCGCGGCATACTAAAGGTGTTTATTTGCTTCAACATTATAAGCCATTTAAGGCACATTTGGAATGCATCGTCAGGGATACTTTCGTCCCATTCTACTTTGACTCTCCACACTGCTTTCAAAACCAGCTTAGCTGCTAACGTAAACTCCGATGCCAGGCCGAAATGATCAAACACCGACATCGCTATACTGAGTACTTCCCGCTTAGTAGGTCTTCTAGCCCCTTGCAGTACCAGCTTATCAACCTTCCGAAGTGAAAGTTCGAATTTCAGGGTGTCCTTCTCAGTATCCCAATAAATGCCCAGAACCATCATAATTGTCGAGACTAAAGTTTGCAGTTGAAGCTGGATCACCTTTCAGTTGCTCGCTGACCTGTTTCACATTCGAAACGAACCACTTTAATTCGAAACTGTCTTGTTTGTGAACCCATCGGACTTCATTTGTGGTTTGTACAGCTTCTTCCTGCGTAGTAAAACAATGCACGAAGTCATTAACATAGTGGTTGTTGAGAATGGCGTTTGATGCCTTGGGAAATGCTGCTTGGAATTCCTCAGCATTGCCGTTTTTGACGTATTATGCCGAGCATGGAGCACAAGTGGCTCCGAATGTCATTACCGACATTACGTATTCGCTGATCTTCTTGTTTGCGTTGTTTCTCCAAAGAAGCGTTGTGCGTTTTGATCTTCAGCCCGTATTTGCACTTGGTGGAACATTTTCACAATATCGCCGCACACACCAATCGCCTTCTGCCTAAATTTCATCAGAATGGTAGTCAAGGGTTGGCAAAGGTCTGGTCCGTTGAGCAAAACCGAATTCAAAGAGACTTCCTCGACGTGAGCGGCAGCGTCGAATACCAACCGTAGCTTATCCGGCTTAATTGCATTGCGAACTCAAAAATGCGGCAAGTACCATGTGCGAGCTCCTCGCTTATGAACATCTTCACCACTCAAACGCCTTGCTTAACCTTTTCTTTCGTAATTTGCCATGATCTGCATGTATTGTTTTCGAAAATCTTCATCCCGATCAAATTTCCTATCTAACGCGAACCATCTTCTCTCTGCCATCTTTCTACTATCGGGTAGGAATATGTGGTTGCTTTTCCACAAGAGGCCTGTCTCAAAACGATTCCCATTCCGCACTGTTGTTTCTTCGAGCAAATCTTTTGCCCTTGCCTACAGCAGCACTTTCTACGTGCCCTCATGTAAAATTAACACCCAAGGTATCGCCTACAATATGGTCTCGTACTAAGTCTCGGAAGTTGTAAATCATCGATTACTTTAATGTTTTTCATGCTGAACTTTCGATTTCCCGGCAAAGAGCTAAAATTTGCACGTCGACATCAAACACTGTCGTCGTTAATCTGTTGTTTCCGAGCCACTGCAACATCAGCCTTTCTCTTTTCCCATTTAATCCGAGACTATTAGCTAGATTCTTTACATCAGCGATATTTGTTAAAGCTCTCATACGAGGAGGACGTGTTTTTGCGGTGCTCTTAGTTATTTGCGTTTAATCTCGGTAGTCTTTCAAAATTTTCCTAAAATTGCTGATTTGCCAACGTTCGTGTGTGCTGCGAGTTGTTCCTGCGATTGTTCAGTGCTACTGGTCTACCTGCAACGTGCCAGTGCTTGTTTCACCTGACACAAAAAAATAAATATGTCATCAACGCGCAAAAATCCAACAAGAAAACCTGCAACCCCCCTAAGACTCCCTCAACGCCTGCATTAGCTGCATTTAATAGGATGGAGACAAAATTGGAAGAGCAGAGAGTCTTAATCATCAACCAGCTGACTGAGGTTATGAAAACATCGGAAGAGAGAGTTATGCAGAAGATTGGCGAGTTGGCTGCCGAAACCGCAAATTTGAAGCGGTTTATAGCGGCTATTGAAAAAAGAGTTGCTTCAGTTGAGAGTGCGAGCGCTGAAGGTGTAACTCTTCGCAGTGAACTCCTTGCTGCCTAAAATCACATCAGTGCGTTAGAGAGCAGTGCAGTTTCCACGATTTAATAATCAACGGGATCCCCCAAACGGCTAGTGAGAATTTGCCTGAACTCTTTGCCAAGATCTGTCGTCTAGTGCAGCAGAAGCCTCTGCCTTTGCGTGATGCTTTTCGGATACGAAATGCAAAAGGCAATATGCAAAAAAGCAACAATAATTCGCCTATTGTTGTCAAGTTGCTCTCTGCGCATGACCGAAATCAGCTATAAAGTCTGTTGCTATTTTCTGCAAAGCGAATAAGAGAGTGCTAGCGCTATCTGACGTTGAGATGGCAGGATATGGATCGATCTCATTACATGAGAGTCTGTCAAAAATTCTCCGTAACGTGATGTCGTACGTCTCTGAGCTTAGGCGAAAGTGACAATTGGTGTCAGCATTCTCCATCCGTGGGAAAATTTTTGTGCGGCTAAAGGCAAATGAGCCTAAGCAAGTGAGCAGTAGATTCGAGGTTAGTGCTCTTATCAGCGCTCAAGCGCAGTAGCAAACACTTAACCACATTAAATGTATATTAGTCTTAGTTTTGTACTCTATATTTTCTCCAGCTTGTGGAATCTCAGAAATTAAGTCTGTTATATTAAGTTTTTTCTCTTTCTTTCCAAGTCTACTTGTCTTCATCTACTTTATGTTTACTTTTCTGTTTCTCACCTTTAAAAAAATGTCTATCGCTCTCTGTTCATCAATATTTTTGTAACTTTCGGTTATTTTCTTATTATGCTACATTCTTATCTACTTTTATTTGTTGCAATAGTATGCATTTAAGGTTTTATGTTTTCATATGTTCAAAGCGCTTTGGGGTTGCCTATTCTCATGCTGAGTATGTTCGATATAAACTCCAGTAGGAATTCTTCTTCCAGCATTGATGAGAACCATACGATTTTGATAGATATTATTTGTAAACGGTCTGATGGTCTAAATGTGGTGCATTTTAATGCATGAAGCCTTAGCAGTCATAAGTGGACTATGTTAGGAGTATCTTTGGAGAGTCCGGCGTTGATGTTATTTCTGTTTCGGAAACGTGGTTTAATCCTGATATCTCGGACTTTTACTATGGCATTGCTAACTATAAACTTGTGCGTTTCGATCGAACATCCAAGAAAGGAGGAGGTGTTGCAATTTATTACAGAGATACCCTGAACGTGAGACATTTAGCAGCATCACAAAACTCTGATATTCAATTTATAATTGTTGAACTTTCGGACGGTGTAACAAAGATACTAGTATCTTGTGTATATAACCCTCATAGGTGTTGCCTGTTAGATTCGTTTTTTGTTGAGTTATCAGTGTTTTTGATCGAATATGAGTGTTATGTTATATGTGGCGACTTCAATGTTAATGTCCTCTTAAATGACTCTTATTCCACCAAGCTACTTGACCATGTATCTGTTGCAGGTCTTGAGATGGTCAAAAAATTCGTACCAAAAAAGATATGCACACAATGCGCGTCCTAGCCTGTAAAATCTTATTATCACCTCTAGTCTACACCACGTTCTTAAATTTGACCAAATGTCTTTTATATCTGACCATACTTTTTTGTGCATTAGATGTTGCGTTTAATTGTCCTGCTGAAAGTAGTATTTATATGTATCGTGATTTGAAGTCTGTAAATGTTAATGATCTGTTAACTAGTCTATCAAATGTTAACTTAGATGAATGTTGGTTCGTTGAAACTGTAGATGCAAAACTTGACTTCTTAAACAAAACTTTGACTAAATTAAACAACGATCATATTCCTTTACGTGCTGCCCAGGCTATGAATAGTTCTTGTCCCTGGTACAATAAAAAAGTCAGCTCTGCTATAAAACTTCGAAAGAAATTGCATGCAAAATGGAGAAGAAGCAACACTGACTTTGCTTGGTCGGAGTACAAAACTGCACGAAACAAAGCAACTGTCATTATAAGACGCGCGAAACGATTATTCTGCAACTCTAAATTGTGCCCGTCCTTACCATCAAGAGACTTATGGCGCATTCTAAAAAACTTAAATGTGCATGGAAAACTTAAGAGTACATGTGAAATTGACCCAAACGAACTAATGATTATTTCGCTAGCGCCAGCAAAAGCAGTACTCGTAATAGTCCTCCCGCTCAAAACTTTACTAACAACGTTAACATTAAAGAAGCATTTGAATTTGGCGGAGTGACCGAAGCAGAAGTTTTGACTGTTGTTATGGGTATCAAATCGAATGGGGATGGCATATCTTTAAAATTCGTTAAGATTGTACTGCCATTTATTCTAGGTACTGTAACCCATGTCATTAATCACTGCTTCACAACCTCATATTTCCCAACTGAATGGAAGAAGGCAGTCATTATTCCTGTTGCCAAAAAGAGTATTTCTACTAGCCCCATTGACTATATACCGATAAGTATTATTCCTGCTTTTTCTAAAGTGTGTGAGTCACTGATGGTAGCGAAAATTTCATTATTTATTCAAGAAAACAACTTATTATCTCGATTGCTGTCTGGGTTTAGACCTAAGCATAGCTGCTCCACGGCTATGATAAAAGACCTATTGGATATATGAGAGAAATTAAACAGTAATTAATCAATATCTTTTATTTTTTTATAATTAGGAACATAATTCATTGTCTACGACATTAATTTGGGGAAAAAAAACTTAACATTAGGTAAAAACTAAGTTATAAAACGAAAAAATAATAATTAAACTTCTCTTTGGGTTAAAATCCCAGTTTTAGGAACAAAAAACCATCATAGGTGCTAGAAACTATCTATAAATATCTAGTAAATAAAAACTAAAAATAAAATTATAAATCAGAATTATTATTATTATCAGCGAAAATGTATTGAATGCGGCCGAATCGACGTCGCGCGTCCGCTTGAAGGTTAAACTTATGACCAGCTATCTTGCGGGAAGAACTCAAAAGGTGGTGGGCAATGCTGTCTCCTCAATGTCTTGTAATGTTATCGCTGGTGTGCCACAGGGTTCTGTCCTTGGTCCTTTGTTTAGTCTTTTTGTCAATAATGTGTTTTCTGTGTGTCAGTATGTCAATGTCCATGCATATGCTGACGACATTCAACTGTATTTGTCTAGTCGTATTGGTGGAGGATTTGTGTTACAAAATTAATAGTGACCTGTCAACAATTTCGCAATGGGCTTATGACAGTTGTCTTTGTCTAAATTCTGCCAAGTCATATGCGTTGCCAATTAGTAATAGTGTAGTACATGTAGGAGATATTCCAGAACTTTTTGTTGGTAATAGTGCCCTCATGTTTACTGACAAATTAAGAAACTTAGGCTTTGTTATTAATTCGAAATTGAGCTGTTCTGACCACATAAATAAGGTTGCAGGTAATGTGTATAATGTTTTACGTAGGTTACGAATGTCAGCGTCATTTACACCCTTGCTGGTGTGCCACAGGGTTCTGTCCTTGGTCCTTTGTTTAGTCTTTTTGTCAATAATGTGTTTTCTGTGTGTCAGTATGTCAATGTCCATGCATATGCTGACGACATTCAACTGTATTTGTCTAGTCGTATTGGTGGAGGATTTGTGTTACAAAATTAATAGTGACCTGTCAACAATTTCGCAATGGGCTCATGACAGTTGTCTTTGTCTAAATTCTGCCAAGTCATATGCGTTGCCAATTAGTAATAGTGTAGTACATGTAGGAGATATTCCAGAACTTTTTGTTGGTAATAGTGCCCTCATGTTTACTGACAAAACAAGAAACTTAGGCTTTGTTATTAATTCGAAGTTGAGCTGTTCTGACCACATAAATAAGGTTGCAGGTAATGTGTATAATGTTTTACGTAGGTTACGAATGTCAGCGTCATTTACACCCTTGGAAACGAGAAAAAAGTTAGCTATTCAACATATTGTGCCACACATAACCTACTCTGAGCTTGTTTATAGCAAACTTGACTCCATTTCGTGCTATAAAATAGATGTAGCGTTTAATAATGTCACACCTTACGTCTACGGCCTAAAAAAATATGACCACATCTCTTTGTGGAGAAACAAAATTCTAGGATGTAGCATTTTTAATTATCTAGCAGCTAGGAATTGCATATTTATATTCAAGCTTATAGAATTTAAAACTCCATGGTACCATTACGAGAAGTTAAAGTCAACAAGGTCAAGCAGGCTTAATAACCTGGTTATCCCTAAATGACCCTACCTATCCACATCTAGACTGTTTTTCGTCAATGCTGTAAGGCTTTGGAATTCCATTTCTGAATCTATCAAGGCTGCTGTGAATAGGGGTAACTACAAAGTCGTAGTTCATAATTTTTTTAAAACTTTAAAATGAATGCGATTGCAATACGACTGTTCTCTTGTCTCTGCCTTTTTTTCTCTTAAGAAATCAAATTCCTGTCTTCCTATTTGTATACTTTATAATAAAAATAAAAATAAAAATAACCTTTAACGTCTAATGTTTAGCCACAAGCTAACATTTACGATTAAATATAAAATTTTAAAATGTTAAATTCAGGCCGATAGCCTATGTTGCTAGTTGCCTTAATATTGTTATGTAATTATTTATAATTATATTTCATTTAAATAATAATAATAATAAAATGTTAATTCTTAATTCTTAAATTAATTTAATTTAATGTTAATTTAAAGTATTTAAATAAATGTATGTTAGTTTTTCCATTTGCCTATTTGTTAACATTAAGTTAACCTTAAGTTTACATAGTATTATGCAAGAACTCAATTTTGTGTAACTACCATCCAGTTATATATAGTTATATATATGGTGTGCGTCTTTAAATTATACCACAAATCGAGGGCCCTACAGTTTTGTGCCGACTCCGAACGGCAGATGTATTTAATGAGAAGCTTTTTCATGGCAGAAATACCCTCGGAGGTTTGCCATTGCCTGCCGAGGGGTGACCGCTATTAGAAAAAACTTTTTCTATGATTAAGATTTTGTTTGCCCTGACTGAGATTCGAACCTCGAACTCACCGGCATATCGAGTTATAGCACGCACCGCTACCAACTCGACCACAGCGGCCACACTACCATCCAGTTGCTGTACTATAAAAGGCTAAAAGTCTTACAGATACAACCACTTTCATTAAATAAATAAGTAAATAAATAAATAAAAGTAAACTCTCGTTATTAACAAGAGGATAAAAAATTAACGTTGCGGCGAACCAACTCGTTCGCCGACTTGGAAAATCAAACAACTATTTCAACACGTTAAAAATTTATTAACTGTGCGCGTTGCGCATCCCAAAAGAACTAACTTTACAATTCTAATTTGCTTACAAGCTAACTTCTTAACCTAGCGGTCCCAATAGTAACTTCCACAACTCCAATACTGCTGACATTGCGGTTCTCACGCATTTAGTGCGACGCGCCGGATGCGCGTGTGTCATGTCAGCGAAAGTTCGGCCCGTGAGAATGCAAGTTGTGTAATAGCGTTCGATCACCTGCTTTGCAACGTGAGCAAGTGTACGGACCGTGGGATAGCATAACGATAACTCCTCCCCCTTTAAAGATCTGCGTCCCGCAAATCCGTGATTGAACAGCAAGGGGGGTTAATACATATTGAATGGTAATCGCAACTTCCTGGCGATGATGCGTCTGGCTTTCTCCTGGCTTCGGCTACTGGTAAGCTAGTGTCAAGACTGTTAGGTTCTGGTGCAGAATTGGCTTCACTGATCCTAGTGTTGCTGGGGTTTCTTTTCCACTTCGTCGGGATTTGACCACAATAAGGATTATAACATGATTAGCATGACCACAATAAGGATTATAACATATATCGAAATTGCTTCTGTAACGATAGAAAAATTGATCTTTTCGTTAACGTACCCTAGATACTTCACGTTCGCCATCGTGATGTCGTGGACGTATTCCAGGTTGAGTCTCATCGTGTGGTTTTTTACGTTTGATAGTACCGCTGGCAGGGCTTGCGCTGAAATGGCCTCGCTGCTGTAGAACACTCGATCCCCAATCATGGTCGTTTCGTTGTTGAGCTGGATCAAGTAGGTAGCATTGATAGGATGTGTGGCGTTGCTACTCTTAGCTTCACCTTGGAAGTTCGAAACGAAAGCCGTGTTATCAATTATTAGCTCGATTAGTGTACCATTTCGCCTAGTGAACTGACAACTAGCTTCTCTACCCTTCAGCAATTGTGGTAAGCAACCGTTTTCTTCTAGTTTGCTTATGGATTCCGAGCCACATACCGTAGATGAACCGATTAATAGGCAATCCTTTGTCAGTCCATAAGTTTCCTCCTGATTCACTGGCATCTTGTTAAATGGTAGGTCTAGTTGTTTCCCGTCGTAGATACCAGCGCGTGTCACCAATAGATTATATTTATCGGTTTTTACGTTATCTGGTTGACCTCATCAGTGTCGAGTAGGTTGGTGTTCATAATTCCGCGCTTTGCCAGCTGGCATGCCCGGACCATTTCGTTCACCTCTTCGCGAAGAAGGACGATATTGTGAAGTGCGTTTCTTTCAAATATTTCCGCTTCAGCTTCCCTCGCCGCGGAATTCACGCGGTTAACTACTTCATTGATTTTTTTTCAAAACCTCTTGAGTGGCCGTGAATAGCTTCTCGTTGACCCTGTATTGGTGGTTGTTGTTTTCGATGACTTGGTTTTGGCCTTGGAGAATATTGCTCCAGTCCGTTGCATCTGGTGACCCTGCCAGTCATTTCCATGCTGACCCTATCCAGTCAATAGAGCGGGTATGCCTTGCCTTACTTATGCCTCACGTTAGTTCTTCGAGACGCTCCATCGTTTGGTTAATGTAGTGTAAGGAGCTTGTCATCAGACTGTTTGACCAGGCGGCTCGACAAATCTTTCATCTGCATCATAGTTGTGGCGTATTGTTGAAGGTTGATGACGTGGATCAGTTTGAATGTCCCGCTGATAATCCATCCGCTTCCACTTTGGATCGTTACTATTGGAGCCTTGTAGTGGAAGATATGAAGACGACTGATGGCTGACGCCAGCAGAGGCAGTCTGTAATGCGAAATGTTACCTCTAAATCTAATGTTGTTAGTGTATTAGTATTTTTAAACAGTTTTCCTCTACAAATTCTAGTGGTTATAAATAAGTTAGTAGTTTAGTTTTTTAAAGATTTTTTATCTCTGGATGTAATATTGTTAGTGGGTTAGTAATGTTTTAACAATTTTATTGATTATAAATAAATTAGTAATTTAATTTTCTATCAACTTTTTATCCCTAAATTTGATATTGTTGGTAGGCTAGTAATTCTTAACGATTCTTTTCTACTAGTGCTATCGGTTACGGATAAGTTAGTAGTTCAATTTTTATAAAGGTTTTTATGAAAAGAAAACACAATTAACTTTTCATGATTAAATTCTTATGCTTTCAACTGACTGGGTTAGTAATTAACTAAACTAGAGCTTGTAAAGCTATTTCGTACAATAGTTTAAGCGTGCACTAAACTTCTAAACTACTACTACAAGCTTATTGCAATTGTTTCTTTTATTCTTTAGTAAAAAAGGAAATAATAAAAAATTTTATACTTTTATATTGTTTTGCAATGTAGGCGCAAAAAATTGAAAATGTAAAAAAAATTTTTTTTCTTCATATTTTTTGGTTTGCGGATTAGGCGCGAAACCTTTTTCAATTCTTTTGTTTTTGCGGATTAGGCGCAAAAATTCTTTTAATTATTTCGTTTTGCGGATTAGGCCCAAAAATCTTTTAATTATTTTGTCTTTTGGACCAGAGATGCCAACCTTTCTCGAACCAGCTATGGGAGCAACGTAGCCATTTGTCAAATTCGATGGCGCCACAATCTACTACATAAGGCACGATTTGTCCCACTTACAAGCCTGCTCTTGTAGTTGAGCACCCATAGAGTACCTTCTTTTTCATTATTTTTTTTTGATTTATGTAGTAGTATTATTTTTCCTGCGTTTTACATTTTTTATATGCAATTTGTGAATTTTCTTGCCACTAAATGTGGTAACTGTAACTCTGTTGTCCTTAGCAACGATTTCTTTCTTGAAAGGACACAAAAAAAAGAACGAAAAATTGTTGTTGTTATTCACTTACCAAACCCAGGACTTCATCCGAATTCGGCCCTTCTATGCTTTCACCACTTTTATTCGCCTTTTTTGGTTTTGTGGAGCACAGGCTATCGCGTAGATTTTTTTCTAAATATTAACAGTTCACTAATTTCTCTGTTATCTCCTTTTGCAGTTTTTTTTTTTTTCAAATTGGAAACAATTTTCTTGTTAGCTCATCAAGACACACAGTTTAATAGTTTCATTAAATGATAATAATTTATGGTGCTTTACACATTTGTTTTTTTATTGTAATTTTAATTTTGCTTTTTTCTTCACTGTCACAAATTGACTTAACACAGTTTGGCAGTTTCGTTAGATTTTTAATTTTAAGTGCTTTAATTTGTTTTTTTGCACATTAACTTTCATTTATTAACTCTTCACTGAAACAAATCACTTTGCAACCCGCTCGGGCGCCAGTTAACTCTCGTCATTAACGAGAGGATAAAAAATTAAAGTTGCGGCGAACGAGTTGGAAAATCAAACAATTATTTCAACACGTTATAAATTTATTAACTTTCCATTAGCGTATAGTGCACTGAAAAATCTTAAATAATACCTTCATGTTTACCGATTGCTTCGTAGTGCTGGTAAGAATCAGTTCTTGTTGTGAGTGTCGATTCTTACTCTTTTGTTGCAACGCGTATGAGTACGCGAGTTATATTATAGTTACACACTTGTTTCAATTTGTTACTGTATTTTGTATAAATAATATAAAGCAACTTTGGAAAATAGAAAAAATAGAAATTCAAAACTAAATTGTAAGAATTTCTTTGCTCTTAAAAAAAGTTTGTATTTGAAACGTTAGTACAATAAATTTATAAAAACTTTATTGGAAAGAGTTCAGTCTTTCTATATTAAAAGATATTACTGGCGACGAGGATGGGATATGAATTGTGAAAAAGGATTCATATCCAGCGATTGAACATTTCGTGTGAAGGAAACCACAGGCTTGAAATACTAATTTTGTGATCCAGTGATTGAACATTTCGTGAGAAGAAAATCTAAAGGATTAAAACGAAAAATTGTTTGTTGAAATTCAGAAGGATGCAGTTAATTTAAAAATCAAAAAGGATACGAATGAAAAATATTTGAAGACAAAATAAAAAAAGAAATTAAAAGATTAAAAAAAAAAAGAAATTAAAAAGATTTAAAAATTAAAATTATAAAAGATATATTATAAAAATAAGAAAAGATTACAAATAAAAAAAATTAGCATTGAATTTATTTCAATTTTTAAAATTTGAGATGTCAATACATGACGCAGTTACGCAAAATGTTTAGAGGATTTGCCATCAAAGATTTTAATCAATAAAAATATACATGAGTTGCCGTTACTAATGCCCTAATTAAGATATAAACGTATCAGAAGGACTTTTATCATCATTCGAAGCAGAAGAAAGAAGATACAAAATATATATTACAATGGCCTTAACACTAGCAGAAAGTTTACGGGAAGCAAGAAGTTTACCTTCATTCACGGGAGAAAATTACTATTTATTGAGCAATTATTTAAGGGATGTAACAACTGTACTTCAGTTGACACCAGCGGAACATCAAGGTACTTTGCAAACAGTTTTAGGTAATATATTGCAAGGTAAAGCACTAAGGGTAGTAGAATCATTAATAAATCCTACATGGCATAGTGTTATAACAAAACTTAAAGAAGAATTCGGAATTAAGAGGACATTTTTTAATTTAAGAAGTGATGCGTTAAATGTGGATGCAAAATGTATTGAAGAGTTTCATTTTAAATTTAAAAAAATTTTTAGTCAAATGAATACCAAATTTAGTTTAGAACCAGACAATTTGTACACGCCAGAAAATAATGAAAAATTAGTTTTTGATATTTATGTTAATTATTTACCTATTCACATCAAGTCTCTTTTAATTCAAAATCATATAAAATCTATAAATACTGCTTATACTTTTTACTTAGAAAATAATTTATTAAAAGACATAAGATTAGTCAATAATAGATATGGGTATGGTTTTCCAAAATATAATTTTCAAAATAATAATAAATTCCCAAACAGCAATAACTTTTCAAATAAACATTTTCAAAATAAATATAATTTTTCAAATGGTGATAACACATTTTATGATAATAAAAATTTTCAACCAATTCAAAAATCAAATAATTTTCGAAATTTTCAAAATCAACACAACAGAAATAATGCAGGAAATTTTAATAACGTTAGTCGAAATATAAATGGCCAAGAAAAACAAAATTTTTATAATTCTAATGGAAATAATAGATATCAATATAAGCAATATAGTAATTCGGGTAATTTTGGAAGCCCGCAGCAAAATCAAAATAGAAATTATGGTAATATTGTGGGTCAAGATCCGATGGACGTAGATGCTATAAATGCAAATGAAAATTTTCGTTTACAGTCTCGGACTCGGCATTACCAGTAATAACTCTTACCATTAATAATATTAAAACCAAATGTTTAATTGACAGCGGAGCGGCAACTACGCTAGACATAGTTAATAACAATGATATACAAATATTTGATAACGTATTGAATATTTTATTCGAAGATATTAATTATTAGAAAAGTTTGATATGACTAAATTTAAAGAATTGATACCAACCGATTTCAACAAAGAAGAGAGTAATTTTTGGAAAAATTTTTACATAAAAATAAAAAAACGTTTTACATTGAAGGTCAAAATTTAACAACTACTAACTGTGTTAAACATAAAATTGTAACAACATCACCTAAACCAATATATATATTTATAGAAAAGGAAATCTAATCGCAAATTAGTGATATGTTAAAACATAATATAATTCGGCATAGTAAATCCCCATATAATGGGGATAGTGAAAAAGAAGTCCGATAATTCGAATAAACAAAAATGGCGTTTAGTAATTGATTTTAGAAAGTTAAATGAGATAACAGTGGATGACAAATTTCGCCTTCCAAATATTGAGTCGTTATTTGACAAATTGTGAAAAGCGTAATATTTTTCATCGCTAGACCTTGCAAAAGGTTTTCATCAAATAATGATGGATGAAAGTGATGTTGAAAAAACAGCATTTTCGACTTTTTGAGTATATTAGAATGCCTTTTGGCCTTAAAAATGCGCCTGCTACTTTTCAGCGTATGTTAAATTACGTTTTGTCTGATTTTATAAATAAAATCTGTGTGGATGATATACTTGTTATTTCGACATCGTTAATGGAACATATTGCGAGCTTACAAAAAATTGTCTCAAAACTCAATGAATTTAACCTTAAAGTTCAAATTGATAAGTGTAAATTCTTGTCAAAAGAGACGAATTTTCTTGGGCATATTATTACAAGCAATGGTATTAAGCCTAACCCAGAAAAAATTAAAATTATCCAAAATTTAGTGTTACCAAAAAATTTAAAAGAAATTAAATCTTTTCTTGGATTAACTGGATACTACAGGAAATTTATAAAAAATTATTCATTATTAGCCAGCCCTATAATAAAATATTTGAAAAAGAATAATAAAATAAATAACAATGATCAATCATATATAGAAACTTTTGAAAAACTTAAAAAAATTTTAATAAATCCGCCTTTACTTAATTACCCTGATTTTAATAAAAAATTCGTTTTGACTACAGATGCAAGTAATTTAGCCATCGGTGCTGTGTTGAGTCAGGAAGGCAAACCAGTGAGTTTTGCTAGTAGGACATTGAATGGGCATGAGAAGAATTATTCGACTTTAGAAAAAGAATTATTAGCGATAGTTTGGTCAATAAAATATTATCGATGTTACCTTTATGGTCGTAAATTTCTTGTACAAACGGATCATCAGCCTTTAAAATAGTTATTTTCATTAAAGGATCCAAATTCAAGTATTATTAGATGGAAAATTTTATTAGAAGAATATCAATTTGACATAGAGTACATAAGAGGGAAGGAAAATAAGGTGGCTGATTTCTTAAGTAGGGTTCAATTAAATCAAAATTCAATAAGTAGTATCCAGAGCCTACAAGAAGAATCAAATGCAAATTTTTTAATAACGGACTCAATTGTTAATAAGTATCGTACTCAAATAAGATTGTTTAAAATTAAAACCAAGGAAATTGATTTGTTTTTCAAAAAGTACAAAATAATATACGTTTCAGAAAATGAATTAACTAATGAACATTATTTAAATGATTTATTTAGAAGAGAGATAAGGAAAGGGAAGATAGGAATATATTCTGAATTTGAAGAAAACAAATACAATATAATAAAATCAAAACTAATTGAATTATTTTCTAATGATAACAATTTAAAATTTATAAAATGTTTAAAATTAGCAGAGGATATTTAATCAGAAGAAAATTTATTGAGTATTATTGATATAATTCATTTAAAAGGAAATCACAGAGGCATTCAAGAGAATTATGCCGAAATAAAAGATACATATTTTAACCCAAAATTGTTTAAATACATAATAGATTAGATTTAAATTTTGAAGAAATAGAATCAAGAACTGAGAATAATAAAAAGAAAACAATTAATAGAATTAATATGAAAAGATAAAATATAAATTTGGAATTAAATAAACCTAATTTATACACAAAAAACCCAATGGCTATTAGACAAAAAACTGCAAAGAGGTTTAATAAATATCATTATAGTAATCCAAATAAAATAGACGTTGCACAGTTTAGAAGACCTTTAAAAACTATAATAATATAAAAGGAAATAATATTAAATGATAAATTAATTAATAATAAATTAATCATGGAAAACTATATGCATCAATATTTTAATTATAATTTTAAATATTTCATTATATTATGATAATTTTAATTTAAATTTTAACAATTAATAACATTGTTAAGTTTATTTTTTTTGTTAACAATGTTGGTATTTATAAATTTATAATTACATATAATGTAATAATGGTATAGATTCGAAGGGACTCGAATCTTAAGTAGGAGCGAGTTATATTATTTTGTATAAATAATTTTTTATTTTGTATAAATAATATAAAGCAACTTTGGATAATAGAAAAAATAGAAATTCAAAACTAAATTGTAAGAATTTTTTTGCTCTTAAAAAAAGTTTGTATTTGAAATGTTCGTACAATAAATTTATAAAAACTTAATTGGAAAGCGTTCAGTCTTTCTATATTAAAAGATATTACTCGCGGCCTCGTCGGTATGCAAAAGTCCGTGAACTTTTCTTGAGCAGTTACGCGCGGAGCATTTGTGCTTGTATGTACATCTGTTGCTTCGGTGGCCATTTTTCATACAGTTAAAGCATAAGTTTCGTTCACGCACAACTCGCCATCTCGATGCGCTATTCATATCGAGAAAAAGCTTACACTTCGATTTATGGTGTGCCTCTGAACACAGCTTGCACGACGCATGGTTACTGCTCTCAACTTCATCCGTATGGAATAATCTAGCTCTGGCCTCGCCTCTTCCTTCTGTTGTACGCGCCTGCGCGTTTGAAGTAATGCCGAATGCATTTAGCAGGCGTGCTAATTCTTGCAACAGTTTCTGAAGTGGCTTATAGTAGCTTTTGGTACAATATTTACCGCGTAACGTGCCCAATCCAAACGCATTGCATTGGAAGTTTAAGGAGATGCTCTTCCATAAGAGTCGGGTTACTCAAGTGATATTCACAACCAGCAGAATCTAAAAATGTAGCCAAATTCTGGACTTTTGTAGCAAAATTAATGCTTCGTCAACCGATCCCTCTCCTGTACTCACAACACCGCCCTCTAATGTTCTCGCTAGCAATAAGCCGCTTGTACTTAATTCGCCGATTGTGGATTTGATGTTAGTAACGTATTAAACTCGAAGCCGACGCTGACGTCGAAGCCGGGAGTGAGCGCCGCTGCACTCATTAATAAAGTTAGTGCAGATCGCGCTGATTTATGTGCCAATACTACTTCGTACGCTAATGTTGCTGCTTTAGCTTGAATCTGACTCAGTCAGCAACAAACTTCTTAAAGGGCCTAAAGCTATTACTGGAAGCAACCCAAATGCTAATCTTCAATTAGCAGTGCGGCTAAAATGGTTACATTTATCATCTTTTAAGCCGACGGTTAACGCAAGTGATATTGTCGACTATATTTCAGATGCTGCAAAAATTTCTCAATCGCTTATTCATTGTTTTAAGTTAATTAAGAAGGATTCAGATCCTAGCTCTTTATTACGATGTAATTTTAAACTTGGTATCTCGTCCTCTATTTATAATAAACTGCTTGACCCTTTGATATGGCCTTGCGATGTGAAAATAAGGCCTTTTCGTTTTTTTCAAAAGGAATCGAGCCCAATAGTCAAGCCGTAGCTAATAATGTAAAATCTAGTGTAAATAATAGCTTAAGTATTTATTATCAAAATATTTCAGGTATGCGTACTAAAGCTAAAGATGTATTTTTAATCACATCACGCTGTGAATATGATGTGTATGTAATTGTTGAGACGTGGCTAAATGGTGACTTTTTCGACGCGGAATTTTTTGATCAAAAATTGTATCAAACCTATCGCAAAGATAGAGATCCTATCAAAACTGGGTGTCAAAGAGGCGGCGGGGTATTAATTGCCATAAAGAGCTCCCTAATGTCTTCAGTTGTTCAGCTTACAATTAGGGACTCTCTTCTTGATCAACTTTGCGTTTGCATTAGCGGTTCATACGGTAAATTATTCATCTGTGTATCGTATATTCCCCCTGGTAGTAATGATTCATTGTACTGCGCTCATGTAAATAATATAATATATATATGTGAACACCATGAAGATCGGCACTTTTGTGTTTTAGGTGATTTCAATCTAAATAAATTTATTTGGTCAAACCTTTTAAATAACCATAGCTTAACTCCAACTAATGTTAATTATGCTCATGAAATTAATTTCTTAGATAGCCTTTTTAGTGTTAATCTTGCTCAGATAAATTCATATGTAAATAAGCTTAATAATATATTAGATCTCATTTTTATTGATGAAAATTTAATTTCTAATTTGACTGAGTGTCATTTCCCAATTTGTAAGTCGGACATACATCATGTTCCGTTATCTTTAAAATTAGAGTTCTTCGATCTTGTACCTAAGGATAATTTTTATCAAAATACCCGCTCCTTTAATTTCAAGAATGCTAATTTTGACTCTCTTAACTTGCTTATATCTGAATTTGATTGGGATACAATTTTCAGTGATAAAAATGTCTCGGAATGTTTCGATGCTTTCCTGCTTAAGTTATCTGAGTTGTTTAGTAAAAATCTCTCATTGCTCCCGGCTAAAATACATAAGTTGCCCTGGTACACCACAAAGTTAAAAACGCTTAAAAATAAAAGGAATAAGTATTTTAAACTTTACGAAGCAAATAATCTCCTACAAAGATAAATATATGAATTACATGAATCAATTCAATGTACTTGATAAATTTTATTATAATAAGTATATTTCTCGATATGAGGAAGAGTTAAAAGCGAATCCTAAATTTTTCTGGAATTATGTCCGTTCGAAAAGAGGATGTTCTAATATTCCTACCTGTGTTAAGTTTAACGGTACTTTTTCGGAGAGTGCGGAGGATTCTGCGAATCTTTTTGCTAATTTTTTCAAATCCAATTTCGTAGTTGACTCAGAAAATATGGTCAACCCTTTTACTGATGTTGCACACAATTTCTTAAGCTTTGGTTCGTTATCGATTTCTGAACTAGATATCATTAATGGGATTTCCTCTCTACAAATTTCTTTGAACAATGATATTGATGGGCTGTCTGCTTTTTTTGTTAAAAAGTGTAGTCATTCCCTTTGTAAACCACTTTGCCATATTTTCAATTCTTCATTAAATACAGGCGTTTTCATCGACCGTTGGAAATTAGCTTCTATTACCCCAATTTTCAAATCTGGCAATAAGAATGAGGTAACAAATTAAAGACCAATATCTAAGTTATCGAATTGTTCCAGACTTTTCGAGAAGGTCGTTAAAGAGAAGTTAGTCTTTGCTATTAAAGGAATTATAGATCCATGCCAGCATGGTTTTGTTGGAGGACGGTCTACTATTACAAATCTTGCAGTTTTTTCTCAGTTTTGTGTTTCAGCGTACAAGAGTGGGTGTCATGTTGACACAATATACACCGATTTTTCCAAAGCATTTGACACAGTCTCGCACAAAATACTTCTATGGAAACTTGAAAATCTAGGATTCCATTCAGTTATACTATCTTGGCTTAAATCATACTTGTCAAATAGAATCTCCTTTGTTGAAATAGAGAATGCGAAGTCCGATACATTTTTGGCAACCTCTGGGGTGCCACAAGGAAGCATTCTTGGTCCTATATTATTTAATATTTTTATTAATGACGTTGGGTTATGCTTCAAACACTCTGATTACTTACTTTATGCAGACGATCTGAAACTCTTTCGCAGAATCTCAGGTTCTTTAGACATTCTGTTATTGCAGGAAGATTTGAACTCTCTGAACGCATGTGCTCTCCAAAATAAACTACATCTTAATATTAGTAAATGTTGTCACGTGACTTTTTCCAGGTCCATGATTGCGCACTCTTCAAGTTATTCAATATCAAATATAACACTTGCCTCTGTTAAAGAATTTCGTGATCATGGCGTAATTTTTGACTCGTCTTTTACGTTCGCTAACCATATTAATTATATTATTCCTATGTATTTGCGTATGCAAACCTAGCTTTTTTGCGGCGCTATGCTTATGATTTCAAAGACCCCTATACTAGAAAAATCTTATATAATTCTTTAGCGCGATCGAAACTGGAGTATGCTTCAGTCATCTGGAATCCGATATACTCCTCACACTCTTTTAGAATTGAAAGAGTTCAACGCAAGTTTCTGCGTTTCGCTCTTTATTATTATTATAACCCAACGGAAACCCACTTTCCCGCCCAACCGGTACGAGGGGCTCAATCCGCATAACGTACGGATGTTTTTTAAATATACAAATCTTAGGTGCCGAGTCGTGACAGAAGAAAGTTTGTTAAGCGTCGAGATCCCAAGCTGCTCAGCTACAGAATAAGAATTCATCAGCCGAATACAAAATTAGAGAAATGCAAAGTAAGAAAATTGGATCGTTAGCTGTTATTAAGAGAGGATAGAATAGTTATTTTAATTATAAAAAGTGAGTCCGATACATCAAAGGTACTGGAATGATTGTTAAAGTCTTGGCATAAACCCCGAAACGGTTCATTCAACTCAAAGGTAGTTCTGCATAGTTTCAAGAAAAGTGGTTTAAAGTTTCTCGTTGCACGGGAGGGTACATTAAAATTAATTTGCTCTAGAAGAAATGGACTTGAGATCCATCCATTTACTAATTTTACCAGAAATATTATACCTAACATTTCTCTGCGACTCGAAAGAGTAGGAAGATTAATAAGTTTTAAACGACTAGTGTAAGGTGGAAGATTGTATGGCGTATTCCATCGAAGATTTCTCAAAGCAAAAAGTAAGAATTGTTTTTGTATTGACTCTAGTTGGTCTGAGCGGACCTGATAACGAGGATTCCAAACTATGGAACCATACTCCAGTATTGGTCTTACCAATGAAGTAAAAAGTGTTTTAGTTATATACGGGTCGCGGAATTCCTTTGACCAACGCTTTACAAAAGCCAGTACACCCCTTGCTTTATTAACTGTGGAACTAATATGAAAATTAAAATTGAGTTTACAATCCATACCAACACCCAGGTCAACAAAACTGTTTACATGTTCAAGGACGTAGTTATTTATTTCGTAGGAGGCCGGCTGAATGGTTCGTCGAGAAAAGCACATGAATTTACATTTGTTAAGGTTAAGCGGCATATAATTAATGCTGCACCAATTGACTATGCTGTCCAAATCTTGCTGTAGCAAGGATCTTTCTTCAGCCGAGGCATAAGTCTTAAAAAGTTTAACATCATCCGCGTACATCAATATTTTAGAATACTTTACTACTGTAGAAATGTCGTTTATGAATAGCAGGAACAGAATCGGTCCGAGGTGGCTGCCCTGAGGAACTCCCGAGGAAACATCGATGATCCCAGAATGAAAATTTTTAAAAACTACCTTTTGCGTCCTACCGGAGAGATAAGAAGACATCCAACAGAGGATACCAGGTTGAAAACCAAACAGATCTAGTTTACGGATGAGTAAAGAGTGACATACTTTGTCAAATGCTTTACTAAAATCGGTATATATAACATCAGTATCAATGCATTCCCTAAACCCATTTGAAACATGGGTGGTAAATTCAAGTAAATTTGTAATGGTCGATTTTCCCTTACAGAAGCCATGTAGGCAATTTGCTATTATTGAGGAAATCGGATAAGTCATTTGATTGGTAACAATAGCTTCAAACAACTTCGGGATAGAAGAGAGTTTAGCTATACCACGATAGTTTTCAATAGAAGACCTGCTTCCAGATTTATGAAGGGGGATTATGTAAGACTGTTTCCATATTGACGGAAAAACTCCTTGCTGGAGGGACAAATTAAACAAGTTCGATAATGGCAGGTACAGGTGCTTTGCACATTTTTTTAGGAAACATGTCGGGATCATATCAGGGCCGTAGTTAAATGATTCTTTTAAAGATATTAAATAATGATGATATGACTGGAATATTAATAGAGTTATTAGGGCTCAGCTTGTATGGATAGGAAATACAGTTATATTTAAATTGAGTGGTGTAGTTAGATTTAAAGAACTCGGCAAATAAATTGGCAATAATCTCGTTATCACATGACACAGTATTTTGATATTTCATTGCGGAAGGGAATGCATTTACTCTGCGCTTAGAATTAACGAAACCATAGAAAGCTTTCGGGTCGTGGATAATGTTCATTTTCATTTTATTCAAGTATTTTTCATAACAGTTTTTATTTAATTCTACATATTTATGTCGCAAGACTGAATAATTAAGATAATCCACATGACGACCAGTACTTTTATATATTTTAAAAGAACGCGATTTTTTATTTTTTAAAGTTCTCAAGTTCTTTAGTGAACCATAAAGGGGCTGATTCATCACGAATACAAGAACCTTTAGGTACAAGTTTAAGAAATAAGTTGTATAAAGCATTGTTGAAGTCCAAAACATTACGCTCAATATCGCCATTGTAGTAAGGCCAAGTTATTTTAGATAAGTCACAATTTAATTTTTTAAAATTAGCTTTTCTAAAATCGAAGCTGTCATTAGAATTAAAAGCTTTCGATCCAGAAACCCGCTATCCGTCTATGATCTCGTATGATAATTCAATCGCAGGATGATATACATCCTCAGGTAAAACCAATGGATCACATCGATTTAAGGAGGCCCTGTACATGTTGTCAACAAAAACCAAATCCAAGACCCTCTCCAACTTGTTTTGTAGGGTATTAACCTGGTTCAGACAAAGTTCAGTCATCCCCTCCAGAAAGGCGTTGATAATGGAAGGTACGATATGACCATCAATCATATTCCAAGAAATGTTTGGGAGATTAAAATCACCCAACACAATCAATGAGTCGGGAGGCCTAAGCATTGAGTCCACAATCCCAAGTAAAGAAATATGATCACTATATACCGACAAGTCAGACTGAGGAGGTATATAGCAGAGGGCTAAATAAATATAAGACTTGCTTAATTGCACTCGTATGCACTTAAATTCAGTCGACTCAATGATAGGGACGTTAACCACTTCAGATGGTAATGAAGAATGGACAGCAAAAAGAACACCTCCACCGATCCTGCACTCTCGATCATTTCTGTAAATATGATATTCACTGCAAAGAATCTCCGAATAAAAAACGTGAGGTTTAAGCCAAGTTTCAGTGAAAGCTATAATGTTAAAATTACAGTGATAACTCTTCAAAAGCAAGTCAGTTAGTTTTGTATTCAAGCCTCTAACATTTTGGTAATATATATCAAGTTTAGTTTTTATCAGTTTTTTGACTCCGGATTAGGATTAGAGATTTTTGCTAAGTTTTGATTATTTATGTTGGGTTTAAACTCGAATTCGCGAACAAAAGCCCCAGTCGGCCAAAAAGAGCTAATTAAAAGTATATTAAAGTTTTCGGAAGTTACATCGATTTTAAATGAAGAAATGTTTCTCTTGTAATTAAAGTTAAATTTCCTGATGGTTATGTCATCAGTCTTAACCTTAGATGAAATGTGAAACTTGATATCCTCAACTGTGGTATCACTGGAAAATCTTGATATCAAAATAGATTTTCTCTGAGGAACCACAACCAGCCCCCTAGCAGGCGCCACAGAAACCCCAGCAGAATTTTTGCTTTCGCTGCTTTCCTTTTGAACTGATCTCTGTGCAGCAGCTTTTGATGTTGAAGGTTCAACAGCCTGAGGACAAGGTGAGGAGAAACTAATCAACTCCCCTGAGGGAGAAGAAATAATTGTCGTCGGAATAGGATTTGGCTCAGCTTCGTCAGACGGACTCTCAATACGTTTCCGTTTACTATTACGGCTATTAGGAATACTCGTATTCTCTAAGCATTTAAAAGAATTAAATACGTTTTTGTAGTGTTTGAATTTTTCGGTAAGAACATTTAGCTCCTTACCAATCTCAGAGAAACCGTTCCTACACTGCCTAAAAAATTTAAAAAGATCAACTTCAGTTGACCTACATTTCAGACAAGACCAGCGGACACCCTTACCATCATCAATCAAATCTAACACTCTACCTGTCAATCCAGCACACTTCATGTGGGCAAGCCCATCGCAAAGCCAGCAAGACACAAAGCGTTCAGACCCACTCTTAACTTGGCAGTTAGGATAATTACAAGACATGGTATATTATTCAGGAGAAAATTAATTAGAATTAAAATTACAATTTATAGGACCAGCAAAAGAAAGGAACTAGCAGTGGTAAGCAGTTTATTGTTAATTGTTTTATAACAATATTTGTAAGAGAGCAAAGTAAACACAACCACACAGCTTGACGTTTGCGTTGAAGCACCACTTCATTTTGAAATTCCCCTGCCACCGTATAGGGCAAGGTGCATGCTGATCAATATTATTTCGCTTGAAGTCAGACGATCCACCCAAAGTTTAATGTTTATTTATGATATTATCTCCGGAACCATTGACTGTTCAGATCTTCTTCGGCTGTTAAGTTTTAATATTCCAAAAAGAACACTCCGTTTTCATAATTTATTTCACATTGATATTCTTAGATCGAATTACTATCGCCTCGCCCCCCTTACAAGAGGGCTCGAACAGTTTAACCAGCTTTCAAGAGTCCTTGATCTTGATTTTGCAATGCCAAGGTCACTATTTAGATCACGCATTGAGTCCTACTATGGAGGCATTTAACCTTCATTTTATCCTAGCTGCTAATTAAATAATAAGAAATTTTTGTTATCTAGTCAGTAAGGTTTGTTACCATTGACTTAAATAAATGAAATGAAATGAGAAAAAGGTATCAGCAACTCCAGACGATGATCTGAAATTGGCGAAAAATTAAGTATTCGTGCGATTTGGCTCTTAACTAAAAGTTCGGGTCTTAAAAAACGTTTTTTTAGTGCCTCAATGACACGTGCCTCGTTGCTGCTATGGATGAGCAAACACTCAACTACCTCGCGTGCTTTGCCCTTACCTTTTGGAGTCGTAACATATTTTGCCGATCATTATAGCTGTATTCTTCTGTGGTCATGTCGAAGGATTCACGGAACATTGGCCAATCTTCTGGCTTTCCATCAAATTCTGGAAGGTCATACAGTTTTTTATTAGAATTTAACCTAGTATTGACCAATGTTCGGTTTAAGTCCGCTAGTGTGCCGACGATGGACAAGTTGATTGTTTCAAACTCGCTAACTAGCGACTGTGCGGCGCTGGCAGTCGTCTGCTCATTCGTTGCAGTAGGAATGGTTACATTCGAATTTCTTAATTTCATTATGGTGTTTTGAAGTTCCTGTAACTGTTTTGCTATCGCGTTCATTTGCATATCGAGAGGTAATTGCTGCTGCTGATTCGTAGTTGCACCCACCTGTCGTACGGTAGTATTCAACTCGTCGTTGCTATTGCCGTCTTCGTCTTGCATATTAGATGCTGAACGAGTCAATACTATACCTCCGAAATGACCGTTAGCCGATATTTGTAGTACTTGCTTTTACCGCTATGTAAAAAACCAGAAGTTTTCCCGGTACCGCTCAGACAAAAACTTTTTCCTAAACTAACCAATGTGACACATAAGCCACCGAACTTACCCCAATCACTTCCAGATACTTCACCGCCGCTACTCTGCAGCGTATGTTGAACAAAATCCTTCTGCTTATGAAATGTGAAAGTATGATATTAGCTGCTTCTGTTGGCCGGACCTCTATTAACCGGTTTTCACAAGCTGCACGTTAGCCGGGCTCCTCTTAATCGCATTTCCTGGTGCTTCTTGCGCACCCAAAGTTCACACCACAATGAAATAAAAAGATGTTCTACCACCGGGACGCAGAAAATAAATAGCAGGCGTTTTCTATTTGTTTACACTTATGTATGTATTAGTAAACGTTGGTAACGAGCACAGCTCAGCTTTGCACAGTTTTTATTTCCCATAAAATTCAATATTAGCGCTTAAATACAATAAAATATAAAAGGATATTCTTACATTCGTTTTTGCTCCCTCTCTCCGTGCTGGTGAAACTTAAATTAGATCAGTTCAAATTTAGGGATGACAACCATTTCGATTATTACCAGCAGGAGCAGGGTTGCCAGAAGGGCCAAAATTTATAATGATTTAAGGGTTGTATAAACGAAACGATAACTTAAATACTATGTAAGACAAAATAACTCGCCAACGCTAGGCATTTAACGCAGTTACTTAAAAAAGATGCCTTATTCAAGATCAACACTGAAGAATTGCAAGCAATAGAGAAATTGAAGATGTCATTGGTACAAGAATCGGCATTACAAATTTTTAATTATAACGGAAAGACGAAGTTACATGTTGATGCGTCCATGAACGGATTTGGCGCAACGCTTTTACAGCAGCATGACAATAATGATATAATACTGAATTCAGGCATTAGACTCAAAATAAAGCCTCTAATCTCAATATAAAGTCTCAAAATTGTGACCTGGTGGTGAGCAGTAATGTACACTGTTCAACAAAGTTCACTCCATTTGAAGTTATGTTTGGAATGAAGATGCGGAATGAGACGGGCACAGTTGGCTGCTTGGAAATTTGACATTTCTTTTCATTTACAACTTGTTTCAGTGGATGCAGGTATGTATTAATCAGGGTGCGGAGAACGGTCAAAATACGATCTTTCTCGCGACTATTCGCGGACAAAAACTCGTTGTTTCGAACTTATCGCGATTGATAAAGTTGAACAGCGAGCAAAAGCATTTACGATCTCCCAGGATCAATACGAACGATCGTAAATGTGACGAACGAAAATATGTCGCCGCAAGCGTCGGCAGTTCAATCTTTCGCGATTGTTCGTTGGTTGCGAACGCTCGTTGTAAAACTCGCTTAGTATCTCATATTTAATCGATCGCGATCGTTCGTTTAAAGGAAAAGTGAAATGCATACATATGCAAGCATGTTTATTTTCTTTCTGTTGGGTTACAGAATCTCCGCGCACTTCTTAAAGCAAACTTAAGGGTTTTAAGGATCTTAATTAGGGATATTTATAAAAAAATAGAATACTAATCACTTTGCCAGAAAAAACGCCCCCATATTTTGTATGATGTTTTTTTACTGAATTATTATATACATACATATGTACATACATATTATGTGCATGTAACTTTGCAGCATTCATTAACTTGGAAAAGCATACATACATACATACATACATATGTACACCACAGGGGCGTATCCAGAACGCTTTTAGAGGGGGTGGGAAAATTGCTATAGACACTTTTCGTGAGACAAATTAATTTTGTTGAGGCATCTACATACCTACATATGTCTTATAATCATATGAAAATGTTCGTATTTTTTAAATCTTGTTTACCTGTAATTGATTTTGGTGTGCAGTGTATTTATAAAAATGTATGTATATTTGACAATTATAGCTGCTATAGCTTTTCCTTGCAGATGCTTGGAATTTAAAATCGAGGTTAATGTTTCTACAGCAAGATGTTTGCAAGTTTAACTGCTAAGAACACTGAGAGAATGGTTCACTTGCGTTCAACCGAACTTGTCAAATGTTAAAATGTGCAAGAACTACAATAATATCGTGTGCCCGGAAAATTCTGATTAAGTAGTTGTGACTGGCAAGTTAGGCTAGGCCCAGATATGCATGCCGTCAACTGGTGAAACATTACTACATATAGCGCCTATTTACATTAACAGCTTCAAACGAAACATATCAGCTGATTTCTCGAAATCTGTTCGGTAAAATAATCTATACATTTTTTTTTGACTGTACAAATAGTTTGTGAGGAACGTTTCTCAAAAATGCAAGCAAGTCGACCGAAAAATGTATTCACGCTCGAATTACCTTGAGTTAATAATTTATCATCGCGAATTTAAATTCCAAACTCAGAAAATAAATGCTCAACAAGAATTTTGAAATATTCAAGTCTTCTGCTGGTTATTCCTCACTCGAAACTCATAACAAACCGGATAAAAATGTGATAATCACTTGCCCAAAAGTGTTTTGGCCACGTACTGAACAAGAAATATATGTATGTACCAAGGCACATTCAATAGGTAGCAGCTGTAGAAAATTTGAAAAAAAAAAAATTGAGCTCTGTATATTTTGTTTTTGCTTTTAAAATCTAAAATTTCAAAAATATTTTATCAACTACCTTGAATTGTACTGAAAGCATTCTTATCACAACGAAATTCAAAATTTGACAATTCAAATTAAAATAAAATATGAAAAAAGTTCAAAAAAAAAAGTTTCCTGCGGCTACCTATTTGATGTGCCTTGGTATGTACATAAACGTTGGACAATCCCCTAAAATCAAGTGTAAAAATAAGCAAGAACTACAATGCTGACATGTGTTCTGAAAATTCTGGTTACGCAGTTGTGACTGTCAAGTTTAGCTAGGTCCAGATACTCGTATGCATGCCGTCAACTGCTAAAACATTTATGTATATGTATAGCTCCATTTACATCAATTTAGGGACCTTACAGCATGCAACATACACCTTTACATTTCCGTTTAAACGTATATGCTAAAGTATAGGGCATATCGAATGGAAATATAATTATGTATAAAAGAGCATATATGTATAATGCTGTACGTGATTATTATTTCTTTTGAAAAGCGATCAAAATCCTAATTTTAAATGGAGGACCTGTTTAATTACGGTATTCTGTCATCTTAGATGGTACTGTTCATAATAGATATACTGTGACTTTCCTACTGATATAGTGCCTTGATTAAAATATACAGAAACTCTTCATTATGCATACTAAAAATCATATCAATTCTTTTGTTTACGAAAAATTAAAAATATGTCTCCTGGGATAGGGACAACAGAAGATACATAAATATGCTTCTACCTGAAAACTCCATGCAGAAAACTGTTAAAATGCGACATATCTTTTACCAGAAAAATAAATTCCCCATTTGTTTCCAATAAAAAAGCAAAATACAAGGGAATTATATATACATACTTATGTATGTATGTAACTTTACTAAAAAATCAAAATAGTTTATAAAATTAAAATATTATCATTTAAAAGCGCAAATAAAATGAAGACATTTCAAGGGTATAAAAAATAAATTCAAGTTAAATTTTAATTAAAAATTAGAATAAAACTAAGTAAGAAATAACGGGGTACAATGGGGTACAGTGGTGCTTCTGGGTATGCGGTTACAGTCTGTCTTGGAGCAAGCGGCTCGCTATATAAACGCAGGGCTTGGAACCCGCCACGTAAAAAACAACTTCCAATTAAAAGACACACAAGGACAATGATTTGAGGGCATGCACCTGGAATGTCCGGACCGTTAATTGGGAAGGTGCCTCTGCCCGGCTGATTGATGTCCTCAGCAGAGCGAAGGATGACATTACCGCCATCCAAGAGATGCGATGGGCGGGGCAAGGGAATAAATCGATAGGCCCTTGCGACATCTACTACAGCTGCCATGTAAAGGAGCGCAAATTTGGTGTCGGATTTGTGGTGGGAGAGAGACTGCGCCGTAAAGTACTGTCCGGTGGATGAACGTCTCGCCACAATCCGCAACAAGGGGAGATTCTTCAACATCTCCCTGATTTGCGCCCACGCTCCGTCGGAAGAGAAGGACGATGGGACCAAAGATCGGTTCTACGATCTCCTTGGCCGCACGTATGAGCGGTGCCCACATCACGATATAAAAGTCGTGCCAAGGTGGGGAAGGAGAGCATCTTTGGTTCCACAGTCGGAAAATTACGTCTCCACGGCGAAACGTCCGTTAACGGATTGAGACTGATCGACTTCGCCGGGGCCCGAAACATGGTAGTCTGTAGTAACAGGTTCCAGCATAAAAAGATTCACCAAGCTACGTGGCTGTCTCCAGATGGTAAGACACGAAACCAAATCGACCACGTTGTGATAGACGGAAGGCATGCTTCCAGTATCCTATATGTGCGCACGATCCGGGGGAGCCAACATCGACTCGGATCATTTTCTTGTGACAGCTAATATCCGCACGCGCCTCTGTGCAGCAAAAAGAGCACGCAAATGGACACAAGGTAAGCTCGACTTCGGAAAGCTGCAATCGCAACAGACAGCCACCCACTTCGCAACCAGACTTGCACTCCTGCTCTCTGAAAGCAATAACCACCAGAACGATATTTCCGAGCAGTGGAACCATATTTCTCGCTGTCTACATACCGCCGCTAAAGAATCCATCGCATTTCAGCGAGCCCGAAAGAACAACTGGTATGACGAGGAATGTCGCGCCGCTACGGAACGTAAAGACGCTGCCTACAGGGCCACACTGCGATCGGGCGCAACGCGAGCTGTGCGGGAGCGTTATCGTAAGTTGAAGAAGGGAGCAAGGCGCATTTTTCGTGAGAAAATAGAGAGACCGAAATGCGTGAATGCGAAGAGCTTAAGATTGTGGCCGACAGGAAAAGCGCCCGAAAATTTTCTCAGAAAGTACGGCGGCTAACAGAAGGTTTCAAGACCGGGGCAAATTCCTGTAAGAATGAAAACGGCGACCTGGTGACTGATGTCCACAGCATACTTAAATTATGGAGGGAGCACTTCTTCACACTGCTTAATGGAAGCAACTGCAACAACG